>OU015490.1:183977575-184677575 GCA_907164885.2 Dolomedes plantarius
TTGAGAACGGCAACAAAGTGGCACTCACGGTTACGGTTATAGGTACAGAAACTCGATATTTTCGAATGGCAACGCCCACTTTCTCCCGTCGCAAAATGCTCAGCGCATGCGAAAACCCGAAAGAGCGTTGGAACGTTACGTGTATAAAAAAAAACGGATGCATTATGCATCCACAAAAAAGAGCTCTGCAAATGGCCTACAAAAACACGATCGGGGTTCACGGAGTAAATTTGTATATAACAGAGGTAAGACACCAATCACTGAAGCCAATAAAGATCGGACAAAAGAAAACTTTGGGTGCCATCATCGTGTTTTTGTTGGCCGTTCGCAGAGCTATTTTCTGTGCGTGCATAACGCGTCTGTTTTTGTTTGACACACGTACTTTTCCAACGCTCTTTCGGTGTTTAGCATGCGCTGAGCATTTTGCGACTGGAAAAAGTGGGCGTTGCCATTCGAAAATTTCTAGTTTCTTTACCTATAACCGTAACCATGAGCGCCACTTTTTTTGCCGTTCACAGAATCCAGAGGTCATGCCTCTGAATAATTATATCTGAAATCTCATCTCGATCGGTTGAACGGAACAGCCTTTGAAGGTCCATATATCGGCAATGATTTTTTTATGACCACCCTCTCTCTCTCTCTTTATATATATATATATATATATATATATAACATTAAAAAACCCTTTAGTCTTTTCAAATCCTAGTTTATTCTAAATTTCCTTGGTTGTTCGAGTTGATTTCGTTTCCGTTTTCAAAGACAATAGATCAGCGTAGCGTCACCTTAAATAATATAATTTCTCGCGCATCTTTACGTAGTATAATACGTCACCTCTGACATCAGAGTCATGGGTTCAGCCAAAGGTTACAGACATTTATGATCACATGGCGAGACACCTAAAAAGTTTATAAAAGACCCTGCGGTCAAATTTCGAGAGCTTTCGTCAATTTCAACCGCCCCGAGAGGTTGTGTCAGTGTTCGCCTAATAAATATTTAGTTCAATGTAATGAGTGTCATCTTTGCTCGAGCCTCCACTACTTTCATCTTTTCTGTTGTATGCCGGTTCCGGTCATCATTCCCACGGGGTCGGTATATTACATATATATATATATATATATATATATATATATATATATATATATATATATATATATATATATATATATACTTGTATGTAAATACATTGATCTCTAACCTTAAGCCAAAAATATGATAAAAATATACAGACATTTCTATATCCTAATCCTCTTTCTACGAACCTTAAAACATTGTATTTCGAAAAGATTTATAAAAGTATTTTCTGGCCGGCAAATTTATGCATAAATAAAAAAGCTCATATACTAAAGATGTAATTATTTATGGTTTAAAAAATTTATTTTTATCTCTAAAACTTTTTACATTAAGTAAAATTTGTCTATTTTTCCCAGACAAGATAAGGAATTTTGCTATCAGAAACAAAGCATGCGAATAAACAAGCTAATAGGCATAAAAGCATAGGGATTGCGGTAATGTGATAAACTATACTGCTAAATGGGGACAGATTTGTTATTTAAATAAAATATTAATTTCCCAAAGGTGTCATTAATATGCACATGAGTTATAATGAAGCGTCTCCAAACTATGTATGAACCAAAATTTTAGATCATAATTTATTAATTTAAATTCAAAAAAAATATTTCTTCGTATATTTTTATAATCTTGCATTCTTTCATTTTTATTTACTTTCTGCTTTCAATTTATTTCTTTTCATTTTATTCATTTATTTTTTTTATATTTTCAGGGCTCTTTCAAAAGAGAGACAAATTTTACTTACAACTTAGTTAAATTTCCTTTTTTGTAAGGCTAAAGCTTTTGTCTGTCATTTGGTGGCGTTCACTCTCTATTTTCGATGATTATTTTAGAACTACAACTAAACGAACACATTTGCGTGAGGATTCAGCCAATAAGTGAAATTTGAACTTGGTTCCACAATTCCTGAGATCACCAATCACTTATGTCTTTATTAAGAGGATAAAAGTTTTACCCCACTTGATCTACGATCTACCATCCTCTGTACGGATGGCCAATAAAAGAGATGACTGGTTTACCAAAATATTTATTGCCTAATTTGGAGAATGGGAAAATAGTACAGTGCTCAAGTGTTTCTCCGATGTTAAAGCGATTTAACGGGAAGGTTTTAGTGTCAATTAAATTTCTTTCATTCTGCTTCTATTTATCCCAAAAGAACAGCTTAATCTTGAAAATAAAGAACTATTCGTGATGCATTTGAAACTAAGAGCTTTAGAAACATCTCGTTGTTGTTGTTGTTTCTAATGCTCCCTAAATGGAAGTATTCCAGACCAGTTCCATAGGCTAGCCCATTGGTTCTCAACGGGGACGGTACCGCCCCCCTGGGGGCAGTGGGAGGATGCTGAGGGGCGGTGAACTGGTTTTGGGCTGTAGGGGGGCTATGGGTATGTTTTGGACGGTAGGGGGTCGATGAGCATGTTTTGGCCTTCGAACTTAATTTTAAAACTTCCAAAAAAATTTACTAAATCGGTTATCCGGTTTACACCATTTCTACCAGCAATAAAACGAACTTATGCGACGGCTCCCCCTCATTCAATTCTAATGGTGAGACGAATTTGTATTCTAGGTAGGATAACCTTGAAGAACTCTACACTTGGATTCTTCTCCGATCCCAACCAGCACAGCATATGCTTCAGCTGTTTTCGCGCGCATCGCAGCGCATGCGTTGAGCGTTCTATGAATGTTTCATTTCACTATGAATGTTACATTTGACCCGTGTTTCTTGTGTTACTTTTCGTTCGCTTTATTTCTGTTTTTCCCTCAGTTTCGAGTTACTTTCATTGTTTATTTGTCCAGTCGGCTAGGCAAGTGCGCTTATTAGTTCTTTATCGCAGTGACGTAGCGAGAATAACTGGCGCCCGGGGCACGATACCTTTTTGGCGCCCCCCCCCCAAAAAAAAAAATTGAAATTTTCCGGAATATCTTGTTCGTCTTGGGGACCATTTGGCGCCCCTCTGCGTGTGGCGCCCGGAGCATGATAGACCCCCCCTTGCCCCCCTCTCGCTACTCCACTGCTTTATCGTGATCATGAAATATTAATTTTGAGAAATAGCTATCTTTCCCTCATCATATTTTGTTGCCGCCAACGATGTCGCGTAATAAAAAGAAGTGTCGTCAATACAGTTCCACGTACTTGTTCCGATTTGTTCCTTCCGTCGAAATCGCAACTACCCATGTGTTTACTTTGTAACAAAGTGATATCTAATGAGGCAATGCAACCGTCTCGTTTGCAGAAGCATCTGCAAAAAATTCATCCTTATAAACAAAATAAAGATTTGTCGTGGTACAAGTTTCTGAAGGCACCGTATATCTCAGGCTTACTAGCAACCTCATCAAAAAAATTCGATAGCCTCTTATAATATGTCAAAATTAATTGCTAAATAGGAGAAAGCTCATACCATCGGCGAAGAGTTGATACTGCCGGCTGTCAAGGAAGTTTTAGAAACGATTTTGCACCATCCATCCGCATCCAATGTTATAAAAAATGTCCCATTAAGCAATGATACAGTGTGACGACGAATTGATGAGATGGCTGAAGATGTTGAAGCTTCCTTATGCAAACTTTTGATACCCACCGAATTTTCTCTTCAGGTTGATGAATCAACTTTGCCAAGTACTAATGAGGCTTTACTGTTAGTGTACGTCCGGTTTGTGAAGGAAGGAAAAATTATTCAAGAGATGCTTTTTGCAAGAAGCTTGATTTCAGATACAAAAGGTGAATCTATTTTTAATACTGTCAAAGATTATTTTAAAGAGAAAAATATTCCTCTTGCGAATATTATGTCTGTTGCCACCGATGAAGCTCCTGCAATAGTGGGACGTCCTCGTGGGTTCATTGCCCTTTCGAAGAAAGAGGTACCAGGTACTTTAGCTGTTCACTGCGTGATTCATGGACAGCATTTAGTTGCAAAAAACCTCAGCGAGAGTTTGCATCAGTCATTACAATACGTCATCTCTGCTGGGAACAAAATTCGCAGTAATGCTCTCAACGATCGATTATTCGGGCAGCTGTGTAAGGACAACGAGGAAGAATTCAATCGCTTGCTTCTACACACCGAGGTTCGCTGGCTCTCCAAAAGCGCCTGCCTCAATAGGTTCTACAATCTTTTCAACTCTGTACTTGAGTTCCTCGAAGAGAAAGATGTAGCTCTGAGAGATAGATTGCTACAATTTAAGATTGATGTTGCTTACATGACCGATTTATTCGCAAAATTCACTGGAATTAATTTGCAGCTTCAAAGCGAAGAGCTCAATTTGATAACAACAAAATCTGTTATTTTTGCCTTCCTAAAAAAACTTAATTTGTGGAAGCAGAATTTTGGTCGCAACGAGTTCAGCCAGTTTCCAATTTTATCGGATCTGCATAAGAGCAGTGAAATCCTCTTCGATGAAACACAAGTTTACTGTCAACACCTTGAGTCTTTGCACAAGGACTTTTCTGAGCGTTTTGAGGACATTTTGTCCCTGGAAGTCCCTCAATGGGTCATGAACCTTTTTATGAATATTGAGACAGCAGAGGTTCAGATTCAAGAGGAATTGGTCGAACTTTCAACTAATGAAACTTTGAAAGCCTGCTTCCAGGATGGTGATCGTCTCACAACATTTTGGCTTCAAAGTAACATCAGTCGCCTCTACCCAGGACTGTGGACTATCGCCAAAAATTTTTAATTGTCTTCCCTTCCTCCTACCTTGTCGAGCGAGGATTCAATGCTGCGACTTATCTAATTACAAAAAAGAGAAGTCGACTCCAAATCATGGAAAGAGGTGACTTGCGCCTTCATCTCTCTAAAAATATTGAAGCGAATGTTCAGAAACTGGCTCTGAACCATCAAGCACAACCCTCTCACTGACATACTTGATTGCCTCATTGCTATTACTCTTTTAGTGTAATTTTTTGCTGTTCTTTTTTAATTATCTAATTAATAATAAATAATTTTTTAAACATAAAATAGAATTTAAGCTTTTTTTTTTGCATTACTCATTTTAATTTTAATAAAAGGAATGCAATTGCCTTCTAGGGCAAAATATCGAGTTAAGGGGACAGTGGACTTTCAAACCTAACTTTTTTTGTTTTGAATTGATTTGCTTGAAATTTGAATATGCGATTAGTACCATAGATATGTAAAAGTGGTTAAAATTTAATGATTAAATATTAATAATTTATGAATTATGAATTATTAATTATATCAATAATTGACCTAATTAAAAATGTCCCATGAGCATTTCTTATGATTATAATATGGTAATTTTTATTCGCAGGATACCTTATAGAACTAACAATGAAACTTATTGCTTATTTTAAGCATTCATTAAAAATATACAGAAACAATAGTAACAGTGAAAACACCCTTTTCATTAAGCAAAATACCTATAAATCATCTTTTCAAGTACAAAATTTAGAAATTCTGAGATATGAAGCATATTTTTTTCAATAAGGTTTATTTGATATACAGTTAAGTATATAAAACTTAAATTTCAAAGCAATACGGTAATTGGAAATGCGCATGGAGCAGTTTGAATATCCGTATGACATGAAAATTTTTATTTTGAGAAAAACACATTTAAAGTTATTGCGATTAGTAACCACATAATATCTAAATTAAATTATTACATAACAAATAAATATCACTTTCCTTATATATATAAGCAATGGAACTTCAATTAGCCTTAGAGTTAGATAAATATACACTCTGTCACAAAAAAATATATGCACCCAGAAGGAAACGAGCTACTATCACCAGGGCCCGACTTAGTCTAATTGGGGCCCGGGGCAAAAACTTCTTTGGGGGCCCCCCTCTGCTTCACTACTTCAATAATGAAGAACTTAATACTTATTACTAAACTTTCTATTCGATTTGGGGCCCCCCTCTGATGTGGGGGCCCGGGGCAACTGCCCCGTATGCTCCTGCCTTAGTCAGGCTCTGACTATCACGAAACTTAACATGTTTGTAGTGTATGAGAAGATAAGCAAATGATTACAAATTCAGAACAGACCGTTTTATTAACGGGGTCCGGGACACATTTTAAATTTTTTTTTATTTATTGAGTTAAAATTTTGAATTTTTTTGTGATGGTCAACCATATAATTTGTAAACAAAATCACATCATAAAATTTCTCAAAAAGTTTTTAAAAAATTTTAAAATTTAAAATATTTAATAAAAGTGGGGAAATTTAAAATCTTTATAACTCGAAATATTATTTGTGGAATTTCAAATTTTTTTCATTTAATTAAACAAAATATATAAGTTTTAATTTTATTCAGAATTTTTTGAAATATTAATTTTTAAAGAAATTAAAAATATTTAGATTAAAAATTACAAAAAAAAATTATGTAACTTATGTTTAAAAAATAATATTTTCAAAAGTAAATATTTTATCAAAATTTGCTGAATTAAAATTAAAGTAAAATAGTTGAAAAAGACATGTTCCAAGTTTCAACCATTTATCTTTAACGGATTTTGACTTATAACAATTTAAAGACGAGAAATGGGGAAAATACCCATCATGCAGAAAAACGCACTTACAGGTTTAAAAAACGATTGGCTACTATTAGAATGTTGAAAAAAAAAATAGTAATAATTTATCCTGTTCTAATTAAGATAGAAACATGATTTAAACGTTATTTGAAACGTAAAAGAACAAAAAAATTTAATTCAATAAATTTTTTTTCGAATATTCGAACAATTTTGTGTCCTGGACCCCCTTAAGAAGATATAGCATGAAAAAGGTTACAAATCAGTAAGTAGTAAACCCACCTCTGGCAGCTATACATGCGGAAACATGGCGTGGCATCGAATCAATGAGGTCACCTATGACCTCCTGCAGAAGATCATGCCATAATCTTTATAACTGGGCAGATAATTCACCAGTATTCTGGGACAGCTGCAGTTGCCTTCCAAGCACGTCCCAGACGTGCTCTGTTGGCGAGAGGTCTGGTGACCTAGCAGGCCATGGGAGTACGTCATATCCTTGAAGACATTGTTGGGAGAGTCCAGCAGTATGTGGGCGAGCGTTGTCTTGCTGATAAATGGCACCTGGGCGACTTGATAGCATAGGCAGTACAACTGGCGTTCAAATCTCGTCCACGTAACTGCGTGCCGTCAAAGTGCATTGAAGGAAGACTAGAGGTGATCGTGTATCCCAACAAATCACTCCCCACACTGTCACATGTTGTGTAATTGCCGTATGCCTCTCGAAAACAAGTGCCGGATCCGACCGCTGGCCTGGCCGCCTCCACCCGCGTATGAGCTGGTCATCAGCATTGAGACTGAATCAGGATTCATTGCTGAAGATTACGCGTCTCCAATCGGTCACACTCCATCTTGCCCGAGGTAAGCAAAAATCCAATCGACACTGCCTATGATGTGGGTTCAGTGGTAGGCATCTTAATGGACATCGGCTCCTTATACCTGCGTCGGGCAGTCGTCTCCGAATGGTTTCCCTTGATACCACCGGATGTCTGGAAGGTAGTAAATGGCGTCGAACCTATTCTAGCGACGTTGTTGGTGCGGACGTGGCCGCTCTTACGATTGCGCGATCTTCGCACGCATTTGTGTTCTTGGGACGCCCTGACCCTCCGCGACGGTAGATTATCCCTTCCGTGATCCATTGTTGCCAACACCGAGCAACTACCATATCGCAACGACCGAGGTGGTGGCTGATACGCCTGTCCGACCAACCTGCTTCTCTGAGGCCCACTATACGCCCCCTCTCAAAGTCCGACATTTGTTCGTACTGTCCCCAGTTACTTCTCAGAGTCATCTCTAGTCACAATACCGTCCATCCCAGTCGATAGATTTGTTTGAATAACCCTATGGAACGAGTAATCATGCTTTTAAACTCTCCCAGCTGCGCATCTCATGCTTATAGCGCGCTTCGCCTTGTCTCATTGCCGTCAAAATTTTAATCAATTGCATATCTCTTACCAGACTACATTCCTGCTCAGTTTTGTGATAGTAGCTCGATTTCTTCTGGGTACATATATTTTTTTGTGCCAGTGTATTTTAGCTTTTCAACATTTCTCATGATTGTACCATTATCGTGTACAATGATGAGTAACAAAATTCAAATGAAACTCTACTTCGGGCAACTTTGTTTGCAAGTACAAATGCCTATAACTAGAAAAGGATCACAGAAAATAAAAATTCTTTTTGCAACATATTTATACTTCCACGTAGAATCTACTTCCATAATTCAATAACATAAAAAAATCGAATTTTTGGACAAATGTCACAATTTTGAAAGTCCACTGTCCCCTTAAATCAAACAAATTTGGTATGTAAATATACTGAAAAAAATTACTCAAACTTTTGCCTTTTATAATTCTGTAACCCCCCCCCCTTCCCCATACTCTAAAATACAGGATTTTCCCAAAGGGGGGCGCTGAAAAATTTTTCTACCCCTTAGGGGGACGGCAGCGTTAAAAAGGTTGAGAATCACTGGGCTAGCCGATAGCCGACTGAGAAGTGCGGCTCCGGTTTTAAAATGACACCACAAGGTTCGGAGTCCGATTTAGCTAGCTCGATTTTGGCCAAACACCCCTAGGGGTGACATCTGGGGGATCGTACTCTCTCTCATCTTCTCTGACCTCGCAGAGAGGGACTTTCCGGTCTATTGATTTAATGTGCCCATATCCGGCCTAGACATGGAGTTATTTCATTTCACTTGTCGGGATTCGATCCGAGAACGCTCAGCAACAAAATCAGACGCGCTACCATTAGGCTACCTCAAGCCCTTGAGTTTTACATAGATGCACTATATATATTTTACTGCTGTATTTGCTTGTGTTAAATTTAGGGGATTATTAGAATATTTGAAAAGTTGAACGTTTCTGCTGAACTATTATTCCCAAATTGTAGGTACACCCATGGCTTGCAATAAAGCATGAACTCGACGTGGGGTAGGGGTATATATATATATATATATATATTTAAAAAGTAAACCATAGAAATAAACAAAATTAAAATTCAAGCATAAACTGCTAAATCACTATAACATAAAACATATCCTGCAAAGAAAACATTTTCAATAGAGGATAGCGCAGAAGCTTCATATCCCCATAATGAAAAAACAAATAAATAATCCAACAGATATAGATAAAAAATTATACTAAAATAGACAAAAACAAACAGAAATCAAGCACTCTGGGCATCCACGCACCAACGGCAAGATTCTGCATAAGAGTCGGAACTGAACCATAAAACGACAGAGGTAATCGACAGGTCACGTCATCAGGGGGCCTAACCATGTCAATTACCTCAAGGGGAACTTTCTGAATAGGATGCAGGTAAGCCCAAAAGACATCCCAAGGCCCCGAGTTCCCCAAAGAAGCAATAAGTCAAGAAGAAAATGAAAAGACAAACACAACTTACTGCATGGGCTCAACGCACCTTACAAGCAAGCACACAAAAATCCTAATGCAATATAATCGGTGCCCACACACCCTAATTCCGTAAGTGACGGTTATAGCGAAACAGCAGCCAGTACTATCCTAATGGTTACGTCATTGTAACATTACTATAGCTCCACCCCCCATTACAACTTAACCAAAAACACAAATACTATTCTAAACAACTTTAAAAATTCCTGAGTCTAAATGCCATTTTTTTAAACTTTTAAATTAGCGAAATTTTTAGGGAAATCGCTTTTTCTTAAGTTTTCCTCGAAAATGCTACATGCTTCCAGAAAATCCCCAGCATTGTTACATATGTTTTTTATTCAGTAAAGTTGTGAGTAAAAAATATTATAATAAATTTTATAGTTTAAGTTGCTATGGAAATTGGTAAAAGTAATAACCTCGAAGTTAAAATCTAACCATTTATCATAAATTCCTAATTTTATTTCCCTATGCTTTGCTTCTTTGGGGAACTCGGGGCCTTGGGATGTCTTTTGGGCTTACCTGCATCCTATTCAGAAAGTTCCCCTTGAGGTAATTGACATGGTTAGGCCCCCTGATGACGTGACCTGTCGATTACCTCTGTCGTTTTATGGTTCAGTTCCGGCTCTTATGCAGAATCTTGCCGTTGGTGCGTGAATGCCCAGAGTGCTTGATTTCTGTTTGTTTTTGTCTATTTTAGTATAATTTTTTATCTATATCTGTTGGATTATTTATATATATATATATATATATATATATATATATATATATATATATATATATATATATATATATATATATATATATATGTGTGTGTGTGTGTGTGTGTGTATATGTATATATATATATACACACATATATATATATATACATACACACACACACATATATATATATATGTGTATATATATATAGATACATACACACACACATATATATATATACATATACGAGAGGTAATCAAAAAGTAAGGTTACAAAGCCTGCAAGGAAACGTGTACATTTTATTTCATAAAACCAATACAGCCAACTGAAAGTACATACATAAAGTTATTTTTCAACATAGTCTTCATATGGGTTTAGGCATTTGACGCTTCGTGGGATGAGTTTGAATAATCCCTATTGGTAAAAGTCCTGTCCTTGCGTGTTCAACTACGTTGCGGCGAAGTCTTTCACCTCCTCGTCTGAAGTGAGTCGTCGGCCCCCTAGGTCCTCCTTAAAGTGAGAAAAGAGATGGGAGTCGCTTGGAGTGAGGTCCGGGCTGTAGAAAGGGTGGTCGATGATGTGACAGCGAAATTTCTTCAACAGCGTGGTGGTTCTCTGGGCTGTATGAGGTCGAACGTTTTTGTGAAGGAAGATGAAAGACGTAAAGGAAAATGCTGCCGGTGAATTTCAGCCGCGTTTATATGTTTCGCCCAAAGAAATCGAATAACTGAGCGGATTTCTTCGCGAGACCAGTTTTCCAAACGAGTCGCCATTTCTGTTAACCTTCAACTAGCGCTGTACGTTGCAGGTAGGTGAAATTCTCCACAGTTAGCGACCGCATATATCAGAATTACCGCACACAACTAATTTCTGTATAGCAGGTATAAACTTCAAGAATATCAAACTTGTAACCTTAGTTTTTGATCACCCCTCGTATATATATATATATATATATGAAATAAATTTAAAACCCCTTTTTACTATTTAACACGCCCTTTCCAAATTCTTCATCCTAAAGCAACAGAATACCGTCCCTTAACCATGGATTGCGACCTATATTCAACCAATATCAATCTATTAGTTTTTCCCCTAAAGCCACGCGCGGAGCATTACATAACAGTTATATAAGATCGAACCGGGTCGAACATTCGAAAACTATCACCCCATATGACGCGACTTAATCACGTGTTCGATTCTGACAAATTGGAAGTTTTATAGACATGTACTCGGGAGAGAAATTGCGCGCTTCTGAGCTCTTTGTGTTTTGCTCACGGCCAGAAAAGATGTGAGTTGTAGTTCCTGTCAAACTTGTACGGGCGGGGCCGAGTCCCCGCCCCGGCCAGCGCCGCGCGATGTGTTTTGTGTACCTAGGTGTAAGACACGACCAATGTTGTAAGCTGTCAGTGAGTGATTCAAGAATAAACTAAGTTTAAGACGATGGAAGTACGTTCTTCACTATGGACTCCCTTCCTCTGTTCCTCGACTGCATTTTATCTTATGAGCTCTCCCCATCCGACGACTACTTAGCTACGACTACAAAACTGATTATTTCAACAGCCAAATTATATGTACGACTACACCCCGAGCTTACACCTATTGTTATCATTACATTTATTAACTGGGCAGGAAGTGAACCTGTCCACGGCAAGAACTCCAATGGATATACAAGTGTTTTTTTCGCCTCGGAGAAATTTCGTAATACGTGTTGTGAGCTTCAAGGAGATGTTTTGGTTTGGTTTCTGTGTGCTAAGCAATGGAGAGAGACATGTTTCTTTTCTACGTCGGAATTCAGCGTGATCTTCAAGCGGAATAATCTGTGCGCGCGTATGTTGCAGAAAGTGATTCGTGATCCTCCTTCAAGATTGCTGTCCGTCATGGTGATGGATAATTTTTCGCTACGACAGTATGATCCACAAATGAAGATATTTTGGTTCAGTTCCTTTCGTGAATTCATTTTTGTAATCCATGCAAATCAAGGATTATTTGTGAGAAATGTGCTTCAGTGGAATGGCGCTGTGTCATACAACACAGCTGTGCGCAGATTTTTTTTCGTGATGTACGAAAGGGTTAATCTGGGTGTGACTATTAACTGGAAGATAAAGAGAAAAGGAAAGCAAAATATTGTGACTTAGGCAGTGGAACCAATGTTTCGAGGTGACTACTGGACATCAAATAATTTAGATTAATTTATTTTCTTAACCCATATTTTTTTCTTCTTACCAATTTGAATTTGAGTTATATTATAATAAAATTAAAATAAAATAATGATTGATACCCCATGGATAAGTTACAGTATAAAATATTTTCAATTATTTTTCAATTTTTGTGTGTTTAGGAATATTAGATAAAATTTTTGTGATGTGTGTTTTAAAATAAATAGATAAAGAACAAGGGGATGAACAATAAAAAATAAGAAAATTGAATTTTTGAATATATAACTGTGTATTGATAATTTGAGATTTAATTTACTAATTTTGATATATTTTAATCATCTCATTTATTGTGCATTTTAGTTTCAGCGAGTGATTTTTAACGTTTAAAGTTACCAATTTTGATATATTCCATAACATATAGTGTATATTTAGTTTCATTAAGTGATTTTGAAACTTTTAGTTATTGGTGATTTCTGCATTTTTGTGACACATTTACTGGAAGCTATGGGCCTTTCAATAGCAATAAGAACTGAGAGTGTGTTTACATTTTTGTTTTGTGTTCATATGGTGCAGTTATTGCAAAGCTTTTGGAGTTTGGTTTTCAATACGTGTTGAGAGTTATTTAAGAAAAAGGACTGAGATTTATTAACCTCAGATAAAAAAATTTAGGAAACAAATTCTCTCAAGTACCACAAATAATTTAGTGTATTTTTGAAATGTTTTTGATATTCTTAATTTTATAGTGGATATTTTGATATTTTTTATTTTATAATAGTAATTTTGATAATTTTGAATGTTGATGAATCTTGAATTTTTAAGATATTGATAATTTTTGTATCCGGATACTCGAGACTTAAAACAATACCATACTACCCAGTCAAAAATATGAAAGTAATTGTGAATTCCTGATATATGCTAAAGTGATCCTGATTTCGCTGCCATGACATTTTTTTACTAATTATTAGACTGTGCACTCTTCTAACTTGATTTGGATATTGAAGAAAATTAATGATTTAAAACAATTTGCACCGAATTAAGTCAAATTTTTTCTTCCGGTAACCTAACCACAACTTAATTGAAATTTAATTCCTTGTGAGTCGGCTCGACCCCGACCACAAATATGATATAATATAAATCCCCATTGAGTCGATTAGACCCCGACCATAATTTAATTTAATAATAATAAGTCTTTGTGATTCGGTTCGACCCCGAACGCAAAATACTCCTCGAACAACCCAACAAAATGATAACTCCGTGGGCCTGAATTTAGTGCGTTTTGGCCGGGCCTCGATGAAATTATTCACATCGCCGATTGTCACATTTGGAGACCTAGGCTAATTTCATTGCTCCAGTAGTGTAAATCCATTTCTCCCTAACTTAATGAAATTAATGTTGAGTGTTTTGGTTGACGGAGAATTTTAAGACAACTTATAAGAGAATTATTTTTAAAATCTTATTTTTCCTAATTGAACTGTATTTTTAAAATTTAATTTATTAATTTGTTTCCATGGTGCATTTGAGAAATTATTACAGCTAAATCTTTGAAGATATTAACAGATTTTAATAATTAAATATACTAACTACCATGAAGCATAAACCTGAACAGTGACCAACCTCATGAACCAGAGATCCTTTTTACTTTTTTATTTTAATCTTTTTGGGGTGCCTAACACCTCTTGACTCCATTTTTGATGATTAAACTTTGCGTGTTGTCCAAATAAATTAAATAAATAAATAAAAAAAAGAACCTTTCTTTAAACTTTCTCTTGGAAAACCCTATTATGTGTGAACCTCTGGATGTCATGAATGTAACCCGATAATGACCATTTTGATTTATTTTTGGCTTTTAAAGTTTTAAGTATTTTTTTTAAACAAATGTTGTGATTTATTGTGTTTTAATAAGTATATTTTATCATTCCATTTTAAAGTGTAAATTAGAGTTTTTGTGAATAGTTAAATATTGCCATACTAATTCCAAACTGTAATTTAATTGTATTAATATTCTTTATTTTTTTTAATGCAAGTTTGTGCTATTTTGTATATCCCATGACCTGAGCAGACACACAAAGATGATAGTAATACAAAATTTAATTTGTCAACCCCCGAGTCAAAATTTTATTCCAAATTACTCCTCAAAATTTTAATCCCAATTACGTTTTTGATACGCGGGTCTCGCATGATGGAGAGCATTGCTGAGGGAGTCGGCCCCTCACGCAAGTCTTTTCCGGAGGGGGGAAAATGAAATAAATTTAAAACCCCTTTTTACTATTTAACACGCCCTTTCCAAATTCTTCATCCTAACGCAACAGAATACCGTCCCTTAACATTGGATTGCGACCTATATTCAACCAATATCAATCTATTAGTTTTTCCCCTAAAGCCACGAGCGGAGCATTACATAACAGTTATATAAGATCGAACCGGGTCGAACATTCGAAAACCAACACCCCATATGACGCGACTTAATCACGCGTTCGATTCTGACAAATTGGAAGTTTTATAGACCCGTACTTGGGAAAGAAATTGCGCGCTTCTGAGCTCTTTGTGTTTTGCTCACGGCCAGAAAAGATGTGAGTATTAGTTCCTGTCAAATTTGTACGGGCGGGGCCGCGTCCCCGCCCCGGCCAGCACCGTGCCATGTGTTTTGTGTACCTAGGTGTAAGGCACGACCAATGTTGTAAGCTGTCAGTGAGTGATTCAAGAATAAACGAAGACGATGGAAGTACGTTCTTCACTATGGACTCCCTGCCTCTGTTCCTCGACTGCATTTTATCTTATGAGCTCTCCCCAGCAACCGGCCGCGACAACTTTCTATCCTCTTTATTCGCCTGCCCTGGTCCGACGACTACTTAGCTACGACTACAAAACTGATGATTTCAACGGCCAAATTATATATACGACTACACCCCGAGCTTACACCTATTGTTATCATTACATATATATATATATATATATATATATATATATATATATATATATATATATATATATATATATATATATGGGTGTGATTAGTTCGGAAATCACACGTCTTACTTAAAAACGCTAAAATCTCATTTATTAAAAAAGAACGATGATATGATGCGGTATCTACGGATGAAGAAACTTGCTATAAAACTGGATAGTTGACTCCACAACACTTGACTCTGATGCTTATCCACTCGCTCTGCTTCCCACTGCACGTGTGTCTCCTTCACGAGAACCCAAGGTCACTTCGTTCTCCTCCTCCGCGAGTCGAACGCACCATCTCTCTGCTACGAGCGAGTGAGTGACAGCCTGAGTACGAATCTAACTGCTTGCCTTTTATACGAGTACCCTGGAGACGTCTGCTTGCGTCACACCGGATTTGTTCGCCTTCTTCTATTCTCACAGCGTGGTGTCAGAAGTGGGATTCGGCTTCTTCGCTTCCCACAGCGCTCGGCCATCGACGTGTGAGGTCCCCCGAACACTGAAACACACAACTAAAGAAAAAAAACTAAAAAAGAACTGATTAAAACACAGAGTAAAAAAACTTCGGAAAGCACGGATCTCAGGTTGCAACTCTGTCAGACCAGGGTTTCATGTTATAGAGGGGAGCATTTTTCCAACGGCGCTTGTGTTGGCGTCGATACCCCTCTTGTATTTTGAAGATGTTCCCTCTAGTCTGTCCACGAATCGTCTCTTTTCCCTGAATCATGGGGTGCAGGAATTCCTCGTCAAAGATTTCTTTGATTCTTAGATCCGACTTGTTTCTCATCTTCACGCCTGTCAGTAACTCAAAAGGAGTGAATTTTGTGGATCTGCTGCCGGTGCTGTTAATTATTCGCTGGACGTCAGGAACGAACTCAAACCACTTAGAAGAGTCGTCTATTCGTTTATCCCCAATTTTTTGCTCTACGAAAGGCAATTTTCGCGACCGTTGCGCTACTGTAATGTTATCTTTCCACACAACCATCAACTTCAAGTGATATATATATATATATATATATATATATATATATATATATATATATATATATATATATATATAAATCCAAGTCATAAATCACTGGAAAAACTTTCTCCTTATGTTAACATTAAGCTTAGGGAATCCAATATGGCTACAATGCAACAGCCTTAACGGATGCGAATTTAGAGAAGACGCTATTAACAGACAAAGTGCTGCTAGAAATTTTCCATGATAGTAAATAGTTTTAACTACAAGAGTTTGAAAAATTACTCATGGAAATTCCTACATTCACCTACATACGATTTTATGCATTTTATACTTACTTACCAGAAATTAGACACAAATATACAGAGAAAAAAAATCTTTAATGCCGAAGGAGTTATACATTTATTCATGGTTTGGATAACACTGATTCAATAAAAACCAAGAATTTTATCAGTAAGTCAAAATATGAACAGAGGCTGTGATTCGCTGCAAAAAACCGTGAAATTATCATGCAAATTTAAAAATAATAGCTTGAACATTTTGGGAATTTCCTTTTTTATATTATGGGCTTTACATTTTTTACAACAGCATTACGAGGCATTTAAATTTAAAGTATTCTATTCAACAAATGTGTTTTAAAATTTTTCCTCTGTAAATTGGGTTCAAAGAATGGATGAAAGCCGGTAACGTTCATGAAGAATTGTTTGAAGAGAGAGATTTTTATAGCTATTTACATAGCGGGAAATTTAAGCAATGTCTAATATGCGGCAACAAGATAGCTTTTTATGCGTGTTCAGTACAACTTTCTTTGTTATTTATAGAGAAGACAATTTTTAAGTTTTACCTGTTAATTTGGGTTTTATTTCAGATATTCCAAGCAAATTTATATTTTATTCAAACAGATATATTTTGCAAATATTTCCTTATAAAAATATATAACCGATAAAAAACCGATAAAAAAATTGCCTTTCAAACGTTGCTTTAAATTCCCCATTAAAATATCCGTGCTTCTAAACTCAAGTCGAATATAAATTTGCACAGATGAGCTTACACATTTTTTCAATTCGTCCGAATGTCTGACATGGACAATAAAACTTGCACTATATTTTTAACACTAGAACTACTAAACCAGTTATTTTGACTGAGAGCCTGGGGTAGCCTAGTGGTAACGCGTTTGCCTTGGAACTGGGAGTTTTCGATTCGAATCCCGACGAATGCCATTAAATGCTCTCGTGTCTAGGCCGGCCATGGACACGTTTAATCCGTAGACTGGCAAGCCTTTCTATGATGTCATAGAAGGCTGTAGAAGGTGCGAACTGTTGCAGTTGGGGCGACATGGTTCTCACAAATAGAACCAGATGCAAGACAAATGCAAAGTAATGTGAGAAGAGTGTGAGAAACGGGCAGTGAGTGGTGACCAGCTTGATTTGATGAACTGGTCAGGCGAAAATTGAGTCAAGGATGATTGAACTTTAAATGAAATAGAAGATAAAGGGGTCCTAAAAGTGAGTGACATCGTTACTGGAACAGCAGTAGGTCGAGAGAAGCGTGAGAGTTTGGAACCCCAGAAGAGAGGGCATCGAAAACAGGGGCTGGCGCCCCCTCAATTTAGATTGGTAGAAGGGAAATTATAAAATATATGTGCAGCCATAATAAAGATCCAAATTGGACCATTAATTAGAAGGTGGCCACAAATGGAAGCCCAGAGTGGAGGAGTTGAAATTAAGTTCAGAGAGAAAGTTTAGAAGATTGAGTTAAGAGATAGGCTGAGAAACTTTGAGACAAGAAATCGAGAGATGTAGGCAGAATTTGAAGATGAAGAGGCCGAAGTTGAAAGTTTGGCAGACTGAGTTTAGAGTTAGGCTGATATTCTTTGAGACATGAAATCGAAAGATGTAGGCAGAATTAGAAGCTGCAGAGACCGCAGTTGATTTAGCATTGCGGGTACATAAACCCAAGAGTTAGTAATGAATAAGGTTAGAGCTGCAGTTATCACGTATACTTTGAGCCTGATTAAGCGATAGAGACTGAGCTCACGAGTAGCGGAAAGATTTGATGGACATTCACTTATAAAAGGTAGAGCCGCGAGGTCGATGAAAAGTGAAAGGTGAAAAGTGAAAGGAAAAGTGAAAAGTCAAGCCGATAGACCGTAGAGAACCAGACCGCAATCGAGAGTGTTTATGATGCTGGAGGAGCAAACGAGAGCCCCATCCGTGAGCCGAATCATCAAGCACCGACTAACCCCACACCCGCCATGCCGTGGAGCATACGCAAGCATCCCGCCAAATGGTAGCCGACGAATTTCTTCAAGTAACCCTAAGGGGTCTCCCGAACAGGTCACCGACAAGTGTAGCCTGATCCACGCCGACCCCCTCGTCGATCGAGTACCGATAGCGAAGGGAGCCTAGCCCGGTAACCTGTTTTGTCCAAAAGGAGCGGGGCGCAATCCAGATAGTCCAGCTTTTGTCCTCAAAGGAGAATCCACTGTAGTAAGGAGAGCTCCCGTCCCAGCTGTTAAGCGAAAGAAATCGGACAGATGTATGGGAATTTTATGTACCTTTTTACCATGTTTTTATTAACTCGTTTTCTTGTTTGTTTGTTTGTTTGTTTGTTTGTGTGTTTGTGTGTTTGTCCAGTACAAATCTTGCAATCGATTTTTAACTAACTTCCCGACTAGCTAGACATTTGAAAATTTTAGAATAGCTCAGGACACGATGACAATGCATTTTTTTCTACGTTTAACCATCTTTAAGCTAAATTGAATTCATTTTCAGTTACTTTTGTTTTGTAGAATAGTGCAGCCATCTATCGGCCAAGACGGGAACGCAATTGATTACGCAATTTATACCTCTTTATTACGCATTTAATCATTTTCTTTCAAGCTGATGGGATAATTCATCAAAACAATTTTTAAAAAGTATTTATTAATACATAGAACTGTCAAGTTTATATGATTCAACAGAAAATTTTTAAAAAATGGTATATAAAAAGTTCTTTCTATTTTGTAATAATTATTCCCTGTCATGTGCTCGCTAGGTAATGCTAAATTAGGTGATTGCGCACAATAATGCTATGAAAAATTATAATTAATATTAACATGTATTGCCATAGATAGATATCACTTAGAATTGTTGTTTAGTAGTATTAATCACATGTATAGTGAAATGTCTAAGTGTATGTGTAGTATTATTATGTTTAATAAATTGATTTGTGTGTGTACATATGAGTAATCACTCCTAGCCATATAAAGAGACATACCGCTAAAATGACGTCACGGTTACACGAACCCCAATCTATCATATATTATGAAAGTCACAGCCCTTCTCTTCACTTGTGGTTCTGCTATTTCAGTTGTGGGCCCCTTTCCAGATTCCCCAGAGGAGTCCGTTTTGCACATGGCATCTGTATATTTTCTTGTAATTCGTCGTTGTCAATTTTCCAAAATTTTTTCCCACCAACGTCGGTTACAAAGTCCTATATGTCAATGAGGAAAAAATATGGAAATAATTACAAGAAAAAAATAACTTTTTATATAACATGTTCTTAAATTTTCTGTTGAATCATATAAACTTGACAATTCTATGTATTAATAAATACTTTAAAAAAATTTTTTTGATGAATTATCCTATCAACTTCAAAGAAAATTAAGTTAATTGGAAGTTAACTTGCGTTTAACTTTTCGCTCCCGTACCGTGCGATAGATGGCTACACCTGTCTACAAAACAAAATTAACTGAAAATAACTGAAAATTAATTTAATTCTGCTTAAAGATGGCTAAAAGTATTAACATAATGCATTGTCATCGTGTTTTGAGCTATTCTACAAGTTTCAAATGTCTAGCTAGTCGGGAAGGTAGTTAAAAATCGATTGCAAGATTTGAACTGGACAAACACGCAAACACACAAACAAACAAACAAGAAAGCGAGTTAATAAAAACATGTAAAAAAATTAAAGTCCATATTCTTTTGAAAACCCTATGGATCTGGAATGCATGATACCCGAATAAAATGAGAGTGGACTGTATTGGAAAACAATAACATCATTTATTGAAACAAGAGATTGCGCTATGACGCGGTGCAAATGCCTTGGCGGATGGTAAACAATTATATGACTGCGCCATGATGCGCTCTAAGTGCCTTGATGGCTGAACAACAACATGATTGCGCTAAGACGCGCTGCAAGTGCCTTGGGGGCTGAAGAACGACTAACTAGTATGTGAAGTACAGGCGACAGAGGGCGCCCTTATTGCGGGGGGACTCAGAAAAGAAAGAAAACTCGCCAAGAAAGAAGAAAAGTGGCGCCAAGCTGTTGTAGAAAGTCCAAAATAATCTTAAAAACAATGAATATTCTATTTCTGAATATTAAATGTAACTCTAGGTCCAAATGCAGCACTACACTAAAAATGTAAAAAAAATTTAATAATCCTACGCTCGAATTTTGCTAAAAACAGTATTTCCGTGAAGCTTTTATTTATTTATTTGTTGTTGTTACTTATGCTCACTGGCCATACTATCAAGACCAGGTCCATAGAGGCACAACCGTCTGAGGTGTGTGGATCCGGTTAAAAATAGCATCACAAAGGACGGAGTCCTATTTAGCCAAGCGCCACCTCCCTTTTGACCGAGCAACCCCAGGAGTGACACCTGGGTGAATTGCACCTTCTCCCACCCTCTCTAACCTCATAGAAGTACTTTTCGGTCTACAGATTAAAAGTGCCCACATCCGGCCTTGACACAAAGATATTGAATGGAGTTCATCGGGATTCGAACCGAGCACCCCGGTTCCAATCCCAACGCTCTACCACAAGATTACCTTGGGTCACCGGAAAAACTACTTTCATAAAGATAGTTTGTGCTACCTCTTTCGAATGTGATACCTTAATTAAGAGTTTTTGCTGCTACCTCTAATAAATTTGTTTGTACTACGGAGGTAAGAAAGATCTTTCGACAACCTCAGTTCGACGTAGAAAAGTTTTTACTGGGACCTCCAAAAATGATGTTACGTGAGAAGACAGAGGAATTTGCTACTTCGTTCGCAAACTTTGAGAATAAGTTTAAGATAAGAAGTTTTCCTGATCCTGCGTCACAACCCCAGCCCTAGTTTCTTGAGTTTGCCCAGACAATGATTAAGGAGGTCATGATAACTTAGACTTCAGCGAAGTATTAGGTAGCAGAAAATATATTTTTTAAATTTTCATAAGTAATTTGGCTATGGCAATCTGCCGCTCTCGTGTAGAAGCCCTAGAAATAATTTTATCGAAACATTGTTTAATTTTAAAATGTGTCTGTTGATTTGAAATTTCGAAGAAAAATCCAAATTCATGACCTTGAATTAAATAACAGTGTATTGTGTCGAAAGAATATTCAATGTGTCACAGGTTTAGTACAGATGGAATACTTTTTTATAACCACTGTGAGATAAATTATGGAAGTGGTAATGATGTCACCATAAAATCGTTCAGTAAAGCTGTTTGCTTAAATTGTGATATAAAACTGGTTATACAGTATGCCCACTAAAGTCCCTTCCCACCCTCTTAACTTCGGAACGGCTGCTGCTATATTCATAAAAGTGGTGTCTAGGTATAGTAAAGTAGCTATGCGCTACTGAATGAAACCACCTATCGCGCCACCTGGTGGAAAACTGCGGAGTTAGCATTCCTATCTCGAAAACGGAACGAGATAGGGGGAAAAAGTGATTAACAAAGTTGTAGAAAATCACCAATTTAGTACGAAAAGATATCTTGTGGACATTAATGCAAAGAATAGAACGGTTAAAACGCGCATTTGTTTTTTCGTGATTTCCTACACTGTGACGTCACGAAACTTGAACGAAAGGAGAAATGATTATCTTTCGGGCAAAACACGACACCGCAATGTGCACAGTGGTATATCGATTTTGATCCCCAATCAAAAGGACCGCTGTTCAAACCTCGAGGGTTTCATCCTTGTATTGATTTCTTTAAAAACAGAGTATACAATACGTAGATCGTGTAAAATAGTGTCGCATCAACTCAACGCAACTTGCGCTTAGTGTTCGAAATTTTTGCAGTATGCAAATACGTAAGAAACGTCACGCCTGTTCACCTGAGACAGCTATAAAAGAGACATCTTCTTGGGGTTGTAGTATGTTTCTGCTCATGGTCATGGCTGAGTATTCCAAAGCTGAGATCTCCAGTGAAGCAGTACCTCGTCAAGGAATTCGGAAACCAAATAATTGGGTATGGCGGTTTCGAAGAGTGGCCTCCACGTTCGCCTGATCTGACTCCATTGGACTTTTTCCTGTGGGGATACCTGAAACAGCAGGTGTATGCGACCCTTCCACAAACATTGCAGGACCTTAAACGACGCATTACGGACGTCTGTGCCAACGTGTCACTCTCTATGCTCCAACGTGTGCAACGTGAGATTTAAACGAGGATCCAAATGTGTATTGCAGCTCACGGTGATAAGTTTGAACATCTCAAATAAAGATATATTGTTAAAATTAGATGTTTTTTTCTTTCTCCGATCCTTTTGTCACGTCACAGTGTAGGAAATCACGAAAAAACAAATGCGCGTTTTAACCGTTGTAGTCTTCTCATTAATGTCCACAACGTATCTTTTCGTACTAAATCGATGATTTTCTACTGCTTTGTAAATCACTTTTTTTCCCTATCTCGTTCCGTTTTCGAGATAGGAACGCTAACTCCGCAGTTTTCCATCAGGTGGCGCGGTAGTTGGTTTCATTCAGTAGCGCATGGCTACTTTACTATACCTAGACACCATTTTTATGAATATAGCAGCAGCCGTTCCGAAGTTAAGAGGGTGGGAAGGGACTTTAGTGGGAATACTGTATATTTAATTATAAGCTACCATCCTTTCAATTCTTAATTAGAAATAAGGTGTTGTCATTATCAATTTCATAGGTTTGCGTTACAGCTTTTTCAAGCCCGCTAACGTTTTATTACACTTTATTACTGCAGCAACCTCCTTTAATGACGATCAGTATATTTGGTCTTTATATCAACAACAGAAATCTACGAAATCGCCCATTGTCGAAATTACTAGTTTAGAAATAACAGTAACTCTGGAGCCCCTAAATAATTTTATTTAACGATGTTGTGTAATTTTGTTTATAGAGTACTTACCATTATCACCGTTTTCTTACGACATTGCTAAACAGTTTTAGAAAGAATAAAAAAGAGTTTTAGAATTATATCGATATATATAATATATATATATATATATATATATATATATATATATATATATATATATATATATATATATATATATATATATATATTATATATATATATATATACGGTGGTTATCAAAATAATGGAAACAGCTATCAATGCTAGTGGTGTTTATGAATGTGCTTTGTATTCCTTAAAAGACAAGTCTGGCCACCGGTATTTTTTATATAATATAGTGTATGTATTATTCTACTGTCAGGTAGCAGAAATGAAGCTAAGAACATCGTGCTTTGGGGGGGGGGGGGGAACAGCGTAAAATGTCAAAACTTGCAGACCTTGTGAAAAGGGCAAATTGTTGGAGCGCGTTTAAATTGGAGTATCTGTTACTGCAACCCCCTGACTAATGGGTGTTTTAAGAGCTATGGTATCGAAAGTTATGATAGCATACAGAGTGCACGGAAAAACATCCTTTGCCAAACAGAATAGTGGACGAAAGGGAGAGCTGAGTGAAAGAGACGGACGAGGTATTGAAGCAGATTCTGACACTAAGAAAGAAAACAATTGCAACCAAAATGGCCAAAGAGCTCAATCGGCATCTGCATGTTCTGGTATCCACCATTAGAGATAGAAGGGAACTTCAGAAACAAAGCATTTACGGAAGATTAGTTATTCCCAAGCCACTTGTAATAGATGCCAATACAAAATATCGTCCTCAATGGTACAACGAGAGCAAATCCTGGTCGAGCAATAAGTCAAAACACGGCATTTGGTCCGACGAATCATTTTTCACATTGTTCCTCGCAACAGGACGTGCGTATGTCTGGATAACACCTACTCAAGCGCAAGATTCTTGCTGTCTCATCTCAACTGTTAACCATGGAGGTAGATCTATCAAGGTTTGGGATGGAATTCTTTTTCGTTTGTGGAAAATTGAAGTATTTGAGGCGCGTGTCGCAACATCAAATGTAAGCGCGGTGCTACTGAATAATGAATTCCAAGCGTAATCATCGCAATAAGTTGGTAAAACAAAACTATCCCTGGCGGTATGAAAATCGTAAGCGCACATGGCATCTTCCCTTCGCGCAGTGGACCGTCTCAGCTCCGCTGAGCTGCGCTGCACCCCTTACTTTTACATCACTGGAATCCGTCAACCGCCATCTTCACCATGAATATGCTGGCTGTAGCGATCAGTAAACAAAACCTACCTCTGGATGTATGAAACTCATAGACATAAATGCCATCTCCGCTTCGCTCAAATAGCCATTCTCCATACAAAAACCTATTACACATCTGTTTCCATTAAAATCCATCTTAAACAACAAACTCAATTCAATAATGTCACCCAGTTTGCCACTAGCTGCACTCTAGAAGACGCAACACAACCTTTAACTTGAAGCGCCGCCTTTAAAATTGTGCCACATAGCAAGTTTCTTTTAATTTGTCAGGATAAATCACCTGACAAAATTTTGTGATAAATGCGTCACGCAATAATCTATCTATCTATCTATATATATATATATATATATATATATATATATATATATATATAACTGTTCAGTGACTGACTGACTGATAGATAACGCCCAGACCAAACCGCTGGATCTAAAGGGCTGAAATTTTGCATGGCGATTCTAAGAAAGGTTTTTCAAAAATTCTTCTTAGATTTTTTAAAATTAAATTTTTAAGCTGTTTTTGTAACTTCTTTTTAATTTTGCATTTAAAATAATAATCTGAGGGTGAAGAAATTTATATCCCGAGAAAGATCAAAAAATTCCTACAAAATGAAATCTTTTTTGACTCTTTACCTCTCCATTTTCTGATTTTCGGTGAATTTTTAAAGATTAATTTTTAGAATTTAATTTATTAAATGCTGATCACTTGGTTTCTTTTCTTTTTGGGTTTCTTTAAATTAATTTTGTGTCACGTACACAACATCGAAATAAATTGACAAAAAAAAATACGGTAAAAGATAAAATTTAATCACTAGGCTAATTGAGATGGAAGTTTTTTAAGATTTTAAATCAAAATAATATGTTTTGTGGATAATAAACATACAAATTATTTACATACATCGACCGTTGTACTGAATTTGAATATTTTCTTCTACATTATTTTGTCTATAAAAATGTCATAAAAATTACCATTTTTTTAAAATATATATTTTTTTTTCTTTTTTCGGCATTAATTGCATACATTGACCGTTGTATTTATCATATATATATATATATATATATATATATATATATATATATATATATATATATATATATATATATATATATATATATATATATTTGGGGCATTAACTGCACACATTGCCCGTTGTATTTAATTTGAAAGTACTCCGTAGCGAAGCATGGGTATTCATTCAGCTAGCCACTTCATAATCGCGTCAGAAATTGCAACAATAACAACAAAGCAATATTGGCGCCACAATCGCCTCAGCTTGGCGACCGTATCATGACCGTATCCTGTTCTTCATATTAACCAAAGCGTGCTTCACATGAAGCTGTACAGCCAAAATAACACACACAAAAAAAATATCTTTTGAAAGCACATTAAGGAGATAGGTAGATCGTACCTGCAGATTTCCAGGAGATCCATAACGATGGCTCGGGAGTCATTTATTCGCCACGCAATGTATAAAGGAGCTGATGATTTGTTTAAAAGTTTTCCCTTTCTTAATGAGGCGGTAAACGTCGACATAATTTGCTGAAAAATCGCCCTTCGCATATTAGACCGTAAGAACCAAAATGATAACCTAACGCAATTATTTGCATTTTGCTCGTTAAGCGCTTTTTAAAGCCCTCCGGTGATGCCATTACTCTTTATACTGTGGTTTAACTTTCCTTTCTAGTAGAAAGCTGGAACCAACAACAACAAAAAAAAGGAACTTTGATATGACTTCGTGCATTAACATAATGACAGTGCGAGGCGATTTTCAGGACTTCAAAAGAATAAAATTAAAACGGTTGAAAATTTTAGAAATTCATAAGTTCCGGGAAAACAGCAGATGCTAGTGTCATGTACCGCGAATATTCATTTAGAGGTCAACTTATTATAACCAGCACACCATTTTATGAAAAGTGCTAAATCGTTGCGAATTTTCCAAATGTTCATTTCTTAGCTACAAATTATAGACGCAGGAATTTCAATTAATTTCATGCAGAACTCTATGTGTGGTGAGATGTTTTAGTGACCGAAATTGTCACTGGAAGTAATTATCGGTTGTCCGCAATTAGAATTTTTGGAAGCGTTGTTTTCTCCAAAGGATTACAAGCAATATGACGTCATAGTGACAAAATTATAAATTAAGGCTCCTGTGTGCTAACCCTATTGGATCTGCTCGCTTCCATGTTAACCTATGGAGAAAATGTGTCCAATGTTTGCCAATTTGGACTGAAAGATTTTATTTTAAATTGTATACCGTAATAGAGAACGGAATTTTATACTTTGGATTATTTTTCCTTTTTTTAGATACACTAGGGGCTTCGCCCCTAGGTTCGCTCCTCTGTTATGGCTAATAGTGAGATACATAGGGATGATTCTCGGGCAATGTAACAGCTTCCATCTATTTACTGTTGTCACCCTTAATGCGAAGGGCGTTTCATCACTGTTGAATTATCAGCATTAAAATTCAATTAAAAATCTAAAATTTAAGATATAGACTTAAAATGAGGTTCATATGAATAAGAAAGCTTTCAGCTTCCAGATGACTTAAATATTTTCTTTGTAAGATAAAAACTCGAGGAGCATCGATATTACATCCCCATAGGGGACGATATTTCTTGAAAGACTGTGTTTCATTTTTTGATGAAAATATTTGTCTGTTTTAAAATATTTTTAAACAAATGAGGTCTAGTTGGAAAGAGACTGTAGTCTCTTTCTGTCTGCAGGGACGGATTTCCCATAAGGCCAACCTAGGCCATGGCCTAGGGAGCAGCCGTTAAGAGGGCGTAAATTTAGAAGACGTAACAACCAAATTATAAAATTTTTATCGATATAAAACGAGAAAGTTACATTTTTTTCTTTTTCATATTTATTTATATATTCTTAGTATCGCTAAAATTGTTATTTGAAAATATACGCATTTTGAAATAACCTTTTCGTCAAGTGACTAATTATTTTTTCCTTCTTTTTCTTTCATTCTTTTCCCAAGCATCCATTATGAGTTAACGAGAAGCAAGTTAAGAATTCTTGAAATTTGAAGGGATTATGATTGCAGAAAGCAGTCGGACTTGAACCTCACTAAAGACAACTTCCGCTGTATCTTTCGATACTTTTGACAAAGAGCAAACAGCCCTCGCTTTTTCCTCCAAAAGCAGATTTCAGACCAGGGGCAGTCCGATAAGAAGACAAATAGTTTTTAAACTCCCAACCCATCATCATCTGTCCAGTAATTGCCGTCCCGTTGTCAAAGGAGCGTGCTATAACGAACGGTGGCACCCTCCAGGTTTAGAAACTGTTTCAAAGTGAAAGAATCATTGTGTGAACACTGGACTAGGGTGTCTTTCTGTGCAAGGTGTTTCTTTCAAGAAAAATGGACTATTATATGAAAACCGCTAGAGTGTCTGCAACCTGAAAGGGTCGTCTTAGAAAAGAGACAGTTAATTTTGTCAAAGGGAACCGAAATATTTGTAGGGTCTTTCCTTCTGAATTTTTCCCTGGGAGGAGCCATAAGTCGGGCAAATCAGAGTTCCCAAAAGTGAACATCTAAGGGGACCGCGTACCAATCCTGGTTGAGAGGGAATTAAAAGGAAGGAGAGGAGGGATGGAGCCTCAAGGGGTTAAAGGGCAGGGCCCGTGTTTGGCTTTGATACGAAAAGAGACTTGTTTTTCCGTTAGAGTGTGATCTGCAAGCTCATTTAGGCTGAGTGCTTTGTCAACCTTTTGCAGTATACAAAACATAAATTTTTATTGTGAGCTTACTATTTCAGTTAGTTTTTTCATCTGGACCTATGAACATTTCTTGCTATTTTAAACAAACACCTTTTCTATCGTGTAATTTCCAGATCTAAAGTCTTCAATATTAACAGTTATAAGGTGAGTTTAGTTTTAATTTATTTTAATATTAACTTGATTTGCTTTGAAAAATGTTTTTATTATTATTATTATTATTATCATTATTATTTTTGTTTGATTTTTTTAATGAGTGTACTTGATTTTAATTTGGTTAAGTAAAGCTAAACCTGGGCTGGGGTCTCTAAACTTTTCATTATGAAAAGGGATGAAATGTTATTTGTCATTTGACTGAAAAGTCTCGTGTTGGGTGTTGTGTTACAGAAGACTCTAATAGAAAAAAAATAATAATCTAGAATTAGATACGAGTGTTATTAAAAGTACATTATGTTTGTTTAAATAGTTCAGTTTTTTGCCATTTAAAGCTAAGGGTCTTTTATACTTTTAGTCTAAATGTAAAAGTTAAAAATGTTTTTTTAAAGAGAACTATTTAACTTTTTTTTTAAATTTTGAACTTTTATTAGTGTGCTAGTTGCTATTTTTAATATAAATTATTTTTATTAGTGTGCTAGTTGCTATTTTTAATATAAATTATTTTTATTCCATATAGTTATTTTTATGTCAATTAATACAGATATGAGAACTTTGCTTTTATATTGTTTTTAGCTCGTTAGTTTAATTGTTTTGCACCAACATTTTTATGTGTTCTTGTTCATGCTTTTTCTTGTTCAAACTTTCCTTTTAATTACTAACTAGTGAGTAACTTAAAATGAATGTAACACTTTTTTTAAGTTTGCTTGGAAATTGCTCTATACCTTCTAAAATTTATATTTTAGATGAAAACAAAATCTGCCAATATGTAAAAATATGTTTTAAAAATAATATTCTATGTTTAAGTTAGAATTTTCTGATTGCGTTTTAAAATGCAAAAATTTAAGCTTTGAAACAATGTGGAAGAAAATCCGGGGCTACCTTCGTCTAAACTCAAATATTATTTAAAACAAGGATATAACGTTTCGTAGCAAGTTTACCTCCCAAAACCTAGGGTAATATATGTGTTAAAAAATCACTAGTTTTCATTAAAAAAAATTTATATATAAATTTTTTGTTATCATATTTTAAGGTCTTTTAAAACAAAGTATGCTTTTTTAATTAAAATTAAAGCTCTGCAAATGAATTTCCAAAATGAAGCGATTTCTGTTAGAGTAAAGTAAACTTTTCTTATACTTATCTGGAGTTGTGTTTTGAGATAAATTCTTAAAATATTGATATTTTATATAATAACTGTAAAAGCAAAAGCAATTAAAGATAAACAATTTTATCATTTCATTTTTTAAAATCTAAACTACCGAATAAACGTGAAACGATCAATTTTAGCTGAAAAGCAAAAATGCATTTTATCTCCCTTATAAAATGAACTTTTATATTGTAAAAACTAGGGGCTTCACCCCTAGGCTCGCTCCTCTGTTAAGCTATGTCCACACTTTTGCGCTTTCGGGTTCGATTTCGCTTTCGACATGTCGCACGGAGAGAGAAATGTGAAGCATGCTCAGAGCGATGCTTCACCACCTGCAAATTCCAGGACAGCGCATGCGCCGCGATAGAGCATGCGATATCGCAATTGTATCTGTAATAGAATTGTTTGTTGGTGGGGTAATGAATCGGTCTTGGGACCAAATATAATAGACCTTTCAACTATTATTAATTAAATGTCATGTAATTAAACATCCTAAAGTCTTCACATTGCGTTGTGTTTCACAAATTATTACAGACTATCTGATTGTAGATAATAAATGACACGTTTATTAATTAACAACATCTAAAATGATATACATACACACAGCAAATATTACACTTAATCCTTTCACTTATCATCACATATATTCACACTTATTATTTTCAATATTGACTACACTCATGAATTACGTTAAGTTACCTATCCACATTACTCCTACTTCTTAAATATCTATCACAATTATATTATTAACTTATTCGGCATGAATGAGAAAATGCGAGGGCACATCATTATCTCAAGGTATCAAATAAAAGAGCACAAACATACCTCCACTGATGCACGATATTGCTGTGGGGGTCTCCTTAAATGAACTAGGACGGGGTTCATCAAATGCGCTCGCTCCGTCGAAAATCTTTCATTCACCTATTTCTTTGTCGAGGCTCGGTCAATAACTGGTCAGGTAGGCTTGTCACTCCGCTGGGCTCATTTATCGTTTCCCTACTCGGCTGGGCGCTTTCGGCATCACTTATTTTCTGTTATGGGCTTTCGCCATAAAACATCACGTCAGATCTTGGCTATTAGCAGGAACTCCTTCGGCTTAGGCTCTCCGCATCATAGTCTTCTGATATGGTTCTTAACACTCCTTCGTCTCAGGTCCTTTACAAAACTCCCTCTCATCTACTCTTTAGCAAAACTCCTTCTGAATATCTATGCGCTCTCGGCATAAAACTCCTTCGTTAATATGTCTTCCATCTTCTCATTGCCCCTCCTTTCTTTTTCCACGCCTGTTTTTTTTTATTGGCTTTCCATAATCTTGGGGGGACCTATATCTCTCCGCCCATTCGTACATTCTCCTCCCCTTACATAATATCATATTCCCATGGCTCTTTTCATCACGTGTTCCCAGCACTTCATCTGTTTCCGTTTACCTTGTTTTCGGCTAACTCATATCTTCTCCCCGCCTTTCATGTTCAACTGTTCTCATTTTTAACGATTTATTTTCTACCTGCCTTCCCATATGCGCTTTCCTGTCTGTGTATCATATCTTTTCACTTCTTAATTACCTCTCCATCTGGACTTCCTTTGTCGGCGTTTTTCTCTTCATCTCCTGGTTCCTCTTTTTACGTCTTCTTTCTTTTGAACCTCTCAAGTCCACCGCCTATTTATCTCTTGTCTCCATCAATCCTTATTTGTAACTTCACCGTACGCTTGTCCCCTTAACTCTGTTTGTCCGCACATGTCTCTTTCTACCTCATTATTTGCAATGTTACGCGTATTTCCCCGTAACAGTATCCAACCCGAGTGAATTTTCATGCTGAATTCCATGCGTTTTTCTATTATCCAAGGCAGTTTTCAAGCCAGTGTTCAGAATGTCGCAGTCTTTGGAAGAAATTTTAAATTTTATTGATGATTACAGAAATTTACCGGCATTTTGGGATGTCAACCACTCCGCATACACAAATAAAATTACTAATACATTTAAAATAATTATTTAATAATAATTAATGTGTATTGTTTTAAAATAAAAACTAAATGTATTTTTAAACAAAGCAAATTGAAAAAAAATTTGAAAACTTGTACTATATCATTGAAATATATTTCTTTTTGAAATACAGGGAGAAGATTTCAAATATATGCATCAGCTAATTTGTTATTATAAAAATACTGAATAAAAAAAATCTCCATAGCTTATCATAGGAATTAAAGACCCACTTTGAAAAAAAATAGATGGTTTAGTGTTATAAAAGCAGGTTACAACCTGAATTCGCGTTTTGCGTGACGTAATTTTTCCCATGTCATGCATTGCTTGCATCCAAATGCGTATGATTTTCATTTGAAGCTAAATATCATCGACACATTTTAAATGTAGGCATTTTTTAGTCCATCAGGGTTTTCTCGTCGTGTTCTTCATTTAACCCCATGTTAAAGAAAAATGAACGATTTTCATTAATAACAAAATATACTTCTTAACTTCTTACATATGTAGAAATTTCTTTTTATTATATATGAAAATTCAAAAGTAATTCTTCATGGCCCGCTTTGCTCAGAAAAGAAGTAAATGTCTCGGTTTAATTCTTTACTTTATATTAAAGAGATTACTTACTTACTTACTTACTTACTCTCTCTCTCTCTCTCTCTATATATATATATATATATATATATATATATATATATATATAATTATTTTATTTATAACATTTATTGTATTTTTATTGAAACAATAAGCAAAGTTTCTATACGGTCATCGTAGGACGACCCAAACAGGATCACGTCCTGCGCATGCGTCGCTCGCCGGAGCACTCTATAAGTGTTTATATATGTATAAATATACACTCTCACTGCTGTTCGATGTGTCAGTAGATGTAAGCGATGGTTGTATGAATCTGCGTCCCACACTTTTAACGTGTCCTTCAAATACATACACACAATATATATATGAATGTATGTATACATGTAAGCCCGGCCGGGGCCTACATGTATACATACACTTTATTTTTTACTTACTTTATTTTATTTTATTTTTTAACATTACGAAATATTTTTCGAAATTTTCGGAACAGTATTTAATATTTACCAGCGTATAGTGAAAATTAAATAAAAAGATTTAAGGAAGAAACGTGTTACAAAGATACGAAAACTTTTATTTTTGAAAAGTCTGATAAGTGCACACAATACACAATGATTATCATAAACACACTGAAACGCTTGTAATGTTTAACAGAGCTTGACAAGGGTTTTTTAGAGTCTAATATTTGCGAGCGATCATCAATTATACATCGTAGTATGAAGGTAGGATATTTTGATAAAGGCTCTTGTCTGCTCAACAGAAGACAAAGTTCCTTTTCCTACAATTGCAAAATGCGAATCAGTTCAGCCCTTTCGCCGTTCCTTACACTTGCGAGGAAGAAACGTTGCCCGGAGAGTACCGCTTGGAGGCGGGCTGTTGAACACTCCCCTTTACAGCAAGACCATCCGCGCGGCCCGATGCCAGTGGGCCGGCGTGTTTCTCACTTTTTTTTTTTTTTTAAATGGAGGCACGATGTTTGGAGGATACATTTCCCAGCCTGATGTTGTTGGCTCAGAAATAAAAAAAATCAATTTGTGGTGAAGAGGTTGACACGAGCCAGACGGTAGCGGCACTGGTGAGGAGGAAGATACAAGCCAGATGGTAGTGGCTCTAGTGAGGAGGAAGATACAAGCCAGATGGTAGTGGCTCTGGTGAAGAGGATGATAGGAGCCAGATGGTAGCGGCTCTGGTGAAGAGGATGATACGAGCCAGATGGTAGCGGCTCTGGTGAAGAGGATGATACGAGCCAGATGGTAGCGGCTCTGGTGAGGAGGATGATAGGAGCCAAATGGTAGCGGCTCTGGTGAAGATGATAATACGAGCCATATGGTAGCGGCTGTGGTGAAGAGGATGATACGAGCCAGATGGTAGCGGCTCTGGGGAAGAGGGTGATACGAGCCAGGTGGTATCGGCTGTGGTGAAGACGAGAAAGACATGAAGCAGATATTTAGGTGGTTTCGAGAAGAGGAAGAAGAAAGCAGACTTCAGTAACACTAATAAGCATGAGTAACCGATGATTTCTAGTTGCAGGCAACAAAGTGTTGGAAATGCTGAAGACAGTGTGCGATGAGTTGCAAAAATTTAAATCCCAAATTGTACGGATATTTAAAGTTCTATAGAGAGACAGTGGATGATTACACATAAAAAAAGCTGTTTTAGAAATTTAGTTCATCGATGGAAAATCTTCATACAATTTTTGTCTATGTAGGCTTGTTTGGTTAGTCTTTTGCTGAAGGCCGGAAACAACTGCACAAAAGTCGCCGTATTCTTTTCTTTAAACTAAGTCGAGGTACATCAGTTGTAGTTTGGATGTCGCAGTCATTCAAAAACCTTTCCATGAGCGGGTTTGGAGGTTTGGGAGTCTTACGCAATACCAGAGCAGAATTAGGAGGCTTTCGGGGAGGTTTAGGAGGTCTAGCATCAACATATTCGTCCATAGAGCTTTCAGTGGCAGTTTCATAAATATCAACGTCATCTTCTTCCTCAACTGCCAGGCAAACTTCTTTTGACATTTTCCCCTTTATTTTTTTCTTTCAAATAAAAGCGTAAAATTGGTAAATACAAAAACCTGATAAAAAATGCAGTAGACGTCTGACGTAGCGAACAAGAACACGGCAGACACGATAAGAACGAACTTGTCCAATGATAGATACTTCAACAAAGAACAATAAAAAGATCTCGATGTCAAGAGATATAAGAAAATTTCAAAGAATTCTCAAATTAAAATAAAAGCAATTACGATAAGCTTTCAAGCGCTTAAACCTTCACACATAAGTATTAGGTTTAAAATGGCGACTGTAAAAAACCTTTGTTGAGTAGCAGATCTGTTGTAAAAATCTTTATGATAATTAGCATTGTTGATGATTAACAATACTAAGAGCAGTTTACACAACACTGAGAAAGAACGATATCCTCTGAACAATGCTTAATATTTTCTCTTTATTTATGGCTATAATTAAGATTGTTGTTTCGTATATTTTGACAGCGTGGTCATTCATAAATGATTACTGCCTTTAAAGATGCATAGAAAAATTGAAAAGTTTTATGTAACACGTAATAGTTTCCCCTTAAACGCTTTAGCACAACACTGTCCTATTAGCTTGACCCGGGGGCATCTTTACCCGTCCGGGTCCGATTTCACTTTTCTCCACTGACAAATACAAATAGGGACTCTTTTTTCCCACCTCTCACATCCTGGTCCCGGAGACATGTCTTACTTTGTTTCCCACATTTTTCTGCATCTATTGGTATCGGTCTCGACTCCAAACCCCCAGTTGTTTCGGAGGAGATAGCGTGACAAGCTTTTGACAGCCGCTGCCGCTGCAGCGGGAGTTACTTTTTTTTAGAATACAGAGATAAGAGATAATTGTGATAAATTATTATAAAAACTTAGATTTTTAGTATTGGGTAAATGTGTTGTTGAAATATCTTTTCAAATTTCAGGTAGTGGACAGACATCCTATCTCTCATCTACTATTTGTGATGAGTTCATCGAGCTCCTAGCTAAAAAAGTACTAACGCATATTGCTAATGAAGCTAAAACATCAAAGTACTATTCCCTTGTTGTAGATTCAACTCCTGACATCTCGCATGTGGAACAGCTGTCGTTTGCTTTGCGATATGTAAAAAATGGGAAACCTGTTGAGAGATTTATAAAATTTTTACCTAACGTTGGCCACAAAGCCCATGAAATGTTTGAAGCTGTTATTAAGACTGTCACTGAACTCCACCTTGATATCTTGAAATGTCGGGGTCAATCATATGACAGTGCAGCTAATATGGCTCGTGTTTACTCAGATCTTCAGGCTAGAATACTTGAAGTTTCTCCTCTTGCATCCTTCATACCTTGTGCAGGACACTCTTTAAATTTAGTGGGCACACATGCTGTAAATTGCTGCATTGAAGCCACATCGCTTTTTAATTTGCTTCAAGAACTTTATAATTTTTTCTCGTCGTCTACAGCGAGGTGGAAAGCATTGAAGAAAAATAGCACCCTTACCGCAAAAAGCCTCTCCACGACACGATGGTCGGCAAGATATGATGCTTGTAGAGCATTAAAAGAAGATTGCAGTCATAAAAGCTGTAAAATACTTTGAAAGTGACGAATGTCAAAAATCAGCAACAAGAGCAGAAGCTAGAGGTTTACTAACGAAGTTGCAAAGGCTCGAAACAGTATTCATGGCACAGTTTTAGGGAACGGTGCTGATTAGACTTCACCAAGTCAATAAGTATGTACAAAACGTAGAACTTGATGTTTCAGAAGTTGCCACAGTTCTTCAGTCACTCGTAAAGTTCTTGTTAGAACTGCGAGAACTTATTTGATGTATATGAAAACAAAGCTCTGGATATTTCTGAAAAGAAAGTTTATGAGCATGATGAAAAGCGTCAGGTTTTCAGAAAACTACAAGCTGACAAAAAACGTGAAGGCGAAGTTAATTTAAACGGACGTGATATCTTTAGAGTTAATACCTATTTCACGATTGTGGACAAACTCAAATCAGAGCTTGAGAAGAGGTCACAAGCTTATAGAGAGCTCGGTGAAAAATTTAAAGGAATTACTAAAATTTGGTCACTGACTTCTCTTGAGCTTGAAGAAGAGGGAAGAAAATTACAGGCAATTTTTAAAGATGATTTTGAGCCTTCATTATGTGATGAACTGCAATATCTAAAATCTCACATAACTGAGTGCAGCATTGGGTCGAAAAGTCCCTTAGCAATTTGCAAGTGGCTACGTGAAAGAGGATTACAAACATTGTATCCAAATGTTGATATCGTATTGAGAATGTTTGTGTGCACACCTGCCACAAATGCCTCTGTAGAATGATCTTTTTCTGCTCTAAAAAGAATCAAAGATCATTTAATATCTTTGCAGCATCAAGACAAACTAAATGCCTTGGCACTTCTTTGCATTAAAGCAGATTTAACAAGATCTGTTGACTTCAATGAAACTATTGAAGAATTTTAATGGGCGAAAGCACGAAGGAAAAAATTTAAATTGTAATTTTTAGATAAATTAGAAGAAATTATGTAGAAAAATTTTATTAAAAATATGCTATTCAAATGTTTATTCAGTATATATGTTTCAAAAACTCTTACTGTATATTAAATCTAATGTTATAAGTCAAAAATTTAAATGGAGGGAAGGGGGCGCAAAATGGTGCTTTGGCTTAGGGCATAAAAATGTGTAAATCCGTCCCTGTCTGTCTGTAGTCTTAGATTGTAAAAAGATCAAAATTCTACGATCATTTTTAGCGAGTTATCGTAATCTGAAGATGAAAAAATCAATATTTCTTGAAAATCTTTGTTTAATTTTTTGGTGAAAATATTAGTTTGTTTTAAAATATTTTTAAACATATGAGGTCTAGTTTGAAAGAGAAATGTCTGTAGTCTTAGATTGTAAAAAGATCAAAATTCTACGATCATTTTTTGATGAGTTATCGCAATCTGAAGATGAAAAAGTCAATATTTTCCCACAAAACATAAAATTAAAAAAACTTAAAGTCCGACGAAGATGAGACATGTCATACTTTGGTTCCCCCCCCCTTTTTTTTCTGCATTCATTGGTATCGCTCTCGACCCCATACCCCCAGCGGTTTCGGAGGAGATAGCGTGACAAGCTTTTGACAGCGGCAGCGGGAGTTACTTTTTTTAGAATAGAGAGAAATATTATTCAAGTTTAAATTATTTGGGGGAAAATCTGGTATAGTGTGTTTTAAAAGCTCATGAATTCCTTTGGTGGACGAAATTTATAAAATAAATTATGTTGCAGGGTACAGAAAAGTTCAGGCTATTTCAAAATACCACTTTTATTGGATTATTAGCATTTATTTGGCTGTAAATCGTAGACAAATTTCCTTCATAAGTTAACATTGCGGTGAGCGAATCCAGTGGTGTTAGAACACAGAAGTCTTCAAACGGTGCGTTTACACGAAGCTTTACCTCTGCAAACTCATATGAAAAATTATTCATCTCGCTTTTAAATGTATGAAAAGTCCACTTTGATTTTGCATCATATATGAGTCGCAATATTCCTTTTAATAACTCTAAATAATAGTAGAATACCTTATACCATCTATCTAAATGTCTGTCATAATATTGTCTTCGGGAAATCTAAATTATTCAAAAAGACTGCTAATCTGGAAGACCTCAATGTCTATCAAAATACTGTTAAGTAAATCTAAATGATGCAACACACCATTTATCGTCCATCTAAATGTCTCCCACATCATTGGCTTTAATAAATCTCAATATTACTAAAATTCTTTATCATAAATCGCATAAATATCTGTCACAATATTGTCTTCAAGAAATCCAAATACTGGTAAACCGTTTATCAAAGATCTTATTTCTGTCACAATATTGTCTTTCATAAATTTAAATAATACTTAAACGCTGTTTATCATGACCGGCTTAAAGTGTGCCACAGTATTATCTTAAGTTAATATAAATATTACTAAAACACAATTTATTTTAGCAGACCTAAATGTCCATCACATTATTGTCTTTAGAAACCCTGAATAATACTAAACATTTTTTATGATAGACAACTTAAATGTCAGTCACAAACTTATCTTCAGCAAATATAAATAATACTAAAACACAATTTACCTAAATGTCTGACAAATTATTGTCTTTAGTAGTTCTGAATAATACTTAACATTTTTTATCATAGACGAACTAAATGTCTCTCATAATATTATCTTCGCTAAATATCAATATTACTAAAACACGATTTATCTTGGCAGACCTAAATATCTGTCACATTACTGTCTTTAGTACTTCTAATTAATACTAAAAAGTTTTTATCAGAGACGACAAAAATGTCTCTCACAAAATTATCATCAGTAAATATAAATAGTAATAAACACTATTGATCTTGGCAGACCAAAATGTCTGTGACATTACTGTCTTTAGAAGTTCTGAATAATACTAAACATGTTTTATCATAGACGACCTAAATGTCTGTCACAAAATTATCATCAATAAATATAAATATTACTATTTATCACTATTTATCTTAAGTGACCTAAATGTCTGTCACGTTATTGTCTTTAGTAGCTCTAAAAAATACTAAAATTTTTTTATCATAGACGAACTAAATGACTGTCACAGTATTATCTTCGGTAAATATCAATACTACTAAAACAATATTTATCTTAACAGACCTAAATGTCTGTCAAATTACTGTCTTTAGTAATTCTGAATAATACTAAGAATTTTTTATCATAGACGACCGAAATGTCTGTCACAATATTATCATCAGTAAATATAAATAATACTAAAATATTGTTTATCTTAGTTGAACTAAATGTCTGTCACATTATTGTCTTTAGTAGCTCTGAATAATACTAAACATTTTTTTATCATAGACGCACTAAATGTGTGTCACAATATCATCTTCAGTAAATATAAATCTTACTAAAACACTATTTATCTTAGATGACCTAAATGTCTGTCACATTATTGTCTTTCGTAGCTCAGAATAATGCTAAAATATTTTATCATAGACGACCTAAATATCTCTCACAATATTATCTTCGGTGAATAATAATATTACTAAATCCCAATTTAACTTCGCAGACCTAAATGTCTGTCACATTACTCTCCTTAGGAAATCTGAATAATACTAATCATTTTTTATCATAGACGACATGACTGTCACAATATTGTCAACAGAAAATATAAATATAACTAAAACATTATTTATCTTAGGTGACCTAAATGTCTCTCACAATATTATCTTCGGTAAATACCAATATAACAAAAACACTATTTATCTTAGGTGACCTAAATGTCTGTCACATTATTGTCTTTAGTAGCTCTGAATAATACTAAGCATTTTTTATCATAGCCGCACTAAATGTGTGTCACAATATCATCTTCGGAAAATATCAATATTACTAAAACACCCTTTTTATCTTAGGTGACCTAAATATGTGTCACATTATTGACTTTAGTCGCTCTGAATAATACTAAACATTTTTTATCAAGCCGGGCCTGAATTTGGGCCACAACATTATCTTCAGTAAATATAAATATTACTAAAACACTATTTATCTTAGCAGATCTAAATGTCTGTGACATTATTTTCTTTAGTAGCTCTGCATAACTCTAAACATTTTTCATCATAAACAACTTACAGACCTTGTGTCTGTCACAATATTATCTTCAGGAAACATAAAAATGACAAAAATACTACTTATCTTAGCACACCTTAATATGTGTCACTTAATTGGCTTTAGTAGCTCTGAATAATACTGAACATTTTTTATCATAGACGACCGAAATGTCTGTCACAATATTATCATCAGTAAATATAAATATTACTAAAACATTCTTTATCTTAGTTGACCTAAATTACTGTCACATTATTGTCTTTAGTAGCTCTGATTAATACAAAATTTTTTTTCATAGACGAACTAAATATCTGTCACAATATCATCTTCAGTAAATATAAATATAACTAAAACACTATTTATCTTAGGTGACCTAAATGTCGGTCGCATTATTGTCTTTAGTAGCTCTGAATAATACTAAAAAAAATTATCATAGACGACCTAAATGTCTCTCACAATATTATCTTTGGTAAATACATATATAACTACAACACTATTTATCTTAGGTGACCTAAATGTCTGTCACATTATTGTCTTTAGTAGCTCTGAATAATACTAAACATTTTTTATCATAGACGAACTAAATGTCTGTCACAATATTATCTTCGGTAAATATCAATATTACAAAAATACTCTTTTTATCTTAGGTAACCTAAATGTGTGTCACATTATTGTCTTTAGTGGCTCTGAATAATACTAAACATTTTTTAGACACCCTAAATGTCTCTCACAGTATTATCAGCAGTAAATATAAATATTACTCAAAACAATATTTATCTTACCAGACCTAAATGTCTGTCGCATTACTGTCTTTAATTCTTAATAATACTAAACATTTTTTAATATATTTTTTTATCATGGCCCGCCTAAATGTGTGCCACAACATTATCTTCAGAAAATATAAATATTACTAAAACACTATTTATCTTAGCAGATCTAAATGTCTGTCACATAAATCTGTTTAGTACCTCTGAATAATGCTAAACATTTTTCATCATAGACAACTTAAATGTCTGTCACAATATTATCCGCAGCAAATATAAATATTACAAAAATGCTATTTTTAATAACAGACCTAAATGTCTGTCACTAAATTGTCTTTAGTAGCTCTGAATAATACTAAGCATTTTTTATCATAGACGACCTAAATATCTGTCACAATATTATCATCACTAAATATAAATAGTACTAAAACCCTATTTATGTTAGCACACCTAAATGTCTGTCAAAATATTCTCTTAAGTAGCTCAAAATAATGATAAAAAAAAATTTTTCATCATAGACGACCTAAATGTCTGTCACAATTTTATCTTCCGTAATTATAAATATTGCTAAAACACTTTATCTTACCAGACCTAAATGTTTGTCTCATTATTGTCTTTAATAGCTCTGAATAATTCTAAACATTTTTTTAGACACCCTAAATGTTTCTCACAGTATTATCAGCAGTAAATATAAATATTACTAAAACAATATTTATCTTACCAGACCTAAATGTCTGCCACATTACTGTCTTTAATTCTTAATGATACTAAACATTTTTGAATATAGACGATCGAAATGTCTGTCACAATATTATCATCAGTAAATATAAATCTTACTTAAACATTGTTTATCTTAGTTGACCTAAATATCTGTCACATTATTGTCTTAAGTAGATCCGAATAATACTAAACATTTTTTATCATAGACGAACTAAATGTCTGTCACAGTCTTATGTTCTGTAAATATCAATATTACTAAAATATTTATCTTGCAGACCTAAATGTCTGACATTATTGTCATAAGTAGCTCTGAATAATACTAAACATATTTTATCATAGACGAACTAAATGTCTGTGACAAAATTATCATCAGTAAATATAAATATTGCTAAAACATTGTTTATCTTGGGTTACCTAAATGTCTGTCACATTATTGTCTTTAGTAGCTTAGTATAATACTAAACATTTTTTTTATCACAGACGACCTAAATATCTGTCATAATATTATCATCATGAAATATAAATTCTACTTAAACCCTATTTATATTAGCAGACCTAAATGTCTGTCAAATTATTCTCTGAAGTACCTCTAAATAATGACAATTTTTTTTTTCATAGACGACCTAAATGTCTGTCACAATATTATCTTCAGTAAGTGTAAATATTACTAAAACACTTTCTATTACCAGACCTAAATATTTTTCACATTATTGTCTTTAGTAGCTCTGAATAATATTAAAAATTTTCTTTCTTAGACACCCTAAATGTCTCACAATATTATCAGCAGTAAATACAAATATTACTAATACAATGTTTATCGTACCAGACCTAAACGTCTGCCACATTACTAACTTTAATTCTGAATAATACTAAAGATTTTTTATCATAGACGACATAAATGTCTGTCACAATACTTTCATCAATAAATATAAATACAGAGGCTGTTCGCACATTTTTTAGACGATTTGGGTAAGCGGTAATAAAAAATAGTTTGCTGCAAAAGAAATAATTGCAATTGTACTATGTTTTTAAAAGTCTAAATTGTCGTCTACGGCTTGAAAGTTTTGTTTTTATTCAAAATGGCGTTTTTAACAAAGCAGTGGTTTGAAGGCTACATTTATGCTCTTTCCGAAAAGAAATATGCATACTCAGTTATCCAAAAACGATGTGAGAGTCATGGTTTTGTGATATCTAAAGCGTCGATAGGTAATATCGTCAACAAGAAAGGAAAAAAACGTCAAATTGGAGCCTCAAGTGGGACAAAAATTCCAAACAAATATCCAAGGAAAAAGCGGACATCTTCGACTATTGCAAAGGTACGTTGTTTAATGTTAAAAGAAAATCCCCCTAGTCAAAGGACAGTTGCAAAATAATTAAAATGCTTGGTGTCCACTGTAAACAAATTGATAAACGTTGATTTAAATCTTAAGAAAGTGAAAAAACGCAATGTGCATCGTCTTCTTCCAAATCATATCGCTCAAAGCAGGACACGCTGCAGAATTCTATATGAGAAACACTTATCCAAAGAAAAATGGAAAACAATTGTCACAATAGATGAATCATGGGTGTATTTAAATGATTTCAACAAAAAAAGAGCCATTTATTATCATAAAAGGGGAGAAAAAAATTTAAGTGCATGGTTCAAACAATCGAAAGAAAGTTTTTCTAAGGGATTCATGATTGTTGCTGGTTTTTCTTATAATGGCAAGTTAAAAACAAAGAGAGTGGAAAAAAATGTCAAGATTAACTCCAAATTCTATCAGGAACATATTTTATCGCGAATTTTTCTGAATAAATTACCATCGCTTTACCCACAGTGCCATCAATCTGTGAGACTCCATCGGGACAAAGCTAGCAGTCACACATCAAAATCCACTGTAAATTTCCTAAAAGAAATGGAACAAAAAACTGGTATCAAGGCCACACCCTTCACTGATATCCCTACTAAATCTCCCGATGTATCACCTATGGATTTTTGTGCTTTCGGAATTTTAAAATCTGCATTATCCAAACGTCGTCCCAAAACCCTTACAGGAGTCGGGAAAGCTGTTCAGGAGGAATGGGATAGAATATCTCTTCTTCAAAAGGCATTATTATCCTGGAAATTGCGGTGTCGAAAGATAGTTCAGAATAAGGGATGTCAAATAGAACATTTAAAACACAAGAATTTTATGTAATTTAGTTTTGTGAATACAATATACATCGTCTAAACATGTGTGAACAGCCTCTGTATTACTTAAAAATTGTTTATCTTAGTTGACCTAAATGTCTGTCACATTATTATCTTTACTAGCTTCGAATAATACTAAACATTTTTATCATAGACGAACTAAATGTCTATCCCAATATTATGCTCCGAAAATATCAATATTAGTAAAACACTATTTATCTATAGACATTTAGGTGACCTAAATGTCTGTCACATTATTGTGTTAGGTTGCTCTAAAAAATAGTAAACATTTTTTATCATAGACGGCTTAAATGTCTGTCACAATGTTATCATCAGTAAATATAAATATTACTAAAACACTATTTATCTTAGCAGACATGAATATCTGTAACATTATTATGTTTAGTAGCTCTGAATAATACTACACATTTTTTCATCATAGACCACCTAAATGTCTGTCAAAATATTGTCTTCAATACATATGAATATTGCTAAAACCCTGTTTATGTTAGCAGACCTAAATGTCTGTCAAATTATTGTCTTAAGTAGCTCTAAATAATGCTAAACATTTTTTTATCATAAACGACCTAAATGTCTGTCACAATATTATCTTCAGTAAGTATCAATATTACTTAAGCATTGTTTATCTTAGTTGACCTAAATGTCTGTCACATAGTTGTCTTTAGTAGCTCTGAATAATATTAAACATTTTTTATCTTAGACAACCTAAATGTCTGTCACAATATTATCTTCAGCACATATGAATATTACTAAAACCCTATTTATGTTGGCAGAACTAAATGTATGTCAAATTATTGTCTCAAGTAGCTCTAAATAATGCTAAACATTTTTTTTATCATAGACTACCTAAATGTCTCTCACAGTATTATCTTAAGTAAGTATAAATATCACTTAAACATTGTTTATCTTAGTTGACCTAAATGACTGTCACATTGTTGTCTGTAGTAGCTCTAAATAATACTAAACATATTTTCATCTTAGACAACCTAAATGTCAGTCACAATATTATCAGCTGTAAATATAAATATTACTAAAACACTATTTATCTTAGCATACCTTAATGTCTGTCCCATTATTGTCTTTAGTAGCTCTGCATAATACAAAACATTTCTTTTTATCATAGACGACCTAAATGTCTCTCACAATATTATCTTCGGTAAATACCAATATAACTTAAACACTATTTATCTTAGGTGACATAAATGTCTGTCACATTATTGTCTTTAGTAGCATTAAATAATACTAAAAATTTTTTCTCATAGACGTACTAAATGTCTGTGACAATATGATCATCAGTAAATTTAAATAATACTAAAGCGCTATTTATCTTAGGTGACACCAAAACGTCTATCACATAACTGTCTGTAGTAGCTTTGAATAAAACTAAACATTATTCATCCTAGACGCACTAAATGAATGTCACAGTATCATCTTCAGTAAATATAAATATTACTAAACACTATTATTTTTAGGTGACCTAAATGTCGGTCACGTTGTTGTCTTTAGTAGCTCTGAATAATACTAAAAAAATTTATCATACACGACCTAAATGTCTCTCACAATATTATCTTCGGCAAATACCAATATAACTAAAACACTTTTTATCTTAGGTGACCTAAATGTCTGTCACATTATTGTCTTTAGTAGCTCTGAATAATACTAAACATTTTTTATCATAGACGAACTAAATGTCTGTCACAATATTATCTTCGGTAAATATCAATATTACAAAAATACTCTTTTTATCTTAGGTAACCTAAATGTGTGTCACATTATTGTCTTTATTGGCTCTCAATAATACTAAACATTTTTTATCATGGCCGGCCGAAATGTGTGCCACAACATTATCTTCAGTAAATATAAATATTACTAAAACACTATTTATCTTAGCAGATCTAAATGACTGTCACATTATTCTGTTTAGTAGCTCTCAATAATGCTAAACATTTTTCATCATAGACAACTTAAATGTCTGTCACAATATTATCCGCAACAAATATAAATATTACAAAAATACTATTTATAATAGCAGACCTAAATGTCTGTCACTTTATTGTCTTTAGTAGCTCAGAATAATACTAAGAATTTTTTTTATCATAGACGACCTAAATATCTGTCACAATATTATCATCACTAAATATAAATAGTACTAAAACCCTATTTATTTTAGCAAACCTAAATGTCTGTCAAAATATTCTCTTAAGTAGCTCAAAATAATCATAAAAAATTTTTTTTCATCATAGACGACCTAAATGTCTGTCACAATTTTATTTTCAGTAATTATAAATATTGCTAAAACACTTTATCTTACCAGACATAAATGTTTGTCACATTATTGTCTTTAGTAGCTCTAAATAATACAAAACATTTTTTAGACACCCTAAATTTCTCTCACAGTATTATCAGCAGTAAATATAAATATTACTCAAAACAATATTCATCTTACCAGACTTAAATGTCTGTCGCATTACTGTCTTTAATTCTTAATAATACTAAAAATTTTTTAATATAGACGACCGAAATGTCTGTCACAAAATTATCATCAGAAAATATAAATATTACTTAAACATTATTTATCTTAGTTGATCTAAATATCTGTCACATTATTGTCTTTAGTAGCTCTGAATAATACTAAAAATTTTTTATCATAGACGAAATAAATGTCTGTGACAATATTATCATCAATAAATATAAATATTGCTAAAACACTGTTTATCTTAGGTGACCTAAATTTCTGTCAATTAATTGTCTTTAGAAGCTTAGAATAATAATAAACATTTTTTTTTATCATAGACGACCTAAATATCTGTCACAATATTATCATCACGAAATATAAATAGCACTAAAACCCTATTTTTGTTAGCAGACCTAAATGTCTGTAAAATTATTCTGTTAAGTAGCTCTAAATAATGACAATTTTTTTTTCATTGACGACCTAAATGTCTGTCACAATATTATCTTCAGTAAGTGTAAATATTACTAAAACACTTTATATTACAAGACCTAAATATTTTTCACACTATTGTCTTTAGTAGCTCTTGATAATACTAAAAATTTTTTTTCTTAGACACCCTAAATGTCTCTCACAATATTATCAGCAGTAAATACAAAAATTACTAAAATAATATTAATCGTACCAGACATAAACATCTGTCACATTACTGACTTTAATTCTGAATAATACTAAACACTTTTTATCATAGACGACCGAAATGTCTGTCACAATATTTCCATCAGTAAATATAAATATTACTTAAACATTGTTTATCTTAGTTGACATAAATGTCTGTCACATTATTATCTTTAGTAGCTTCGAATAATAAGAAACATTTTTATCAAAGACGAACTAAATGTCTGTCACATTATTGTCTTAGGTTGCTCAAAAAAATAGTAAACATTTTTTTTCATACACGGCCCAAATGTCTGTCACAATATTATCATCAGCAAATATAAATATTACTAAAACACATTTATCTTAGCAGACCTGAATATCTGTGACATTATTGTCTTTAGTAGCTCTGAATAATACTAAACATTTTTTTATCATAGACCACCTAAATATCTGTCACAATATTGTCTTCAGTACATATGAATATTACTAAAACCCTGTTTATGTTAGCAGACCTAAATGTGTGTCAAATTACTGTCTTAAGTAGCTCTAAATAATGTTAAACATTTTTTTTATCATAAACGACCTAAATGTCTGTCACAATATTATCTTCAGCAAGTATAAATATCACTTAAGCATTATTTATCTTGACAGTTGACCTAACTGTCTGTCACATTGTTGTCTTTTGTAGCTCTGAATAATACTAAACATATTTTTTTCTTAGACAACCTAAATGTCAGTTACAACATTATCAGCTGTAAATATAAATATTACTAAAACACAATTTATATTAACAGACCGTAATGACTGTCCCATTATTGTCTTTAGTGGCTCTGAGTAATACAAAACATTTCTTCCTATCACAGACGACCGAAATGTCTCTCACAATCTTATCTTTAGCAAATATAAATATTACTAAAACACTATTTTCTTAGGTGACCTAAATGTCGGTCACATAATTGTCTTTAATAGTTCTGAAAAATACTAAAAAAATTTGTCATAGACGACCTAAATGTCTCTCACAATATTATCTTCGGTAAATACCAATATAACAAAAATACTCTTTTTATCTTAGGTGACCTAAATGTCTGTCACATTATTGTCTTTAGTAGCTCTGAATAATACTAAACATTTTTTATCATAGACGAACTAAATGTCTGTCACAATATTATCTTCGGTAAATATCAATATTTCAAAAATACTCTTTTTATCTTAGGTGACCTAAATGTGTGTCACATTATTGTCTTTAGTGGCTGTGAATAATACTAAGCGTTTTTTATCATGGCCGACCTAAATGTGTGCCACAACATTATCTTCAGTAAATATAAATGTTACTAAAACAATATTTATCTTAGCAGATCTAAATATCTGTCAAATTATTCTTTTAGTAGCTCTGAATAATACTAAACATTTTTCATCATAGACAACTTAAATGTCTGTCACAATTTTATCCGCCGCAAATATAAATATTACAAAAATACTATTTATAATAGCAGACCTAAATGTCTGTCACTTTATTGTCTTTAGTTGCTCTGAATAATACTAAACAATTTTTTTATCATAGACGACCTAAATATCTGTCACAATATTATCATCACTAAATATAAATAGTACTAAAACCCTATTTACGTTAGCACACCTAAATGTCTGTAAAAATATTCTCTTAAGTAGCTCAAAATAATCATAAAAAATTTTTTTTCATCATAGACGACCTAAATGTCTGTCACAATATTATCTTCAGTAATTATAAATATTGCTAAAACATTTTATCTTACCAGACCTAAATGTTTGCCACATTATCGTCTTTAGTAGCTCTGAATAATACTAAATATTTTTATCATAGACGAACTAAATGTCTGTGACAATATTATCATCAGTAAATATAAATATTCCTAAAACACTGTTTAACTTAGGTGACCTAAATGTCTATCACAATATTATCTTCAGTAATTATAAATATTGCTAAAACACTTTATCTTACCAGACATAAATGTTTGTCACATTATTGTCTTTAGTAGCTCTGAATAATAAAAACATTTTTTAGACACCCTAAATGTCTCTCACAGTATTCTCAGCAGTAAATATAAATATTACTAAAACAATATTTATCTTAGCAGACCTAAATGTCTGTCGCATTACTGTCTTTAATTCTTAATAATACTAAACATTTTTTAATATAGACGACCAAAATGTCTGTCACAAAATTATCATGAGTAAATATAAATATTACTTAAACATTGTTTATCTTAGTTGATCTAAACATCTGTCACATTATTGTCTTTAGTAGCTCTGAATAATACTAAAATTTTTTTATCATAGACGAAATAAATGTCTGTGACAATATTATCATCAGTAAATATAAATATTGCTAAAACACTGTTTATCTTAGGTGACCTAAATTTCTGTCAATTAATTGTCTTTAGAAGCTTAGAATAATAATAAACATTTTTTTTTATCATAGACGACCTAAATATCCGTCACAATATTATCATCACGAAATATAAATAGCACTAAAACCCTATTTTTGTTAGCAGACCTAAATGTCTGTCAAATTATTCTGTTAAGTAGCTCTAAATAATGACAATTTTTTTTTCATTGACGACCTAAATGTCTGTCACAATATTATCTTCAGTAAGTGTAAATATTACTAAAACACTTTATATTACAAGACCTAAATATTTTTCACACTATTGTCTTTAGTAGCTCTTGATAATACTAAAAATTTTTTTTCTTAGACACCCTAAATGTCTCTCACAATATTATCAGCAGTAAATACAAAAATTACTAAAATAATATTAATCGTACCAGACATAAACATCTGTCACATTACTGACTTTAATTCTGAATAATACTAAACATTTTTTATCATAGACGACCGAAATGTCTGTCACAATATTTCCATCAGTAAATATAAATATTACTTAAACATTGTTTATCTTAGTTGACATAAATGTCTGTCACATTATTATCTTTAGTAGCTTCGAATAATAAGAAACATTTTTATCAAAGACGAACTAAATGTCTGTCACATTATTGTCTTAGGTTGCTCAAAAAAATAGTAAACATTTTTTTTCATACACGGCCCAAATGTCTGTTACAATATTATCATCAGCAAATATAAATATTACTAAAACACTATTTATCTTAGCAGACCTGAATATCTGTGACATTATTGTCTTTAGTAGCTCTGAATAATACTAAACATTTTTTTATCATAGACCACCTAAATATCTGTCACAATATTGTCTTCAGTACATATGAATATTACTAAAACCCTGTTTATGTTAGCAGACCTAAATGTGTGTCAAATTACTGTCTTAAGTAGCTCTAAATAATGTTAAACATTTTTTTTATCATAAACGACCTAAATGTCTGTCACAATATTATCTTCAGCAAGTATAAATATCACTTAAGCATTATTTATCTTGACAGTTGACCTAACTGTCTGTCACATTGTTGTCTTTTGTAGCTCTGAATAATACTAAACATATTTTTTTCTTAGACAACCTAAATTTCAGTTACAACATTATCAGCTGTAAATATAAATATTACTAAAACACAATTTATATTAACAGACCGTAATGACTGTCCCATTATTGTCTTTAGTGGCTCTGAGTAATACAAAACATTTCTTCCTATCACAGACGACCGAAATGTCTCTCATAATCTTATCTTTAGCAAATATAAATATTACTAAAACACTATTTTCTTAGGTGACCTAAATGTCGGTCACATAATTGTCTTTAATAGTTCTAAAAAATACTAAAAAAATTTGTCATAGACGACCTAAATGTCTCTCACAATATTATCTTCGGTAAATACCAATATAACAAAAATACTCTTTTTATCTTAGGTGACCTAAATGTCTGTCCCATTATTGTCTTTAGTAGCTCTGAATAATACTAAACATTTTTTATCATAGACGAACTAAATGTCTGTCACAATATTATCTTCGGTAAATATCAATATTTCAAAAATACTCTTTTTATCTTAGGTGACCTAAATGTGTGTCACATTATTGTCTTTAGTGGCTGTGAATAATACTAAGCGTTTTTTATCATGGCCGACCTAAATGTGTGCCACAACATTATCTTCAGTAAATATAAATGTTACTAAAACAATATTTATCTTAGCAGATCTAAATATCTGTCAAATTATTCTTTTAGTAGCTCTGAATAATACTAAACATTTTTCATCATAGACAACTTAAATGTCTGTCACAATTTTATCCGCCGCAAATATAAATATTACAAAAATACTATTTATAATAGCAGACCTAAATGTCTGTCACTTTATTGTCTTTAGTTGCTCTGAATAATACTAAACAATTTTTTTATCATAGACGACCTAAATATCTGTCACAATATTATCATCACTAAATATAAATAGTACTAAAACCCTATTTACGTTAGCACACCTAAATGTCTGTAAAAATATTCTCTTAAGTAGCTCAAAATAATCATAAAAAATTTTTTTTCATCATAGACGACCTAAATGTCCGTCACAATATAATCTTCAGTAATTATAAATATTGCTAAAACATTTTATCTTACCAGACCTAAATGTTTGCCACATTATCGTCTTTAGTAGCTCTGAATAATACTAAATATTTTTATCATAGACGAACTAAATGTCTGTGACAATATTATCATGAGTAAATATAAATATTCCTAAAACACTGTTTAACTTAGGTGACCTAAATGTCTATCACAATATTATCTTCAGTAATTATAAATATTGCTAAAACACTTTATCTTACCAGACATAAATGTTTGTCACATTATTGTCTTTAGTAGCTCTGAATAATAAAAACATTTTTTAGACACCCTAAATGTCTCTCACAGTATTCTCAGCAGTAAATATAAATATTACTAAAACAATATTTATCTTAGCAGACCTAAATGTCTGTCGCATTACTGTCTTTAATTCTTAATAATACTAAACATTTTTTAATATAGACGACCAAAATGTCTGTCACAAAATTATCATGAGTAAATATAAATATTACTTAAACATTGTTTATCTTAGTTGATCTAAACATCTGTCACATTATTGTCTTTAGTAGCTCTGAATAATACTAAAATTTTTTTATCATAGACGAAATAAATGTCTGTGACAATATTATCATCAGTAAATATAAATATTGCTAAAACACTGTTTATCTTAGGTGACCTAAATTTCTGTCAATTAATTGTCTTTAGAAGCTTAGAATAATAATAAACATTTTTTTTTATCATAGACGACCTAAATTCAGTCAAAATATTATCATCACGATATATAAATAGTACTAAAACCCTATTTATGTTAGCAGACCAAAATGTCTGTCAAATTATTGTCTTAAGTAGCTCTAAGTAATGACAAATTTTTTTTATAGACGACGTAAATGTCTGTCACAATATTATTTTCAGTAAGTATAAATATTACTAGAACACTTTATATTACCAGACCTAAATATTTGTCACATTATTGTCTTTATTAGCTCTGAATAATTCTAAACATTTTTTTTTCTTAGACACCCTAAATGTGTCTCACAATATTATCAGCAGTAAATACAAATATTACTAAAATAATATTTATCGTACCAGACCTAAACGCCTGTCACATTACTGACTTTAATTCTGAATAATACTAAACATTTTTTATCATAGACGTTTGAAATGTCTGTCACAATATTTTCATCAGTAAATATAAATATTACTTTAACATTGTTTATCTTAATTGACCTAAATGTCTGTCACATTATTATCTTTAGTAGCTTCGAATAATAATGGCTGTCCCAATATTATATTCTGTAAATATCAATATTACTAAAACACAATTTATCTTACGAGACCTGAATATATGTAACATTATTGTCTTTAGAAGCTCTGAATAATGCTAAATATTTTTTTATCTTAGACCGCCTAAATGTCTGTTACAATATTGTCTTCAGTACATATCAATATTACTAAAACCCTGCTTATGTTAGCGGACCTAAATGTCTGTCAAATTATTGTCTTAAGTAGCTCTAAATAATGCTAAACATTTTTTTTTATCATAAACGACCTAAAAGTCTGTCTCAATATTAACTTCATTAAGTATAAATATCACTTAATCATTGTTTATCTTAGTTGACCTAAATGTCTGTCACATTGTTGTCTTTAGTAGCTCTGAATAATACTAAAAACAATTTTTATCATAGACGACCTAAATATCTGTCACAATATTATCATCACTAAATATAAATAGTACTAAAACCCTTTTTATGTTAGCACACCTAAATGTCTGTCAAAATATTCTCTTAAGTAGCTCAAAATAATGATAAAAAATTTTTTCATCATAGACGAACTAAATGTCTGTCACAATATTATCTTCAGTAATTATAAATATTGATAAATCACTTTATCTTAGCAGACCTAAATGTTTGTCACATTATTGTCTTTAGTAGCTCTGAATAATACTAAACATTTTTTATCATAGACGAACTAAATGTCTGTCACAGTATTATGTTCTGTAAATATCAATGTTACTAAAACACAATTTTCTTGGCAGACCTAATTGTCCGTCCCATTATTGCCTTTAGTAGCTCTGATTAATACTAAACATTTTTTATCCTAGACTAACTAAATGTCTGTGACAATATTATCATTAGTAAATATAAATATTGCTAAAATACTGTTTGTCTTAGATGACCTAAATGTCTATCACATTATTGTCTTTAGTAGCTTAGAATAATACTAAATATTTTTTTTATCATAGACGACCTAATTATCTGTCACAATATTATCATCACGAAATATAAATAGTACTAAAACCCTATTTATGTTAGCAGACCTAAATGTGTGTCAAATTATTCAGTTTATCTAAATAATAGTACTCATTTTTTATCATAGACGACCTAAATGTTTGTCAAAATATTATTTTTAGTAAATATAATTATTACTAAACACTATTTATTTTAGCAGACCTAAATGTCTGTCGCATTATTGTCTTTAGTCGCTCTAAATAATAGTAAACATTTTTTATCATAGATGACCTAAATGTTTGTCAAAATATTATCTTCAGTAAATATAATTATAACTAAAACACTATTTATCTTAGGTGACCTATATGTCTGTCACATTATTGTCTTTAGTAGCTCTGAATAATACTAAACATTTTTTATCGTAGTCGACCTAAATGTCTGTAACAATATTTTCTTCAGTAAATATAAACATTACTAAAATACTATTTATCCAAGCAGACCTATTTGTCCGTTACATTATTGTCTTTAATAGCTGTGTATAATCCGAAACATTTTTTATCATAGACGACCTAATGTCTGTCATAATATTATTATCACTATATATAAATATCCCTAAAACACTATTTATCATAGACGACCTGAATGTCTGTCACAATATTATCATCAGTAAGTATAAATATTACTAAAACACTATTTATCGTAGCAGACCTAAATGTCTGTCACATTATTGTCTTCAGTGGCTCTGAATGATACGAAATATTTATTATCACATACGTCCTAAATGTCTTTCACAATATTATGTCCCCTCTGGGGATTGTTCGATCTAAAATCCAGATGACATCTGGCTAAATCGGACTCCGACCCTTCTGGTTCCATTATAAACTGGATCCGCACCACTCAGTCCGCTAGCTTGTATGGATCTGGTCTGGAATTACTTCTGGCCAGGTGGCATTAGAAACAACAACTTTCATATTAATGAGAGATAAATGATTCAAATGTTTGAATTACTTGTAAAAAGAATGCATTTATACATTTTACTGGCTGAAAACCCGCGCTTCCCTACGGAGTAATTCAAATTAAATACAACGGGCAATGTATGAAATTAATGCCAAAAATATGTTTAAATATATTTATAATAAATACAACGATCAATGTATAGAATTGATATAAGAAATAAATAAATATTTATATATATATATATATATATATATATATATATATATATATATATATATATATATATATATACACTCAAGAACCAAAGCATTATGACCACCTGTCAATAACGAGTTGGCCCACCTTTGGCGCGCAACACAGCTTCAACCCGCCTTGGCATGGATGCCACAAGTCCTTGGTAGATGGCCGGAGACAGATTGTATCAGATGTTTAAGCAACGGTCACGCAAATCCGAGATATTGCGAATTGGTGGTCTTTGAACTCTGAGCTGCCGTCCCATGACATCCCAAATGTGTTCTATCGGATTGAGATCCGGTGAGTTAGGCAGCCAGGACATTAACTGGAATTCAGCATCATGTTCCTGGAACCACTCCAACACAATTTTAGCCTTGTGACACGGGGCGTTGTCCTGTTGGAACATTCCATTTCCAGCTGGAACAACAGAGGCCATGTAAGGGTGCAACTGGTCCGCAATGATGTTCAGATACCCTGTAGCATTCATGGTCTGCTCTACCACAACCACGGGTCCCAGAGACGCCCAAGAGAACGTCCCCCAAAGCTTAATACCGCCACCACCGGCCTGTGTATTACCTACTGTACATTGAGGGAGCAACAGTTCGCCTGGAAGACGGCGTATCCTGACACGGCCATCGGCGTGATGAATGACAAACCGTGATTCATCTGACCTGGCAACTCTCTCCCACTGATCCATGGACCAGTCGCGATGTTCCCGGGCCCAGCGCAGGCGCAGTTGGCGATGACGCTGGGTCAGCAGAGGCACACGAGTGGGACGTTTGCTGCGTAGCCCCATATCCAACAGTGTCCGCTGAACAGTGTGCTGCGATACTATTCTACTTGGCCCTGCATTGTATTGGGCTGTCAGCTGAGCCACTGTCTGGCTCCGGTTTTGCTTCACCATGCGAGACACTCTCCGACGACCTTTTTATTTGATATCGTGTGGACGTCCAACACCATGTCGTCTACTGCTGGTTTCACCGTCATTCATCCACTTTGCATAAGTACTAACAACTGTTGGTCGCGAACAACCCACGAGTCGTGCAGTTTCGGAAATACTTGTTCCGAACCTTCGAGCCATTACAATCTGCCCTCTATCAAAGTCGCTTAGATCCGCAGCCTTTCCCATCACACACAGAAGTAAGTGAAAGAATGATTCTTCAGACTCTCCAGCAGTAGTTAAATACCAATTCCACCTGATCACGTGCCTTCCACGTCATCCAGGCGAATTCATTGCAAAATGTAGGGGTGGTCATAATGTTTTGGCTCTTGAGTGTATATAAAACTCGTAAGGGATATTTATTTTTTTTTTGGATAATATCCAATCGTCTGCTGCATTAGAAAGAAAAAAAATATTTTTGTCTGTTTAGTTGTTATGCACGTGACGATAAATTTATTTAAAGTACCAGAAAAAGAAATCACGTGATCGGCATTTAATAAATTAAATTCTAAAAATTAAAATTTAAAAATTCACCAAAAATCAGAATATCGAGGTAAATGTTCGAAAAAGATTTCATTTTAAAGGAATTTTTATGATCTTTCTCGTTATATAAATTTTATAACCCTCAGATTATTATTTTAAATGCAAACTTGAAAAAAGTTACAAAAACATCTTAAAAATTTAATTTAAAAAAATCTAAGAAGAATTTTTCAAAAATCTTTTTTAGTGCACCCCTACACCATAAGAAGAATCGCCATGCAAAATTTCAGCCCTTTAGGTCCAGCGGTTTGGTCTGTGCGTTGTATGTCAGTGAGTCAGTCACGGAACTGTTTTATATATATAGATTATCTCACGGAGGATACTGATATTACCTCGTGTTAAATTATTCTGGTACTCAAATTCCTTGAGTATTCTTTGATCAGGTCCTGGTCTTTATTCTCGGTGAGAAATCATCAGTTCGACACACAAAATGAAGCACATTTTAAACACAAAAAAACAACATTTAATAATCTGCGAAGTTTGGATTTCAGATTTCGTCTAAACAGACGCCATTACATTTTAAAGCAATTCCTTTTCTAATCTATCGGGCGACGCAGCGCCCTCTATAAACAAATCTTTACATACTCCCCCCACAATGAACAACAGGTTCATTCCTAAACGAAAATACCAATTACCATTAATGAGAATAATAATGCTAAATAACATTTCTTAAGTTACTAAATAAAACATTTTGCAAACATCAAATATCAATGTAATTCAATAATTGAAAAAAAAATAATAACAATAAAAGATGTAATAACTTTATAGCTGTTAAAAGAAAAATGCAATTAGAGTTTTTAGTCAGCTATTTCTAAATTATATAAGAGTTGGATTGGACGTTTAAGTGTTCCATTAGAAGTTTTGATGTTACACGATCTTATTTTTCCGTCTCTGCCAGGAATCGTCTCTATTACACGTCCAATTTTCCAGACAGTTCTTGGAACACGCTCATCATGGATTAAAACCAAGTCGTTTTCTTTAAAGGTTGAGGTACAGCTCTTACGCTTCTCAGAATGAAGAGATCTTAAGTCCAGCATGTACTCCCTTTTCCACCTTCGCCAAAAATGATCCAGGAGTCTTTGTCGATTATAATACTTCTTATTGAGGTGCTCACTGGATGACGATTTATCTAGGATAACAGGAATATTTGGTGGTAGGGAAGTTGCACGTTCTCCAGTCAAAAAATGGGCTGGTGTTAAACATGAAGGTTCATTAGGCTTACTGTACAAGTAGCTGATGGGTCTACAGTTGATTACAGCTTCTATTTCAACTAGAATGGTTTCTAGCTCATCTGACGTCAAACATGATTTTCCGAGGACCTTTCGCAGACATGATTTGACTGTTTTCACCATTCGCTCCCAAAAGCCGCCCCACCAGGCAGCTCTTGGAACAATATATTTCCATTCTATTCTTTTAGAACTGTAGAATGTCTTTACGTCATTATGGCTAATTGTATTCCACAACAATCCAAGTTCTTTCTCAGCTCGCTTGAATGTTTGGGCATTGTCAGTGAATACTACACTACAAAGACCTCTTCTAGCGACGAATCGTCGAAAGGCTAGTAAAAATGACTCAGTACTCAGGTCTTGCACTAGTTCTAGATGCACTGCTCGAGTTACTGCACATGTGCACAGTAGAATATAACACTTTGAAGTCACTGCAGAATTTTTCACCTTAATGTAAAGGGGACCTGCGAAATCTAAACCGCTCACAGCAAAGGGTGGAGACTCAGTTACTCTGTCAGATGGTAGAGGAGCAGTAATTTGTTGACCTGCTTTAGCAGTAAATTTTCGGCATATCATACAGCGGCTTATGAAAGTTTTAACTATTTGTCTACCTCGTGGTATCCAAAAGGTCTCTCTAACTTTAGACAATGTACTTGCTACTCCTAAATGCATTACTTGATTATGTGCTGACATTACTATCAATTCGGTTAGTCTACTGTTGCTAGGGATTAACCATGGATGCCTTTCTCTGAATTCAAATTTACAATTTTGTAGTCTCCCACCGACTACCATTATTCCTGTGTTATCTAGACACGGATTCAAATCACGAATACTGGAGTTCTTGGGAATGGGATTTCCTTCTTTCAAACATTTAAATTCCACAGGAAAACATTCCGCTTGAATATTTCTAATCCACAGTCTCTCAGCATCCAAAATTTCTTCTGCGGTTAATTCTGAAGTCATTCGTATTTCCTTATCTTTGAATTTTGAATTTTCTGTAAACCTTTTCACCCAAGCAGTTATTCGATATACCCTTTGAATAGAACTATATTTCTTCAAATCCAGGATCCTTTCTGGATTTTCTTTTCCTTCTGAAGTTATACTGTTAAAAATGGCTGATTGTTTTAATCGTTTTTCTTTTTCAACATTATCTTCACAAATAAATTTATCTCCATTGTTCGGCCACTGTTCCATTGGCAAGATTAGCCATTTTGGCCCTTTCCACCATTTTTCCCCATTCAGCAAGTCTTCCGCTAAACATCCTCTTGAGAGCATATCTGCCGGATTATCCTTTCCGCTGCAGTGTTTCCAGTTTGATGGTTCAGTCAAGCCTTGAATTTCACTAACGCGATTACATACAAAGGGTTTCCATTGCTTAGCATTTCCCTTCACCCAATGTAATGCTATTGTGGAATCAGACCACAAAGTATAATTACTTCTAATGTCAAATACTTCCTTCAGGGAATGCAACAATCTGGCTCCAATTAATGTTGCCATCAATTCAAGTCTAGGGAGGCTTAATTTCTTTACTGGAGCTACTCTAGATTTAGCAGCTACGAAAGTAACCTCAAAGCTACCTCCCTGGTTTCTAAATCGAAGGTATGAAACTGCTCCATACGCAACTTCGCTCGCGTCACAGAAGACGTGCACCTGAAATTCTGGTACATCGCCATCGTCTTCTTTGAGGAAATACCATCTTGGAACAGATAATTTTTCTAGAATGGGGATTTCTAAGCACCATTTGTTCCATTTATTTCTCAATTCTTCTTGTAATTCTTCATCCCAGTCTTGACCTCTCTCCCATATTTCTTGCAGCAAAATTTTTATACGAACAGTAAAAGCAGTTATAAACCCAAACAATTTGCAAGACAATTTTAACACACTTCTCTTAGTATTTTTTGATTCTTTGAGAGCTTCTAACAATGGTGATAAATCTAATTTAAAATCATCAGTTTCAACATTCCAGATTATACCTAAAACCTTAATAGGGATCAGATGTTCCTTTTGAAGTTCTTCAAACTTAGTTTCATTCCAAATATTACAAAGCTCTTTAGAATTACTCTTCCATTTTCGAAGATTCATTTTAGCATCGCTTAAAATAAATTTAGTATCCTTCGATAAACTTACAGTTCTTCGAATTTCGAGCTTCATTTACAGTTCTCGAGCCACATATAAAATCATCGACATACAATGATTCATTTAATGCCTTAAAAGCCGTGGGATAAGAGAATTCATAATGTTTAAGATGATGCTTTATGGTAGCAGCCAAAAGGTAAGTTGATGATTTCACTCCAAATGTTACAGTTTTATAACGAAAACATTTTAGATCTTTGTTTTGTAAATTATCGACCCATAAGAATCTTTGACAGTCCCTGTCTTCAGCCGAAAGAGAAATTTGAAGGAAAGCCTTTTCTATGTCGGCGATTACACCGATTTTATGTTCTCTAAATTTCAAAAGAAGAATTAGTAAATTCGGATTCAAGTTTGGGCCTGCAAGCAAATTATCATTTAAAGATAAACAATTTCTATCCTTCGCGGACGCATCAAAAACAATACGAAATTTTGTGGTCTCTTTATCACGTCTAATAACAGGATGATGAGGCATGTAATATACAAGATTGGATGACTGTTCAAAGTTCTCATTTAGAGGTTCGATAACATCAGAATTAATTTGATCTGCAAAAACTAATTTGTACTCTTCATATAATGATGGTTCATTGTCCATACGAGTTAACAATTTTGATAACCTTCCTTTGGAATGCGAAAAATTGTCCGATAAGTCTATTTTGTCTTTGAATGGCAGTTTAACTTCATATTTTCCGTTTACTATGACTTTAATATTTTGCTCAAATCCCTTTAAAGTTTCAACATCAGCTGAAGTATGATTATTGTCATTACCGTTGGAATTAATACCTAACGACTCTAATTCCCAAAATCTTTTTAATTGAGTGTTTAAATCATCACCAAAAGAATCTGGATTGTTTACAACATTACTCAGTGTTTCCCCTTCTGTCAGGCATAAATTCACGAATGATCTGGTTTGTTTACCATTTTCTCGTACACCCGATATAATGAATCCTAATAACGTTTCAATGCAAAACAATCCTTTTGATATTTTCCTTATGTGTCCAGTCTGCAATTTCCAGAACACATCGGCGCCAATCAGTATTTCAACTCTCCGCCCTTTTGCTTGTTTAAACTGTTGGAGAGGAATTTTGAGCTCTTTTAGCAAATGTTCAACCGCACTGGCTGACGTCACCATAGACACATGAGAAATTGTGTCCGTTACATACACTTCAAGTTTTATTTTTCTTTCAGGATTATTCAAGTGATTCAACTCAATTTCTGTTACGTGGTATGTCTTGTTTATGGGTTCACGAGAACCGAAAGTGTAAACTAATAAATGCTCTACTCTTAAAATAGGGAGCTTTAATTCTCGCGCACATGCCTTCGTTATAAATGATTTTGAAGAAGCGCTGTCAAATAACACTGCGGTTATCTTTGATTTTGATGGGCCTTGAACTTCAACAGCACACGTAGGCAAAATTATGGAATCACTACATTTTCCCTCAGAATTCGCGATACTAGATATTACTGTTTGACCTCCCGGCGCTAAATTAGGTATTTCATCATATGGTTTTTGAGTTTTAAAACAAATGATTTCGTGATGATTTTTACCTTTGCAAATCGAGCAATCCTTAATTCTACTTCTACAATGAATACTCAAATGTGAACGTTTAAAACATTTGAAGCATCGTCCTTCTTTTCTTAATTTGTTTCGTTTCTCTTCTGAAGGGACAGTGTTGCACTTGAATGATTCATGATTTTGGTAACAAAATACACAATTTTGTTTCACATTAGAGGCAAACGCAACAGTTGGATTATTTTTAGGATTGAAGTATTTATAATTAGGGCCTTTGTCAAATTTACTCGAAATTACTTGTTTTGGTTGTCTTTCGGTTTGGGTTAATAAGATAGACTACTCTCTACACTCAATTTCTCGTTTTAAAAATTGCATTAATTCAAGAACATCAAATTCTGTATTAGATTTCCTTTGTCTGTTGTATTCTAAACTTATATCATCTGGAATCAGTTTGAGCAAAATTGGACATAATAACTGGCCATATGTTCCTGCGGCTACGTTTAAACTTTCAAGTGATCTCACATTTATTTCTAAATCATCAAATAGCCGTCTGAATGCTTTAATATTGGTCGAGCTTTTTACAGGATGTAAATTTAACAAGTTTGTCATGTGACTATTTATAACGATAAAATCGCGACCAAATCGGTCAGTTAGTAAATTGATGCTCTTAATGTAATTTTCTTCTGTAAGCGAAAAACCTTTTATAGCGTTTAACGCAACTCCTTCTAATAACATTTTTAAATATGAGAATTTCTCTGTCTTACTTAAGTTATCATTTTCATGAATCGCATTTTTAAATTGCTGCCAAAATTCAATCCAAGAACTTGGATCTCCATTAAATTTTGGAATTGTAAGTTTAGGTAAACTTATAACTTTTCTTTTTAACTCATTATTATGTGATAATTTTTGGCGAGAATTTGGCGATAAATCGACTGAAACATCTGATACACTTTTTACGTGCTCTTTTATTAGCCTAGTTATTTTACCTTTCCATTTAATTATTTTCTCCGAATATTCTTCAATACCAATTATTTCATTTTCGATTTCATTAGAACCAATTAAATTCTCTATCTGAGCATCTAGAGCTTTTAACTGATCACACTTTTCTAACAATTGCTCATTTAAATCCTTCAATTCTTCTAGTTTAATATTAGTTTAAATTTTTTCATCATAGAAAACAAGTTCAATTTTTGAAATCAACTTCGTAGTTAAAGCTCTAACTGTGCTTCTTTTCTTGCGGATTTTATCTAACTCAGCCATAGTAATGCATGCAGATTAATAATTTCTCACTCACCTTATTTAAATCTTAACTTTCGAATTTACCCGATCGTGGTCCCACGTTGTTGCGCCATGTTAAATTATTCTGGTACTCAAATTCCTTGAGTATTCTTTGATCAGGTCCTGGTCTTTATTCTCGGTGAAAAATCATCAGTTCGACACACAAAATGAAGCACATTTTAAACACAAAAAAACAACATTTATTAATCTGCGAAGCTTGGATTTCAGATTTCGTCTAAACAGACGCCATTACATTTTAAAGCAATTCCTTTTCTAATCTATCGGGCGACGCAGCGCCCTCTATAAACAAATCTTTACACCTCGAATGGTACGTAACCTATGAAAAATGTGTTACTAAACAGTTGCAGGTAAAATAATTCATAACTGAAATTTAACATCACACAATTTTTATTGTGTCAAGTAAAAATCCGCAACTGTGTCAAGTTTTAAAATAATTTCAGGTAGTATCTTCTAACGAAACTACCGCGGGTTATTAACGTAGGATTACTTATCGTTCCTTACCTCTTTTATATGTATATGTGTTAGGTAGATATGTATCTATATATATGTACGTCTGTGTATGTATACAGGTATATGTAAGTATGTCAAAATTTTGACGCATTTAGGTACTTTTTTGTTTAACTGTTTACTGCTTGCCTAAGCGATACATACTTGGTTTAGCGAGCTGCCAAAATTATAACTCGCGAAGCAGGACATCTGAAATTTTGCTTTTCGGAGTACCGTTACGGAGAAACGTAATCCTACGTTAAAAACATTTTTATGTATTTCATCTTCATTCAGTTCCATAAATTTAATAGAAAATATTTTTTAAAAGATAGTATCCGACATTCTCTTAGATTGCTGACATAGAAATCAAATTTGGACTCCAGAATTAGTATGCGGCATGCATAATAATTAATTAGCTTCTTTTGACTCGGAGTCTCCAATTCAGTTTTTCTAAAGCCCCCTGCTCCTTTTGAAATCAGGCGCCATGTTTCTAAGATGGTAGCCACATGAGAAAGTGAAAAGCAATTTATTTACCCGTATGAGATATTGAAAGAAAGTTTTTAAAATCTTCCTTTTTACCAAAACTTCAAAATTTACGACAAACAGTTTTTTTTTTCTTGAATATCTTTTTAGCCTCAAGTAAATATCAAATATCTTTTTAGCCTCAAGTAAAAATTGTATTTATACGATGGCATCATGAATGCCATTAACGTCATTAAGTGAGCAAAAAGTAGCGGTTCATTCTCCTTCCTTTCATTAACAGAGGGCTCGGGGGAAAAAATGCGAGCATCCAGCCATAAGATATGAAGTTTCCACCAGAAAAAAAAAGTTAATTTCGTTTCGTGTTTAGCGAAATGAAATCAAAAGGATACCGCGGTCGTTGTAAAAAATTAATCGTTATAATTATTTTGTTGTTATCGGAGAGATATATATCTGTATTTATTTATATATTTTAATAATAAAAAAAGCTACAAAAATATAAAACTGTCTTGAAACAATTTTCTGCATTGATGAGCTGTATTTTTTTTTTAATCGTAGTGGAAAAGTTTGTTGTAAGAAATTAGATTTTGTAAATTTATTTATAAGAAATTATTCATTTCATTAATGTTGTTGTTGTTTTCTTTTTGAGAGAATTTTCATTATAAGTCTTTCTTGCTTATCCCTGATGACAGGGAAATTACATACTGAAGGCAAAAAAACATCAATGGCCTCATATTACCATAGCTACAATTTAATCAGCGACTAATTAATGAAACAAATCAATATTGAAAGACTTTATTGCAAACTATACTCTTCGGATAAAAACCTCCCTTTATTACTGGTTGCGAAGAATCCAAGCCAATTTTAATATATCTTGCCAGAATTAAGGTATATTATAAAATAATCAACTTAAGTACATTTTTTGTCGCTCATTATAACATAACTAGCGGCCTGTCCCGACTTTGTCCGGGTTGAACAAAATATTATACCAATAAATTTCCAGTTGATAGCCAATAAATTGTAAATCTTTTTTACCTTAAATGTCAATAAAAAGCGTAGTTCCAAATGTAGTTTTCTTCAATAAACCCTTTAACGTTGCCAGTTTCAAAAATCCTTTTTGTATTTATCAATACCTCCTCTACTTGAATCTTAAAAATATTAAACCTTTTCCTTACGGGGTGGGATAGAATATATCCGAAGCACATACTCTCGAAAAATACGGTGTGATGTCGGCAGAGATATAGTTTCGAATTCCACTTCGTTGTGACTTTCCTAACGTCTTTGCCCCCAAAAGAACAATTGGGTGACATTCTGGGAACGGAGGGTGAATCTTGACGAAAAGAACTGAACAATAATCTTTTTTCGTTCTAGCTAGAGGCTATTTCTTTTCAGGCGAGAGACATCAGAAGGGCGGTTCACCCGCGGTTCATCCATTTTCAGCCGTTTGAGAGATGAAAGAGGCATGGAGTGCCGATGAACTACTATTGAAATTCTTCTTCAATACTAAGAAAGCAATTAACCACTCTTTCCCCTGACCCCCCCCCCGAGCTGAATGCCCCCACGTAAAATGGGGATAGGAAATAGATAACATTTTCCCGTTATAAAGAGCGATTTCGAAAAACGGACCCCGTAAGCTAAAGGGTGTTGCTATGGTTACTTGACTGCGGTTGACAAAGGAAAAGATGTAAGGTACATTTTAATGTACAAAAGTTGTACATTACCCTCCACATACAAAATCTGCTCTCTCTTTTTATATATTATTATAGAAGTATAGATAAACATTGGTATCCCAAAATTAGAATAAGAGATGAAATAAAAATACAAAAATAAAAAAGGATTTTAAGTAAAGAATATTTTAAAAATTATTTTAAGCACCTAAAATAATATTCAAAGTAATATTACGTTATTTATTAATTAAAGTTAATTTTATAAAAGAAAGAGGTTTGCTTAAGACGGTAGTTTTATTCAAAAATAAAAAAGGATTTTAAAAAAAGAATGTTTTTTTAAATTATTTTAAGCACCTAAAATAGTATTCAAATTAATATTACGTTAGTTATTAATTAAGTTAATTTTTTAAAAGAAAGAGGTGTGCTTGAGACCGTAGTTTTATTCAAAAATATAAAAAGGATTTTAAATAAAGAATGTTTTTGTCAGCGTGCACGTGAAACGAGCACGTCAACAAAAACCTAATAATTAAATTGCAGAGTAAAATCGCAGAAGAAACGTTGTTTGTTACAATAGGTATACGTTAAAACTATTGATGAAAGCATAGACGACAAGACTTTTTCAACAATAACAATTCAAATTTATTTGTTTAAAATATTAAAAGTTAGTTTAAAAATCTTCAACAATAAAATATCCATATCAATCAATAGCGTTCTCTAAATTCATTAAAAAAACAAGTCTCATATATACAAACAACAGTGTCTATACACTGTGATGGAATTACCTCAAGTTAGGCATAGGCAAAGACTGTTAGCCCCTTATTCTATTTTCTTTACTGCGTCTTAAACTTAAACTATAAATCAACATTACCTTTCTTCAGATTGTCCTCAGCTTCATTATCTATCTATTCAACTATAGTCGAGAAAAGCTCCTCCTTCTCCTCTTTTTGTTACTGAATCGTATGTGAGCCTTATATACGCCTCATCTAATGATATTCAACGATCCGGTTTGTTTAGAACGCACCAACTACTGGAAACTGAATAATAAATTATTTACGGTAGCTTCTTCACAGCTGTGGAAATTCGATTAAAGATTTGATCCGGTTATCAGGTTTTATGATCAAACCGGTCTAGAACAAATGACGCAATACCCGGAAAGGCAAGTACATGATTCGTTTCACAAGTAGTCTTTAGTGTAACTCACTAACAAATGCCCCCCCACTTGTCTTTTCGACATAAACTAGTAATATGAGAATTCAAAACCATCACAGTTTACATTTCGATTTTTTTTTTTTGTCAGAACTAGAATACATATAAAACAATTAATTCAAACCAACATTAGTCTTGTTAACAAAATGCGATAGCAACATATAACAACAATAATACAGTCTTAACTTAGGAATACACAGGTACAAAACAAATTGCTGAGAAGGTTCAAATCTGCAAGTTCTAAACAAAAGTTATTTCTGCTTCTGTACACTATTGTTGGCTGAATACCAATATAACAACTAACAAACCACAATAAAGAGTTAAAACATACAATGACTAGGACACGACTACATTCAATCATATTCAAATATCAATACATATGTACGTGGGCGCCCACTCATACAAATTCATTCAAACACATAAAACAAATTGGTTTTCCATTGAGAAGTTATCGTAAAATATTTAAATATCTAAAAACACAGGATACATCCCATAATATCGCACTGCATAAATATCAGAAAAACAATTCACATACAAACACTGAGCTTTAAACAAATTTTTCATTAGACAAACTTTCCTTGATTAGGTGGATGGAATAATTAACGTGGCAGTCCCCTCAACAAAACAGGGATTCACCAAAATAAAAAAAAACATACCCGCGACCCAAAGCCCTCCGGTGCCTCGACAAATTTACAAATACACCACCTGAACCACTCTGACAATTACATTTGCACCTAACCCGAGACGGTACGTTAGGCTGTTCGGATCCAGATGGTATGCTGAAAAAAATGTCACCTTAGACACCTTCAGACGTTTAGGTGGGGAAAAAAACATCCACCCAAAACAAGTAAACAAAAACATTGCAAAAATTCACAATTTCAAACACTAAGTGCACACACCACTTCAAAATAAATTCGTGCAAAAATTCAAGAAAAGTTCATGCAAAAAATCTCATCACATAGGTGCCTCAGTTCGAATTTGGTCAGGGGTTTGGTAAAAGGATCTGCTAGATTTTCTTTACTTTTTATATAATTTATGTCAAATATGTTCTGATAAACTAGGTCACGAATAAAAAATAATTTGACATCAATATGCTTACTTCTATGGTTCTCTACTGGGGATTTAACAAAATCTATACACGCCATGTTATCAACATATAGAATTGACCTAAGCTTTCCTCCAAGAACTAACTTTCTGGCATAACATTCTTCTAGAATTCTATCAAACCACATAAGTTCCTTTGTGGCCTCTGTCATAGCGTAGAATTCCCTTTCCATAGTTGACAACGACACGCACTTCTCCTTGAAAGTCCTCCACATGACTGGAGCTTTTCCAAGAAACACTATCTGTCCCCCCATAGAAGTCCTGTCATCCTTATTGGCTGCGAAATCTGCATCGGTGTAAACCGTTATACTAGGTTCATTGCACGCAAGTTTAAGTTTAAAATTGTGTGTGTATAACATAGCCCAAAAGTTTTATCAAACCATCCCAGTGAATTCTACCAGGATTACTTTGGTATTGGCTAAAAATGTTAACGGCATAACTTATGTCGGGCCTGGTTCTACTAGCGAGGAACGATAGACAGCCTAGTAAATTTCTATAGGGATATTGTTTCATTTCTTCTATTTCAACATCTGATTGTGGACACTGTTTCTTTGAGAATACTGTACCCTTGCTGATTGGAAGTGAGGAAACCGGTACGAAGAATTTTGTAAACCTTTTACGAATATCGTCAATATAAATTGACTGACTCAACAAAACTTCTCCCCCCCTTTCTTCAAACTCAACTCCCAACAGCTTTCTAGTTTTTCCCAAAATTTTTAAATCAAAATGTGTCTTCAACAATCCTATGGCTTTGTCTATTATCTCCTCGTCCTTACCGAACAAAACCATGTCATCAACATATAAAAGTAAAATCAACACACAATTAAAATCATATGCACAGTTACACCAATTTAGTTTGCTAAAACCTAGTTCTATCAATACTTTATGAATCTCGAAGAACCATTCTCTACCACTTTGATGCAATCCATAGATAGCTTTATCCAATTTGCATACAAAATCTTCCTTACCTTCTACAACAAAACCGGGAGGCTGAGACATGTAAATATCATCTTTTAATGGTGCATACAGATAAGCTCCTTTGACATCACATTGTCTGTGGGTCCAACCCTGTAAAACTACTAAAAGTGAGAAGAAAAAACGAATTAGACTGAAATTAATGACTGGGCTAAAAGTCTCTTCGTAAGAAACTCCTTTAATTTGTTTAAAACCCTGTGCCACCAGTCTGGCCTTATACCTGGCCACCTCGCCCTTTTCGTCTCTTTTCAACGCAAAAACCCACCGGCATCCTATATCTGTATCTGATGGTAACTCAACTAGGTGCCATACCTGTCTTTCTGTCATGACTTTCATCTCTTCTTCCATGGCCTCTACCCACTGTTTATGCTGTGGTGATTTCAATGCTTGCTTGTAAGTATTAGGCATCTGTATATCGTCTAGTCAAGAACTGGCATAACTTGTGGATGCGGTAGCTGGTTTATCTGATATTTTCCCTTTATATCCATTTTTATCTGAGGAATCGGAATGGATTCTTTCCAATCGACCAAATGGATTTCTTTTCCAATCGCTACTTCTTAGATCTTGGGCTGGCAAGGGACTCTTATCAATTTGGGTTTCTTCAGGACTATCTTTTTCCACCAAATCTTCGTCACTCTCACGGGGTAGATTCTGACCTAAATTGATAATAGAAACGTCTTCATCTCCCTCATGTTTGGAGTATGATTCGGTGTTAGGATTATCACTGGGACCCATCATTGCTCCACTGTCGCCTTCCATCCCTTGTGAATCCTCACAGAATCTGACATTTATGGTCTCCACCACATTATTGGTGTCTGGGAACCATATCCGATAACCCTTGGTGTTAAAGGCATATCCAATCATCACCCCTTTCTTCGCCTTGGCGTCTAACTTCGCTCTGTGTTGTCGTGGTACACCAACATACGCGATGGACCCAAACGGCTTCAAGTGGTTTACCGATGGCTTATACCCTCCAAAAAGCTCAAATGGTGTCTTACTTAGACCTTTATGTACAACCCTGTTCCAGACATAGGTGAAACTTAAAACTGCATCAGGCCAAAATTTTGTCTCTAACCCACTGTCTGCTAACAAGCACTTCGCCCCATTTGATACTGTCTGGTTGAACCTTTCTGCAGTACCGTTCTGCTCTGGTGTATATGTGTTTGTGAGTTCATGTTTTACCCCATGATCATTGCAAAATTGTGTAAAATTATTGTTTACAAACTCAGTCCCGTTATCGGTACGGATACTTTTTATTTTCCGCCCTAGGAACCTCTCTGCACGAGCGACATGATTTCTAAAAATCCGGAAAACCTCAGATTTCACACATAGGGTAAACAGAGCACTTACGTGAATGGTCGTCTATAATCGATAAAAAATATTTTTCACCGTTGCGACCAATAGTACTGCAAGGACCCCACGTATCCATATAGATCAAATCATTGGGATATTTAGAGCGTCTAAAATTTACAGATTTAAAACTAACCCGTCTGAACTTGTTAAGTGTACAGGTTTCACAGTCAAAATTATGATCTTCAAATTTTTCCAACCCCTTTATGGCATGTTTCCTAATTGTATCCCGGACTACATATGGACTTATATGTGCTAACCTTCGATGTACCAGTTCATCGTCAACTTTCCTGGCCACACAAGCACTGCAATCCTCTCTTATTCTGGCAACTCGGGGATTTTTAGGGCAAACCTGATATAAACCATTCTTTAATTTGGCAAAAAAAAACAGTTTTATCATACCGGTTTTTAATTCTTACCATACCTTGACCGCCTTCGAACCTGAGACCTTGTCTGTCTAAAACAGAACCTGAAATTAAATTCAACTTAAGATTAGGTGAATACATGACATTGTACAAATGGAATGTTCTGGAGCCAAACTGTAGCTGAATTGTCCCTCTACCTGTAATCGGGAATGTCACTCCTTCGATAGCTACGGATAATTTATCGTCCTTTATTTCCTCAAAATCCTGGAACCACTCCTTCACTTTACAAAAGTGATGACTAGCAGCAGTGTCGAAAGTCCATAAATTCGAAGATTCTTCAAAATTACTCACATAAGTTTGCACAAGATTAATCGAAGGAAATCTCACCTTCTTATTTGCTGAATTTGGTTTTGATTTATAACGCACAGGACTTATTCCACGTGCAGGGGAATGACTTCTAACTGCCGTACTCTTCCGATAAGGTGATGTATTTCTTGGTGGAACACGCTGTCTCTGTTGGTACTCGTTAACGGGATTTCCATTGAAACAATTTCTTTTAATATGTCCCACCTGATTACACCTAAAACATGTCATATTTTTCTTGCGTGTGACTGCAGAATAAGCTTTGACTTCATGCATTTTGTTACGGTCTTGTTCTCGTACCGTCAGTCTATCTTCCTCAGCTACCAGTTCTACGAGTATGTCCTTAAATTTAAATTTTTCTTCTGGCCATCGTAATATGGATTGTGAAATGCTATCATTAAGTTTCTGGTAAGTAGCGTAATAACTGAAAACTAACGTAAATTTCATTAATTGGTTGGTTTATACCTCGTAATTTTTCAACAATTCTCGTTAAACGTGCTGCAAACAGGCTAATTTTTTCATGTGGTTGAATTCTGCTAGAAAATAGTTCATTAATCAGTTGCATATGCCTCGACCTATTGTCGGGTTCAAAAAATAATTTTAATTTGAGCCATGCTTCTCGGGCATTCTCTATTCCCTCCACTATTTTCCGAAATTCAGGGGAAATATTTAAATAAATCAATGAAATTGCGGTTCCTGCACGGAGATTATAATCCCTAACGTCACGATATGTAACTTCAGGACCCGGATACTCTACCTGAGTAGTTACACTCTTTGTAGTATCGGTATCTTTACTCGCTGTGCTTTCAACTTCCGTTTTTTCATTCTTAATTTTAAGTTTTGGTACTAGCTCTGTGCCTGCTACTATGCCCCAACATCCACGCTCCATAAGAATGTACCTCATATCTTCAGCCCAATTCCCGTAATTTGTTGCGTTCAGCTTCTCTATTTGGGTCTGCATTTTAATTGTATCCCCGAAATTCACTTTTCAAAACTTCAAATTCTTTCAAAATACAAAATAAACTTCACTTGTCGTCTATGTTAATATGCATCAACATTAAACTTACTTCAATTCCATTCAACGCCCCCCCATCTTCAGGGCCACTGATATAGTATCAAAACGTAAAAACATTATTTTCATGGGCGAAATATTGTAATAACATTGTTGCTAATAATCCTTTCAGTTGTTATGAGCGTATACCGTCAATAACATCTGGTCATTGCCTATTCAGCTTTTATGGTCATATACCTTCAGTAACATCTGGGCCCATAACCTCTTTTATTGTCAGCGTGCACGTGAAACGAGCACGTCAACAAAAACCTAATAATTAAATTGCAGAGTAAAATCGCAGAAGAAACGTTGTTTGTTACAATAGGTATACGTTAAAACTATTGATGAAAGCATAGACGACAAGACTTTTTCAACAATAACAATTCAAATTTATTTGTTTAAAATATTAAAAGTTAGTTTAAAAATCTTCAACAATAAAATATCCATATCAATCAATAGCGTTCTCTAAATTCATTAAAAAAACAAGTCTCATATATACAAACAACAGTGTCTATACACTGTGATGGAATTACCTCAAGTTAGGCATAGGCAAAGACTGTTAGCCCCTTATTCTATTTTCTTTACTGCGTCTTAAACTTAAACTATAAATCAACATTACCTTTCTTCAGATTGTCCTCAGCTTCATTATCTATCTATTCAACTATAGTCGAGAAAAGCTCCTCCTTCTCCTCTTTTTGTTACTGAATCGTATGTGAGCCTTATATACGCCTCATCTAATGATATTCAACGATCCGGTTTGTTTAAAACGCACCAACTACTGGAAACTGAATAATAAATTATTTACGGTAGCTTCTTCACAGCTGTGGAAATTCGATTAAAGATTTGATCCGGTTATCAGGTTTTATGATCAAACCGGTCTAGAACAAATGACGCAATACCCGGAAAGGCAAGTACATGATTCGTTTCACAAGTAGTCTTTAGTGTAACTCGCTAACAGTTTTTTTAATTATTTTAAGCACCTAAAATAGTATTCAAATTAATATTACGTTAGTTATTAATTAAAGTTAATTTTTTAAAAGAGAGAAGTTAAGAGATGAAATAAAAATACAAAAATAAAAAAAGGATTTTAAGTAAAGAATATTTTTTTAAAAGTAATATTAAATTTTTTTTCAAATAATATTCCTAAAATAATATTCAAATTAATATTACGTTAGTAAATAATTAAAGTTAATTTTTTAAAAGAAAAAGGCGTGCCGGAGAACGGCTAGGTTCAAACCACTATTGTCAGAACAGAAGCCCACCGCGATAGCACCACGGTAAGGATCCTTGAAGACTTCGGCACAAAAAGTTGTAGAGGACAGTAGCGGTAACAATGGAGATTATTAGGATTAAGCCCCTAACTTTATTTCTACTGATCAGATATACATAATATATAGCCTATGTCCATCTGGAATAATGTACCTTTCAAACAGTGAAAGAATTTTTCAAATAGGTGCAGTGGTTCTGGAGATTACCCTCCACGTACAAAATCGCTCTCTCTTTATATATAAGTATAGATTGGAATAACTGTTCCTCATTATTTCTAATTTGTAATCAGTGTTCAACAAATATTTTTCATGAAAACATTTTTGGTCTGTTTCCTATGATTTAACTCCTTAAAGATCGCATAATTTTCAAGAAAACGGTAAAAAAGTGCCTATTTTTTCCTGAGGATTTCATTTACTTTTTGATCTGCCACATCTAGTTTTTAAAAAAAATCCCCAATTACATTATAAATAGTCTGGTGCTGCCATCTGGTATGTAAAATAAGAAATAGAAAATTTTCGGGGTAAATGAAATGGATTGTTTTTATTCTTTTTGGTGCGTTACTTTTGAACACTCCAGCCCGGAAATATCACAGGTACGAGAAATAGACGGGGGGGGACCCTTATCCCGTAATTTTGATGGGAGCGAGAAGGAAGGGATTAAAAGTATTTGAACAATCCTTTTTTTTTTGTCTTATCTTGAAGCCACATTGACGAATTAAGGGATTTTTTTTGAGGTTCTAACGGTAACAAAAGATTCTCTTTCGGTTGACATATAGCAGCAGTGAAATCTGAAATAACCGCCTGTTAACACTGATTCCGCAGCATTACTTTACGTTACTCCGAGATTGTTCACATGACATGTGATTGGTTTGACTTATCACGTGGTCAATCTATTGAGCTCGGTGATTGGTTAAAATTTTTCACGCTGACTCTACATAATGATCCGGATTCTGTTTTATGCCTGAAAATCAGTATTGTGTGTCCTGGCAGCGTCGGCCTGTTCCCACTGAATCCGAAGAGTTGCGTAGCATCAGCGTTAAAAAAATTTATCAAATCACATAGCTAAATTAATTGACCACGTGATATGCCAAACCAATCATTAATCATGTCAAACGTCAAACCAATCACAGGTAACCTCAACAATCTTGGAGCCAACGTAGTAACGTAACGCAACGTCCCTGATGCAATGTTAAGGGCATGTTCACATAGGAGTCCGGTAGCGGAAGCGTAAAAGAAAAGATGTCGCTGAGACGGAAATAAACCAATCATAGGCGTTAAAAATTTCGTTGCTAATCGTTTGGAGGTTTGTCATTGGTTAAATATATTTCAATACTTTAACGCTTCCGCTTCCGGACTCCTACGTGAACAAGTCCATAGAATCCGCCAGCGTCAGCGTAAAAAGGCTTAACCAATCATATACCAACCATTGACCCATTTAAGCGATCAGCGTCAGCGTTACAGATTCCGTTGGCGCTGAGAAGAGAACCTGTTCCTGTTCACGTTGAAAGCGTCGAGCGCATCTGACAGCCATTGTTTTTTTACTCGGTGTAAACAAGTTCTCTTCTCAGAGCCAACGTAATCTTTGACGCTGATGGATTCTATGTGAATAGGTCCTTAGCTGGCCTAATGTGAACAGGTCGTAATCTAGCCAATTTCAGCAGATGACATGATTACGCTGAGTGATTCTGTGATTGGTTGAAATTTTTGTCGATGTTGTTCCCCTCCAATCTAAATAGGGCCTATTGCTTACTCCACACCAACGGCGATGGAGACGAAAATCATGTATCTTCGTTGTTGCGCATGCGTATTACAAACAAATTTTCACTCTACCGGTTCGTCTCCATCTCTGGTCTCTGCGGTTTCAAGTTGGAAAATTTTGAACTTTTGTCTTTGCCGCAATGTTCGACAGCCAATCAGAACAGAAAGAGAAGATTATGCGCATGAGCAAATAAATTGCCTCTTCTCCCCATCTCCTAGCGGTGTGAAAGCTTTTATGACAGCCACAGAGACAGGTGGCGAAGTGTGTCTGTCCTTCGTTGCTGTCGCCGTTGGTGTGAACTAAGCATAAATGCAGCTGCGGCACACGATTTAAAAACGTTGGACTAAGAATGAAACGTTCCTTCCTTGTCTGTTATATTGCATTTAAAGAAGAAATATGAATATGAGTGGTGATACATGTATTCGAATATGACAAAGATATATGTTTAATGTATGCCTAAATTCCTCTTCCATAAGCGTTGTGGGGTCCTGTCTCTTTTATTATTTAATATACCTTCTGTCCAATTAATCAAAGATTTTCTTCTCCGAGATGAATTTTTTTTTCCTTACCTAAAAACAACTATTTTTCTCATGAATATATAACCTTAAATTTATTTTAGTAAGTAGATTAACTTTTGGAACTTAAGAGGAAAAAGTGTTGTTCGTCTTTTATATTGATCAAATAAAACATTTTTGATCAAATAAATAAAAGAATGGACCTATATAAGCATAATCCTGTGCTTCTTTTGTTCAGGCGACATTTTCTAGCAAATTATTTTTAATAGACAAGCAAAAAGTCTGAATGGAAAAGTTTTGTGTGGTAATATAAGAACTTATATTTTGCTATTTTCAAATTAATGAGGCTGTAAACTTTCAAAGTTATTGCATGCGTCGTGATATAAGTTTGGCTCAAGAAAAAATAAAAAATTTAATCCCGAAAAAAAATTTGCACACACTCTAATGAGATTTGAGACTTAATTCGTTAGACACACTCATGAGAAATTTTCATTCATCAGATTCCGAGATCAGGACATAAAATATGCAAATTCAAAACATTCATTACTTACTAAACATTATTTTCTTCCGAATATATGAGTTCATCTCTTTTCATTGTGGATGCTGAGAAGGGAAAAAAGTCAATAAAAGTTTTACTACTTTTATTGACTTTTTTACTATAGACTTTGATTTAAAAATATTAGTATTAAAACGAGTCTTTTGAAAATTCTGAGATTTCCTTTTTCCCAGAACTCATCTAATTGACTCATGATGTCTCTAGGTCTTTTCCTGTTAGTATTATCTGGGTGGTCATAGTCTGCAAGATTTTTTAAAAATTCACTGTCAATTAAGTTGTGAAAGTTGATGGCTTGATTTTTTAGGTAATTTCGAATAGTAGCGACTGCCGCCTCCCCTATAGAATCGGCTCTGTTTATATTACTCAACGTTATATTAATTTAAAGTCTAGTTCTATGACGTAACAGACACAAACTGAGATGTGGGAAGTCAAGATGTCATAAGTGTTTCAATTATTTTCAATGATGTAAGTTTCAAGTACTGAAAATAAAAAATAAAAAATAAATTCACTCCTCACTCATGAAAAGAATGACTTTTTAACTAGCTCAACTAGCGGAAATTACAAAGAGAATTTTTTTTTTCTTCAAGTGCTATTGAAAGTGTTCACTTCGTTATTTTGAATGAAGTGTTTTACCTTTAGAAAATACATTTTCTTAGAACCCCTTCTCACTGAAACACTTTTCTAAACAATGAAGAATTTTTAATCTTTACTTACTTCACAAAATTACTGCATCAGTCTCGTTCCCTTTTTGGCTAAGATTCCTTATTGACCCGATCCTTATGGCGCGGTTCGTTCCCTCGGCTCGGAAAACCCGCCTCGACGAGCTACGTCACAAGGGTTGCTGTAATAGTGAGCTAGCCAGTTCAGGAGGTCAAAAGTTAGTTCAGATTTTTTTTTTCTGCTCTGTTAGCTGCTTGACCGCCAGAGCAATTGGATTATCGGTTATTACGAATTCTTCATTGGATTAACATGTGCTTGATGACTATACGATTTTCTAACCTCATTTTTAGAGTTTTTACACTTTATTTAAGCTAAATATACTTATACATAGCTTATTTATACATATATAAATATTTTACTATATTAATATATAAAATATTTACATTAAATTTTGAAATAGATTGTAGTGATTAAGTTTGTCAAATAGATATTATTTTAGAATTATTATTTTTACTTTGTAAAAAACTCTTAATTTTTTATTGCTTTATTAAATTAAACTAAATAGTTATGTTGCCCATTAGCAGTATTGTTTCTAAATATCATGCTGCATTAGTTAGACTATCCAAGTCGGATTGCAAAATTGGCGGTAAGCATGCTTTCGGCTCGGACGGTATCCCCAATAGGTTATTGATAGTTGATATTTCTAGAAATAGTCTCATTTTTCACCGATTTCTAAGGGAATGTTCTCTTTTGGTGAGTAGTTTTAAGTGCTCTAGGTGTAATAAGGATATGTATTTAAGTGAAAGGAAAGCATTGACGGATGGTTATGTTTGGCGATGTGGGAAAAAAACAGGTAACCGACTTGGCTCATTCCCAATACACGGTGCCGTAGCTTGGCGATAAGTTTTTTAGATTTTTTAGATTTTTGCCAATTTGGCGATAAAACGCCAAATGTAGTTTGTGTTTGTTAAATGCTTTTAAGGTAACCATTTATTGCTCCCGATTTGAATAAGATGGCGATATTTTTTTTTTTGCGATGTTTTTTAGATTTTTGCCAAGTTGACGATAAAATGCCAAGTGTGGTTTGAGTTCGTTAATTACTTTTAAGTTAACCATTTATTGCTTCCTATTTTAATAATTAGCAGCCAATCAGAGATTGTGATTTACTTGTAAACGAGTTTAATCTGGATTTTTATATAACGCGCTTGTTTCAAAAAATTAAACAGTTGAATGTTCTTTTCGGGATTGCAGTTCCACCGCTCGGACGTACTTTTATTTGCAAGGTATGGCTTCTTTTACGAATGGGAGGGTTGATTTGGATTTTTTTCGGGATTTACAAAATGCGGATAAGAGAACTATTATAGATTATTGTATTTATGTTGAGTTAATAGCTAATATTTATTAATGTCTTAATTGTAATTCGCAAATGACTATAACTGAGAGGACAGATCTGAACATTGCGTTAAAAGATCCATTAGATGTGGTTCCCGGTTCGAAGCGAGTAAATTGGATTTAATTACGGTTTTAAAATTAACTTATTTATGGGTACAAAAACGCCGTGTTCTTGGATTACAGACGAATTGAGGGTATCCAAAATCACCGAAAAATCAACAAAACGTAAAAGAAGCTAAACCGAAAGTGAATAACCGGTAAGTGTTTTTTTATTATTTTAACATGAAATAATATAAACTAGTTAGTACCCGTCAAAATATGACGGCTAGATAGTAAATAAATGTACTAATACACAAATTATACTCAACACATCATTGCCAAATGTTAAAAATTATAATAATGCGCAGAAACAAATTAATGTGTTTAAGTGGCCTCGTGCTTAGTGAGTATCTAAACCCAGATTTAAAAATATCACTGGGCAAGCGCGGAAAGCAATTTATTATTATTATTTATTTATTTATTTATTTATTTTTTGTTGCAAATTATCGTTAATTGAACAGCGCGAAATAAACAATTTCCATCAAGTTTAATCTTATATTCCACAAACAAAATTATCATAAAAATAAAAATGGCAGAGAGAGATCTAGAAAGACTCTTCGGAATAAACGTGTTTATTATAAAAACATGTCACTGAGCATTCGCAGAAACAGAGTTTCTAAAGCCAGATTTAAACATGCCACTGAGCATGCGCAGAAATCAAATTTTAATTGTAAATTATCGCTGAATATCAGAAATTGCAGTTACAAAAACCAAATTTGACAAATTTACAGATTACAATCTTTCGTTTAAGACCAAAATGAAGTAAATTGATGCAGAAGTTTTCTCTCACGGACTGCCCAAAAAGTCGGCTTAGCAACTTAAATATATAGATGACAACATGCAGAACTTTCATTTTTTTTATTTTCTGATATATTTAACCAAGATTTATTTTATATTTATTTAAATGAAATATTTGCAATATACTGATTTTTATAGCGGGGGGTTGGGGGGGGGCTTCCCCCCCACACATAGCAATTTTCTCATTATTTTTCAGCTATTATTTTTTGTATTTGTGTGCTTTTGTGCTTTACTGTGGTTATACAGTTTAAAAAATGCGTATTTTGGGGACTTTTCGGACTTTCCCTTTCCAAAAACACGCGTTCTTCTTGGGCAACCAAAAAAAAAAATAAAAAAAGATGCGCTCAAAAATAAAAAAAAATGCCCTCATATAATTCATTTTTTATTTTCTGGATAATTTTTCAATGAAAGTTCTGCATGTTGTCATTTATATTATTTCATTCGCCTTGAGTCATAAATGGTCTCCAAATAGTCTGGAATTTATACCTCTCATCCCTCCACAGCTGTAAATAAAAGGATCAACTAAACAGCGCATTTTGTACTACCAAGTGCAAACAACATTTTTCATCTCATCTGACCATCTATTGGAAATTTACGATTTCTTTTTCAATGGGCAGTTTTATTTTATGTGGATACTGTTATTTTAAGATTAGTACTAATTAGGTACTAATTTTTGTGAAAGTTTCAACTCGAAATTCCAAACGACTGGCTCAGAAGCGACATGATTGTCGCTGGCCCGGAAGAATCGAATACGCTATAACTCGTGATCCCGATGGGTACTAATTCTAATATTTTGGTACTAATTAGTACTAATTGGGTACTAATTGTTGTGAAAGTTTCAACTCGAAATTCCAAAAGTGCCAGGCCAGCGACATGGTAGCCTGGCAGAATCGGACACGCTATAACTTGTGATCCTGATGGGTACAAATTCTAATATTTTGGTACTAATTAGAACTAAATAGGTACTAATTTTTGTGAAAGTTTCAACTCGAAATTCCAAAGCGTCTGGCTCGGAAGCGACATGATTGTCGCTGGCCCTGAAGAATTGAATACGTTATAACTCGTGATCCTGATGGGTGCTATTTCTAATATTTTGGTACTAATTGGTACTAATTGGGTACTAATTTTTGTGAAAGTTTCAACTCGAAATTCCAAAAGTGCCGGGCCAGCTACATGGTAGCCCGGCAGAATCGGACACGCTATAACTCGTGATCCTGATGGGTACTAATTCTAATATTTTGGTACTAATTAGTACTAATTATGAATTAATTTTTGTGAAAGTTTCAACTCGAAATTCAAAGCGTCTGGCTTGGAAGGGACATGATTGTCGCTAGCCCGGAAGAATCGAATGCGCTATAACTCGTGATCCTGATGGGTACTAATTCTAATATTTTGGTACTAATTAGTACTAATTATGTATTAATTTTTGTGAAAGTTTCAACTCGAAATTCAAAGCGTCTGGCTTGGAAGGGACATGATTGTCGCTGGCCCGGAAGAATCGAATGCGCTATAACTCGTGATCCTGATGGGTACTAATTCTAATATTTTGGTACTAATTGGTACTAATTAGGTACAAATTTTTGTCAAAGTTTCAACTCGAAATTCCAAAAGTGCCGGGCTACCATGTCGCTGGCCCGGCAGAATCGGACACGCTATAACTCGTGATTAAGATGGGTACTAATTCTGATATTTTGGTACTGATTGGTACTAATTAGGTACTAATTTTTGTGAAAGTTTCAACTCGAAATTCCAAAAGTGCCGGGCCAGCGACATGGACCTGTTTAGAAAGGGATATCAACAATTCTGGCTTCAAAGAGACATACCTGTTACATATCCTACATCATGATCTATCGCTATAAAGTTTTTGATAGCTTTTCCATCTTCATACGTCGTGGAAAGGGGTTTCAGCGCGGTTGTCAATCTCCTTACAAAAAAAAAAGAGAAACAAATTGAAAATCACTCACCGAGGAGATTTAAGGTTAAACCTGACTAAATTGAAGCAGAATATTGAAATTTTGCTATCAAAGCATCAGGCTCATCACTCCCATTAAAAGCACTGATTTTGTTGTGTGTTTATTCTATGTAAAAATGTTACTAGATTTGCATTTTGTGTCGTTTTAATTAATAAATGTATAACTATAAAACTTAACACACACACATATATATATATATATATATATATATATATATATATATATATATATATATATATATATATATATATATATATATATATATATATATATATATATTTATATATATATATATATATATTTTTTTATTTTAAAATTTTTCACTTTACAGTAAACCCTCTCAAAGTGAGTAGCTCTGTGTCAGTTTCAAAAACACTTTTAAAGTTGATGAATTTGTAAAAAATCAGTATTAGAATAGCAGGGGGTCTACCCAAAACAGAAAAAAATCGGCACGGGGTCTACGGAACAAACAAGTTTGGGGACCTGTGATTTATACCCTCGGAACGTTCTTTCTGCCGCACCCTGTAGTTGGGGGGGGGGGCACGTCCCCCCCTCCCTCCACCAACTTAACTTGGAATAAATTAAAACGTTAATAGAAGTTCAGTTACAATCGGAAAACTGTAAAAGAATTTTAAGAAAGTTGGTTTTTTCCCGCTTTTTCAAACTGTGAAACTGAAGATTCCAATTAAGTCTTCAGCCTCAACGTAGTTTTTAACAGTGATATGATCCATAAAACAATTCGATGCTATATTTTTTTTCTCATTTTATTTATATTGTATTTATTTTTATCATTTTATATCTTTTGAATACTATTGAAATATCAATTCTACTGTTACTCAATTTTTAAATAAATCATATTATTTCATATTTTATCGACCGTCCGGCAGTCAATGTGCTGAGGAGGGCCCTAACTGAATTCAATTCGTGCCCCCCCCCCCAAAAAAAAAAAAAATACAAGTTAGAAATACGCTACGCCTATGCCTGGAATACTATAGAATTTTTTTAAACAATCCCATCGACCCCCACTTGAACCCCGTTGGGAATCCTTGTTCTAGAAGAATACACAAGATTGTTTCTTTTTTTTTAAATCCTCCGACTCATCATTGGAATCCAGCCAAGTGCCCTGTCTGACCTTGCTCTTTAGTGGTCCGAGACCAATACAGTCTGCCCTAGTTCGTCTTCAGAGTGGCCATACAAAAAGTATGTGCTTCGAGAACTCTACTAAGGTCTTTCCCCCTTGTTCCCGTTCCTGCCGCTCCTGCGAATCATTTCCAGATTGGGAACTGTTTAGGTATGCCCGTCTGCATGCTTGCAGAAGATCAGGATTATACTGTCTCCCTTTTGCTCACACTACAGAGCCTCCATGAACCCGGTCTAGCAATTTCTAGTCCAGAAGGCCTAGCAACAACAACGAAAAAAAGGAGGGGGGGGGGGCGCCAAGGGGTGCTTGATATCTTCAATTCTTAGTTTTGTGGTGACACCGTGGTCTCGGGCGAATCGAAATATTTTCACCGAATAGCATATTTGCGAATGCTAGTTTTCGCTGAAGAAGAAGCAACTTGTTAGACATTTCTGCGCATACCTCATTTTCTATAAAAAGGTGAACATTGGTTCGGTAAGGCAGTCACATTAGGTAAGGCAGTCTTTCGTCTCGTTGTTACTTTTTCCTGCAGGAAATCATTTTAGTTTTTCCTTTCTGAGTTGCGGAAAGCTGTATTATGTTTTTATTTGTTTCGTTTACAGTTTTTTGACGATTAAACTACTGAAGGTTTAAGCTTGCATTTTTGAAGGGTATTATTTCTGAACACGTAGTGGCATGATGGTTTTATACTTCAGCTAACTTCCGCCCCCCATATACTGGTAACTACCTCTGGGGCTACAGTCTGATAAATTACTAATGTAAATGTTGTCACTCCGCCCAACTTTCAAATTAAATATTTCGAAGTGACACCGAACTTATAGGGTAAGCAAAATTCCTACCTCCATTGTCCCGGGGGAGCTCCTTTAAATGAAACAGATCCTGTGATGTTATTCTTTAGGTACTCATATAATATCGAGAAATATTAGTTTAATTCAGATTACTAATGACACACACACAACTTTATATATATATTAATTTAGACCAAAGTTACATACTTCCCGCCGTAAAAAACGGGACCGAAAAATATATCACCAATAGGCGCCGTATCTTAACATAACAACAATAAAAGAAAAGAATAAAACTCAAAATTTAATTACGTGTTGCCAAACATCAAAAAGTTATCTCGCGAAATGTGGCAGGAGTCAACAAATGTAAATCAAACAACGAGTGAAAACCATGGTAAACCATGGAGTCTGCGACAGTAACTGTCATTAATGTAATTACTGGTGTTAAAACAAAAGTAATCAAGAAAATTTCGGAGTAAAGTTTAGAACATGTTTAATTACTCTAGAAATCACCGTTACCAGGAACCGATTACATTACACAGTTCAAAACAAGTAAAAAACATTTAAAGAAAAACAAGTAAGTTAACCTAACATAGTCCAAAATTGGGCATCAGACCGGGAGGTCTCCACTCTCGACAAATTCCAAGCTGTCTCTGCTTAAATAAATGACAGTACCATGAAAGCTTGCACGCCTATGCGTATGGTAGCGACATCTACATTTGGGGCGTGGAAGTATTATAGCGTGTGTTATACTAAGCATTTTTTATAGAGAATCTAGGGAAAATAGACTTTCAAGAGTCCTTAAGCGTGAAACTTAAGGAGTTTTCAAGTTTCGTAAAAGTTCTATTTCCCTCTCAGTCAAGTTGGTCATTAGTCCACTTTCCTAGTTGGGGAAAAGGACTATACGCCGGTGTTTTGGATTCCTCGAAGGCGTCTTGTTTCAGTGGTAGTAAGTCGATATCAAAGTTTTTGAACGACAGAATTTTTTTTTCCTATGGGATTTATGTATTTGTGGCTTTTATTGTTGGGTGAAAATATTTTATTGCGGGTTCCTTGTTGTAAGTTCTTCGTCTAGATTTTCGGTTAAACTTAATAATTATATTAGAAAAATCACTACGAACATTTATAGGAATATTATATTATGCATTTGAGGCTATTTTTTATTTATTTGTTTTTTCTCATTTTAACTTTTCCTTTTAATTTGATGGAGTGGTTTAACAAAGTAGAAGTTCGATTGCATCATCTTTCAGTCAGGATAACAGAGCAAAAATACAATTACGATTTGTAGCACCTGACAAGAGAGGAATTAGAGATGTAGAGCAGAGATACATGCAGTATATCGCTACTCCATGATACACGTAGATACACATAGATATTGAATTTCTTTACAACATGTAGAGATCTGAATTCTTTTCTGACTGCGTTTTGAGGCAAAAATTTTTTACGAACTACAGAATTCTGATAACTCACACCTTTAGCTTCAGTTCTTGACTTAAGTATAACCTAAAAGTTTTTACTTAAAAAAATAAAAAACGAAGTAAATCAACAAGTTTTCGAGCATTTACTCCTAGAGAAGCAAATTTGTTTTCTTAAAAAAAGAAAGCGCGAGTGTTACACTTCAAACCTTCCCAAAATATGATTAAATATATATATATGATTATATGATTATCATCTTATTATTTTTATTTTTCGCTGCTGTCCATAGATGGCAACAGATGACGGATGTAAATAAGCTCTCTCTCCCCTATTCCATTTCTATGCTGACTGTTAAAAATATCCTTCAAACATGAAACTTTAATCTGAACTGTTTTGTTTTAGACTGTAACCGTTAACTGTGTTTTGTGTTCTTGTTCAGTCAGTAGCTGTAACGTTTTGTAGTACGTGTGTGCTTTGCACAAGCTTTGTATTATTTGTCGTCAATATATATAATACAGTTTTCCTTTTTTAATAAATGTAGTTTTCGTAATCTGCTAACCTAGTTTTATCACTGACAAAATTGTACACACTGTAGAAGCGAAATATTATAATTCACCGCGGTGTGTGGTCGAAAGACGGCCAAGAACAAAACTATGACAAAAACTTCCGAGGTAAAATAAATAAAGGCTTGTACACTAAGAGGACGTAAAAGAATAGCTGTCTGTGTGACCATTGATAGCGATCAAAAGACTATAAATATTGCAAGATAGATAGACGTTATTTTATGGCCCACAATAAAACTTTCAGGAGATAATGGTCAAAGTTGTATTGCAAACGAAAATTATGGTGTGGAGGTACTTCGTAAACTATGAACAGGAGCAGTATAATAAGGAACCAATTGGGGCAGGAACTGCTGAGAGAAAAGCAGCCCACTGCCCAATGAGAGAAAAAGGGGCGGGCCAAAATGGCCTCCGTAAACGGACAACAGCCCCTCCAAGTAAGAAAGGAAAACGAGAGAAGGTCCAGAGATTACGTCGGCTGTTTTCCTAGAGCTCGGACGATAGAGAGTCTCGATTGAACTGCCTCAGAGTCTAGCGGTAGTGCCTGGAACCCGACATGATGATCCATAATATGACTTGATGTGGTCCCCTGTCATTGAAGCCATCTCATCGCTTACTCTTCAACAGTAGTAAGTGCCTCGATTCTAAATATAATTATCGATTCTAAAAATAAGTACTTTGACCAAATAGTTTGTCTCTGCTTCTGATTCCTCGTGTGCTAAATGTTAATATGAAGAGGAATATTATTCTGCTATTAATTACACTATAAGTGAATTTTGTGCTTTGTCAAATAAATGTATGATAAAGGCCAATTCTCTGTCTTCTTTGCTTGCCCCAACACACTCATGCATCCATTGTTTTAAGGTTATTTAATAACCAATAGGCACAATAATTTGTATATCTCATAGGCAAAGGTACCGCTGCCAGCTCTCGAGCTGATAGCAATACGATGGCTTTCCGCCGGCAAGAGGGAAATATCTCTTGCAGTGGTATTTCGATTGAAATTTGCCGTTCGTCTCCAAAATTCTAGTTTGGCTCTGCTATATTTAGCTTCGAAATTTTTATTTCAGAATTTATTCTTTTCGAACGGAGGTTAAAGTGGGGTATGTTCCATCCCGCTAGGTACTCCTAAAACCGATTGATTACCGTACCTAACCTTATCGTCTCGTTATAATCATATTATAATATGATTATACTAGCCGCTGCGCGACCAGAATGGTCGCTTTTTGTTTTATATTTTCTTTTGCAAAACAACTCAACTGAAAGTAACCTGTGTAAGGAATGTTACCATTAACTGTCATCATAAATATACGTTGTTAAGGGGTAGTGGGAGCTCAGCCAAAAAACTTATAATCATTGCTAAATTCATTATAAGACTGATTCTAAAACAGAGTGATTAAAAAATGTGAATTTCCATTACTTCATAACAGAGTTAAAGATAAGACTGGGAAACCCAACACCAATAATTTTGAAAATTACATCCCTCTCTGTATGTACAATTTTTCAGAATTAAGATATCTACACTTCATCATTACATCAAATAAGAAATTATTGGAGGAAATTTTTTTCCCTTAAAAAATGGAGTAAAAATTCAGCAAGTACTAAAATATAGTGTGGATTAAATCACTCTATGTATGTACTATTGTTCACAATTCAGATATCTCCACTTAATCATATCAAATAATAAATTGTTGGGAAAATTTCTTCACTTATAAAATGGAGTAAAAATTCAGCAAGTACTAAAATATAGTGTGGTTTACAACTATGATATTCATAAAACTTCTTAATATACACAGTTGAGTATTTCAAAAGTAGGAGATACTACAGTGACAGAATCAAAAGAACGGACCCTAGATAAACCTACATACAACTGTCCATGACTAAACACTGGATTTCATAGGTCAAAACATATTTTGTCAAAAGATCAGCGGTTGTAACATATGTCGCCACAACACACACGCGGTTTTAAATTGCGGACGGCCGCTAAAGTTTACATCCGGTAGTTGCAGCCGTTGCCATTCGGATTGTAAAAATATCGTCGATTTTTGTGCCGAATACATACGCGTTTTATATATATAGATTATTAATCTGGTTATATGATTATAATCTTTCTATAATTATATTATAATCTGGTTATATTATTAATCTCATTATATGATTATAATGTTATTATCTTTATTAAATCTTATATGATTATTATAAAATTCAGCTTATACGGGTATATGACCCTGAAAAAAATTATTTTTCAAGATGAGCCAATAAAGGAATCAGAAAATCTATCTGATTATATTATTGATCTGAATTAATCTAAATGGATATCTGATCATATTATTAATCTGATTATACGATTATAATCTTGTTATCCTTATTACACCTTATATGATTAAGATAAAATTCAGCTCATATGGGTAAATGACCCCGTAAAAAATCATTTCTCATAATGAGCCAATAAATGAATATCGGATCATATTGTTAAACTGGATGAATCTAAATGAATATCTAATCCTATTATTAATCTGATCATACTATTATAATCTTATTATCTTTATTAAATCTAATATGATTAAGTTAAAGATCGGCTCATACGGGTAAATAATTCTGAGAAAAAAAATTTTTTCATGGAGATCCAATAAATAGATCAGAAAATTTTGGCATAAAATTATTTGCAGAACTAACTGGATGTGCATTTTTAAAGACATTTCAAGGGTAAACGAAGAGTGATTTCGAAAAAGTTCAGTACTTTCGACTAACAACTGAATGATTACATCTAAGAGATCCACAATCCAAAAATAAATACTTGATTTTTTTATAAAGTATGTTTACATATTCTTAGTCATTAATTTATTACAGCTGTAAGTTTCTTTCAAAGTAAAAACGAGCAAGTAGTACACTTCAAACTTTTTCCCAAATATGTAAATAATAATTCAGTCCGAGGGTAGCGATGGCCCAGTTGGCAAGGGCAGCGGGCCAGAGATCTGAACGTCTCCGGTTCGATGCCCATCGCTGCGAATCCATCGCCATGTACACTAATGGCGGCTGGTGCACGTAAAATCCGTCGTGGCTGCAAAGTCCTCCAAGTTCTCAAATTTGCCTCTGGAGGTGCGGAGTCAAGTGTTCCAGTCTCGGTACTTGACTCGGTTCTAAATTACGGGACCAGCTTGCAGGGGTTAATGCTGGTCACCTATACGGTGCCCCCTTAAATGAATAAATGGCCAGCAATTCACGGCTGCAAGTATAAAGAATTAAGTTCCAAAATTGCCATAAGTAACAACCCAGTTGGCACGAGCAGCGGGCCAGTGATCTAAACGCCCCTGGTTCAATGCTCGTCGCTACAAATCCAACACCGTATTCACTAATGGTGGTCGGGGCACGTAATATAGGGCGTGGCTGCAATGTCCACCAAGTTCTCAAATTTAACTCTGGAGGTGCGGGGTCAAATGTTCCGGTCTCGTCACTTGACTCAAAATTACGGAACCGATCATTTAGCCAAGTCGGAATCCGACCCTTGTGGTGCTAATTCAAAACAGGAGCCGCACCTTCACCGCCCTTAGCCTTCGGGACTTGATCTGATGTTGCTGTCGGTCAAGTGGCATAAACAACAACAACAACATAATTCAGTCCGTAAATGGGCATTTACTTCCAATAAAAGGAGGAAAAAACTGCTTTCTATGACAAACCTATTAAATGAATCAGAAAATTTAAGCATAACATTCTAGCCGAATTTCACATGCATTTTTTGAAAGAAGACATTTCATAGGTAAACGAAAAGAGCTTTCGCAAAAAAAAATCAGCGTTTAGGACTAACAACAGGATGATTATATCTGCAGGAGTAGCTCCAACTGACAAAGGAGAATACGTCTGAATGAGATTACATCTCAGATTTAATTCAGTTTGTGATCGGAACTAAAGTGCGTGGGTTTTCAAGGAAAGAAAGCGGGCATTTTTGAGAGCGTAGTAACGCAAAGGAAACTTTTTGAGCATCTAATTCTTTTGCTTTATATATCGGCAGTTTTTTCTTTTTGGAAAATAAATAAAGCTATTTCATTCTTTCTTCCTCCGTAAGCAATTAACAGAACTTTAAGTGAATGATATACACTCATGGACAAAAAAATTAGCGCACCAAGAAATAATTGCGGGATCGTAACGAAACTTGCAATGAAGGTACATGTCGGGGAGATATGCAAATGATTAGAAATGCAGCGTGATTGCGCATTACGTATAGCCGGTAGAGGGCATTGAACATCGTACTCTGTGGAGTATAAAACAGGTAACCAAAGCTTGTTTGAGTGTGCTGAATCATTTAAAAAGGAAGAGCGGAGATAGACATGCCATTACGCTGTGTTCGAAGACAATATAAGCAGTTGTCGCAGTTTGAGAGGGGGAGAATCGTCGGGATGAGGGAAGCTGGGTGGTCAGCTAGGCGAGTAGCTCGTCAATTAGGCCGCTCTGATTGTGTTGTGAGGAGGTGTTGGGACCAGTGGACCCGAGAGATGTCATGTACACGAAGACCAGGCTCAGGACGCCCTCGACAGACCAGTCGTCGAGAAGACCGCCACATCGTAAGAAATGCACGCGTACAGCCAACTGCTTCATCGGCCGCCATCCAGGCACAGGTAGCACCTTCACTAGCCCTTTGATGGTTATGAACGAGTTCAGCTCGCAATCGAATCGTGCTTCATAACGCGCGCAAACGAGTTCCGCTCGGGAGCAATATTTCGACCGAAATGGTTAGAAACGAACACTACTCGCGTAGTGAAATTTTTCCCCAATGCGCGCTGACGAGCCGAGCTCGTTCGCCATTATTATTCTGCATTGATTGTGTTACAAACGAATCCTACTCGCGAAGTTTAGTTAGTTTTACTGTCTACAGATGGCAGTACCGGTTCCATGAATTTCTTTTCATAATGAAGGGGGATTTTTTTTTTTTACCTTGTTCTTTTTATGCGTATTTTGGCGCGTTTTTTAGGGTGTTTGTAAAGTAAAATGGCTCAAAAGCGAAAGTTAGATAATTATGATGATGATTATGATTGTGATACAGAAAGCTTATCAAGTTTTGAGTCTGATGAAGACTTTGTTCACAGTATATCAAGCTCAGAAGACGATTCAAGCGATGAGGAAGATTTTTCGAGTGTTCGACAGTGGTGTAAAATTGATTCAAGTTCTCACACTCCTAGCCGATTTAGTTTTACTGGTGATGTGGGGATGAAAGCTTGCGTGACAAATATTTCTGATCCACTAGAGTACTTCGAGCTGTTTTTTACTGATGAGATTGTAAATCATATTGTTACTGAAACCAACATTTTTGCTGGTGAAAATTTAAATAAATTTAAGAGCAAAGAACATTCCCGAACTCATCATTGGAGGGAAACTAATGCGAATGAATTGAGAGTATTTTTTGCAACATTAATTTTGCAAGGAATAATTACGAAACCAAGTGTGAGAATGTATTGGTCAAAAAGAAAGTTAATTGAAACTCCTAGTTTTTCTAACCTCATGAGTTCAAGAAGGTTTGACCTTATTATGCAATTTCTTCATTTTGATAGGAATGAAAACACTGATCCTTCTCATCCTCAGCCAAAACTAAAAAAAATATGGACCGTTTTAAATTACTTACAGAAAAAATTTTCGGAAGTTTATATACCCGAACAAGACATATGTATTGATGAAAGTCTATTGCTGTATAAAGGGAGACTTTCTTGGACCCAATACTTACCACTTAAAAGGGCCAGATTCGGTATCAAAATGTTTATGTTATGTGAATCTCATAGTGGATACGTGTGGTCTATTATAATTTATGTCGGTAAAGGCACAGATATATCTGAAGAAAATAAAGAATGTTCGTTTTCTACTCAGGTAGTTTTGACATTGTCTAAGCCGCTATTAAACAAAGGATACTGCCTTACTATGGATAATTACTACAACTCTCCCGAGTTAGGGGAAATGTTATTGAAATCTAAAACTGATTTTTTTGGAACATTAAGACCTAACAGAAAAGATCTACCGAAGGAACTGAAAACAGAAAAGCTTAAAAAGGGAGACTTACTTGCCTATCAAAGAGGTAAGATGATGATCATGCGATGGAGAGATAAAAAATATGTTCATTTTATAAGCTCAATTCATAATCCTGAAATCGTAAAAGTCCCAAATAAATTGAAAAATGTGGAAATAGAGAAGCCTAAGATTGTTTTAGATTATAATAATACAATGGGCGGTGTAGATCTCATGGATCAGCAAATTGGATACTATGATGTAACTCGATCTCGTCAAAGGAAATATTACAAGAAAATATTTCGTTATTTATTGGACATAACAATTTTTAATGCTTTTCAGCTGTGGAAAAAAAAAGGGAATAAAAAATCAAATTTGGAATTCAGACTTGAACTAGCTGAAAGAATTGTTGAAAAATATCACACTCACAGACATTTGAAATCAAAACCTGCTGAAACAGTTTCGAATACTTTAAGATTGTCAGCACGCCACTTTCCTGATTATATTCCACCTACAGAAAAAAAGAAAGAACCTACTAGACGATGTGTGGTATGTTGCAGCAAAAATGATGCCAATGGAAAAAGAATTCGCCGTGAAACACGTACTTATTGCAAAGACTGTAATGCCCCATTATGTGCAATTCCATGTTTTAAAGTATATCACACACAAAAAGATTTTTAGGTAATTACTGTATTTAAATGCTTCATAAAGTTTTACATTAGTTGTATTTATTTAGTCCTTTCAATTTAATATTTGTCTTATATTTATAATTAACTATTATTATTTATATAATTGATTATAATCATTTATAATTTACAATTTAATAATTATCATTTATTAATTATTTTAAAGTATGTAAAAACTGTTATTTATGTACTACAAATATTTTAAGAAATTTTTAAAACGCGTGAGGCGAGCTATCTACGGCATCGCCTGAGAAGGGTGACATTTTCGGAAGAACGGCGGGGGAAAACAGCTGCCACTTTCGACTACTGTTTACTCGTAATACTGCGCGAATTAAGTAAACGAAAACTGCTCATTTCCCTAACCGTCAAAGGGCTAGGGGCCTCTGTGTCTTCTCGAACCATACGAAGGCGCCTGGCTGAAGGACAGTTGGTATCGCGGCGCCCATTACGTGTGCTGCCCTTGACGCCCACCCATCGACGCCTCCGTTTGGAGTTTTGCCGCGCATGAGGAAACTGTACTTCAGCGGAATGGAACCAGGTCGTCTTTAGCGACAAATCCAGATTCAATCTCGGCAGTGATGACAATCGTGTTCGTGTGTGGAGAGCCCGTGGTGAACGCTTCAATCCTGCCTTTGCTGTACAGCGACACATCGCTAACACAGCTGGTGTGATGGTATGGGGTGCCATTGCCAACAATACACGGTCACCCTTAGTATTGTTCCGTGGCACCATGACAGCCCAGCGGTATGTTCATGAAATTCTGCAACCACATGTGTTGCCACTCATGCAACGGCTCCCAGGAGCCATTTTTCAACAAGACAATGCTCGGCCTCATACGGCAAGGGTGTCACAAGACTGTCTCCGCACTGTTACTACCCTTCCTTGGCCTGCCCGATCCCCAGATTTGTCTCCAATCGAGCATATCTGGGATCATTTGGGACGACGAGTTGGGCATCCCACGAGTTTGAACGAACTAGAGGCAAGGTTACAGCAAATATGGAACTAAATGTCTCAAGACATCATACAGAACTTGTATGACTCAATGCCCGATCGTATCGCATCGTGCATTCGCGCTAGAGGGGGTCCAACGGAGTATTAACACCTCCGTTCTTTTGCCTTTTTCTCTGAAATAAATTATCTTTTTTCTTTGATTTACTTATCATTTACTTATATCTAAGTAGTCATTACGTATGTAAAATTTCGTTTCATTTTGACGACTCCTTCTTGGTGCGCTAATTTTTTTTGTCCATGAGTGTATATATACATATATATATGTGTGTGTGTGTGTAATGTACTGGACAACCCAAGGAGAAGACTGGTGTCCAGCACATCACAAGGGATGATGATGTAGTCGTGGCTCGAATCAAAGACGACGCGGCAAGTTACGGCATTACATTTATTTTGTCGGAAAATACGTCTTCCCAAGACAGTTACAAAATTAGAAAAGCGTACAGGTTTGTTGATCAGACGGCTTATATAAACTTTGTCATGTGATCATGATAGAGATTAGGGATTTGCTGTTGTCGACAAGTCACATGTGGTTTTATGTAATCTGCGCAGAGCCTATATGAAATCTTGGATGACGCCACGCAGTTTTGAAAAGGAAGCCATTTAATATTTTCCACCGGAGGCCTTTTAGGACTTAGAATTGAAAACGAAAATTAGCTCGTACGCCCAAGGGAATTTAGAATAATTTTAGAATTTAAAATGGTATGGGGTTTTTGATGTTATAGAATAACCCCCCGTCCGAGAAGAGGCTGACCAACAATGCCTGCATTGGAAGACAGACTCACCCAGCCATGTGAGGAAAATGGGCGTCGACCACAAATTTGGAAAAAGTTTGAAAAGGAACATATGTATTAAGTTAATTTAGTATGATGATCACATGACAAGACATTGCACATTTCAATATTGAATACACAAAAATACACTAATGATTTACTAATTTATGAACACAATAAAAGCAAAAAATTATAGCAATTAATGATCAATTATAGAAAATTGCAAATTATATAAATTTCTTCTTATATTGTTGCTTTGAAAAAAAATTAAATTTTAAAATGTATTTATCATCAACTGAAAACAATGTTGAACAGGGCAGTGCCTTCCCCCACAACAAAATCTCAGAAGATAACAAATGAAACCTTTCTTAAAATTTACAAAATTACGAAAAATTCACTTCAAATATACACTGAAATTTCAATTTAACCTCGAGTCGACTCATGCAGGTAATAAAATTGAGCAGTAAGAATAGTAAACAAAACAAAAATTTAAGTATTTGAAGTTGAACTTGACAACAAGTTGAAAACTCAAAATTTCTCCTCAATTTTCACTACTATGGAGTGAGTCCAAAAAAAAAGTTATTTATTTTTTCTTTGCCATGAATTTGCTGTGCAACATTTTTAGTCCTTTCACAGTCATGACCTTGTTGAGGAAATTACACCATTTAAAAATCACAGTCTTTTTAGTGATGTGCTATTTTGTTTCACCAACGTAGATTACACACAAAAATTTCACATTGTCTTGACTTGCTTATATATAGAGAAAAAATAGTTCTTTAGTTACATAATAAAAATCATACTTTATAATAAAAATCATACTCTTAATAAAAATCACATTTCTAATATATAAATTGTATATAAAAATTATAGAACATATATTTTGTTAATCAAATAACTCAATCTTGTACGAGTTCTAAGTATATCAATTCTTATTCATTATATCTAGTTTTCATATCTTTATATTTCTTATTACTCTCATTTCAATATTCATTATATTCATTTGTTATTCCAACAATATTTACTTGTTCAAAAAAATCTCTATTCAATATTCATTAGTTATTCTATTCATATTTATTCGAACTTTATTTACTTATTCTCAATACTTTTCACTGTATTTTCAACTTATTTATTTACTAGTCATTTGTGTACATTTATTTTAATTCTACGTGAATATCCAATTTTTTGTGTTGAAGGTACCTTGTTGTATGTGTGTCACCCAAACTCTTAGTTTCAAATTCTTTAATTCTACCTCTAAGCAGTGAGGGGTTGTGTTTATGTTTGTGTAACAAGTGGGTTTTCTTTCTCTCTATTGTACGAAGACTAATAAGGAGGAAAGAATGGTCGTGCAGTGGACCAACCATTATTCTCCTGACAGAATATGACCGCCTAGAAAAACAGCATCTTGCATAGTACAAAGATGGAGAAAAAGGAAAAATGTGCATATGTCATGCCTGTAGGAGTGTAATATAGAAATAGGAGGACAAAGGAGTGGCCATCCCAGCCCTGTCTTCATTATCGGTTTAGTATATGTTTTCAGCACTTGAAGTGACTGAACTGGTGAAATTAAAAAAGAATTAAAAAAAAGAGTTTTCTACTGAGGTGGGATGACATCCAACGTGCTTGTAGAGGGGTAATAGGAAAGGTTATTCGAGAAGGAGGAACTTTATTGAAAGGTAAAAGAAGTAGAAATGTCATAGTCGGTGTTTAATTTCAGATAAAAAAAAATTCACATATAATAGTATTCTTAAGAAGGAAGTTTAAGTAATACAGTTTTTTTTCAACAGTTTTATCTTTAGTAGGACAACACATAATTAATTATATCAAATAAAAAAGCATAACGATGTTGAGCATCAAATAGAAAAGAAAAAATTGATATATTGTTTGTCATTATTCGTGCTGTAGTTTTAAGTTCTCTGGTGCATTATAGTATCTTAATTTGCAAGCATGGTCAATTTCAGAATTTTGTTTGGAGTGAAAGTTTGGTTTATCAATTTCGTAATTAACTTTTCACATTTGTTTTAGAATAGTGTAAGGTCCAGAATAGGGGGAGTTTAACTTTCTCGTGTTAGGGTATTGGAATTCTTCTAATAATACTAAATCTCCAACATTAAATTTAGATTCTAAGAAGCGTGCATCATATTTAACTTTATTCCTATTATGGTACTTAATTGTCCTTTCTTTAGCTAATTTTCTCGCCTCGTCTACCTGAGGATAAAAGTCTTGTTTTTTAACATGAGGTTCGTAAGGTAATATTCCAAAAAGTAGGTAAGCTGGGGTCATTTGGGTAACTGAGTGAGGAGTATGATTGTATTCATTAATTACTTCATTTAATAGGGTTGTACAAGGAGTTTTACTTGTTGAGTTATGTACTTTGCATCTTAATCTAGTAATTATTGTTTGATTTACTCTCTCTACCTTGAGGTTGGTTTGTGGATGGTGAGCCGTCGTCAATAATTGTTTCACATTGTTATGCTCTAAAAACCGTCTAAACTTTGAACATGCAAAAGCTGCGTTTCTGTCAATTAGCAATTTTTGGGGTGTTTGAATTTGGAATATTTGTTTTAAGCAATTTGTATAAGTTACAGTAGTTACGCTTTTTGATGGAAAAGCCCAAATATAACGCGTTGCATGGTCAATTATCAAATGTAAGTATTTCTTTGTGGAATTATTGTAATTAAATCCGCCTACTGTGTCTAAACTTAAGCACTAAAAAGGTTGGTCTGTCGGAGGTACTTCTTGCAGCAATCCAAACCTTTTCTGTCTTTTCTTTTTGTTTAATTGACAAGTATGGCAATGTTTAACATAATTACTAATGTCCTCAGTGATTTTGGGCCAATAATATTGGGGTGTAAGCAATTGCATTGTTTTATTGATTCCAGGGTGTCCAAAGTCCTCATGGGCCTTTTTTAAAATTTCTAATCTCAATGAAAATGGTACTACAATTTTTAAGAATCCTTTCTTTTTCACATAAATTACATCATTTAGTTTTTTATATTTAAGTCCCTGCACATTGTCTTTATTTTGAAAATCCACAATCTTTTGTAACTCGATTAAATGATTTATTTGTTGATTAGGTTCTGAAATAGGATTTCTGGAAAGCATGTCGGCCTCATTGTTCGCAGTTCCTCTCTGGTATTTTATTTCATAGTCAAACATACTTAATTTTAGTGACCAACGGAAAAGTCTTCCTCTAAGATTTTTTATGTTCCTCAACCAGACCAAGACTGCATGGTCAGTGTGAATCGTAAATTTCCTACCATGGAGGTAATGGTAAAACCGATCAAAACTGTCAACTATGGCGAGGCACTCAAGTTCTGTGATTGAGTAATTTACTTCATAAGGTTTCAAAACACGTGAATGATATGCTATGGGATGTAACACCCCATCCCCCATCCTCACCTGGCTGCTTTAGAACAGCTCCAATTTGGTGTTTACTCGCGTCCACAAATAAGTGACAATCTTTTGTTACATCATATAAATGCAATATTGGTTTACAAATCAATAAATTATTAAGATCCTCAAAAGCTTCTTGGCACTTGTCTGACCATCCCCATTTTACTCCCTTTTTCAATAATGTATTTAATGGATGTCTTACTTTTGCATATTTTGGAATAAACTTATTATACACATTTATTGTGCCCAAGAATCTTTGGAGTTCTTTTACATTAGTTGGTGGTTTCAAACACTTTATCTTTTCAATGTTAAGCCAGACTAAAGCTGCATGGTCTGTGTGGATTGTAAATCTCCTCCCGTGGAGATAATGATAATACCTGTCCAGACTATCCACAATCGCTAGACACTCCAACTCATCGATTGAGTAATTTGATTCATAATCTTTTAAAACACGTCAATGATAGGCTATTGGATGTAATACCCCATCTCCACCTGGCTGTTTTGAAACAGCTCCAATTTGATGTTTACTAGCGTCTACCATTAGATGACAGTCTTTGTTTACATCATATAAATGCAATATTGGTTTACAAATCAGTGAGCTTTTAAGAGCCTCAAAAGCTTCTTGGCACTTGTCTGACCATTCCCACTTTACTCCCTTTATCAATAATGTATTTAATGGATGTCTTACTTTTGCATAATTTGGTATAAATTTGTTATACACGTTTATTGTGCCCAAGAATCTTTGGAGTTCTTTTACATTAGTTGGTGGTTTCAAACATTTTATTTTTTCAATGTTGACATTGTCGGGGGCAATTATCCCATTTGTTACATTATATCCAAGAAAATTGATTTGTCGCTGCAGAAAAGTACATTTAGATAATTTTAACTTGATGTTCTCTCTTTTGAAAATGTTAAATAGTTGACATAAATGTTCAAGATGTTGTTCTTTGGAGTCTGAAAAAATTATGATATCATCGAAATAGTGGCATGCAAAGTTAACTTTATATTTATCTAAAATTCTCCTAATAGTTCTATTAAATATTGCAGGGGCATTCTGTAAGCCAAATGGAAGTCTTATCCACTCATATAAGCCAAAAGTAGTGGCAAATGCCAATTTCTTAGTATTTTGGGGTGGACGGGTACATGCTAATACCCTGAGGTAAGGTCTAAAGTTGAAAAGTATTTAGCTTTGCTTAATTTATCAAGAATGTCATCAATTCTAGGCAGGGGTTCTGCATCTGTCTTAGTTATTGAATTTAATTTTCTAAAGTCAATACAAAGTCTAATTTTTCCTTCATCACGCTTGTTTGCCAAAGTCACAGGACTTGAATACGAACTATGTGATTCTTTTATGATTCCTGCTTCTAACAAATTCTTAATTTGGGACCTGATCTCATTTTCCTCAATTGGCGAAGTCCTGTATGCTCTTAGACTCTCTGGTAAATCAGAATTTAGGACTATTCTTTGAGGTTCCATTCTTACTTTGCCTATGTCATATTTATTAGTTCAAAACAATTTACTATTTTTTTGCAATAGATCTTATAATTCCTTATCAACATTTAAATCCTTTATTTGGTTATCAACATTTTCACAATTTGGTATACCCTTTTTTTTTAATATCACCAGAATGTTCAAATTTTTCAACTACATCATCTCTATATATAAAAATGAATATTTGTTTGTTTGTTTGTTTGTTTGTTCGTATTTTATGCACTGCCGTACCGATCATCCGATTGCGATGAAACTTGGTCAACTTATTGCTTGAACTTGCGCGATGGTTATAGACTATTTTCATTTCGCTAGGGCGTTCCATTCCCGAATTATGTTAGAAGTATCAACGGATATTGAAAATCGCCAAAAAAAATCGCCAAATTTCCCCGGATATTTTTGTTCAAAGCCACTGAAACATTTCATTGTTGCCAATTAAATTATAACATTTACGTAAAAATAAATAGACATGAATTAAAAACGTGATTTATTCATATATTGGCGCCTGCAAGAATGAATTTGATATATTATTTTCATGTATGTGACAACGCCGGAATGTTTCTTTTTAAAAATGAAAATATAAGGATGGAAAGTCATTCATTTTCAATGAATGTGTTATCTATCCATTTCATGAATTGAAACTATCCCAAGCTACCTGTTCAAACTCAAATATACTGCAGGACACGTTGACTTAGCTAGACACACGTGCGTTTAGCCTTGACGCGATGATTTATATAACTGAAGTGACATTGAAACATAGCAGATGATTTAGTTTTGAGAAAGAATTACAATCATGAAATACGTGTATATTATAATTTAGAAAGTCTGAAAGTGGCATTGAAACGTAGCAGACGATTTAGTTTTGAGAAAGAATTCCGAGCATGAAATACGTGTATATACTTTTTCTATAATAATTTTCAGATTTGCTGTGTTTTAATATTGAATGTGATATCAATTCATTCAAACATTATTAATTCTTTTTCTATAATAATAAATCTATTCAAAAGTTATTGACTAGCTGTAAATTAATGCTTTAAAATGCCCAAAAAGAGGAGAGCAACTTTCAATCCTGCAGAAGTAAGGGGAAAATGTCAAAGATTGTTGAGAAATGAGCAATGTGATGAAAAAAAACAGAAGAGCGCGAAGCCAACAGAATTCGAAATGCAGTTAGACGCACACAAGAATCTGAAGAAAAACATTCGCAAGAGCTCGAAGGTAACAGAATTCGAATTGTAGTGATCCAAAGCAGTGAGACTGATAAAGAAACTTTTAACGCGTCGAACATACGATTGTCTTCGAGCTTCAATATCGAAAGGAGAGGAAAGCAATGAACAACGACAGCACCGACAACAAACTAATGCTATTTGCTACCGCAAAAGAATTTTAGCGAAAACTGTAGAACATCATAACATGAGGCTAATCATTGAAAATCATAATAACAGAAACTGAATCCCGAGCGAAGCCGGGTAATACATCTAGTAATCAATACAAAAAAATATCATTTTCTTTCTGTGAACCATCACTACAATTGTCAAATAAATCAAAAATTTTTTTCAAAACAGTATTTTCAATTCTATAACCATTATTTTCGTTATACACATACTTATTATCAAATTTATCTTGTAGGTGTAATGAAACTTTACTGTTACCAATAATCTTAACTAATTCTAAAAGAATTCCATTCTGGAAAATATAGGAACTTACACAATCAATCATAAAATTAAAGTTTTTGCATTCAGCGAGTCCAAAAATAAGATAAGGCAAGTCATTGCCCAAAACATATACAGAAATATTTCTAGTTAGTTTACCTATTTTCAAAGTTAAATTACATTTAGTTGTAATTAAGATTTCGCCCTCAACTTGCCTCATCCTAATTGGAGAGCTCGAATAACATTTCAGTTTACTTTCATTGACCAATTTTTGTCACATCAGACTAATGGTTGAGGCAGTGTCAATTACACAATTTAAAAATTTTTTATTGTTCACTCTTATATAGTCCTTTTTGTTTATAATCCCTATGAATTTTGATAATTTTCCCTCTCAATGACAGTAATTGTCATTCTGGCTCTTGATCCCTTTCAAATTCATGTTCATCATATTGTTGCTTTTTATCTGAAACTGACATCTTGTCAAATCTCTCATTAATGGAGCAAGTCTGTTCCCAATGATAAGCGTTACTAATACCAAAGTCTTTGCATTTCCGATATGGTCTAGGTGGTAAATTTGAGTACTGTTGGTGATGATTAATTTGGTTATTGGGTCTAGGTGCGAAGTTTCTATTCAAGTTGTGGTCCCCTCGGGGCTGCCATTGTCTGTTTTGTAGTTGCTGACCATAACTAGGTCGGAATTGAGGCTGGGAAGGATAATTTTGTCTAAATTGTTGAGGTGGATTATAATTCGTCCTAAATTGGGGTTGGTTATAGTAATTCTGTCTAAATGGGGGTCTATTCTCAAATCTAGTGTTAAAAGAGTTATCCCGATTCCTTTGATTAGATCAGTTCCCTTCCTCACCAATTTTTAAAAGCTTAGGAGCCAACACTAACCATTATGTCGTTGTTTGAGGAGGATTTGCAGCTATTGTCATTCTCATTTGAGCATTTAAACCTTGTGTTAATCCCTCTAGTATTAGCTTCTGTGTCAATCCGAATTTTTTCCCCCACATCAATTTTTTTATGAAAATATTTTGTCAGCTCTTCACCATTGTTATGAGGGGTACCAGAGATACCCCTTTGCGTTGTGTAAATTTAGGGAGGTGAACTCCAAAGGTAACTATGCGTTTATAAATAAAAATAACAACATTTATTATACAATATTTTACAAGAAAAGGTCGGGTTTACATATTATATTTAAGATCTTGGCTATACATATTTTTAACCGAATTAGGGCATACTTCATCCGCTTCCTGCGGCATAACCATTACGGGTCGAGTGAAATAAAAGTCTCGTAATCTCTCAAAAGGCATGAGCACTATTTAAAGGGGGAATTTATGACCAACCTGGGGAGTTTTGATGAAACAGCAGAGCACGGCATCGTTGAGGCATTTCTACAGGAGGAGGCTTTAGGCATCGGGTAGAAATTCATGTGGCTCTTCACTGGCGGATGCAACAGGATTCGGCGCTGGCGGTTGAAGACGGGTATCTCGCCATTTTACGGGGGCGTCTTTTCTTCCCAGGGTCTCTTCGCAGCTCGCTACCTCCAATCGCTCTCTCGCTCTCCCTCCGAACGTCCTTTCTCCCACACTCGGGGCTCCTACATTCTTCATTATAACCCCTCCCCAGGTTAGTTATTCACGTAAATTTATTGCCTCTTCGAGTTTTTTATTCGAAGGCAGGATGCTCTGACATTCCCATGGTTGACCCACGTGGTACGCTTATTTCCAAGAAAATTGGAAGTCCGTTGAATTTCCTGGAATTTCTTTCCCCCGTCTTGAGGAATTCAGGGGGTGCGATGTTTCTTGGAAAATTGGTGCAGTTCCAATATGGCCGATTTATGCCCCGTAATCGTGTTGGAAGAACAAAATGGCTATAACGTTGGAAGGAGTTCAAAATGTCCAAATTGTGGATCCTTCACAACAATCACTCCCCCCCTTTTCTAGGCGTGCTGGCACGCCACAGTCTGTAGGGGTTGAAGAACGGATTGGCTCCATTCGCTTCAGCAAAATAGACTCCAACTGCACAAAAGTCACAATGGCAGTAAAAAAAAATCATGAATGACATCAGTTGTAAAAGTTCAGGAGGTCAAAATCTCCCCTTATAGTGCTGCAAGTTTTACTGATTTAAAAAAAAATTCAAAATTTATAAAGTTTTCTTTAAGCTTACATTAACTCTGACTAACATTACCTAACATCATAGAAAATGGTATGCATACCCTGTAAAACAAATAATAACAAAATAGTGGCTCGATCAACACATGTGATCAGAGATTAAAATGTAAAGAAAAGGTTATCTTACAGAAATAGAAATCTCTCCGCTAAAATCGTACAGCGAAGATGAAATTTTCAAAAACGTTGGCAAATGTGTATAATCGCCATTATGTGTTTAACTCGCGGAAAGAGTAAAAATGTTCTCTTTTCCTTGCGCTGCCATTTGTGTGAAACATATAATGTGCTATCCATGCATTCAATAATAATAGTACTAATAATGATAATAATAATAATAAAACACAATACACGCTAATCTTTTAATAATATATATATATTTTTAATTTTTAAATTTTCCTTTTTTTTTTTTTTTTTTGTTTATTTATTCATTCCCCAACGAAATTGACCAAATTTTGCTCTATCATCAGATTTGTACACTGAAACATCGTCAAATTGAATTTAAACTATGCGCACAAATGAACCCACGACGAAAATTCTAAAGTCTGCTAAGTTTCCTAAAAAAAAAATTATATAGATATCACATAGCAATATAACAGAAGACGAAGAGTTAAGAGAGAGAGAAAAAAACTTATTTTTGTCAAGAAAAAACTTAATCAAATGAAAAAATTTATTTACTCGGTACACTTTAGTTTTCAAAAGCCTCTCGTTGACACAAGATAGTTGATCAGACCCTCTGGAGAAAACGATAAAACCCCTTAAACCGAGTTTTCCCTTGTAAATTGGCAAATGGGCAGAAAACCTTAGGCGGCCATTCCCAAAGAGTTCTGTCCATGACTTACTGATCTAACTGAACCAAAAACATTTTAAGTAAAAAGTTTTAAATTCTGCGCGAGTAAAGAAAGTTTAATAGCTTAGTAGAAGTATTGAGCGTCTATTTCCCATTCGCCTGATTTTTGTAATTTTCTTCCGGCAGCGGTTCGCTTGCGGTTTTGATAAATGTACTCTGCATCTCCGTTCGCAAAACGGCTTTCGAATTTCGCTTTGTTTGACACCCCGTTGTAGAGCATAATACAACTATCCGCGACCTCACGTTACATTTTCGTCTTGAACCTAGCGTTGGGGGAATTAGCGAGACAAAACTTTTTCACTCTCTGTGTGGGGCAATTGTTTAGCCGGGGGTCCAGCAAGTTGCTGTGAAACTCTCCTTCCCATTCTCTTCTGTCGAGGACGGGGCGAGGGAACCTCGAACATTTAGTGTGTTCTCAGGATCCAACGACATTAACTTTTTTCACTCCCCCCTTATTTTGGGTCATTCTTCCTATTCCCCGCGATCAAAGTCGCGTTCCCGTTTTAAGGGTAAAGTTGAATTCCGAGTGGGGAAAGTGTGGATTTCGTCTTGCTCCCTCTTACTAGAACACCATTTTTTAAAAAAAGTGGCTATTTTGTCTACTGAACAGTAAAATTCGCGCATTATTCACCGTACTGCCCCCTAAATTTATTACTATCTTTATTTAGTTATTCATTATTTTCTCTTATTCACTCATTATTCGTTACCATTATAGACTATTATTATCTTGCCCCTCAACCGGTATTTAAACATAGCAATTTTTCCTACGGGCGACCACTGAACAAAAGTTGCTAAGGCCTCGAATTGCATGAAAAACGCATTACAGTCTGAATCTGGGGCGCCATCGAACGTGGACACTAAATGCGTAAAGCTGGGAGTTTTCCCGCTAACGGCTGAATCGGTCGCCATAATACTATAAAGTAAGGAAAGGTACTCCGAGATACTGCTATTGTGCTTCAAGACAAACCCTTTTAAACAATTTTTGTTTTAACATATACATGCGAAACATATAATACTCAAAATAAAGTAAAAATCATTATCCTAGAATTATATATATACTAGCCGCGAACACATAAACTCTAACATTTCAATACAATTTGTTCACACAACATGTAGGCATGGCAGGTACAAGGGAAATAAAAGAGAGAAATTTAAAAAAAAAATGTATGCATAACACTTTACCGATATATATATGAACCATAAGAACCTTGCACGACATTAAAAGCTTTTGCCAAGATACACAAAAAAAATTTTTTTTTTTTTTTTTTTTTTTTAGTATGCCCAGGTTTTGGACTAAAGTAAAAATATTATAACATACCCAGGGAAATCCTCGTCACGAGGCACCAATATATGTTATGAGGGGTACCAGAGATACCCCTTTGCGTTGTGTAAATTTAGGGAGGTGAACTCCAAAGGTAACTATGCGTTTATAAATAAAAATAACAACATTTATTATACAATATTATACAAGAAAAGGTCGGGTTTACATATTATATTTAAGATCTTGGCTATACATATTTTTAACCGAATTAGGGCATACTTCATCCGCTTCCTGCGGCATAACCATTACGGGTCGAGTGAAATAAAAGTCTCGTAATCTCTCAAAAGGCATGAGCACTATTTAAAGGGGGAATTTATGACCAACCTGGGGAGTTTTGATGAAACAGCAGAGCATGGCATCGTTGAGGCATTTCTACAGGAGGAGGCTTTAGGCATCGGGTAGAAATTCATGTGGATCTTCACTGGCGGATGCAACAGGATTCGGCGCTGGCGGTTGAAGACGGGTATCTCGCCATTTTACGGGGGCGTCTTTTCTTCCCAGGGTCTCTTCGCAGCTCGCTACCTCCAATCGCTCTCTCGCTCTCCCTCCGAACGTCCTTTCTCCCACACTCGGGGCTCCTACATTCTTCATTATAACCCCTCCCCAGGTTAGTTATTCACGTAAATTTATTGCCTCTTCGAGTTTTTTATTCGAAGGCAGGATGCTCTGACATTCCCATGGTTGACCCACGTGGTACGCTTATTTCCAAGAAAATTGGAAATCCGTTGAATTTCCTGGAATTTCTTTCCCCCGTCTTGAGGAATTCAGGGGGTGCGATGTTTCTTGGAAAATTGGTGCAGTTCCAATATGGCCGATTTATGCCCCGTAATCGTGTTGGAAGAACAAAATGGCTATAACGTTGGAAGGAGTTCAAAATGTCCAAATTGTGGATCCTTCACAACAATCACTCCCCCCCTTTTCTAGGCGTGCTGGCACGCCAGAGTCTGTAGGGGTTGAAGAACGGATTGGCTCCATTCGCTTCAGCAAAATAGACTCCAACTGCACAAAAGTCACAATGGCAGTAAAAAAAAATCATGAATGACATCAGTTGTAAAAGTTCAGGAGGTCAAAATCTCCCCTTATAGTGCTGCAAGTTTTACTGATTTAAAAAAAAAATCAAAATTTATAAAGTTTTCTTTAAGCTTACATTAACTCTGACTAACATTACCTAACATCATAGAAAATGGTATGCATACCCTGTAAAACAAATAATAACAAAATAGTGGCTCGATCAACACATGTGATCAGAGATTAAAATGTAAAGAAAAGGTTATCTTACAGAAATAGAAATCTCTCCGCTAAAATCGTACAGCGAAGATGAAATTTTCAAAAACATTGGCAAATGTGTATAATCGCCATTATGTGTTTAACTCGCGGAAAGAGTAAAAATGTTCTCTTTTCCTTGCGCTGCCATTTGTGTGAAACATATAATGTGCTATCCATGCATTCAATAATAATAGTACTAATAATGATAATAATAATAATAAAACACAATACACGCTAATCTTTTAATAATATATATATATATTTTTAATTTTTAAATTTTCCTTTTTTTTTTTTTTTTGTTTGTTTATTTATTCATTCCCCAACGAAATTGACCAAATTTTGCTCTATCATCAGATTTGTACACTGAAACATCGTCAAATTGAATTTAAACTATGCGCACAAATGAACCCACGACGAAAATTCTAAACTCTGCTAAGTTTCCTAAAAAAAAAATTATATAGATATCACATAGCAATATAACAGAAGACGAAGAGTTAAGAGAGAGAGAAAAAAAACTTATTTTTGTCAAGAAAAAACTTAATCAAATGAAAAAATTTATTTACTCGGTACACTTTAGTTTTCAAAAGCCTCTCGTTGACACAAGATAGTTGATCAGACCCTCTGGAGAAAACGATAAAACCCCTTAAACCGAGTTTTCCCTTGTAAATTGGCAAATGGGCAGAAAACCTTAGGCGGCCATTCCCAAAGAGTTCTGTCCATGACTTACTGATCTAACTGAACCAAAAACATTTTAAGTAAAAAGTTTTAAATTCTGCGCGAGTAAAGAAAGTTTAATAGCTTAGCAGAAGTATTGAGCGTCTATTTCCCATTCGCCTGATTTTTGTAATTTTCTTCCGGCAGCGGTTCGCTTGCGGTTTTGATAAATGTACTCTGCATCTCCGTTCGCAAAACGGCTTTCGAATTTCGCTTTGTTTGACACCCCGTTGTAGAGCATAATACAACTATCCGCGACCTCACGTTACATTTTCGTCTTGAACCTAGCGTTGGGGGAATTAGCGAGACTAACTTTTTCACTCTCTGTGTGGGGCAATTGTTTAGCCGGGGGTCCAGCAAGTTGCTGTGAAACTCCCCTTCCCATTCTCTTCTGTCGAGGACGGGGCGAGGGAACCTCGAACATTTAGTGTGTTCTCAGGATCCAACGACATTAACTTTTTTCACTCCCCCCTTATTTTGGGTCATTCTTCCTATTCCCCGCGATCAAAGTCGCGTTCCCGTTTTAAGGGTAAAGTTGAATTCCGAGTGGGGAAAGTGTGGATTTCGTCTTGCTCCCTCTTACTAGAACACCATTTTTTAAAAAAAATGGCTATTTTGTCTACTGAACAGTAAAATTCGCGCATTATTCACCGTACTGCCCCCTAAATTTATTACTATCTTTATTTAGTTATTCATTATTTTCTCTTATTCACTCATTATTCGTTACCATTATAGACTATTATTATCTTGCCCCTCAACCGGTATTTAAACATAGCAATTTTTCCTACGGGCGACCACTGAACAAAAGTTGCTAAGGCCTCGAATTGCATGAAAAACGCATTACAGTCTGAATCTGGGGCGCCATCGAACGTGGACACTAAATGCGTAAAGCTGGGAGTTTTCCCGCTAACGGCTGAATCGGTCGCCATAATACTATAAAGTAAAGAAAGGTAATCCAAGATACTGCTATTGTGCTTCAAGACAAACCCTTTTAAACAATTTTTGTTTTAACATATACATGCGAAACATATAATACTCAAAATAAAGTAAAAATCATTATCCTAGAATTATATATATACTAGCCGCGAACACATAAACTCTAACATTTCAATACAATTTGTTCACACAACATGTAGGCATGGCAGGTACAAGGGAAAGAAAAGAGAGAAATTTAAAAAAAAAAATGTATGCATAACACTTTACCGATATATATATGAACCATAAGAACCTTGCACGACATTAAAAGCTTTTGCCAAGATACACAAAAAAATTTTTTTTTTTTTTTTTTTTTTAGTATGCCCAGGTTTTGGACTAAAGTAAAAATATTATAACATACCCAGGGAAATCCTCGTCACGAGGCACCAATATATGTTATGAGGGGTACCAGAGATACCCCTTTGCGTTGTGTAAATTTACGGAGGTGAACTCCAAAGGTAACTATGCGTTTATAAATAAAAATAACAACATTTATTATACAATATTTTACAAGAAAAGGTCGGGTTTACATATTATATTTAAGATCTTGGCTATACATATTTTTAACCGAATTAGGGCATACTTCATCCGCTTCCTGCGGCATAACCATTACGGGTTGAGTGAAATAAAAGTCTCGTAATCTCTCAAAAGGCATGAGCACTATTTAAAGGGGGAATTTATGACCAACCTGGGGAGTTTTGATGAAACAGCAGAGCATGGCATCGTTGAGGCATTTCTACAGGAGGAGGCTTTAGGCATCGGGTAGAAATTCATGTGGCTCTTCACTGGCGGATGCAACAGGATTCGGCGCTGGCGGTTGAAGACGGGTATCTCGCCATTTTACGGGGGCGTCTTTTCTTCCCAGGGTCTCTTCGCAGCTCGCTACCTCCAATCGCTCTCTCGCTCTCCCTCCGAACGTCCTTTCTCCCACACTCGGGGCTCCTACATTCTTCATTATAACCCCTCCCCAGGTTAGTTATTCACGTAAATTTATTGCCTCTTCGAGTTTTTTATTCGAGGGCAGGATGCTCTGACATTCCCATGGTTGACCCACGTGGTACGCTTATTTCCAAGAAAATTGGAAGTCCGTTGAATTTCCTGGAATTTCTTTCCCCCGTCTTGAGGAATTCAGGGGGTGCGATGTTTCTTGGAAAATTGGTGCAGTTCCAATATGGCCGATTTATGCCCCGTAATCGTGTTGGAAGAACAAAATGGCTATAACGTTGGAAGGAGTTCAAAATGTCCAAATTGTGGATCCTTCACAACAACCATATTCATATTTAAATTAGAAAATTCTGAGAATTCCACACTATCTGCTTCAAAAAATAATTCCTGCGACGTATACTTTAACTCCTGAATATGCAAACATGAATTTACACAAGCAGTGAGGGCTTCTCCAAATATTTTGAAATGCTTTTAACTTTCTCTCTTTCTGACAAATGATCTTGCAAACACCTCTGTTCAAAATATGAAAGCCATTTTCCTAGTTTCATTCCACTTTGGGGGTCGAAAGGAATGAGGTCTTTTAATTCTTTCTCTATAGTATCAGTAATTACAGTTTTATCTTTAAAATCCTGGCTGCCTGTTCCTGTTTCGTCAACATCTCCTGAAAAAGACTGACTAAATTTTTGCTTAGTTTCCTCATTTTCATCATCACTATTCCCTGAAATAGTAAATGACTGGTCCTTCAAACCCTTTTTGTCACCCTTGTTGTCCATGGTTTGTTACAAAATATCACAAATTAATACTTAAATCAAAACAGGAATATTATACCACATAATCACATTTTCAAAAAACTTTTCTTGTTATGTTTTATACTTTTTCCTCCATTACTTAAATTTTTACCAAAATATCACAACTAAACAATTCAAATACACTATGAATATAATAATTCCAAAATAATCAAATATACAAAAATGAGATGGTTAAGCCTGGTTTAAAATTTCTCTTTTCAAAGGAAACTCATAATTAAATGTCATATATATATCAAAATATGAAAAACAAATTATGATAAGACCTTTTCTTGACTTGTTGAAGATCATAAAATTCTCGGAGAGATGGTGTAGATTGAAGAAAATTTATCACTCGCTCGCGGTACAGCGCTAGGCTTGCATACCGGGCTCAATTAAATTCACATACGGTAAAAAAAAGACTTATTCTTTAAGAGTGTTCTCACAGAGGAAAAATGAATGCACTCCGATGTGCATTGGAGACAGAAGAGAGAGAAAAAAACGACTTCTAAAATCCATTGGAACACTGTCGAACACAAACGTGCAGTCTATTGGTTCAAAGAACTCACCTAATGTAGAAATCAGCTCACTCGTCTAGAAAAGTATGATCACACTGGGGAGAAGTAACTTTCGCATTGAAGAATCCCTGTCATTCCGACGACACCGAAGAAGATGAAGACCTCGATGACAGCAAACGATGACGGCCTTAAAGTATTAGTAGAGCCAAAATATCACCCCAGTATTTTAATAAGAGTCAGGTTGGGAGAAAAAATAATGAGAGAAAATTTTCCACTTCACATGATGGCATAGTGAGTTATTAACGTGAATTAGCTGCGCCGGGACCTGGCTGACGTCACGGAAACTCGCATCGGAGGCGAAAAATAAACATCTGGCGTCCCGCAAGGAGAGGAGAGAAAAGAAAAAAAATGTTATTGGCACATCTCGGACGATGACCTCGTTCACGCTCGCTCAGTTGACATCCGTCTATTTGAATCACGCACTCAAGCACAAAACCGTTGCGTCATCTCTCCGGAAAACGAATAACTGATGATGATGAAACATGACGGCGAAACACTGCAGTTTATTGTTGCACTAGCCGTAGGCATCACACTCTGGGGATCCAATTGAAGGTCTTTCCTGAGGCATTAAAAAGTACATAGTATCCTCGCCGACTAACTTGTAATATGGGAGAATTGGCCGCAAATTACTGCTCCAAAGACGCCAACCTCCCACATTACGAAGAATTAAATATATTAGTTCATGTAGTTGTGGCTGGAAGGAAACTGAAGCAACACTGGCATAACGATAATCGTTTATTAAATTCGCCGGCCTCTCCGCCGGGATGTTTTTGGCAGGGGAATATTACAGAAGTTCCTCGTTTCTCGGACTGCAGAAACTTTTATCACCTTCACCCCATCACCTCACAGTAGGGTGTGGATTAATAGTTGATTGGTTAAAAGTTAATGTTTTTGCGCTGAACAGAGTTAATCAGGTAGCCACGCCGCGCCGGTCAGGATTTCGTTAAATTGGCAGCCATCTTGAATAAAACCGCCTAAGGCTGAATTAGACTTTATTAAGGGATTTTAATAGCCTTTAATGGGACGGATTTACTAAAATTTGGAAATCTAGTTTGGAATTTAAAACGAATGCCGAAGGGAAATTAAATAATTTAAGAGTTTAAAAAGGGGTATGTAATTTTGAATGTTATAGAATATCAAATTGAAAAATTAATATTTTTTTAATGTTAAAGAGTATTAAATTGAAAAATTACTAGCTTTTTAATGCTATATATATATATAAACATATTGTAATCAATTTTCTATGTCGATAGATGGCAGCATGTTACAGACCACAAAAAAGAATGTTAATGCATGTGCACTGCGATACTGTAAGTGGGACAGAGCGATGTGTAATGAATGGCGTCGCCCGTTTAACGGCGAACCGCTAAGTGTTCTAAATGTTGAAATAAAACCTTTGTTATTGTTTTAAGAAAGTATAATGCCTTTTTGATCTTCCGCTCTCCAGCAACCAGAAGCCTTGTTAGTAAATAGAGCTAACAATTATCAGAAGTGAGATAAAAGAACTCCCTGACAACGTCAACGAACAAGGTAATCTTGAATATTTAATATTTGTTTTACTCAAAAATGGCCTACTAGGGCAGATATAAAAAGTGTGATCTTACTCAATTAGTGGTTGAGTTCGGCGAGAGTGTCCCTGCAGATAGTACAATAATTATTTTGAAGGATATTATAACCAAAAGTAAAAACTATGATGAACCGTTTGTTAAAAAAGTGTTAGCAGGATTAGTTGACGAAAGAGTGAAACAGGAAACACAAAAATTTGAATTTGAACGAGCTTTGCAATTAGAGAAACTAAAAATTGAAAATCAGAATAAGATAGATGAACAGGAATTGCATAAAATTGAACAACAACATGCTTTTGAATTGAAGAAATTAAAAATCGAGAATCAGAATAAGAGAATTTCTCAGGCTGAAAGTAATGTTAATGTACCAGAAGTAAAGAAAAACTCTATAGATTTGAGGAATTTAATGCAGAAATTTCACTTAACCCCAGAGAGGTCGCGCGGGGCACAGAGTCACCCCACGCGTAGAAAATCAACAAACCTGACGGGAAATTTCTATTTTTAATCAATCACCCTTTTAGTATCCTCCTGTCTGACCCTCCCCTTGGAATGGGTATTGTTATTTTGCGCGTGCAATTCCTTTTTCTGCGAGAAGCAATCGTTTCTTGGAATCCATGTGATAACGGGGTGACTCAGTCTCACCGTGCGACCGTTATTGCTTCGAAATTTTTCATTATAAGCAGTTTAGCTTCGTGCTCTGGAGTGTTTTAGTTGTTTTCTGCTCGGTTATTTGATAAATAATGGCGTACAAACGTAAATTTACGGAGTATGAAAAAGAGATGTAACGTTTGAGAACACTGTTGGATGAAGTTGAGTCTTCTGAAGAAGAAATTGATCAAGGTAGCGAAAATGAACCTGGTGAAGAAATATTCAGTTCTCATGACAGCGAAAGTGAATTTGAGCAGAATGATGAAGACGACAAAAATACTGATTTGGAAGAAAGCATTTTTGTCAGCAAAAATAAGACAGTTTGGCAGAAAGAAAAACCAAATCAAAAAGTGAAAACGTGTTCTCAAAATATAATAACTCATTTACCAGGAGTAAAAGAAATTGCACTCAATATAACAGATCCTCTAGAAAGTTGGGTTTAAAGTTTTTTTAGTACTAAAATCATACGATCCATAGTAGAGTGGACAAATATTTATATTGAAAAAATATCGGTAAATTACACCAGAGATCGGGATGCCAAGAGGACAAATGAGGTGGAAATCAGAGCCCTTTTTGGACTTTTTTATCTGTGCGTCTTGCATAAATCATCGCATACAAATGCACAAGATTTGTGGTCTACTGATGTATCAGACATTGAAATTTTAAGGAACACAATGTCATACAGAAGATTTATTTTTCTTCTCAGATGCCTGCGGTTAGACAATGTGACCGATCGTGAAGCTCGGAAAAAAGTGGACAAACTGGCGGCTCTGAGAGAATTTTTTGCCGATTTCAATGAAAATTGTCAAAAGACATATAGTATTGGTGAATATGTTACTATTGAAGAAAAATTAGATAAGTTTCGAGGGCGGTGTTCTTTTCATCAATATATACCCAACAAACCAACGAAGTATGGAATAAAAATCTTTGCCTTAGTAGATTCTAGGCCTTTTTACAGCTATAGTATGGACATATACGCAGGACAACAGCCGGAAGGTCCCTTCAGAAGTGAAAATTCGCCATTTGAAATTACTAAACACCTGTGCACTCCTTTGTTTGGATCAGGCAGAAACATAACAATGGATAATTGGTATACGAGTTATACTCTAGCGAAAGAACTTTTATCAAAGAAGCTAACAATTGTAGGAACTCTGAAGAGAAACAAGGCTGAAATTCCCATCGAGTTCGTCGAAACAAAAACTAGGAAAGTTTATTCTTCTGTATCTGGATTTCAAAAGAACACGAGACTAGTATCATATGTGCCTAAGAAATCAAAATGTGTAGTTTTGTTATCTACTATGCATCGCGATGACGCCATTGATGAAAGTGATGATAAGAAGAAACCAGAAATAATTAAATTTTATAATGCAACAAAGGGGGGGTGTAGACAAAGTTGATGAAATGTCATCATTATATTCGACAGCTCGAAAAACCAACAGATGGCCGATGGTCGATTTTTATTGCGTGTTGAACGTCGCTGCAATAAATGCCCGAGTTGCCTTAATGTCAACAAAGACCCCTCCCTTACAATATAGAAATAGGAGAAAATTCCTAAAAATGTTGGCATTATCTCTTATACAGCCACACATAGAGATGAGAAAAAATATGCCAATGCTTCCTAAAGTGCTTTGTGAAAACATCAATGAAGCCACTTCTAGTGGATCAGAGGAACGCCCATCAAAAAAACCAAAACCCGATAAAGACCGATGTGCTATATGCCCAAGGTCCAAGGACAATAAAACTACAATTTCTTGCAAAAAAAAATGTGATGATTTTACATGTAAAATTCATTCTTCCTATATTTGCCAGAAGTGTATGTAAATTCCAGATCCCTGAAAAAAGGTATGTAATTCTTTTGAATAGAATTGTACTTTAAATAGAAAAAAAGTTTCCTTAAGTAAAGAAGTATAGTTTATTAATGATATATTGCAATTATTGTGTATAATAAAATGTTTTTTTTAATTTATAGCACATATTTTAATAAAACTGATTGGGGTGACTCAGTCACCCCGCGCGATCTCGAATGTCAGTGTTGGGTGCGCGACTTCTGCCGGAGCTTGATGTTAAAAGCCTTGCTGTTAAAAGACGGAGATATAGCTTCATTTTTGGTATTTTATAATACCAAAATTGAAGGCAAAGCTAAACGAGTAGGACTATTGGAGAGTGACTATGTAACACACTTATTAGGGTTATTGCCTCTTGAAATTATTCAGCTAACTGCCAGAGAATCAGAACAGGAAACTAATGAATATAAATTTGTTAAGAATTTATTGTTAAAAAGATATAAACTAAGCCCCGAAAGTTTTAGACAAAAATTTGTCAACCGTTTTAAAGATGTAAACGGCACGTGGACTGATTTTGTTTTCGAATTACGCACCTATTTTAATGAGTGGTTCACAGGATTAAATGCAAATGACTTTGAGTCCCTAAAAGAACTTATGATTACAGATCAATTAAAAAAGCGAGTCCCAAATACGATGCGTGAACATTTCATTGATTCTTGGCCAAAGTTTGTTAAAGCGAATTATTTAGCCCAAATGCTGGACGATTATGAAAACGTTCGATCATGAATTAAAACTAATAGCGAAAGCAGAAATACGAAGCATATTAACTATCGTGATGATTTTAAATACTACCCGCATTCAAATTACAGGATGAGTAATCGTAATTCAAATAGGTTCGATTCGACCAAGTTTGAGAACAAAAATGCGAACGTCAGCAGAAGTAAAATAAATGAAAAAGAAACTGCAACTCATAAAGTATTTAGTTCTTCGATACGCGATGACAGAGGATATTTTGCTTGTGGAGGGCGAAATCACATTGCCAAGTTTTGCAGAAAAACGAATGAGACGTGGAGCAAAAATCTGAATGTTTATGGGAACCGTGAAATGACGGCGCCAGACAAATATCTACGCCAGGCAAAGATAAACAATCAAAGCATTAGTGTTTTGTTGGACACAGGAAGTAGCAGTTGTTTAATGAAAATGTCAGTTGCTAAAAAGTTGGGATTAAATATTACTCCATGTAAAAAGGATCTTTATTCGTTTAGAAACCAAATTAACCCAGTTTCGCAAAGTCTAGGTGTGGCCGTCACGGATGTGGAGATAGACGATGTTTTGACTAAGGACGTTACAATTTTGATCGTGTCAGACAATACACAACCAGTTGATTTATTAGTTGGAAGAACATTGCTCGATTTACCGTACATAGCATATGCTAGGGGTGGAGAAAACTTACATATCGGATATGCGAAAGATTACCCATTCGTTAATTTAGAATTTGTTGAGGAAAATCCAATGGTTAAATTGAAGGTAACTGAAACAGTACAAATTGTGAATAATAGTATAAATTTTGTCAAAGCGAAGACTGAAGATTTAAATGATGGTTTAATTATGATTAGGGGAGAAGGTGAAAATTTAGACTCATTATTAGAAGTCAAAGAAGGGGAAACAGTTGTACCAGTCATTAATACCAGGAATAGGAATATTATATTGAATAGAAATCATAATGTTGGTAAAGCGGAATTAGTGGACGATGTCAGTTTAAAGTCGTATAAGGACAATATAAGTTTTGTTAATGAAGCACAATCATTAGAACCTCTAGACATGAGTACTAACGTAGAACGAGAACCTATAACTTTAGACCAAATTAAATTTGACGAGACGTTACTTGAAGACCAAAAGCAAGATATAGTTCGTTTGTTGAATGAACATAGAGACTGTTTTGCATTTAATTTAAATGAATTAGGCTGCACAGATTTAACTTTCATGGATATTAAAGAGATAGACGGTAGTAAGCCGGTATGTTCCCGACCTTATAAGACAAATGCTTCTGAGCGTAATATTATCAAACAAATTGTAAAAGAATGGAAAGATAGCAAAATTGTTTCGGAAACACGATCACCATATGCAAGTCCAGTTTTGTTAGTGAAAAAGAAAACAGGTGAACACAGATTAGTTATTGATTTTCGCCGTCTTAATAATCAAACGGTAAAGGATAAATTCCCCCTGCCAAAAATAGATGATTTATTGGAAAGTTTGAGTGGTGCTAAATTATTTACCACCTAGGATTTAACTCACGGTTACTTGCAGATTTCATTGTCGGAGGAAGCGAAGAAAAAAAAACAGCCTTTATTACACCTGATGAAACCGGACAATTCGAGCGAATGATTTTTGGCATGGTTAATGTTCCCTCAAAGTTTCAAAGATTAAGGTATCAAGTACGAGGACCTTTATTTCTTACTAAAGCTATCTGTTGCTTAGATGATATCCTCATACCTGCTTTCTCTTGGGAGGAGATGCTTGAAAGATTAGTATTAGTTTTGGAACGTCTACGATTAGCGAAACTTATTCTTAAACTTGCTAAATGCGAATTTGGTAAAAAGGAAGTACAACTTTTAGGTTTTGTAATAAATGCCGATGGTTTAAAGCCAGGTCTAAGGAAAATAAAAGCTATTGAAGAATACGTTGAACCTAAGAATATTTATCAAGTAAAAAGATTTCTAGGACTTACGGGGTTTTTTAGGCGTTTTGTTTCTAAGTACGGGAAGAAGGCCGAACCATTGAGTAGATTAACTAAGAAAAATAAAGATTTTGAATGGAAAGAATAACAGAAGAATACTTTTAAAGGTTTGATAGAAATTCTTAGTAATCAACCAGTTTTAGCTCACTATAACCCCACATTAGAGACGGAAGTACACACAGATGCGAGTTCAGATGGATTAAGCGGAATGCTACTTCAACGTGGAGACGATGAAAAATGGCATTTGGTGTATTGCGTAAGTAAGAAGACAACTGATGTAGAAAAGAATTACCACTCAAGTAAGCTAGAATTAATGGCCATTGTATGGACACTTGAAAGATTAACCCAGTATCAACTTGGAATTATGTTTACAATTGTTACTGACTGCCAAGCATTGATTTACATGAATTCGAAGAAAACGACGAATCCCCAGATAGCTCGATGGTATGATCTGATTGAGGAATTTGATATGGAGGTAAAGCATAGACCGGGTACGAAGATGAATCACGTCGATGCGATGAGCAGAGCTCCAGTTTTAGAGGCAGAAGATACTATGACAAGCATAATAGAACGAAATTTAAAAGTTTGTCTTACACTTAGTGAAGAACAAGTTTTAATAATTCAACATGCACATCCAGAATTAAGGAAATTAATAGACATTTTTCGAAAAGATGAGTATGAAAGGACAACAGACGACAAACAGAAAGTATGCAATTATGTTTTTGAAGGAAATAAGCTGTATACAAAAGTTAAAGAGAAGGGAAAAGAAAAGCTACTTTACGTAATCCCTAAAAGCATGAGGAAAAGTACCGCAGTGAAGTTCCATGATCTGATGGGACACTTCTCAGTCGACAGAACTGCCAACAAAATTAAAGAATTATATTGGTTCCCTTATATTAAGCGTTACTTACGAAGACATATATCTATGTGCTTTGAAAGCCTGATGAAAAAAGTACCAGGAGGAAAACAACAAGGCTATTTGCACCCCATTAAGCCGGGAAAACGACCTTTCTCTCTTATACACATGGATCAGCTGGGTCCATTTGTGAAAAGTTCTCGAAGAAATCAAGACTTGCTGGTAATAATTGATAACTTCACCAGATTCACACGACTCTTTCCAGTTAAGAATACTTCATCGCTACATGTATTAAAATCTCTCAAAAATTTTTTTGAAGAATTTGGATTACCATATAGAATTGTCAGCGACAGAGGCACTTGCTTCACCCCTCGTCAGTTCGAACAATACTGCCAAGATAACGGAATTCGTCAAACCCTAAATTCTACGCAACATCCACAAGGAAATTGTATGGTACAGCGAGTTAATAGAACCATCTTATCAACAATAACGACATCAACGAAGGACCAACGTCATAAAGATTGGGACTTACGAATTAAAGAAACTGAAAGAAATTTAAACAACGTAGTTAACAAAACCACAGATAAAACTCCCTTCGAGATGCTACATGGCTACTTGTCCATATTCAATGTTGGTATCCTCAGGAAAGTTTCAGACGCAGACGCAGAAAAATGGGAATACCCGAAAGAAATTCAAGAGAAAACACGTAAAGAGATCGAAAAGAAGCAACAAAAAATGAAGGAAGATTATGACAAGAAAATGTGTCGAACTATGACATACGAACCAGGAGAAATAGTAGTTGTCAGACGTCCACCAAAACCAACAGGAGAACCTACGAAGACGCAAGCGAAATATAGAGGACCACTGATAATTACAGAAACACTGCCGAACGACACATACAGAGTTACTCAGCTGGAGGAAAAACAGAAAGGACGATTTCACACCACCACAGCTCACGTCAGTCAACTCAAGCCATGGCCTAAATCTCAATATGAAGACGAGGACGATGATGATTAAGACAACGAGGATCCCAGTGCAGAACCTCCTGAACCACTTTAGCTTAGTCCAAATTATCACCAGGTAACAACCTCCGAAGATCAGGTAATATAGTTTTTTTTCTTTTTTAAGTTTTACCCAAGAACTCTTGAACTTTTAGAAGGACTCACTTAGGACATTATCCAAAAGACTTTGAATACCATATATTATTTTGTTTCCTTGCACATTGCTTTATTTCTAATTGTTTAAGTTGTATGTTTAAGTGTTTAATGTTTAAGTTGTATTTTTAGTAGTGTTATAACCATGTACGAATTGAGGACAATTCTCAGTCAGGATGCCCGAATGTAATCAATTTTCTATGTTGATAGATGGCAGCATGTTACAGACCACAAAAAAGAATGTTAAGGTATGTGCACTGCGATACTGTAAGCGGGACAGAGAGATGTGTAATGAATGGCGTCGCACGTTTAACGGCGAGCCGCTAAGTGTTCTAAATGTTTAAATAAAACCTTTGTTATTGTTTTAAGAAAGTATAATGCCTTTTTGATCTTCCGCTCTCCAGCAACCAGAAGCCTTGTTAGTAAATAGAGCTAACAATTAATATATATATATACACTGAAGTGCCACTGAATTAGGGATACCTACCTAGTAACGAGTTGGGCCTCCTCTGGCCTTGATAACGGCTGCCACATGACGAGGCATAGATTCAACAAGTTTCTGGAAACGTTCCACGGGAATGGCTTGCCAAATATTGGCTAAAGCTGTCCATAATTCAGTAAGGTTCTTTCGTGCTGTGTGATAGCCTTTCCCGCCTTGTTCCAAAACATCCCAAAGATGCTCAATAGGATTTAAGTCTGGGCTTCAAGGTGGCCAATTCATGACAGAGAAGTCAGAGGAATGCTCATCCAACCAGCCAGTAGCCAACTGGGACTTGTGAGAGGTACAGTCTTGCTGGAAAACTCCATTACCGTGCGGATAACAGAACAGCATAAACGGATGGAGATGATCACCCAGCAACTCTACGTACCGAATTGCATTGAGGGAGGTTGGTACACGCACCAAAGATCCCAAACTGTGCCACGAAAAAACACCCCAGACCCTGATTGAGCCACCATGCCCTTGTACAGTTCCAGCCAGGCATGCAGGATCCATGGCTTCATGAGCCTGACGCCATATTCTCAGCCTCCCGTCGGCGTTAAGTAGTCGGAATCGAGACTCATCACTCCATGCTACTCGTTTCCAGTCCTCTACACTCCAGTCTCTGTGCTCTCTTGCCCAGGCAAGACGTGCAGCCCGAAGGCGAGTATAGAGCAATGGTACTCTCGTAGGTCGACGGATCCCGAAACCCATACGGTGAAGCGAGCGTTGCACAGTCCGTTTACTGACTGTACGACTGACACCGTCATTAAACTGGGTGGTAATTTGAGCTAATGTTTGGCTTCGCTGGCTACGTACAATACGCCTGAGCCGTCTCTCACCACGCACTGTCAAGGCTAATTGTCCTTTGCAGTTTGCCCGATCACTAGTTTTTTTCCCACCATCCATGTATTCTTGGTATACTCTTGACACTGTCGACCTTGAAAATCCTAGCTGTCTGACGATTTCGGAAATTGAATGGCCCATGCGTCGCGCACCTACGATTTGTCCGCGATCGAAGGCGTCTAAATCAGGCAGTTTACCCATACTGGCAATTCCAACAACTAATTCAGAACAACCACAGTACGCGCTATATATGCAGTTACCACAGCGCCCTCACTTGCGCATACATGATGCGCATGGCTACACAATTTGCATAGGCTTTGCTATCCCTAATTCAGTGGCACTTCAGAGTGTATATATATATATATACCGGGTGGCCATAATTAAACTGACAGTGCTCACAGTGTTCTGTAGCGCGATCTATTTGCGAGAATGACGCCACATTTTGTAGGAAGATTAAACAAGACGGGGGACGAAGGATTCCGCGAAAAAATAAATTAGTTTCAAAAGTCACCGCTAGGGGAATATTTGGCGCTGTGTAATAGAAAATAGAGTGTTAACAAATGCAAATTAATACGGAATAAAATTACCTTTTATTATGCACATTTTCTTATTTAGTTCAAGTGCAATATGGCAACACTTTTAAAAAAGCGTAAAATCTACATAAACATCGATAAAGTCTCGTGATCTGCAATATCACGTACGCTGAGCAGAAGAAGAAGTTCTTTATTCAAATTTCACGTTACATCCATTGGCACAGTGCCAGCTGCTTGGGTTTTAAAAGGCAATGTGTTACGTTTCGAATCAATCGGATTGAAAGTTTATGTGCAATGTCTCCTTCTTTAGCCGAGCGTGCGTTACTTGTCAAATTCTTTTACCTCAACCACTGTAACGCGTCAGCCGCTCTTCGTGCTTTTAGAACGCACAAAAAAATGCGTAAAGGTAACTAACGGTCCTGTGTCAGTTAATGGGCTAAAAGCAATGGTTACGACGTTTGAGAAAACAGGTTCTCTGAAGGTTCAGTCAGGCAGAGGACGAAAACCTGTACCACAGGATACAATCGAAGCAGTTGCCACGGCGATTGTCGACAGAGGACCAGACAATATTGCTGCCACCTCTAGCGCTCGTGGATTAGCTCGGAATATGGATATGCCTTACAGTACGGTATGGGAAATCTTACGAAAGATTATCAACTTCTATCCGTGCAAGATCAGCCGTGTACAGGAGTTACTGTACCCCGACCATGATAAGCGATTGACTTTTGCTCTCACCTTTCTTGCCAGAATGGAGATGGATGATGCTTGGCCGTGGAAATTCTTATGGGGAGACGAGGCCCACTTTTACCTGCATGGAACTGTGAATACCCAGAACTGCCGAATTTGGGATGACAAATCACCACATGCAGTCACAGAAATTCCCTTACATTCACCAAAGGTAACTGTTTGGTGTGGGTTCACAGCGGAATTTATCGTAGGTCCATTCTTCTATGAGAACATTACCCCGACAGGACCGGAAACCTGTTCTGTTACCGGAGAGAAATATCGCCACATGTTGAACAGCTTTGTCATTCCGGCACTTCAGCAAAGACAATGCCTGGGTAAAATAAAAGGTAATTTCCGTATTGATTTGCATTTGTTAACACTCTATTTTCTATTACACAGCGCCAAATATTCCCCTAGCGGGGACTTTTGGAACTCATTTATTTTTTCGCGGAATCCTTCGTTCCCCGTCTTGTTTAATCTTCCTACAAAATGTGGCGTCATTCTCGCAAATAGATTACGCTACAGAATACTGTGAGCACTGTCAGTTTAATTATGGCCACCCGGTATATAAACATTCTTCCTTTGAAATATTTATTCTCGTGTAAAGAAAAAATGGCGACAGAATGAAGCTAGAATCTGCCTCAATTTAATTTTTAACAGCAGTAAAAGATCGTCTCTCAGTAAGTCTAATTAATTAAATTATTATTTTATTAAATTATGATTTATTTAAAACTAAATAATGATTTTATTTAATTACAATATGAAAAAATTTAATGTATAACTTTAAAATTCATTAATAGAAAAAATATGAAATTAAAGCGAGTTTTAATTATTTTTCTTAATGACGAGTAGAGGTAGAATTTTTTTCCATGGAATCTAAAGTAACTAAATTTAAATTTTGTTTCCAAAATTCAAGCTTGACTATTAATTTGCAAAAATTTTAGACTTTTTTTATGGCTGCAGCTTTAGAAGTTTATTAATTAAGCACAATATATATTAGCAATCCATTTGAACGTGTTGCCATATTTGCAGTTAAAAAATAATCGTTGTACCGTTTGCAAAATCTCATTGCTTTCCTGCTCAAAATCTGTAACTAGATTTTCACGTTTTAATTGGATTTTTTAAAAATGCGTTTTGTATATTTGTAATTATCTTCAGTGTGTACAATGCAAAAGTCACTGAAAAGTATTTTTTTAAATTTCCAATGGTACAGATTCAAAGACAACTACAGCCAGAAAAAAAGCACAACACAAGAAACACAAAATACGAAAAAAACTGCAGCCAACAGTCTATGAATTCAGAAGTCCCCTTGCCTCTCAGTAACGGTCCACAAGAGAACGTTCAGTCAATGCAGGGCAATGAAACAAATGATCACAGTTCATGACCCGTCCCAAGTCACAGAGTGTGCAGAAAGGACTATAAACAATGATGAAGCGGTGTAAATGTTCCAGGAGACAGTCATGGCCAGTGGCTAGCCTAAACTCGGCCACCATTTTATGGCTGTATGGGGACATTTAGAGAACCAAATATTTTTTCTCTCCAAAGCTTTTGAGAAGTTCTAACGGCAAGACTCTTTTTGAACTCCTCTCTCATCGTATTTTTTATTATACGCTATACAGTACTGTAAGGGACACTGGAAGGAGATGTCTGCAAGATCAAAGCAACTTTTTTGGCCACAGAGTCAGCGATTTCATTGTCATGAACACCAAAGTGCCCAGGGGTCCACTGTAAAACAATGACCTTCTTACTGACAGATAAGCTTTGCAACAGCCTCCGACAATCAAGGACAACAGAGGACAGAGAATTCGAAGTTGACCCCACAGATTGTAAAGCAGCCTTAGAGTCACTAAGTATAACGGCTCTAGAGAACTCATTCAAGTGGCAGGTCAGCTGGGAAAGGGCAATTCTGATTGCAAGCAGTTCTCTATCAAATGCAGTTGCAAATACCCCAGCTGGGCTTGTGAATGAAAAAAAGAGAACAGTGGACACCTGCTCCAGTGTTGGGTCCCTCTAACAATTTGGAATCATCAGTAAAAACTCTTAGCCAGTCTGGTTCCGGATAGTACATATTTATGGTCTCACAAGAGAGTAACCTCAGAATCTCCGAATCAGGGACCCTCTTAAAAACCTCCTAAGTAAGATTAAGACACACTCTAAAATCTAAAGTCTCAGTAGGGCATGGGGATATACTGAAAAGTATAGATTTTTCAAAAAATTAAACACTGATGATATGTTGGTTGCAAAATACTTCCTGACGACTGGAACTTTAACCAAAATTACTTACTCGCTTCAAAAAAAAAAAAAGAAGAAAAAAATTGGTTACTTTTATTACCTATTTTTGTTATTGTTCCTAATGTCCCCTGGCCGGAAGTTCCAGACCAGGTCCATATAGGCTTCGAGCTGAAGTGTGCGGCTCCGGTTTATATTAAAACCACAAGGGTCAAAATCCGACTTGGCTAGGTGCCACTACAAGTTTAACCGAGCAACCCCTGGGGCGACATCTGGGGGGATCGTTCCTTCCCCACCCAATGACATCCTAGAAGGACTTTTTGGTCTACGGATTTAACAAGCTCATATCCGGCCTATAAACGAAGGTATTTAATGGTACTTGAGGTTGCTGGGATTCGATCCAAGCAACCTCAGTAGCGAAAACCGACGCACTACCACTAGGCTACCTCGAGCCCCACTTATTTCTATGTTGACAAAATGGCACAAATACCTTTTTGAAGTATAAAGATTATTTACAGCAATTTAGAGCAGTTTCCGGTAAAATAAAGTTTAGAAGCTAGTACAGTGTACTCTCGATTATTCGGTTTGCAATTTATCCGCGAAAAAAAAAATATAATCTTTATGCAAAATAATGCTTACTTAATTTATTAAAAACTGTATGCAAATTTCTACATATAGAAATCCCGGTGTCTAAGGTGTGGTCACTTGGTCGAAAATAACATCACACAGATAAAACCAATCTTACTATACAGTGGAATCTCGATCTATCGTTTTTCAAGGGACCGATTGAAATGAACGATCAATGCGGGAAAACGATAGATGCGGAAACATAACAAAGCAATATGATCGTTGGGACTGGATAAAATGAACGACACATACGGAAAAACGATGGATCCGAAAACGATCGATCGAGACTCCACTGTATTACACTAAGTACAAATATTATCATTTACAAAATAGATTTAAACCATCCGTCTCTCACGAACACTTGTAACGTCCACACAGGACGATATCCACTCAGGAATATTCCTTACTCCGTTTAACGATTACTTTTTAAAAAACAAAAACGGGCGCGGGGCGCTGCTGTAGAGGCGAGTTGAGGATGCGGGAGCTTCTTCTGGCCACAAACGAGGTTCTGTGGTAAACCATGGATAAGTAAAACTGCCACATACATATATAAAAAACAATATTATTAAAATAAGGGCCTGTTCACATAGGAGTCCGGTAGCGTAAGTTTAAAAGGAAAGACGGCGCTGAGACGGAAATAAACCAATCATAGGCGTTAAAAATTTCGTTGCTAATCGTTTGGAGGTTTGTCATTGGTTAAATATATTTCAATACTTCGACGCTTCCGTGACCGGACTCCTAAGTGAACAGGCCCTTGCAGTTTTCTATTTATTGAGAAGATTTTTATTTGATAATGGATATGATAATGCACTAAAATAACACTTTTTTAATTTCCCGGGATGATGAATGCAGTGATATCACATCATGTTAGGAAAATTCGTGGTGGTGTCAAATAACATATCAAAGATTCGATTAAACGAAAGAAAATACGGATTATATACATAAATTAAATTAATAACATAGGAAAGCGAGTAAAGTATTATATTTTAAAAATGTAATAAAATTTTATAGAAATCGGATTATCCGTGTTTTTCGATGATTCGTGCTACTCCTCCACTTCATTAACTCGATTAAATTGGAAGAACACTGTATATATAACTTTAAAATATATATTTTGTATTTTAGGGACATATTTGAAATAAACTGAGTTGAAGTTTTGAATTTATTCAGAAGCACTTTTTAAATTGTACTAGATGAAAATCTGAGATAGTTCAAACATCTCGTTAATTATATGAGGATATCCTTATATCATTTAATATGCAGTACGTAATTCTAAAACTATCAGTTTGTCTAAATTTGTTACTCAGTGCCGCAAACTATTTTAGGGGTGTATTTATAAGAACATGGAGCCCTTTATTTGATTAAAAACAGAATTTTAAAAAAAAGCTTTCACAAAAATCACGACACGACTCACTGAGTTACGGATAATTTTAATTATATTTAATAATCGTTATTTTTAGTCTGGGCGAATAAGTCGGTTGGTTTCAAGTTCCAATGCTGTCATCTGTCGGCTGAAAGGGCAATCTTTAGAGCGTAGCAAAAAATTCCCTAAGACACACCGTATTCTCAGTAATGTGACTTTGTGGAATGAGAAAGAAAGAAAAGAGGTTCCGAATTTTGAAAGACGGCATATCAGACAAAAAATGCTGTTTCGAAAAGCATTCTTTGATAAACGCAGAAACATTCCTTTAAATGATAAAAAAAAATTAATTTTAAATTATTAACTTAAAATTCTTCCCCGCAGTCTTAATAGCTGTTGCCAGATATCACTGAGTTTTAAAATTAATAAGTCCCGTTGACTCTTTATATTAAGTATTTCGAGTGTCATGTTCCCTTCTTAAGGTATTTTCTTTTAAATTTAAGAAAATGAATAATGCAGACAATTTTAATATTTTTTTTCTTTTAGCTATATATTTAATAAGCACTTTATTTCTATAAATTTACCAGTAATTTTTTTTCCTCATTCTCCTTTTCTCTAAGCCAAGGCCAGAACCGCGACGCTAGGCTCTGTCAGAAATCAAGTTCCTCGATTTCAGAACTTTATTCTAAAGTGGGTAGGTTGGTTTGGAGTGCTACGGTCATTTTTTGCTACACGAGTGCTAATTAGACTGGGACCTACTGCTTAAAGCCGTTTCCGAACAGCTACAAACATCCGTGCCAACAGTGAGACTCGAACCCAAAGATTCTGGTATTTTTCTAAAGTGGGATACTGACATTTTCCGTATAGTGTGCGTGTGAATTGAGTATTTCTTTACCGTTACTCCAGGTAGATAAGGTTTATGGGATCATAAAATTGAAATTTTATTGCATTTATGGTGTATTCAAGGGAAATTTCCTAGTTTTTCTTGTACTGAAGAGCCCCAATTGAAGCCGTTTTCCCGTTTTAAAATTTTTCAAAAGGCTGATCACAGTGAACCCGGAGCGCTACATTCCGCTACTCCGTTTATCACAAAAAGGATGACCAGACGGCAAAAAAACAGTCATCATTAATCCTGGTTAATAATTATTCATTATGTTATCGTCCATTAAACGGACGTTCCATATTCGGTGGTTCAAACAGAAAAGAATACTGAACACTGATAGAAATTACATAAGACAAAGCAATGTTGAAAATACATCAAAACATGGACGACTAGCGCCCTCTACACTTGAAAAACACAACTAATTTCAGTCACACAGTTGGCTCCAAGATTGATTATGACATGATCTGTCATTTCTTTGACATAAAATTGAATAGAAATCCGATTATCCATGTTTTATGATGATTCATACTACTCCTCTCCTCCATTAACCCGGATAATCAGGAGATCACTGTATTAAAAAATTGTAAAAAAAAAAGTTAAATACCTTTTCTATGGTCAAATAAAAAATAAGTACTTCAAGCCTCTATTAATCAATTTTCATTAGTAACACCACAAGCCTGAAATCTGTACAAATTGATGCCCTCTCTCTTCTTTTAACTATGGATAGGAAACATCAACAATAAATTAATTAGTGTTAGATTATTAGTCAAAAAAACTTTTTCTTTTCAATGGAGAAGTAAATTTTGTCCCAATGTTAAATGTACATCGCTACATAAATTTTATGCTAAATGAAAAAAAAAAAAAAGCTCAATGGAGAAGTAAATTTTGTCCCAATGTTAAATGTACATCGCTACATAAATTTTATGCTAATTGATTATATTTTTACTGGTAGCATAAAATACTATAGTTAATTTGGGCATTAATAGTCTAACCACTTAAGAATACAGTGCAATTCCGATTATCATGGTTAATGGAGGGGAGGAGTAGCACGAATAATCGAAAAACACGGATACGATTTTTACTAAATTTTATTGTATTTTCAAAATATTTGATTAATTATCTTACGTATGTAATCTGTAATTTTTTTAAAAACCGAATCTTTAATACGTTTTAAAGTAGGATTACGTTCCTCAATATCGGTCCTTCGGAGAGAAAAAAAAATTGTCCTGGGTCGCGAGTTATAATTTTGGCAGCGCGCCAAACATAGTAACAGTAAAAAGTTAAACAGAATAGTACCAAAATGCGCCCCCCCCCCCAAATAAAAAAAAAAGAAGAGGTAAGCAAACGATAAGTAATCCTACGTTAATAACCAGCGGTAGTTTCGCTAGAGGAGATTACCTGAAATATTTTTTGATATCACTCCGAATTTTTCTAACTTAATATCATATCACTGTATTCATAATCTCGGGAGATTAAAAAAGTGTTATTTTAGTACGTTACTGCATCCTTTATCAAATACAAATCTTCTCAATTAATAGAAAACTGTTGTTTTAAAAATCTTGTCGTTTATATATGTATGTCGGAAGAAATGTGTATGCAGTTGTTAATAAATGATGTAGATATTATTTTGGATTTAGATTTCAGATACTTTTCTGCACAGATAATCCACAAACCGCATAATTTGCACACGGATGATCGAGAGTACACTGCATTAACATTAGTTTATATGCAGCAGTTGTTGTTAATGTCCCTTGGCTGGAATTTATACCAGACCAGGTCCATATAAGGTAGCGGGCTGAGGTGGTACTCCGGTCTATAATGGCAACACAAGGGTTGGAGTCCGATTTAGCCAAGTGCCACCTCAATTTTGGCCGAGCAACCCTAGGGGTGACATCTGGGGGGTCGTACCCTCTCTCACCTTCTCTGACCTCGCAGAGAGGGACTTTCCGGTCTATGGATTTAATGTGTCCATATCCGGCCTAGACACGGAGTTATTTCATTGCACTTGTCGGGATTCGATCCGAGAGAGCTCAGCACCAAAAACAGACGCGCTACCATTAGGCTACCTCAAGCCCTTGAGTTTTACATAGATGCACTATATATATTTTATACCTTTTTTTTAAAACTCAATTAATAACCAAGTAGCAAACGTTAATCAACACTTATACCGCTACAAGCATTAACCGGAATATACAGTTTGTATATCCAACACACAAAGGCACTAGTTTAGTTGGCCTTTGGAAACAATTAGAACCTTCTAATTAGCAACGTTAGTTAACGTACAAAACTCTCAATACATGCATTAAAAAAAATTATCGAGAAAAAAAAATACCACTGTATCTATTTTTTTTTAAACAAACAGTTTGCAACAGGTAGATTACCCACATATATAAAAAAAAATCAATAAGAACTGTTTCAAAAATTTATCGAGAAAAAAAATACCATTGTATCTATTTTTCTTTAAACATTTTAAACAATACAACCAGGGTAGTTTTTACCCTCCATAAGAATTACAACCATTTCATACAGCAACCTCGCTAGCTTAGCGAATCATACGTTACATATAACAAAATACAAAACACTCTATTTTTGTCCCCACAAAACAATTGCACTGATATGTATTTTTCAAGCAATTCATCACAACTTAAAACTTAAAACTATTTCCGAAAAATACCTATCCAAAAAAAAATACAATGCAACTTTGAGTATCTAAAAGCTGTACTTACAGCTTTTTGCAGGCAACAGCGCAAGGGTCATCTCACAACACAGCTCACATTGTTGACACCTTCACTTCCAGAAGATCTTGACCGCAACACGAATCCACACAAAAACGAAACTCTGCATCAGACGGCGAAACACTCTCAATTTCACTGTACCGGGGAAAACACGGGTGTCAAAAACCCCTGAAAACACCCCTCTTCGAGAAGGAATTCATTCTTGACCGCCCCATTTACAACGCAGGAGCATCGGGGGCTACTCACTCCCTTCTACCTCGACGCTGGGTCGATGACCTCACGCTGAAACTTCCACGGAGAAACGCAGTCACTCCCCCGGAAAATAAGAAGGGGTTGCAAAATCGCATACCGGACTCTACTTTCAAAAAAGGGATAACGGATCCGACCGCTGATCACCAATTAACTACCCACCAATTGATCACCAATTGATTAGGGTAGCTCTGGCGTCACGGTAAGTAGGTAAAGCGATTCTCTGAGGCGTTGCTAAAAATTACTACTATGGGATCCATAACAAAGCAAAGACAGAGTCCTAATTAAAAAGCGAAGGCCAATTTTTTAAAACAAAACCTTAACGAGGAAATTTATTTACAAACAGAAAAACTTAACATTTAAGGTTACAACATTAACTCCGTGTAGATTTACAACGTACGGAGCCTATAAAACACACGTCCGTACAGGCCACGTTCTAACTAGCGTCTCTCCCCCATACAGGTGGTTGGCAATCGCTGGTGACAGTTCCTTCGTAACTTTATTGCATTCCAGAATCGTTAGGACGACAGCTTTACTGGTTGCATCTGTGGGAAAACGTTTTTTAATCCCTCACGAGTTCAAAGCCGGTGGAAACAGGCAACACTTTTCCTTGAAAAACACGCAGCTGTGTTTCAAGCTCTCTGTGGGGTCTTTGGAAAAATAAGACCATACATCCAGTACGCTACAATATTAATGCAATACATTGAGGCAAATTTTAGCAGATATCTGCCGTAAATCAAGCGATATTTAATTTTAAAAGGACACTGAAAGGGTTAGAAAGACAGCAAAACAAATATTGTCAAAAAATAGCTTAGAATCAGAGAACAGCTCACTAAATACATCTCTATCATCAAATATTTGTATCTTGAAGAGCTATAGAAGTAGAAAATTTCCATGTGTGATAACGACCACTGTGAAATAATCTAGATTTAAAAATTTAGATCACAATGTGTTAACTGACATCAAAAGAAAATATTCAACCGTTTCTAAGCAAAAGAGGTCACTGTATTAATAGCTTTTAAAACTATTAAAGGCTTTAAATTGGGAAATCCAAGACGAAAAAAAAAATCATTTAAAATAATTAAGAGTTGAATTAATATCAAGTGCAATCTATATATATAAAACAGTTCCACAACTGATTGACTGGCATATAACACACAGACCAAACCGCTGGACCTAAAGGGCTGAAATTTTGCATGGCGATTTTTCTTATAGTGTAGGGGTGTACCAAGAAAGATTTTTGAAAAATTCTTCTTGGATTTTTGAAATTTAAATTTTTAAGCTGTTTTTGTAACATTCTTTAAATTTTGCATTTAAAATAATAAACTGAGGGTTATAAAATTTATATCACGAGAAAAATCATAAAATTTACTTTGAAATGAAATCTTTTTTGAATCTTTACCTCCATTTTCTGAGTTTTGGTAAATTTTTAAAGATTAATTTTTAGAATTAATCTTTAAAATCATCATTTAATAATTCAGCATTTAATAATTTAATTTATTAAATGCTGCTCATGTGGCTTCTTTTCTTTTTGCGATACTTTAAATTAATTTTGCGTCACGTGCATAACGGAATAAATTGACCAAAAAAAATATTAAAATTCGGTAAAAGATACAACTGAACCACTAGACTAATTGAGATGGAAGTTTTTTTAAGAATTTAATTCAAGTTAGTATGTTTTATGGATATTAAACATACAATTTAATTGCATATACTGACCGTTGTATTTAATTTGAATATTTTCTTCTACATTATTTTATCTATAAAAATATCTATTGTGATATTTTTATTAATATATACAGAGGCTGTTCGCACATTTTTTAGACGATTTTGGTAAGCGGTAATAAAAAACCGTTTGCTGCAAAAGAAATAATTGCAATTGTACTATGTTTTTAAAAGTCAAAATTATCATCTGCGGCTTGAAAGTTATGTTTTTATTCAAAATGGCTGTTTTAATAAAGCAGTGGTTCGAAGGCTACATTTATGCTCTTTCCGAAGAGAAATATGCATACTCCGTTTTCCAAAAACGATGTGAGAGTCATGGTTTTGTGATGTCTAAAGCGTCGATAGGTAATACCGTCAACAAGAAAGGAAAAAAAACGTAAAATTGCTGAACGCAGGATACGCTGCAGAATTCTATATGAGAAACACTTATCCAAAGAAAAATGGAAAACAATTGTCACAATAGATGAATCATGGGTGTATTTAAATGACTGCAACAAAAAAAAGAGCCATTTATTATCATAAAAGGGGAGAAAAAAATTTAAGTACATGGTTCAAAGAATCGAAAGAAAGTTTTTCTAAGGGATTCATGATTGTTACTGGTTTTTCTTATAATGGCAAGTTAAAAATAAAGAGAGTGGAAAAAAATGTCAAGATTAACTCCAAATACTATCAGGAACATATTTTATCGCCAATTTTTCTGAATGAAATACCATCACTTTACCCACAGTGCCATCAATCTGTGAGACTCCATCAGGACAAAGCTAGCAGTCACACATCAAAATGCACTGTAAATTTCCTAAAAGAAATGGAACAAAAAACTGGTATCAAGGCCATACCCTTCACTGATATCCCTACTAAATCTCCCGATGTATCACCTATGGATTTTTGTGCTTTCGGACTTTTAAAATCTGCATTATCCAAACGTCATCCCAAAACCCTTACAGGACCCTGGAAAGATGTTCAGGAGGAATGGGATAGAATACATCTTCTGACACTTCAAAAGGCATTATTATCCTGGAAATTGCGGTGTCGAAAGATAGTTCAGAATAAGGGATGTCAAATAGAACATTTAAAACACAAGAATTTTATGTAATTTAGTTTTGTGAATACAATATACATCGTCTAAAAAATGTGAACAGCCTCTGTATATATTTTTGCCATTAATTGCATAAATTGATCGTTGTATTTATCATAAATATATTTTTTTGGTTTTTCTTTGGCATTAATTGCATACATTGACCGTTGTATTAAATTTGAATGTACTCCGTAGCGAAGCATGGGTATTCAGCTAGTTACTGTATATAAAAAACCAAAAACACATTTCGAGAAATAAAATTATTTATTAAACTTTAAAACAAGTAGTATATAGTGGCAAATCTTATATAGCTTGTAACATTTTAAAATTTTACAACAAATATAGCAGCCTTAATCAATAAATAATTCAATATATTAGTTGAAAAGATATAACTATTATCTACAGAATTTCATTTAATACATTTGTACAAATAGAATATACTTTGCTCATCTAAAAACTTCCCGAACTAAAAAAATAGAATGTCATGTCTAGAATGCTTTCCCCTCCATCACAACGATAGAGAGATTTAGGTTTCCATAAATATAATATATTAATGTTGAGCATGAAATACTGAAAAGCAGCTTTAGTCCTATTATCACTCTACATATGCTTTGAAAAGTTAGACCAACTGTGACCAAAAGAAATGACTTTGAGTTTCAAAAATCAAAATGTTTCCGGCTCGTTACAGTCTAATGTCCAGTGTCCAAACACTTCACAATTGTTACAATAAGGTCGTTCTTCCATCTTTCGAGTGCCTGGTAGCCTTAACTGTGGCACCTCTTCATCAGCAAATGACTCCTGTTTTGGGCAATCACAAGTCTCGTGTAGGTCAAACATATCACAGATGTCACAAAATAGCCTTGGAGCGATGGCTTTTGTGGTTTCATTCCTAAAATATTAAAGAATAGCAATGACATACACAAAAAGAAATAATTATCATCTAAAATTTATCTTTAAAGTTTGTAAACTGAGACAAAAATTACACTCAGTTTGGATAAAATTATAAGACAGACAAATCAGAAAAACTCAGCATCAGGAAACTTTTTGCTTGGAAAATACCTGTAGTAGATGAATGATCCTGATATTGAAAAAAATGAGAATTTTGTACACATTAAAAGAAAAGATAGAAAGAAAAACAAATTTTGATTCATAGGATTAAAAGAATTTTTGAGTGCACAAAAACTACATGCAAATGTTTAGGAAATTTTATGAACAAATCTTGCTCTTATGGGCTATTAAGCATGGTACATCCAAGGAACACAAGAGAGCAGTAATTCTATTAACAAAATTACATTGCACTTTTAAGGGTTTTCTCCCACACATTCCCTCATCACATTGTAAAGACAAAACAATATTTTGCATGAAAATGCTATTTTCTCAAATGTTCATTCATGTGTTGTTGTGCTAAACAGCTACAAGGGAAAAACCAGTCCATGTTTTCTAAGGGCATGCACAAAAAATGTATGATATTTATGATTAACTATGTCCTGTACTTTATTCTTTCAATACATTAAATGCAAAATTAAATAAATTTCATATAATCAGCTCATAAAGGTCTGTCTCCTGTACTTTTCATAAGGAATTATTTACAATCATAGAATGAATTTTTAATTTCATGATGAAGAAAACATTACAAGCATAATATGAAGTGCACATGCATACTAACCAAATAATTAAGCCTATGTAAACTGAAGGAACAAATTCGAATTCTGCACAAAAACTTGGGAAGTTTTTTCTCTTCATTTTAGCATGCATTATCATAATTTTAGGGCATTCTTATCATTTTTACAATTCCTTGTTATGAGAATAATAGGAAAAGAAAGTGGGATTTAGGAAATCTATCTAGATACCCCTGATAAGAAAAGTACCATCAACTCGGGTAACTTTGGCCCAACAATTGAAAAAAGATTGTATATGATGTATCTAGACAAAGGAGAGTGATTATCACTTATTTATTGCAAGGGTCAATAGGTGGCAGTACTGCCTTGACTTTCTCATAGTTTTGTCTTGTAGTTCCTCAATTTATCACCACTACAGTGCTGCTCCACTTTGGTATCACTAAAACATATATTGTTGTTGTCTTCGAACTTTTCCTTGTAAATATGATAAGTACGTGATTCAGAGCATGTAAGCGAATTGTCTCAGTTTATTATTAATTGTTTCCACTATTTTCACATCATTATCTTGATTTATTTTATGGTTTGCCAACTAATGAATATTTAATACATTAGGAGAACTTTGTCCCAGGTCTTGGGGTAACTTTGGCCCAACATGGCAGTTGGGACAAAGTTACTTCAACTATTCCTTCTACTTCTAAAAAGGGTCCAGTTTCAAAGAGGTGAAAACGACAGTGCTCCAGCTCGTCAGAAAGTAATAAATAAAACAGTACAAACAAGCAAGTAAATCTCAAAGACAGGCAGACTCTGAATTTGTACATCTATGCTCTGAACTTGTATTTGTATGCTGTAGATAATTTTGTTGTTGTGAAGTACAATGGTGTAAAATATCCTGGAAAGATTTGAAGTTTAACAGATATCAGACCGACTATGGAATGTATGGAAAGAAAACTCAAATTTTGGCACTGGCCAGAAAAACAAGACTGTATAAATTATGAGTGGGAAGAAGTATGTGGGAAAATCAATCCTCCAAAAATCACGTCAAAGAGGAATCAGTTTATTGTTCCACAAGTGGATTATGTTTCTTCTCCATAGTTTGGACTATCAATTCATCAAAACATATAAGACTGTTAAATTAACGTTTCCTGTTTATCGATTATTATTTTCTTTTCTTTGAAAATTCCACTTGTAATTTAAAAATTAAATCAGTTTTGCACAGAAAAAATGTTGATTTATGGATTTTTTTCCAAATTAAGCTTGAGATTAACTCGGATTAGATAAGATATTATTGATAGGTAATTTGGCAATACTTCTACATGGTCTAACATTGGCCTAAGTTATCTCAACAATTTAAATGTTTAGTTTTCAAGAGCTGGGTCAAAGTTTAACAATGGTTTACATTACAGTTAAATATGTTTATAATAATATAAACCACTTACCATATCAAATTTTAATTGAATTACAACTATTATTTGCTTTTCCTGTGGAATAAACATGAAAATTGGGACACAGTTACCCCAGTTGACAGCAACAAAAAGCACTGTATAATACAGGTTCACAGTAACTTTTGTCGACATGTCATAAATATAATTTTCTAACATAGGGAAAAAAAGGGAATGTATTCTTCAAATTACTAGCTAGAAGAATGTCTCCACTTATAAAACGTGGGTACTCGAAATGGCTACCAGAGGGTTAAAATACATTTTTTTTTATGTAAAAATATATTCTCAGAACAAACTACTGAATGAAGAATGATTAAAATAAAATCTATCTTGATAATTTACTAAAATTTCAGTTTTATCTATAATTATTTTTGGATTTTAAACAGAAGAATTTTAAGGGTGAAAAATATTAGAGCCATTGAAGTGTAATAATCATTCTTAATAAAGAGTGCATTTTTGACACTATAATGATAAAAAGTATAGTTATTTTTATACGAGGATGAATCAGAAAATCTTTGCCCCTATTTATTTTTTTGGCCAAATAACGGCTGTAAATGCAAAGTCAACATATCCATTCCCAGTGGTGGACCTTTCTTGGATCTGACCAGCCTTATCTGCCGGTAGCTCAGCAGCACGACGCTGCTATCAGTTGTTGAAGATGGTGACCTAGTGATTTCCATGTTTTTGGTCCATTGAAGAAAGTTCCTGGAAGGACAGTGATTCACATGCAACGATGAAGCCAAGACAGCAGTCCGACGGCGATTCCACAGTCAGCCAGATAAATTCTACAATACGGGCAACTAAAATTTAGTGCTGCGATGGGACAAATATCTGAACCACTGTAGGGACTATGTGGAAAAATAGTTTAAAGATCGTAGAATAGTATGTGTGTTCGTATTTACCTGTATGTACCTTATTTTGGCTAATAAAAATAGGGCAAAGACTTTCTGATTCACCCTCGTAATTATACTTTTTAGAAATATTTCTTTCCAATAAAATTGTACTAAAATTTTCATTTACCTTTAATTTTTTCAAAAATTATCTTTTAAGAGCTGTTTAATAGTAGGCCATACAAGAATAATAATCCCTAAGACCAACAAAAAAAGCTAATTTGAAATAATACTGATTCTTTGGGAGAATGAGATTTACCTTGAGCTTTTGACAATAAATATCACTCATAAAATAACACTACAAAATGTACTTCCATAAAAAATAAAATATTTTTAAATAAGAAGCAAAAATTTTGAAGGTTGAAAAAAAAAAAATTTTTTTTCAGCCTAGTTTTGAATTTTGAAAGGATGAATAAGGAACTGCATAACTGAAAAATCTCACACAACTATTGATTTAAGAGCAATTTATTAGTTTCAAGATTATTAGGAATTACCTTCTTTCATAACACGTAGATAATAATTAATCAGTACATTGGAAAATAAACCTAAAACAAGTCTCATAGAAAAACCGACAGATTTGAATATGTAATTATTTGATCTAAAAAATAATCTACTCAAGGAACATCCAATATTATTTGTTACATTATCAATTGCTCATATATGATTCTTTAATTATTAGGGTGAGATTACAATATTATATGCAATGGTAGACTGACATGCCAATGTAACAACATAAGTACATGGGTGGCAGGGGGAAGAGGTAGTATGCTCAGCATGATTACACTGCCAATTATTAAATACACAATGAATATTCATTGGTCATAGAGAATGAAAAGATTTTTTTTTTCAAATGATGGCTCAAGTACACAAAAGAATAAGTTTTATCTTTTTACATTTTAATGCAGCCCTACTGAAGTAATATCTGTATATTAGCACAAAAAGGTTTATCAACAAAAATGAGAAATACTGATTACTATTAAACAGCACCAAAAAGATAACTTTTCAAGAAAAAATTAAAAGTAAATGAAAATTTTAGTACAATTAGATCGATAAGAAATATATCTAAAAGTTATAATTATGAAAATTATATAATTATGAAAAGACTTTTTATCATTATAATGTCAAAAATACACTTTTTACTAAGAATGATTATGTTCCTGGACACGAGATCACTGATACCTTAGCCAAAAGAAGAGTGACCTTGACGAGGTTGCTCCTTATGGAGAAGTTCTCTCTGAGGATGATTACTTCTCTATTCTAAGGAGAACAATCTTGGAGAAGTGGAGGGCTGGCCCTCAGTACTTTCAGTATTTCAGATTTAAGGGCCCCAGAGATCTTTTAAACTTACATGTTTCTAGAGATAACATTTCAGTACTATCCAGATTAATTACTGACCACATTAAGATCATGATTTGGGCACATTGGCCCAGTTGGCAAGAGCAGCAGGCAAGTGATCTGAATGTTCCTGGTTCGATGCTCAACGCTGCAAATCCACCACTGTATTCACTAATGGTGGCCAGGGCAAGTAAAATAGGTCATGGGTGCAATGTCCTCCAAGTTCTCAATTCTACCTCTGGAGATGTGGAGTCAAGTATTCCGGTCTCATCACTTGACTTGGTTCAAAATTACGGGACCGGTCATTTAGCCCAAGGGTCGGATTCAAGTAGGAATCCGACCCTTGTGGTTCCAATTCAAAACAGAAGCCACCCCTTAGAACCTGGTGAATGAAACCTCCAACCAGGGGGCATTAGCAACAACAACAACAGAACATGATTTTTAGTAATAGTTAGAAAATCTTCCCATCATGCCTAACTGAAATTACAAGGCTGCTACTGACTATATTTTGTTGTGTTTGGGTGTCAGTCATTCCACTTTCTTTGAGAAACCTTTGGAGGAGTTGAAACAGATTCACATATAAGATATGCATGGATTTGTCTAATGACATGGCTTAAGAAGATTCAGAAGAATGATTATTGCACTTGAATGGCTTTAGTATTGACCCTCAAAACCCTTCTGTTTAAAATCCAAAAATAATAAGATAAATTCGAAAGCTGGGTGAATTACCAGCACAGATTTTATTTTAATCATTCTTAATTTAAAAAAAAATAATAATAAACTTTATAGAAAGTACTACTTATAAGAAAAAGGATTTTTTATTTCATAATATGAAAAAATATATATATATGCATAAATTTTGCCCAATTGACTGCATCCTTATTAATAAATTCTCAAAACATACAAAACATTAGAAAGATATTAATTTTTCTACTTTAGTCATGAGAATTTTAGAGATGTAAAATAAACAAGTTTAGAAAAGAAAGTGAAATTTTGACTACAAATATCATAAAATATTCTTAATATGCAACATATCCACCTAGTTAGGAAGGAATTATGAAAAGAAATGACTACACAGTAACATACGTAATACCACAAAAATATTTTTTCTTCTTGTAATCAAAACGCAGAATAATGTTGGGACAAAAAATAGTCAAAATTAAAAGGTTTTTTTTCATGGTTGTTATCCTAAACATTTATAAAAAAATACTATTCTAAAATAGCAGAATTTCCTGAATTCTCAGGAATAATTGATTTCTTAATGGCCACAACATAATAAATTAATAATACAATTATTATACTATAATAATATAATTATTATTGTAATAATTATGTTATTTTAATTAAACAATATTATAATTAATTATATAATATCATAATTACTATATTGTGGTCATTAAGATGTCATTTATTATTGTTTATGTTTCCACAAGTTTCCTTGAAGTGATAATTCCCTGATTGTCAGCTTGTTTGCTACTTTAACAAATACTAAAGAGATCTGAGTATTTAATACTCATACACGTACTGAAATTTTTAATAATTTTGTAAAACATACGATTCTAAAACAGCAAAATATCTTGAGTTAGCAGGAGAAAATGACTTTTTAATGACCACAACATAATAAGTTAATAGTAAAATATAAATATTATAATATATTATTATATATAACTATTATTATTATTATAATTATACAATATAATTAATAATATAATAACATAATTACTATATTGTGATCATTAAAAAGTCATTTATTCCTGTTTATGTTTCCACAAGTTTCCTTGAAGTTATAATTCCCTGTTTGTTTGTTTGTTTGTTTGCTACTTTAACAAATATCCAAGAGATTTGAGTATTTAATACTCATACATATATTGAAACTTTCAATAATTTCCTCGAATCATTACTAAATAAATATCTGCCCTGTAACATTTTTATAATGACAACACTTGTCATAAAACAACAACATATCACAAAGTTAACTTAATACAAACAATGAAAATTTAAACACAGGAAGAAATACTCATGCACATTTAACTGAAATTTAACAAAACCTCAAAAATTTATAATAAAAAATAACTACTAATTATACAGTATTAATGCATGAATGTCTCTTTAAGATACATGATCATGAATACAGACAGACTTAAAATTTGTAATCATAATGCAATGGGAAATTCTGATTACCTGTTACTGTCATCCACATCACACTTTGCTTGCATCAAGTAAATAGTAAAATTAAAACAGGCATATGATTTGAAATAAATATGTAAATAATACAAAGATAAACCATCATGTTTTAATACATGAGAAAGGATAACTGATATCTAAATTTAACTTTATTCTTCATAACAGTACATGAATATAATTTGTATGAACATATATAAAAGCACTCGACAACTGAATCGTTAAATGTATATGTTAGGATAAGAGATAATCACTAAATACCTTTTAAGTTATTTATTCATGTATACCTTTAAAATACATAAATAATAATTTATTTTATCTTCCATAACAAAGCTTAGTAAGGAATAATATCCACTTATGACAAGCCTATAAACCACCTGGTCAGTGAAGCTCATTTAGGCGAATAAAAGTATAAACTGTTAAAGCTCAAATAATCATACAAAAATAATTCAAAGCTAACTGCAGGCAAGAAAATTCATTCCCAAAGCTAACTTTTGTATAACCATAAAATATATTTTAATATTTCTAGTTATTAGCTAAGCTACACAATCCCACAATAAAGCAGATTGCAATGTTTTGATGATTGTATATATAAATATACACTCCTTCATAGATGATTAGCTGATTAAAACATCAATAACAAGCACTCTAATTAAATGAATTAAATTACAGTATCTAGACCCTAATACAAGTATCAACACAATTCTTTTCACTTAGGGAAATATTTAAGCAACCAAAGATCAAAACTGCAGAATTTCTAAACTTTTAAGATTTAACAGAAAACATAATGATAGAAACCAGAGTTAGAGGCCATGACATTTTACTATGAGCACAAAAACTGAGTTTTTTAAAATGACCTTAAAACCAGATTTCAAATTTTAAAAACTGGACAATTCACATCAATATATCACTACCTTTTCATTTAAATATGAAGTTCAACATGAAATTTGAGAAAATGCACAAAGTTATCAAATACAGCCACAAAACTAATAATGCAGCACCTTTAATCAAATCATACAACAGAGCACATGAATTCCAAAGAAAAAGTTTGTAATTTATCTGTGTATTATTTTATTAAAAACCAATAACAATAATAATAAATGAACACTTTAAAATATTTATTCGGCATTTCTATGCATTACAATATTGGCATTTCTCCTATAACAACACAGACTACACTTTATTGAAGTAGCATTAACTCCCCCAAAAAGCTTATCAATAAATAAATGAGTAAGTTTGGGAAAAAGCTTTGTAAAAAACCATGCAGACCTCTGGTAATATCATTTCAGTAGTTCCAATGCACCAGACAGAGCTAGATATAGCAACTAAGGCCCTCCAAGATTGAAACCTTGCTAGTGAATAAGCTACCAAAACAGTTTAGACTGAGTACCCCCCAGGGGTGATATCTGGTGGGCTCATAACTTCTCTCACCCTCTTTAACCTAAAAAAAAGGACTTCCTGGTCCACAGATTTAATGAGAGGTATGGTGGCCCAGTTGGCAAGAGCAGTGTTCACCAACTGTGGCCGGAGCACGTAAAATAGGTCGTGGCTGCAATGTCCTCCAAGTTCTCAAATTTACCTCCGGAGGTGCAGGGTCAAGTGTTCTGGTCTCATCACTTGACTCGGTTCAAAATTACGGGACCGGTCATTTAGCCAAGCTGGACTCCGACCTTTATGGTGCTAATTCAAAACAGGAGCTGCCCCTTTCAGCCCAATAGCCTATTAGGACCTGGTGAATGGAACCTCCTAGCAGGGGGCATTAGCAACAACAACAACAGATTTAATGTGCCTATATCCACCCTAGTCACGAAGGTATTTAATGGAGTCATCAGGATTTGAACCAAGCACCCCCAGTCCAAAGCCCAACATGCAACAACTAGACTATGTTCACCCACCACCATCCACCACCTTCTTACTTCCTTGTGTGTTTTGATTATAGACACACAAGCCAGAGAATAACCAAAAAATGTTTAAAAAATTATCAATACAAACATGAGGAAGTTAACAATACTTTATAACTAACATTTATTTTCTGGAAGCTATACTAATTTTAACACGTTACTTAATTTTCTTTGCCAGAGTATAAAGGTTATGTGCATGCATAAACTGGCCAAGTTGATCAATTTTTGTGTGATACAAATAATTATACTTAAAGCGAATGAAGCTCAACTTTTAAAATTAAAAAATATGCTAATATTTGTGTTATATCTTAGTTACATAAAGACAAATAGCAGAGTAATGAGATACAAATTTAATACTTTATTTTTTTTATTCTATATAACTTTTTATAATTTTTATTCTGGAGTGAACTGGTGATACGTAAAAGGATACAACAAGCTAAAATGCTATAAGAAAGCATCTCTAGTATTTTCATAAAACTGTTAAGAATGTATTTTGTACACATTTCAATCTCTTTAGCTAGTCAGATTGATAACATTCTAAAAACAGCAATTCTGTATCACAATATAAATATTTTACTGCCAAAAGTAGTTATCTACCCTGCACTGGAAGTATTCCAATCTCTCACAGACTGCAGAGTAGAAAAAAATAAAAATAACCTTTGCCAGTTAAAATCAGTTTCACACAAAATGATTATTTTTTAATTTTAGTACAACAATAAACCTCTTTAAGCTGAGTTGTTAATATGAATACATAAATAAAATAAATATAATTAGATACTAATAACAAACTATTATAATAATACACCTAATTCTGTTTTTGCACAAACTTTTTTTACACGAATTTGATTTAATACAAACAGTCCTATCCAATTTCTCAATTTTTATTTGGTCTAAATTCTAAGAAAACAAAATTTTATTTACGGCATATTGTTTTTGACGATAGTGTATTCAGTTCTGTTTTGATTCAAGAATTCAGTCCCCCAAAAACATTCTTTTTTTATTCTATCAAAAATGGAGAAAATTAAAGAAAATGATCCTGTTCTAAATACAGATTTAATAAAAGAAGGTCTGCAACTGGCCAAAAAATTGGGTAATCATTTTGTCAAATATGACCCTAATGAGGAACACGCTGGGAAGTTTCAACGTGAACTGAAGTTGTATACAGCCTCTTACAGAGAATGCCCTAACCAAAACATGTACACAATGGTTAATAAATGAATTTGTTCGTAAAACCGGTGAATCATCAGCACCAGAGAAGACTTGTGCTGATTTTGCTCAAGAGATCACAGAAAGATATTTCATTATTAGAGGAAGATGATTTCCACATTTCTAGTGATAGCAGTGATATTCCAGTCGTACACAAACATATGCACCATTTATTGTCAGAAAGTGGAAATGAATAAAAAAATTTTATGTATAAAACAGATTTGTTTTGTTCATGACGAATTTTTTTATTTCATTACATATTATGACATGTGTATTTTGTTGAAATAAAATAATAAGCTTAAAACGAATATGTTTATATGGTTTTTAAAAATTATTTTTACTGATTTTTTAGACCCAGAACCAATCTTCTTTTCTTCCATAGACATAATGCTTTTTATTAAACAAATTTTTTTTATACATATTCTTCAGGAATGTATCTATTGTGCAAAAACAGAATTCGGTGTACTTAGAAACAATATACATTAGCAGTTAAAACACAAATATTTATGTTTTATAAACAAATAAAGTAACATTTATTAGCTATGTTATAAGTATGACATTCATAACATTAATTATAGCATACAGTTTAAGTAACATATTTATAAATCTAACCAAAATATAGCCATAGCTAAGCCTAATTATTTTTATCTTTATTATTACTATTAATCATCTTGATATCAATAATCACTTAATTCTAAGCTAATTAATTTTTTCCATCAACAACTACAAATTTTTAAGAAAACTCATCCCCGTCCTCCCCACCTCCTGTGTTTTAAATCCATGACAACATACAAAATGAATACAGTAGTGCAAATTTGAAAGTTTAATGTAAAACTTTGATGTTTAAATATCCTATTATAAAACCATGCAAAATTTCATGCATGTAGAGTTTAAATAAAAGGGAACAAAACTGAACATGCTTTGCAAAGGAAAAAGCAAATAGGTTTTCAGAGTTTTAGCATGCAAAATTATACAAATAAAAATTTGGGGAACAGAACTTACAGGTTAACATCGCTTTCTTCCCAAGCACTGCTTTGAATTTCTAACTGTCTGGTCAGTTCTTCATTCTTCTGCTTCATATCAACAATAATAGAATTCAGAAAATCAATCTAAAAGATAAAGAATAAGAAGTTTACTTACAAACAAGTAAAAAAAGTTATTGGTATAGACCATTTGTAAATTATTGTTTGAGTATAGCATTTTAATTCACTTACATGAGAGCATCAAAATACAGGGTGTCCAGGCTAAAGGTATCCAAAAGTTATGGCTTGTTTTTATAGAACTACCCATTAGAATTTAAAAATATATATATTTAAATTGAAAGAACATCTCACCAAGTTTTAATATCAATCATAGATTTCAAACATAGTATCATGGATTTAGAGGTGTGCACCTTTTGTAGCATGGCAAACGTCTAAATGGTAATCCAGTTCTCTCCAAGTGTTTCATAGCATATCAGGAGTTATTACATGAATTGCTTGAATGATATGCTTCTTCAACTCATCCACAGTTTCAATTTTTTGTTTGTACACAACGGATTTATTAAATACCCCCCAAAAAAGTCTAATAACGCCTGATATACTACAAAACACTTGGAGATAACTGGATTTTCATTTAGACATTAGTCATACTACAAAAGATGTATACATTGAAATCTATGATTGATATTAAAACTTGGCGAGATGTTCTTTCTATTTAAATAAATATTTTAAAATTCTAATGGGTAGTTCCGTAAAAATAAGTCATAACTTTTGGATACCTTTAGCCTGGACACCCTGTATATCACATTGAAAAAAAAATCAAACTTTTTGACATTGTTTTAAGTGTGATATGTTTATATAACACATTGTTGACCAGCACTGCTTTTTAAATATATATAAAGTCACCAACAAAGACTAAAATTTTGGAATAAAGTATAGCATTTTTATTTTCTGAAATCAGTTTTCTTTATACAGGAGTCTGAGATCCACAATTTAAATAATAAAATGTGAGACTCAGCCTGAAACTCATTCAGGTCATAGTAAAGGTAGTTTTCAAGTAAAGGAATGTTCAGTTGATCAAAAATTTCTCTAATATGACTTTCCTTTATGCTAAATTGTCTACAACAGGGGTGTCAAACTCAAAGGCTACCTTGGGCCAAACTAACAAGGTTTAACTATAGGTGGGCCGCAAAAAAAATCAATATTAATAGAAACGTAGGTTTATTTACCTAATTACAGTATATTCAACATAAATATATGCATTTTGTTTAATAATAGCAAAAAAGAGTATCATAAAAAAAACATTTAGCGAATTCTTTCCTATCTTATTATAATTCTGCGTCGGTTACTTTATTATATATTATTGTGTGCCAATATATTGGCCGGGCTGCAAAAATATTCGTGGCGGGCCGCGAGTTTGACACTGTTAGGAAAAACAGTGTTTTTCCCCACAGCTATTTTATTAACTTAGCGAGAAGCTCAGCGATACCGTCATCATCCATGCTTTGCCTATGACGCCACAGAGTTGTGATATCAATACGAGTGAGAGCAGGTAGAATGACGTCATTACCTATCCATTCGGTAATGGAAGTCGAGTCACAACCGTGCCCGTGGGCTAATTTGCATATTCCCGTAGCTCACTCGCAACGCGAGGTAGCACCTATGCGACGCCTGGGTATATATAGAGAAGCTAGGTGTGCAGTTGGTTAACTGTTGTTAGTTGTTGTGGACAGTGGTTGGCAGTTGATAGCAGGTGTCTGCAGGTGGTTTGCAGATTGAAAGCGAAAGGTTGTATATGAGACGTAGAGCGATTTAAGCAAGACGCTGCGTAGTAAAAGAGGTTTAAGCAAGAAATAGATGAACCTATAGTATGAAGTGATAAGCAGCCATGACGGATGGATCATCCAAGAATGAAACTCCCGTCGGGTCAGGGGACATTTCCCGAGGTGCTTGCCGTTTGCTGAGTTGGTTAGCTGGTGCTGTATTTCCCCATCGTACAAACTACAGCTAAAGACGAATGTGTGAGTTTCCGGAATTCGCTACAGATATCCAGTCACCTATGCCCCAGACATTCAGCATTAGTTGAGACTCTCTCTCTCTCTTATAAGCAAGGACTTTTACGACAAGTTAAACTTCATCAATTTGTGGTACCAATGCGGTAAAAAACAATTTAGCTATTTACTTCTTTCGCCTCTGTCTTAAGCTATTTCTGTTTATTCAAGTTGAAAATGATTTAAGTATACAATTCACTGTATTTGTTTGTTTTCTATTATATATATATATGAGTTTTTTTTTTGGTTGAATAAATGTGCATTGTTTATGTTTTGATAACGTTAAACTCTGTCGTTCCTAGTTTTTCATACCTCACACACAATGTTTATGTTTTAAGTTAAAAGCTTCTAGTTTTTTTTTCTACTAGCAAACTTCCACTTGTTATCTATAACGACTCACATCCTTAAGCTATTGTGCAGAGCTATTGGCATTTCTCTTTTGAGCCGTTATGCATAGCTAGGTGTCCCGCCAAATACCTAACATAGTATTTATGGGCCCAGCTTTGAAAAACCCATTAGGGTTGTGGGCCCGGCATTGAAAAACCTAACAGACACCCCTGGTCTGCAACATTTGCATGTAAAAACACAAGTTTACTCAGTACTGGCCAACAATGTGTAAGTTACAATCCTTCAGTTTACTCACTATTTTTTATAATACACTGCAATCTATATATATAAAACAGTTCCGTAACTGGAGGACAGATAACACACAGACCAAACTGCTGGACCTAAAGGGCAGAAATTTTGCATGGCGATTCTTCTTATAGTGTAGGGGTGCACTAAGAAAGATTTTTGAAAAATTCTTCTTAGATTTTTTAAAATTCAATTTTTAAGCTGTTTTTGTAACTTTTTTTAAGTTTGCATTTAAAATAATAATTTGAGGGTTATAAAATTTATATCACAAGAAAGATCATAAAACTTCCTTTAAAATGAAATCTTTTTCAAATCTTTACCTCCATTTTCTGATTTTTGGTGAATTTTTAAAGATTAATTATTAGAATTTAATTTATTAAATGCTGATCACGTGGTTTTTTTTTTTTTTTTTTTTTTCTTTTTGATACTTTAAATTAATTTTGCGTCACGTGCATAACAACAAAATAATTGACAAGAGAAATATTAAAGGGAGTTTTTTTAGAATTTAATTCAAATTAGTATGTTTTATGGATATTAAACATACAAATTAATTGCATACATTGACCATTGTATTTAATTTGAATATTTCGTTCTAGATTATTTTGTCTAAAAGAATATCCGTTATAATTTTTTTATAAATTTTTTTTTAGTAATTGCATACATTGGCCGTTGTGTTTATTATAAATATATATATATATATATTTTTTTTGGCCTTAATTGCATACATTGACTGTTGTATTTAATTTGACTGTACTCCGTAGTGAAGCACAGGTATTCAGCTAGCATAAAATAAAGCATGAACTAAATTCACTCAATTTATCATTATATTAAATTAATTGAATAACAAATATATTAAGGGATAACAGTAGTACCTGGCTAAGAAGAGATTCTCTTTCTTCTGCTTCCTCTGGCGATAACTCAATTGTTGCAGCATTCGCTGTAAGTAGCATACATTCATCAATGATATACTGGAAATTAGAACTAAATAAAATGTGTTAAAATAGATAGAAAAATTTACCTAATGTATCAGGCTTCTTTTCAGATTTTGCTAATTCTAAAAGTGTAATCTGTTTTTTAAGAGTTAAATTTTCTTCTTCTAACGATTTCAAAGATGAACTTGAATTATCTGATGGACCATTCTCACTTTGTTTTTTTTTCAGCTGAAAAAAAAAATTGATACTAAAATGTAAGAATGAAGATCTTAAAACAATTTTTTCTTTTCAACCAGAAATAGTAAACTGACATATTAAAAAAAATACCTGGTCTTTAAGACTCGATATTTCTTTCTCTTTTTGGGACATTAAATTCTTATTGTTATTTAACTGTTCTTCCAAAGTTAGATTCTTTTCTTCAATACTTGTCATCCTATTCAATATTATAAAAAGATTGTCAGCAATCAAATTATAATACAGTATGTAAAATCAGAATATAAAATGGAAATTACATTTCAGACTTTTCTTTGTTAATCTTCAGAAATTCTTCTACCTGAGCTTGTAACTGCAAAATAAGTAAATAAAATAATTTAACCATACTAAGTTTAAAAAAAGCAGCAGAAATGTCTCAGAACAAAACATCTAAGAAAATAATCATATGAGTGAAGTTGCTTAAATTAACTACAAAAAAAAATGTTCAAAGATAAGAGATTTAAATATCCACAAGCACTTGAAAAAAATAACAGAAAACTGCCGTACAGGTAAAAGGTTATTAATCAAAAAACAATATTTTACCTACATGGCAATGAATGTTTTCCACTGAGCATAATAATCTTTTTTCTATGGATTAAATTGTAGGGAAAACAAATGAAACAAGCTTAAAATTATAACATGAGGTTTTTCTTTTATTAAGAGTAGGGAAAATGTAAATCAGTTCAGTTTAAAAATGGCAATCAATATCATGTCTAACACCTCAGTTTCCCAATGTGCTGAAACACACCAATAAATGGCCTAAGAAATTAACATTGAAATTTAATATGCACATCAATATGTTTCTTATCAAGCATAATGATCTACGATTCAGAGATTAGTAATAATAAAATAGATGTATTATAATATAACAAAAATACAGGCAAAGATATATTTAGATCGGAAAAAAAATGTACAATTGTTGGCCAGAATGCTGAACATTTTAGACAAGCCACAATTTTGCAAACTTGGTATAGGTTCTAAGACTTTGACAGTTAAAATATTTTTTAAATGCTCATAATATGTTAAACACTTTAAAATTCCGAAATAAATCATTTTTTAAATTAAAACACATGTACATTCATTTAAAAAAGGCGTTAATTTTAATTATTTTTTTTTTTTTACAATTCTTTACATAAGGAATCTCTATTCATTCTTAAGGATACAATAGAACATTTCTTAACATTAAAACAGAGATTTTGCAAAAAGCTTAACATTTATTTAATTATATCAGCTGTCCAAATTTTTTATGAGAGTAAATAATTCATTATAAAATAATGCAAGCAAATAACAAATATTGATAGTGGTCACCGATATGATGCAATCCTCTACAAAGATCTCATATATAAGGTAGTTTATGTGAGAAAATTTAAAACACAGAGAAGAAAAAAGGTACAGAAATGCCATATCCATGTGTATGCAACAAACAGCAACATAATTCAGGAGTAGCTCATCAACTTAAAATTACACATGCATATATAAATAAAAATAAATACTACATTCATATTAGTAATAGGGGCGCTAATACTGAAAAAGATTCCTATTGCACATAATGCTATTGTAAATATTAAAACATATCATCATAAAAATGAAAAAAAAATCGTCCATCAATGGAGAATTACAGGTCATTGAAGAACATTGATAAAAGCTTGTGCATTTAAAAGCCTTAATTTCAATTTATAATACAGGGTATCCCATTAGAACTTAAAAAAATTATTATTGAACTACCCATTAGAATTTAAAAAAATTATTTAAATAGAAAGAATATAGCACCAAGTTTTAATATCAATCATAGCTTTGGATCATAGTATCATAGATTTCAATGTGTGCACCATTTGTAGCATGACTAACGTCTAAATTTTAATCCAGCTCTGTCCAAGTGTTTCGTAGCATATCAGGTGTTATTAGACTTTTTTGCTTGGGGATTCTTTAAATTCGTTGTGTATAAACAAAAATTTGAAACTATGGATTAGTTGAAGAAGCATATCATTCAAGCAATTTGTGTAATAATGCCTCATATGCTATGAAACATTTGGAGAGAACTGGATTACCATTTAGATGTTTATTGTGCTACAAAAGGTGCACATATCAAAATCTATGATACTATGATCAAAATCTATGATTGATAATAAAACTTGGTGAAATGGTCTTTCTATTTAAGTAATTTTTTTTTAATCCTAATGGGTAGTTTCGTAAAAATAAGCCATAACTTTTGGATAATTTTAGCCCGGACGCCCTGTATATGTCATGCAAATTAAAAGCCCAAATTTTCATTACATAAACAATAAATATTACCTGATTTTTCTCTGCTGTAATAACAGGTATAATCTTTGTTTGTGCTTCTAGTTCTTTACATTTTTCATCAGAATTATGGAGTTCTTGTTGTAATTCTTCCAAAACACTATGCTGGACCTCTCTGTAAATGAAATGATTGAAAATTACACAAATGACTTAATCAAAAGCCATTTAAATTAAACGACTATCAATCAATCATAGACCATCACTACAAAACTACAGAATTTAGAGAGCCTAGTCTCTTGAATCTGCCCCCAACAAATAAAGATATATTTTTGAGTACATACAACACATTAGTTTAACGTGGATTTCAACAATAAAAATTGTTTGATGGCTTTCAGTCTTAGACTCATATCTTACCATATCTTAACTTAACCATATCTTACAGAGTAAATTATTAGCACCCATCAATAAATATGAATTCATGAAAAAATTAGCTACAGTTAAAACTCTTTTAACTGACCATTTTCCTTTCAATGACAGCAGATAAAACATGATATAGAGCAGTATTTCCAAAACTTTTTTGATCGAAGAACCCTCAGAACATTTTTCAAAGTTCACTGAATCCTCTAAATTTGATCAATAGACCCTTCCTCCCTGAAATTTAATGTGATATTGAATAAAATAAATATTCTTTCTGCTGGCCAATTAAAACAATAAATAAGATATGGTAGATATTTTAAAAGCTTTATCGTGAAATGCAGCTGTGGACTAAAGCAGTCTTTCTTAAAAACAAAACGTAGATTTATTTTCTCTTTAAAAGATAAGCCACTACAAAATAAACTTGAAATAACAGTGAGCATCAACAATAGCTTTCTGACTAACACAATGCTCCGAATGAGCCAAGAGCCAAGTACAGCTAGCACGTTATATACATTAAAAAAAAACCATGTGTGCATCTGGCTGATTTACATGGAAGTAATTACATATGCAGAAAACAGAAAAAGTTTACGCCAAATAAACATCAATATAATTGTCACACAAAGATACACAATAAATAACAAATATTGCAAAAGTATATAAACATCGAAAATTAGAAATATTGAATTCAAACTCACAATTAGCGATAGCAACTACACATCGCAATTTGCAATCACAATGAAATGGTTACATTATGTCATTCCTGAAACTTGTTTTTTCCGTACAGTGTACAAGGTACAACATAAAGTTTAATTTCCAAATTGGAAAGATGGAAAGTGGGGAGTATTCCAACCATTTAAATTCCTAGATTATTGAATTAAACAAAAAAAATATTTAAAAATTCTTCATAAAAACAAATAATAGTGATTATAAAAAGAAAATATGAAGGTAAATAAAAAATAAGTAAAAAAACTAATGAGAAGAATGCTGCTGCTTCTTTTATTCAATGATACTCTTAAAACTTAGCATTATGTTCGACAATTGAATTTGCATAACTGGTGCAGCATCAATTGTGTTTCAAAAGTGATGGCGAAAAAGTAAGTCAGTCATTGATGAATAAGACATCAGACTGTTTCGTGAAATCCCTAAATCTTTTGGCAGAACCACAAGGTTCTGTGGAACACACTTTGGGAAACTCTATTATAAAGCTTGATAAAAAGGTTAAAACTGTATGTAACAACATTTTATGTAATAACATTATACCTTACTTATCATGTATGTCCCATTTCGTAATTTTTTTAGGCATAAAATTTTTTATATCCTTAAAAGAATACTTCAAATTAAATTGCTTAAATAATAGGAATAAATTTTGTTCAGTTACACATTCTACTCAACAAGATTATTTTCTTTTTTTTTTCCCCTGAAATCTATGTTAAAAATAATATAAGTAGGGTTTCAGTGTATATTAACAAGGGGGGTGGGGATGATACTGTAAATCTGATTAATACAACAAAATTTGACCTTAAAATAAAACAATCTTTTTAAAAAAAGATTCATAATTTTATTTAATCCGACTGGAAAGGTTTTTCAAGATAATAGTTAAAGAAAATTATCTGTTAGATTTGCTGCATGTAATTTCTTGACTTTTTTTTTTAAGAAATTTTTTTCTAATAATTTGATTATTGCATAGAAACATCATAGTTTTGTTTAACCTAGAGTACTGCAATAACATACTATAATCTTGTTCCCAAAGATATTGCAAGTATCTTATAGCTGACAGAACTTTAAAATGGCCGACAACCAACTCTAAAAGAAAAATAAAAGAATTTATAAATTAGTAAAAATGAGAAAAAATTCTATTTTTCCAGCCACAAGTTAACATTCAAAATGACTTAGAACAAGAAACTCTAAAAAAGAAAATATATATATATATATATATATATATATAAGAATTCAAACTTGGGTAGAATATTTTCAAATCATAATTTTACAGTTCAGTGGGGGATATTATTGACACTTGTAATTAGTAAACAAGAAAAGTCCATAATCTACAATAAAATTTTGAAAATAGGACACCCATTATTATTTTCCCTCCACAGCAACAAATTATTGCAAATGAAAAAAAAGATACAAATAAATGAAAAAAAATTATTTCAAATGGAAAAAAGGTCAGTACTTGTCTGAATTTCTCCTTCCCAAAATATGCAGATATTAAGAAACTATTCATAAATGTTGTGAGATTATCTGGTATTGAAAATTTTATTATACACTTACATTTGATTTTTTAGTTCCAATGCAGCCTGTAATTCCATTTCACTGACATCTAATTTTTGTTGCAGCTCTTCTTTGTGTAAAGTAAATTGGGCTTGCATACGATTAACTTCAGCTTGCAAGGCCTCGAGTTTAGCCTCTCTATCTTTGACTAATGCTTCCTGGGTAGATTTCTCCTGTAAAAGTGAGTCTCGGACCAATTCCAGATTTTTCTTAGCATCTCTAGTTTGTAATTCTTCTTTAGCAATCTATTTTAAAGAGAGAACTATTACAATACTGTAATAGAAAAACATGTTGCAAAACTTATTTATGCATTAATAACAGGAATTAAAAATTTAATTAAACTTTCTGCAATCATGGATAACAGTTACAGAGCTAATGACTGAGTTGCATTTGAAATGTAAATTGGTGTTTTTCCAAAAATCTGGCCCACATTGTTTTGAAATTGACTCTCACTTCAGCTTAAGTGTGAGCTCTGAGATTATAAATAAATAATGTTTTATCCCACTATGCAGGATGTTAACTATATCATTCCATTTAGTTCTACCCATTACAAAATTATCACAGAAAAATTACTATTGTTTATAAACTAGTATTGTCATTACTACACTAAAGGAAAAATTTAAAGTTATAAACTCTATGGTCCATGTGTAAGGTATCCTACAAATATTAACATTAAATTTTTTTTAAACAAACAAACACACAAAACACACACACACACACAAAAAAAAAAAAAAAAGCCACCATGAGAATGATAATCAAGGGACAAAAGAAATATTTTTAATTAAAAAATATGAAATAAAAGAATAAACTTTTCACATATACCACATTTCCATGATGTATGAACTCTTAATGACAAAATTATTTTATGAATGAAAATTGCTCATCTTTACACTCTCCTCACCTTGATTTAATAAACTGTTTCAAAGAGATCATTCACTGAAAGCTCATTCATAAATGATATAGAGAAAGGATGTAGAAAATAAATAAACTAAATAATAACTAAAGTTATTATAACAGTATGACAAAAATTCATTTAGAAGTCAAAAGGAAGAACAAAAATAACTTTCCAAAAAATTAAACATACATATTATGCATACAGAAGGTCGTTCGAACTTTATGGAAATGATTTTGTAATTTATTTTTGTTGTTTGCATTTTGAGATAAAAATTTGGCAACTTCAGAATAATCGTCTGCTGTTTTGTTTTGATTAGAATGTAAAAAAAATTGATTGGAATGTAGATTAAGAGATTTATTTTGAAAATGGCTCCTAAAATTGATAGATGGCTTGAAGGTTACATAACTGAGCTTTCCGAGGAGAAATATTCGTATCAACAAATTATAAAGCGGTAAAACGGTTATGGCATTTCCAAAAAGATATTTATAATATATTAAATTTGAAAGGAAAAAAATGTTTAACTGAAAGTAAAAATGAAAACATGACTGAGAAACCTCATCCTAAGACTGTTCAAATGCAGGTAAATAACAAGAAAGTGAAGTTACTGATCCTAAAAGAAAATCCACTGACTCAAAGATCCATTGCATCGAAACTAGGAATGTCTTCGGGTACTGTAAGTAAAATCATTCATAAAGATTTAAAGTTAAAAAAGATGTTTAAACCTAAAGTTCATCTGCTTTTGCCAAAGTATATTGCTGAAAGAAAAACAAATTGTAGAAAATTATACGAAAAACACCTAGCTGTTGAAAAATGAAAATTTGTGGTAACACTTGATGAGGCATTGGTGTATTTAAGTGACTGTAATAAAAAAAGATCAATTTTCTGTTGCTCAACTGATGGGAATGACCATAAAAAATGGCTTCATCAGTGTACTAGTTCCCAAAGGGATTCATGATAGTTGCAGGATTTTGTTACAACAGTAAATTAAAGATAAAAAAAGTCTTAAGTAAGGCCAAAATTAATTCATTCTACTATCAGCAAAATATTTTAAAACCAATTTTTGAAGAAGAAATTCCAGCCTTATATGGAAAGAACATTGATAAAGTTGAGCTCCATATGAACAAAGCCTCTAGTCATTTGTCTAAATCAACTGCCGCTTATTTAGCAAAGAAAGAATCAAAAACAGGAATAAAGTATATTCCAGTAAATGAAATACCTGTAAAATCCTCTGACACTCCTCCAATGGACTTTTGCACTTTCAGTTTATTAAAATGAGCCTTAGGAAAACGGCATCCAAGAACACTAAACAGACTTTGGAAAACAGTCCAAGAGGAATGCGGTAAAATTGACATAACGGTACTAAGAAAAAGTTTACTTTCATGGAAAATTTGAGCTAGAGCTATTATCAAGAACCATGACTATCAGATAGAAGCAAATCTCCGCAAAAAAATATGGCATTTATACATAAAACTTAACTATCAAAATCATTTCCATAAAGTCCAAACGACCTTCTATATTCCATGCAATGAGAAAAACCGATGAAAAAGAAAAAGATATATTATTCATATACCTTAATACTCTTACATAACTAAATAAAAATAAAACAGAATAAAAATTTTATATTATGCATAAGCTCCTTTAAACAGATAACAGATATCAATAAAGTAAATAAACATTTTTAAAAACTACATGCCATACATTTAGTGACCAAATACAAAAAAAACTAGATTATTGATAATCCGACTATTTTTTTTTTTTTTTCAAAGAAAGAAAAAGAGAGAGAATAGCATTAAACATATTTACAAGAATAATGTATACATTCAAACCTAAAAATAAATAAATAAATAAATAAATAAATAAATACATTCACTTGAAATTTATGAAAATCTTACCTTAACCATCTACAATAAGCAGATACAAAAAAGAAATAACTTTAACATTACTAAAATTCATATCACTGAAAATTACTCATTAACAATTAACACATGAAATTTTTTTAAAAAAATTCTGAAACACAAAAATATTCATCAAGACCAAGTTGTCATGACCCATCACATAAGATAAAATATAGTGAACAATAGTTCACTGTATTTTCAAGTATTTATAAAAAGCTTTCCTTCACCTTTGTCGATTAGCATTACAGTTTGGGTACCAGACTTTAACCTGGGTAATAGAAGCAAAAACAGTAACAGATCCTCAATTTAGAAAGCTATGAATTAGTTTATATGTACAGAAATATAAGAATGTAGCATGAAATTTTGGTTAACACAGTACAAAAAGTTAATAAAAAAAACATACTTTGCAGAGAGTAACTACTTACAGAACACATCACTTCCAATAATCTAAAATGTGGGCAGAATGATTTAGGAGAAAAATATATTCATATGAATTAAAAAATTATCTTAATTTACTTTAATTTTAGCAATTTTATTAATAGTTTGAAGAGTAATTAGTATTCTGAATCATTACATCTTGTACATGACTTTAAATATCTGTTTTTCAATTTCCTACAGGAAACATTTACAAGAGCTAATAACAAGTTATTATCTAAATATTTTTGATACTAGAGAAATAGAAGTGACAAGAATTAAAATTCAAATATCTTTTGCAGTGTGTGTAGCTTGCTGGGGTTAGTGAGTATGGCAGCTGCCAGCTGTGGTCTGTCCCCCCACTGGCAGGAGTAAATCCAGAAGGGCATTTGTTGTTATGTCGGGTCCTGCCAGTGCATTGGAAATCTCATTGGAAAAATCAGATCTGAAATTCAGTTTGGTTCTGCATGGTGCATTTGACAATTTTGTTATGTGTTTTCATAATGACATAAATGTAAGCCCACATGCATAACTTTTCATAAATGTCACTTTACATAGTTAGATTAAAAGAATGGTCATATTTACATGCAAATAAATTTATAGTGCTTTGAACAAGTCAAAAACACACTGCTACACCATAACAACTAAAGTAGCACCCTCTAATATTTTGTAGGACAAATTCAGCTCTAATTACTACATGCATTCATAATAGTATTGTATCAACAAGTTTATGTAACGTATTAACATTTATTTTTTCATTCAGACTTGCATTAATTTTTGGTTCAATATTGTAGAGAGGACTGGTAAGTCACATCCTCAACCTAGTCTATAGTACTTCCTAAATACTTCCAATGCAGTTTAAGCCTAGATTCTATGGAGGTCCATTAATGATTAGTTTTCACCAAGAATTTTCAAGATACCTTGTCATAATCATATCAAGATATTTTTTTCAAACATATTTACTCAAAGAAATTGATGGTTCATCACTTTTCTTTCTGACTTTAATAAAGTGCAAGAAATTTCTTAACCCAAATACAATAACTTTAGAAAAATCCTTAGATGTAAATTCAAAATTTTGACAAGGCCTGCACAAAACATGGCCTGCAGGCCATAAGCAGCCCACCAGCACTCACTCTGTGGCCTACAAATCCTTTTTTGAAGACACATAATACTATAAATCTAAAAAATACAAATTATTTTTAGATTTATAACATTATGAAAGGAATATATTAAAATAATCAGTAATTTATTTTTTGTTGGATAAAATACATGGTGTCTGAGCTAAAGGTATCCAAATTTCATGACTTATTTTTATGAAACTACCCATTAGAATTTTTTTTTAAATATTTAAATAGAAAGAACATCTCACCAATTTTTAATATCAATGATAGATTTCAATTATAGTATCATAGATTTCGATGTGAGCACCTTTTGTAGCACGACAAATGTCTAAATGGTAATCCAGTTCTCTCCAAGTGTTTCATGGCATATCAGGAGTTACTACACAAATTGCTTGAATGATACGCTTCTTCAACTCATCCACAGTTTCAATTTTTTGTTTATACATAACGCATTTATTGAATTCTCAAGCTAAAAAGTCTAAAAATGCCTGATATGGTACGAAACACTTGGAGAAAACTCGATTACCATTTAGACGTTAGTCAAAAGGTGCACACGTCGAAATCTATGATACTATGATAGAAATCTATGATTGATATTAAAACTTGGTAAGATGTTCTTTCTATTTAAATAATTTTTTTAAAATTCTAATGGGTAGTTCTGTAAAAATAAGTCATGACTTTTGGATACTTTTAGCTCAGACACCCTGTATTATTCGTTTTCCTATCTAACTTATTTTTAATTGCGGCCTGCAGCAGCTTTCCATAAAGTAATATGGCCCTCATCACTTTTTGATTTGCACAGGCCTGATTTATAATTTCAGAAATTCAGCAATACCATCTTTATGAGAAGTTACAATTCACAGTTGTATTGCTAACACACACATTCAAATTATTTAAATATTGAGCTAACCACTTGCTTCAAAGCATTAGTATGTTTAAAATCAAACCACTATTTTATTTATTTTTTTTTTTTTCTGGCAGTGAATACACTTAAAAAAATGCTTAAGGCAAAAGATACCTCAGCAGTGCAAGTGCTATTTTTTTTTTTTTATTGAAAACAAGAAAAAATTATAGCTTTATACAGAAAAAGTTATAGAAATTAATATTTTTGAATAATTTTTCACATGCAAAACATGCTAACAATTTATTTTCCATTTAAGTTCTTCAAGTGTACAGTAAAATATTAATTTGCTCTCTTACCACTTACTGTGTTTTTTGCTTCCAGAAGAATTAATGCTAGAACATTTCACATAATTTTACTTTGTTGTTTAAATGGTATAAAATCCAGACACTTACTAATCACTCTCACAGACTCTGACTTTCTTTTTCTCAAAAGGAAAAAACTTAAAATATAAGTCTATTAAATATGCAAGAAAAGTTTTTTAAGAGAATTAAATTTACTGATAACTATGAACAAAATAAGAATGTTAGTTCCCTGTTATAATTCTTAGCATTTCATACATTTTTCACAAATCATTGATAGACCAATGGTAATTAATCACTGTTTTTCTTCCCTCTACAAAATTTAAAATATAAAAATTCAAGATAAAATTTCTTACATACCAAACTTACAATTAACATGATAGCTCATCTTTCAAATTGCTTTTTTTTCTAATTATTTAAAGTTCACACAATCCTATACATATACACACATGCCTGCACACACAAGGAAATAAAATAATTCATTTTTTAAAATCACTTTTAGATTTTTTTACGTTTTCAAAATAACTATGAGTATTAATAAAGAACTTCTAACATATTAATACACAAACCTTTTCTTTTTCTTCTAGAAGCTTAGTATACTTTTCTTCCAGTTCTGTAATTTTGTTGTTTAACTCTTGGTAAACACTACCAGAGTCATCTAATGCTTTTTTCTTATCAGCTTTAGCTGCATCAAGTTCAATTTGAAGGGATTCAATCAATTTATTTTTACCCTGAATATCACTTAAGAAGTTTGAAACGTCTGTTTCCTTTAACTGCATATCTTTATCTTTGGAACTGATGAGGCTTTCAAGCTTAACAATCTCTTCTTTGAAAGCCTATAAAACCCAAAGTTAATTAATAGTACACAGTTTGTAGTACAATAGTACAATTGCTAAATATTGGTACACAGTTTTAAATTAAATTAAATGTTGTACTATTAATTAATAATAAGTATGAAATAAACATTTTCCACTAAATTCAATACTTTAATATTTAACCATGCTCTTTCAACTTAACTTTTAATTATTTTAGTTATACCTAAACTAGAATAATGCAAAGACTTCTCATAAATTTACATACATTAAAAATTTGTCTATAAACAATCATAACAAACAAAGATGTTAAAATAATGTCCCTCTAATAATAATCTGAGGGTTATAAAATTTATATCACGAGAAAGATCATAAAAATTCCTTAAAAATGAAATCTTTTTTGAATCTTTAGATCCATATTCTGATTTTTGGTGAATTTTTAAAGATTAATTTTTAGAATTTAATTTATTAAATGTCGATTATGTGGTTTCTTTTCTTTTTGTGATACTTTAAACAAATTTTGCGTCACGTGCATAACAACAAAATACACAATTTTTTCTTCTTCCTAATGCAGCAGACAATTGGACATTATCCAAAATAATATTAAAATACAGTAAAATATATATTCCTCAAACTATACTATATTAACTGCACTATATTCTTTAGTATGTTCTATTAGATTTAATTTGAATATTTTCTTCTACATTATTTAGTCTATAAAAATATCCGTTACGATTTATTTATTTATTTTTTTAAACAGCAGTTGCATACATTGATCATTGTATTTATTATAAATATATATATACTAGCCAGGTGAAGCCCGGCTATGCTCGGGCTTCGCCCAGCTATGCTCAAGCCATCAAAGGAAGACGATGAATGAATCAAGTGAATGAATGACTCAATCCTTGTTTACAACCCAAGGGGAGAATTTGCCGTTCTTCGCATTTGAAGAACCGATAGAAAATTTGTGTTAAGTATCGTTCTTTAAAATTCAATTAAAAATCAAAATTTTAAGATAGAGGCTTGAAATGAGGTTTATATGAATGAGAAAGCATTCATCTTCCAGATGATGTAAATATTTTCTTTGTAAGATAAAAACTCGAAGAGCATCGACCGTAGATCCTCAAAAGTGCGTAAATTTCTCGAAAAAGTGGGTTTAATATTTTGATGAAAATATTAGTCTGTTTTAAATTATTTTTAAACAAATGAGGTCTTGTTTGAAGGAGAAATGTCTATAGTCTTAGACTGTAAAAAGATCAAAATTCTACGATAATTTTTTGCCGAGATATCGTAATCTGAAGTTAAAAAAACATAAAATATCCCACAAAACATAAAATAAAAAATTTTCTAGAATAAAATTTAAAATTCGGGCTTTGAGGTGCACTTCCCCATAGTCTGCACTACCTGTGTGCCAAATTTCATGGCTGTAAGTTTCATAGGCCACACACACGCACACATTGAGGCGGTACACCCGGAGAGTGTGACTGACAGACAGACCCGGACCTTGCTTTATTAATATATATAAATCTTTTGGCATTAATTGCATACATTGACCGTTGTATTTAAATTGAATGTACTCCATAGCGAAGTACGGGTATTCAGCTAGTTATCTATAAGCAATGCTGATTATCTCAGTAGCTGTAAAGCCAATAATAAATTCCCTCACCAGTAAAACTATAGAGCCGGGGTCGACAACTTTTTTCACTAGGAGGGCATATTTCAGAAATGTGGGAGTTCGGTAGGCACCGCTGGTTGAAGAGAGGTGGGGGTGAGGGTAATATTTAAACATGAAAATATTAATGTGACATAAATTTTTCATACACAAAAACAAATTTTAATTTAAACAAAACAATCTTAAAATTGATAATTAATGCGATATTTGACATTGCAAATCTGCAGCCAACTCTTTGTAATGTGGCACAAGTTGAATTTTCAGGCATTTGTCCAAATGAGTGTTAGTAAGGCTTTATCAGTACTTTTGAATTTAAGTATTTCATACTGGAAAACAAAGATTCACAAACATATCTATGGTGCATGGTATAAAGGACTTAAGTGAAAAAAAGTGATTTTTAGATATTTGTTAGTACAGTGGAATCCTGTTAAATGGACCACCGGTTAACTGGACCAGCTGCTTAACCGAACCGAAAAAACCCTATTGCTTAAGCATAATAGGGCATGTTCGTGTAATCGGACCAGCCAGTTATTAGAACCAAAATGACCGTGTCCCAATGTGGTCCGATTAACTGCAATCGACTGTATTGATAAAAAATATCTTGGTATATTACAAACAAAAATCTTTTGACTTCTATAAAAGGCTTAAGTCTATCAATTTTGTATACAAAAGTACATTTCTTTGTACAAAAGACTAAATTGTCATAATTATATTCCTGCGATTGGTATAAAAGCCAATAACTTGGTATATTTAAATCACTGTTTTTGACTTAAGCCCTTTATACCAGGCATCATAGATATGTCATCACGCACAGAAAGTTCAATTTCAGAGCAGGAAAAAGAAGCTGACTCACAGTTAGGGGAATGCGATGCTGTAGAGAGAGCAGGCTGTTCAGTTTTCGATTTTTATGATTTTATGATTTAAAAGTTTTATTTTTACAAAAATTATTCATCACAACTATGAGCATTTGTTGTCCAAATATCTAAAATTTAGATATTTCAATAGCGGGCACTTTAAAATTGATTTGTGGGCACCGCATTGCCGACCCCTGGTAGAGTAATCCCAGCCATAGAATAGTACTGCCTCCACAGCAATCTATATTCTCTCAGGCTAATCTATATATATATAAAACAGTTCCGTAACTGACTGACTGACATACAATGCACAGACCAAACCGCTGGAACTAAAGGGCTGAAATTTTGCATGGCAATTCCTCTTATAGTGTAGGGGTGCACTAAGAGAGATTTTTGAAAAATTCTTCTTAGATTTTTTTAATTAAATTTTTAAGCTGTTTTAGTAACTTTTTTAAGTTTGCATTTAAATTAATTTGAGGGTTATAAAATTTATACCACAAGAAAGATCATAAAAATGCCTTTAAAATGAAATCTTTTTCGAACCTTTACCTCTATTTTATGATTTTTGGTGAATTTTTAAAGATTAATTTTTAGAATTTAATTTATTAAATGCTGATCACGTGATTTCTTTTCTGGTACTTTAAATAAATTCATCGTCACGTGCATAACAACTAAATAGACCAAAAAAAAAATTTTTTTTTCTTGCTAATGCAGCAGACGATTGGACATTATTTTGTCTATAAAAATATGCCTTACGATTTTATAATAAATATATATTTTTTTTTCTACATCAATTGTATATATTGATCATCGAATTTATTATAAATAAATAAATATATATATATATATATATTGGAATTAATTGCATTCATTGACCATTGCATTTAATTTGAATGTACTCCGTAGCGAAGTGCGGGTTTTCAGCTAGTCTATATATATAAAACAGTTCGAGGACTGACTGACTGACTGACTAATTGACAGATAACGCACAGACCAAACCGCTGGACCTAAAGAGCTGAAATTTTGCATGGTGATTCTTCTTATAGTATACGGGTGTACTAAGAAAGATTTTAAAAAAAATTTCTTATATTTTTTTAATTAAATTTTTAATCTATTTTTGTAACTTTTTTAAAGTTTGCATTTAAAATATAATCTGAGGGTTATAAAATTCATATCATGAGAAAGATCATAAAAATTCCTTTAAAATGAAATCTTTTTCGAATCTTTACCTCCTTTTTCTGATTTTTGGTGAATTTTTAAAGATTATTTTTTCTTATTTAATTTATTATATGCTAATCACGTGGTTTCTTTTCTTTTTGTTATACTTTAAATTAATTTTGCATCACGTGCAGAACAACAAAATAAATTTACAAACAAAAATCAAAAAATGGTAAAATAAAATTTAACCACTGGACTAATTGAGATGGAAGTATTTTATGAATTTAATTCAAATAAGTATGTTTTATGGATATTAAACATACAAATTAATTGCATACATTGACTGTTGTATTTAATTTGAATATTTTCTCCTATATTATATTGTCCATAAAAATATCTGTTACGATTTTTTTTTAAATATTTTATTTTGGCATTAATTGCATACATTGACTGTTTTAATTAATTTGAATGTACTCCGTAGTGAAGCACAGGTATTCAGCTAGTGAACCTATAAAGAAGGGCAAACTTGCTATAACTGCTGTTGAATATGCAAGGGGTGCTCACCTTTTTGAAAAATAATTCATTGAGTAGTCATTTTATCTTTTAATCTTCTAATAAACTATTCTTGCAATACATAAGATGAACATATTACTAAATTTTGATTTTTAAACTTTAATGAGCAAGGCACAGAATACCTAAAACAACTAGTTATTTTAGAATAACAAATACATACTAATTCAACACTAAAAACAGCTGCTAACATGGAAACATCCTCAAAACACAATGAAAAAAAGACTTATTTTTATAAAAAAAGATAAAAGCAGTTACCTTAGTAAACTAAACATGAAGTATTAAAATAGACAATGGCATTTAGCTTGGAGATCATGAGTATTCTTTCATATAATACCAAATTAAAATAGGTTTAAACTTAATAAGAGCTTATGAAATTTGGATTCCATTCAAACAGCACTACTATAAACTAAGCCAGTCATACACTGATGCATAAAAATAGACTCTCTTGATGCACAGTTCATACTCATTTTTAGAAATAAAAAAATAAGGTGTTTCTATGAACTACAAGGTAGCATTTTTAAGGGCCTCAAAATTGGCTTAAGATATATTTTACTCTAAATGTTTAGAAAATTTTAAAATATTTCACTATTAGGACACATTTATGATAGTTTCTCTTGAAATATAAACTTTATAAATTTGTGATATTAATAATAATTTGAAAATACATTTACATATTGCAATATTTTCACATTTAATCTAATATATTTACACCAGTAGGCAGTGTCATAGTGGAAAATAGAAAAGTAGTGGAAAAATAAATAGAAAATTTGACTGTGTGCAAGAAAAAGAAGACCAGTTGCTCAAAACTCAGAGTGACCTCACTGCATCGCAAGGTGAAATTAAAAAACTAAATTAAACTATCCAGCAGCTATCAGAAAAGTTGCAACAACTTGAACTTAGTTTGACTGCAGCTTCAAAAGATGGTTCTGAAAAGATAACCAGTCTTCAGAATGAGCTAAGTGTACTAACTCAGGAAAAAGATTCTTTAATATCTGGGTATGCAAAGGTAATGTAGCTCAACCTCTGATTTATTTCATTTATATTAATCAAACCTTTAAACATTTACAGTGGAACCCTGTTATAGCGAACTCAGTATATAATCAACTCACGGATATAATGAACGAAAATTTTGGTCCTAGCATTTTCCTATTGTACATAATTTAATAAGTATTGTGTCAGTTTAATGTAATTGATTTTAGTTGACTTAATTCATTAATGATCATTTTTAATAAATTTTTATCATTTCTTTAATACATCATTACTGAATATACATTGTAATGAATGAGTTATACATTTTGTGAACTCTAGAATTTTTCTTAACAGTTTGGATAGAGCGAATCACTGGATAAAGTGCACAAAAACTTTGGTCCCTTGAAGTTTGTTATAATGGGGTTCAACTGTATATAAATATATATATGGAGAAGGATAATATGAAATAACAATTACACAAAATATGACTAAATCACACACATACTTTAATAAAATACATATCATTTGTAGTTTATAATTCAAATGAATTTTCATCTTTGAAATTTTCTGATATGAGGAAAAAATGAAATTAAAAATAACAAATACCTGCTCTTTCAACTGCAGCTGCTTTTCTTGATCAGCTTTGAAGTCATTAATAAATGATTCTTTACTTTGAAGCATGGACTCATTCTTCTGATTTTGCTCCTTCAACAAGACTAATTGACTTTGTGATGATTCAACCATTTTGCTCAATTCGTCAAACTGAGAATCTTTCTCTTTTATTAAGTTTTTCAGAGCATTTACTTCATATTCTTTTCCGTTTAATTCTTTAGATTTGCTTTCTATCAGCTCCAAGTGCTTTGTAAGATCATTTTGAATCTCTTCAATAACCTGGAAAATATAAATGAAATTATACTTACATGATACAGAATACAGAAAATTAAATGAAACATCATAAAGTTATAAAGATAATTTAACTTTACTCTTCTATTTTTAAGGCAACATATAAGTATGTTGAAACAATATAAATTCATAAAAATACTAGCTGAATACCCATGCTTCACTACGGAGTACATTCAAATTAAATACAACAGTCAATGTATGCAGTTAATGCCAAAAAATATATATACAGTGGAATTTCGATCTATCGTTTTTCAAGGGACCGATTGAAATGAACGATAAATGTGGGAAAACGATAGATGTGGTAGCATAACAAAGCAATATGATCGTTGGGACTGGATAAAATGAACAACACATACTGAAAAACGATGGATCCGAAAACGATCGATCGAGATTCCACTGTATATATATATTTATAATAAATACAACGGTCAATGTATGCAATTAATGCCAAAATATATATTTATATATATTTATAAAAAAATCATAAGGGATATTTTTATAGACAAAATAATGAAGAAAACATTGAAGTTAAATCTAATAGAACATACTAAAGAATATAGTTCAGTTAATATAGTAAAGTTTGAGGAACATTTCTTTTACTGTATTTTAATATTTTTTTGGATAATGTCCAATTGTCTGCCGCATTAGAAAGGAAAAAAAATATTTCTCAATAATTATTTCGCTGTTATGCATATGATGCAAAATTAATTTAAAGTATCACAAATAGAAAAGAAACCATGTGAACAGCATTTAATAAATTAAATTCTAAAAATTAATCTTTAAAAATTCATCAAAAGTCAGAAAATGGAGGTAAAGATTCGCAAAAAGATTTCATTTTAAAGGAATTTTTAAGATTTTTCTTGTGATATAAATTTTATAACCCTCAAATTATTATTTTAAATGCAAACTTAAAAAAATGTCACAAAAACAGCTTAAAAATTTAATTTAAAAAAATCTAAGAAGAATGTTTCAAAAATCTTTCTTAGTGCACCCCTACACTATAAGAAAAATTGCCATGCATAATTTCAGCCCTTTAGGTCCAGCAGTTTGGTCTGTGCATTATCTGTCAGTCAGTTACAGAACTTTTTTATATAGATAGATTATGGGTTTAATATATCCATCAACAAATCTATAAAAATAATACTAATCCTAAATTACACTGCAAAGATAAATAATTATTATATTTACCATATTTTTTTCTTTCAGCTTTTTATTGAATTCCACTTCTGAATTCTGCAACTTTTCACCATGGACTCTCTGTCTTTCCTCAATATCTGAACTCAATTGAGCAACATTTTTCAAAAGCTCAGAATTCTGAGCAGACAAATTGGAAATTTCTGACTCATTTTCCTTCAGTTTGTTCTGGAATGATGTTAACATTTCTTCTTTTTCAAGTAAAGCTTTTTCTTTATCACTGGTGGTACTTAACAATTTCTCACTGTTATCCTTCAAACTTGACAATTCCTAAAGGGTATATTAAACATAACATTTGAAAATAATGAATCCAATTAAACGAGAAACACCATATTTTAAAATGCAGGTGCCAGAAAATGCTGTGTACTAAGCAGCTACATCTTTAACCTTAATAACCTTCTCAACCCTAAAGATTTATTTTTAAATTAACATAAAAATATTATTAATCACAATTCATTATGGGATATTATTTATCACAGTGGATCAAGAGTGAATGAATTCATAGTTTAAGCAATCAAGAAAAATGACTTTATTAAAGAAAATAATAATCAGCTGCATAGCTCTATATTCAAGCAGCAGACAGTAAGAGACTTTGGCACAAGTGCTTTCAAATTTTCTTTAATGAATTATTTCTATTAGAAAATTAAAATCATTCCTTGTTTAATATTATGAAAATGAAAATTTTACCTAAGTGTAAGATATATGCACCAGCTAAAAAAAAAATACATTTTCAACTAAAACATTCATATTTCTCCGATAAAACATAAAGAAGCTTAATGCTGATTTTACAAAGAATTCATATGTTTAAACTAATGTGACAAAATGCATGTATGTAAAACTAGTGAATATGGTTAGTTTGGAATGGTTAATTTTGAGTGCTACGATTATCTTTTCTACCACAAGGTCACAAGAAATGTCAAAATTTTTAAAAATTTTCCTTTTTATTAAATATTCATAAATTTATAGACATTTTCCATACAATGACTTACAACTTAAGAGGACCGTGGACCTTTATTGGAGCAAATATTTTTTATTGTAATATTGATTATGTTATTGTAAAAAATATATAACAGATTTTTCAAGGTTTTTAGATTTTTTTAAATGCTCCATGTGACCTAATTTTTGTTCAAAATTCAGGAAATTGGCAAGGAAGAATCCTGATACTTTTTACAAAGAAACTGGGTATACATTTTACAATTTGACTGTATTAAGCTAAGTAAACTTGATTTATAATTTATTAAAACACAAAATTTTTATGAATATTGGGATAGAATTCAGAAATCTCTCAAATGGAATCTATCAAAAATTAACTATTCAAGGGATTAAATAATTGATACCTAGATTTGTTTACAATACAGTTTTAAGTGATTAAAATGCAAAATCGAGGAAATATCTCAAAAATTAAGTTGCAAGGAGCATTTTTAAATTTTGTTTTTAAATTTTAAATTTTTAAAATAATCTTAAAATTATAACAAGTTTGGAAATTTCTCTTAAGGTATTCTATATACTTATGATGAAATGTATATATGTAATAAATTTCATATCTTTATGATAAAAAGCAAAAAAAATGTGAATTTTAACGTCCATCGTTCCCTTAAAACAGATTCAGTACCCTAAACATTCGGCCATCATCTGGCCTCATAGAAAAGTAAGTCTTCAGTTTAAATTAAAAAATATAAAATTTTAAAAACAAATTATTTACTATAACCAATGTTTTAAATTAAAAAATACCCCTATAAAGGCTATGACTTAGAATTGAAAAAAAAAAAAATAAGTATCCAAAATAAATGTTAAGAGGTTTTAAAAATATAAAACATTCATAAAATGAGGTTTTGCATAATGTGAATTGGTTATGAAAATTCTCTAATAATTTAGATACAATGAGCTAAGCTTCTAAACTTCTACTTTTAATTTAACTTTTCTGCATAATGCTTGTAGTCCTAAATTTACCATTGCTAGGGTGGAATTACCAAAATATCTTAGAGTTCATTCAAATTTTCAAATTTTGTCTAGCTCATCTATTTATTTTATAGAAAATGAATAAATTGGTGTTAGGACATTAACAATGATTTGTCTAAATCAGTGTAAAAAAAATTATTAAAATACATTATAAAGGCATCTAAATCTATAATATTAAAGAAGTAAAAATAGTAAAATTTAATATTTTTCTGGAAAAAAAAATTGAATGAGTACACGCTATTTTTAATTCAGCTTTTTTTTTTAAAGGAAAGGGTACAATAAATACTCTTTTCACTTTTCTTTTTTAATTTATCTATTACAAAGTTGACTTTTATGTAATAGATAAATAAAAATTATAACATATTACTGGCATATTGAAATGTTAAATTCTAAATTTGACTACCTGTTCTTTTTCAGTTAGTTTTCTTTGGTATTCAGAAACAGTACTAGAAAGCTCCTCATCATACTTTTTCTGGGCTTCTTCAATCTCTAAGTTTTTTTTTGATATATTCTGTACCAGTTCTGCTTTTTGGGATGACAAATCAAGTATATCAGACTCGTTTTCTTTTAGTTTTCTTTCAACTGATGCTAAAGCTTCTTCCTTTTGAAACAAAGTTTTATCTTTTTCACTAATGACATCAAGCAACTTTTCCCTTTCCTGCTTTATTTTAGACAAATCCTGAAAATGAAAAATAGAAATGAAAATATTGTTTAAAGCCAGAGCTTTTTTTTTCCCCATTTAATACAGGTTTAAAGCACATAGTATATATTGTATGCATAGGCGTAGTGTGCCTCTAACTTTTTGGGGGGCAAGTATTGTATTCAGTTAGGGCCCTCCTCAGCGCACTGACTGCCGAACGGTCCTTAAAATATGAAATATTATGATTTTTTAAAATTGAATAACAATAGAATTCATGTTTGAATAGTATAGTGACAGTGTTACACTATACTACTCAAAAGTACACTGTACACTTTGTACACTTGTTACACTGTACACTTCGAAAAGTTATACAGTGAGAAAATTAAATATAATATAAATAAAATGAAAAAAATAGCATTGAATTTTTGCTATGGATCATATCATTGTTAAAAACTATGTTAAATCAGTAATACATAAAAATGAAAGACATAATTGGAATCTTCAGTTTCACAGTTTCAAAAAGCGGGAAAAAACCAACTTTCTTAAAAGTTTTCTACAATTTTCTGATTTTAACTAAAATTCTAATAGTGTTTTAATTTATTTCAAGTTAAGTTGGGGGGGATGTGTCTCCCCCCCCCATCTCCCAATGATTTCATTGTATTCAATTTATGCAGTTTCACTTAAACATGAAAAGTGTCTGTCATGTAAATCAAGGAGTGGGTGTACTATCTTTAATATCCAGTAATGCAGAGAATTACAGTTCATTCTGAATTATGCTATTGGAAATTAATCTTATTTTATGGTTTAACTTTTAAATTTGTTCAATGACGTTGTAAAATTAGCATTTATAAAAGTCCAAAAAATATTGTACCTGGAGTAAGTATTATACATATCAAGAATCATATCAAGATAAGTCTTTAAACTAGTTGCTATGCTGCTTTTGAAAATAAATTCTAATTTGCCTAATTTGCTAACAAAGTCTGGCTTGCTTTAGAGAAAATTTCTATTTGAGCTATATAGTGAAACAATTAAAATTTCTGAATTATTTAACACAGTTTTTTTTATTATTTGTAACTGTTCTGGGAAATTTATGTTACTAAACAAGAGCATTTATAAAGGTAAAGGATCTGAAAAAAAAAAAATATTTGCATTAACATAAATTAAAGATTTTTAATATATAATTATTAAAATACATTTCTACATTTCATTAGTATTTAATTTTCCTAGTGTGTTCATTTAGGGTAAAGAGAAAGCTAACAATACATTTTCCCACAGTTTTCGTGGCCTTACAGGCAATTTTGTCAAGAAATTTGATTCTTTCAAATTTATAATAATTATTATATCTACATATTATACTCCTATATATTTTGCAATTATTAAATTTTCAGTAATCGGAACATCTATAAATATAGTTATCACAGTGAAAATTATTACTTGTTCCAAATGTGTTATAGAAGTGGTGCTTTCTTCTTTAATTTTAGATAATTCATTTTGTAGTGCCATTACATGATCACTACTGTCTTTATTCAACATTTCAACATTTTGTTCAGCTAGCTGCAGTTTGGAATTCAGCTGATTATTTTCTTCCTCTTTCATATTATAGGAATCTTGCAGTGAAAGCAACTGTTTATCTTTTTGCTCCAAGTCAAGGTTGCTTTTATTAAGAGATGATTTCAAACTTTCAACTTGCTTTGTAAAGTCAGCAATTAACTGAAAATATAATAAAAATTACATTAAATATATGTGTAAAAATCAGTTTAGACAAATACTATTGACAAATTTCAAATAAGAAAAACATCCATTCCAGGTTTAATAAAGAACAAAGCAATTCCTTTAAACAATTCTGAATTTTTATTTTACAAGGCATTTTTGTAAAATATTTTTTAAATAACTACTAAGAAAAAAATCAGTCGTATTGACAAGGAAGAATCCTGATACTTTTTACAAAAAATTACATAGGGATATGTTATTTTCATATTTATGAAATAGATGCAAATAAATGTGAAATTTGCCAATATGAGCATATAAATGCAAAAATTATTTTTTTACTACTTTTCAGCGAAAACTCAGTGATAAACAGCATTTTAAGCGAAATTAGGTAATAATAGTAATAATTTATTAACATAATTGCTAATTTAAGACCATTGACGGTCTTTAACTGAGAGATCTCATTCTTGAAATTTGCTTATTACTTAATGCTAAAGACTTAAGACTTGCAATGAATTATCTACATTTAACTGAAAATGCATTTTGAAAATGCTCAAGATGTTTTATTAACATATACTTCTGACTTCCTTTTTTAATACTTGACATTAATATCCGTTAATGGTTGAAAACACATTAAGACCCAAAGTCCATTGCACCAGACAGGGCCCAACAAGGCTTTCCATGATCAAATCCCTGCCGGCGAATAGGCTGCCACCACAATTTAGACCTAGCATCTCCAGAGGCAACATCTGGTAGGCTCGTACCTTCTTCGAACCTTTCTGGCCTCACTAATGAACTTTTCGGTCTAAAGATTTAGTGTGCCCTATATGCAGCCTACATACAAAGGTATTTAATGGTGGCAGTAGGATTTGAACCAAGCACCTCCAGCTCAAAGCCCAATGCGCTACAACTAGGCTACCTCAGGCCCAAAAATATATTAAGGTCAGTTAACAGTCATATAATGCCCTCATCTATGTTAAATATATCACTCTTAAACAAAATTCAAATTAATAAATACCTCTTCTTTTGCTTTTAAGGAAGTTTCAGAATTTTCTTTCTCTTTCATAAGATCCTGTATTTTTTCTCTCAAAGAAGATATTTCATTTGCTAATGATGAACTTTCATCTTCATTCTTATTTAACTTTTCAGTAAGCAGAGAGATCTGGGATTCATGTTGTGTGATGATATCATTTTTAGCTTGTAACTCTTCTTCCTTAGCTTTAGATGTTGTTTTAAGAGATTCAATTTCCTAAATATAAAAATTCTAACAATTATCCTTAACAATATATATTTAAAAAATATAACTTTAAAGAATTACAATAGGTGAAAATATCAGCTTCTTTAGATGTCCTAATGAGAATTATATATGCATGTGCTGTAGTTAACAGCAAAAGACACGTTTACATCACACATTTTTAGGCATGTAAATATCACAATAAAAAAAACAAATTAATAAATTAATAAATAAAACAAATTAATAGACAGCAAAATTGCAAAGATTTATTCAGCCTCATATGGTGAAATAAAACCATGCTTACTACCAGGTACTATGGCAGAAAATTCAACACGATAATGACAATTTAGAAAGAAGATCTACAAATATACTAATCTGCCCATACGAAAATTCCAAGTTTGAGAAGCCATTAGCCCTCTAATTAAAGAAATGACTCATAATTTAAGTTTAAAATTTATTCATTCCATTTTTTTCATATAAATCAAAAACTATATTTCAATTATTCCTAATTTGAGTGAACAACAAAGAAAATATGCTAATTTACTTTTTTCTTTTTAATTTATGATAAATTAGTAATATCCATCCAATATTTAGCTATCTACAACTCATACTTTGCTTCACTATAATTCATGGTTTGCATCAAATGATTGAAAATTCTTATACAACTTAATCATTGAGTAAATTGAATGTATGATCCCTAGTCCTTGGGAAAAATGTAAGATTCCTAATCTTTCAAAATTATTCACTAGTCCCTTAAAAAAATTGATGCTGCTTATTCATAGATATATATATATATAGAGAGAGAGACAGTTATTTATATTTGTGTGTCTTAAACAAGTAATTGCTATGTCCTAAATAACATTTGACAACATTTTTGGCAAAATATCAGAGAAGGAGAATTTGAACACTGCAATATTGCTAGTTGGTTCACCACATATAAAGGAAAACTTTCACTCTCCCTGAAGCAAAGTAAGTTAGATTTGCAAGATGAAATAAAAATCTTACAATATAGTTGAGAAACAAAAGAAATATTACAGGTACATAACAAAAAAAAATCTTATAGCACAAAAATCAACTAAGTTTGCTTAAAAGAAAAAAAATCTATTTAATTACAGAAATACATTTTACTCCTAGTATATAAGTATCTGTTTAGAAAAAAAATTATACAGTCGAACCCCGTTATAACGAACTTCAAGGAGCCAAAGGTTTAGTTCGCTTTATCCGGTGGTTCGCTATATCCAAACCGTTAAGAAAAATGCTAGAGTTCACAAAATGTATAACTCATTAGTTGCAATGTGTATTCAATAATGATGTATTAAAAACTGATAAAATCTATTAAAAATTATCATTAATGAATTAAATCGACTAAGATCGATTACATTAAACTGACACAATAATAATTAAATTATGTACAGTAGGAAAACGGTGGGACCAAAATTTTTGTTCGTTATATACCAGGTTCGCTATAACGGGGTTCGACTGAAAATGTTTAAAGGTTTGATTAATATAAATGAAATAAATCAGAGGTTGAGCTCCATTACCTTTTCATACCCAGATATTAAAGAATCTTTCTCCTGAGTTAGTACACTTAGCTCATTCTGAAGACTGGTTATCTTTTCAGAACCATCTTTTGAAGCTGCAGTCAAACTAAGTTCAAGTTGTTGCAACTTTTCTGATAGCTGCTGGATAGTTTCATTTAGTTTTTCAATTTCACCTTGCGATGCAGTGAGGTCACTCTGAGTTTTGAGCAACTGGTCTTCTTTTTCTTGCACACAATTAGTCAAATTTTCTATTTCTTTCACTAAATCAAGCATTTTCTAGAGGAAAAACATAATAATGCGAAATTAGCATCTTTTAGTTGCATACAAACAAGCTTGTACAATTTTTAAGATTCATAAATCTGTGGCATTATGGCAGATGTTGATATGTCCAAAAAATTCAATTTTATGTTTTAAGTTGATATGTCACATTTAAAATAGGTTCTTTAATGTGGCAAAAGCTGATAGTGGAATTATGAAATAATACTAAGTTATTCATATTAGCAAATTCTGTTATGTATAAGAAAGGTAATACTTGGTCCCTAATTGCATACTTTAGTCCCTAATTGAAAATGTTTATTGAAGACCAGCCATATGCTTGTAGTTGAATATGAGTATTAACTAAAGAATATTTGGATTGAAAAACTTAATTGAGCGATTTTATACTTCACAACAAAAGTTATTTTTTAATTTGCCAAAAACATTAAAAAATGAAATATCAACATCTGCCATAATGCCACAGAAATAATGAGAAATAGTTAAAAAGGGTCCAAATACAAAATGGATTGGTATTAAAACTAAAACCAAGGACTTATGTTGTATAATAAACTAAGGAAACTATGGCAAATGGCAGAGTAAAAACACTATGGCATAACAAAACTATGGCAGAGATCAAAAGCAGATCTCTGTAATGTGAACATTAATAGTCAAAATTTACAATGATTTACTCTCATAAAACATTTTGCTGGAGTTTAAAAATTATCTGATGTTTATGCTAACAAACAGAAATTTCAACCAGTGCAACCAGAATTTTTCTTTTAGGGGAGAAGGCTTAAGTGGACAAAAACAAAATTGGTAAATTGCATCTGATAATATTACACTTGAATCACATCCTTTCTGTTCATGTTTTAGCTCCTTGGAAGAAGAATCTCTACCCTTGGGGTTGCATCATTATCAGAATTCAGAAATAAACAAACAAAACAAACTTTTAAAAAATACAAATTACCTGCTGTGTTTCTGCAGAGCTAGATTCACTTTGGGATGTCAAAACTGTAATTTGATCTTCAAGAGATTTTAGTTTAGCAGCTTTCTCTTCAAGCTCTAACTCTTTTTGTTTAAGAGATTCACTTAAATCTTTTTTCTCATTTTGAAGTTGTGACACAGAAGCAGCTTGAGAATCAAAATTTTGTTGTAATGAAGAAATTAAATTTTCCTTTTCTTTGATGGAACTTATATAGTCATTAAGTTGACCAGATTTTGACTTAATCTCTTCATCAAGTAAACTTATTTGCTAAATTATACAAACAAAAAAAAGTAAAAAAAAATTATTAAAAATAAAAATACTTTCATGCTAATATTTTAACAAAAAAAATTTCAAATGATATAATAATAAAACAATAATATAAATAGTAATCCTTTATCAAATGAACAATCAATACTGTCAAATTAAAAATTTATTGGCTTTTGTCATAATTGCATAAGATCCCAATATGAATATCATGATTTTTGACTCATTGCAAATAGAAAAACAAACTAATTGTTCTAATTTCCCAATACTCTGTTTGGCATTATATAACACCCAATTTCTTGAACAATATTCATGCTAGGAAAAGCTAAGTATATAAACATAAGCTTTAATTTTAATGTAACTGTTTATAAATATTTTCTTTAAACTGTCTTTGGCAAAGGTGCAAAAGTAACTTATAAAACATTAATAGCAATTTAACATACTGATTATTTTTCTTTCACTAATTCTGCCATATGCCTTAGCAGTAACTGTCATAAAAATAATCTGTAAATTGCATTCAGATAATTTTTGATCACTGAAAATGTCTTCTAAAAAATTTCTCTTACATTATTGTAGTGTTCTGTTTAGGCATAATAAATTAAATGCAATATCTCTAGAGGAGGATAATTTTTTTGGAGGTCATTTTAACAATACATCTTATACGTGTGCATAAACTCGAAGAATCGTGGAAAACTCGTACATGCATTACACTCCTTATGTTTGAACCCACAAAAATACTAATATTCCTAGCGCATAATATTCCTTACAGAGGTTTTCAAAGACCAATCGCATAAATGCTTTTATAGTATCAATTATACACTTTAATCGAGGTACACTTTAATAATACACTTTAATTTAGGTAGACAAAAATCTACCTAAAAATTAAGGCCCTAGGACAAGGATTCACAACAGGGTCCAGGTGGACCCCTTGGGGGTCGATGGAAGTTTAAAAGGGTCTATAGTATTCCAGGGGGTCTACTGGGGGTCTATGATAAATTTTTCTGTTTTAATATGTATAAATATAGATTTGCATAGGGTGGAGTGATCCACACGTCTAAAGTCAAATGTCATGATGCTTCTGCATATGCCTCGAATGCTGCCGTCAGCTTTTATTTGTGTACCAACACTAAACAGAACTAGGGAAATCCACTGGACCTATGGGTCCTCCCGATGCAAACAATCAGAAGCACTTTTGTTTTACTCTTGCCGATGTTTGTGCAATTACAATCTGTGTTTCTGAAATCTTGTTTATGTTTGTGAAATAGTTGTGTGTATAGTACAAAAATAATAAAACATAGACCTGATGAACCACTTTTTCTAATTTTTTGTTCATATTCTTAGTCAAATTGTCATCTTTAAGTGTTTTAAGTGCAATTATTAGTATTATAATTATGTTGTATGCTGTATATTACAGAGAAAATGTGAGGGGGGTCGATGAAGAAAATCCTTCTTTTAAAAGGGGTCTATGTAGGAAAAAGGTTGGGAACCTCTGCCCTAGGATATAAAGCAAAGAAATAAAAGACAATGAATTAAAATGGGACAAACTGATAAAAAAATATATAAGAACCCCCTAGTTAAAGAGAATATAGATCATTATACATAAATAATTAATATTTTATAAATCATACTATTAAAAATATAGATCAATGTTATTTTAGACAGACTAAAAGTTATATGAAAGATAAAGGATCACGGCTGTTGAATAATAAATGAAAAAGAAAAAACAGCATAAATCAGAGTTCACGTTTGAAAGGCAAAATTAAGGAAAAATAAAATTCTTTAAGAAGAAATGATATGACATAAGACTACAACTTAAGATAATAAATGATAAATTTTCTAGAAAAAAATCACCAGTGAGGACATTTAACTTTTTTTAATTAAAATTATTTATACCTAGATTTGATTTTTTTATGTAATCACAGGTTCTTTACATCCAACAAGAATGTATGAACTCTGAATTATCCAAAATAAGAACTGAAAATATTTCAAATTAAAAATAACAAAAAAAATAATCAGCAAAATATCATGCATAAAAACTGTTTAAAGTATACCTCAAAAGTAATTTTAAGTAAACAACTATTGACTTTAATCATATGGCCTAAATATTCATACAAATGAACTAGATGTCTCTATGCAAATAACAATTAATTGAGATAATTTACTTATAAAAATAATCTACACAGAATGATAGTTTCCATGGTGAAGTTAAAAAAAAAAATTCACCCATAAATAAGAACATAGATGGCTCCAAAAGTGTACAAGCAATACTAAGAGTACTTAAATACAATACTTGCACTTAAAGAAAAAGCAAAATGTCTAAAAGAGGTTATGATCAAATGAATAGCTGCTAAAACATGCAGCTGTAATTTATAAAATTTAACAAGAATATGAAAATAAATTGATGTGCTTAAAAAATTAAAAATTTATCAAATAATCATTTCATTCCTTTTTGACAAAATGTATGATATTAAAAAGAAAGAAAGAAAGAGAGTGACAAAAAGAGAATAGAATTATTAAGAAATTTAAGATATTTCCAAAGTGAAAACAGAAGTTATCTTTAGAATATTTTTATATTAACTGTTAAACAGGGAGAGAACAATGCAGAGCTAGATAATAGTATTAATAAAAAGCAATTTTAAGAAATAAAGATTGTTAATTATTAAAGTCATAAAATGTATGACTATTTATAAAATATTACACAACCAATATGTTTGAAACCCCAAAATAAATGTTTAAAGCAAACTTTTAAAAATCAAAAATACCTTCTGTTTTTCATCACTAACAGACTCAAGTTGAGATTTCAGTGCAACAATTGTTTCTTCTAAAGACTTTTGAACAGCAACTCTCTCTCCAAGTTCACATTCTTTTTGTTTAAGGGCTTCATTTATATTTTTGTGCTCATTCTGAAGTTGTGATAAAGCAGCAGATTGATCTTTCAAGCTGAGTTCTAAAGCTGAAATTTTATTGTCCTTGTCTTGGGTAGATGATATGAATTCTGCAAGTTGACTAGATTTTGTTTTAAGTTCCTCATTTAATGAATTTACCTTCTAGACAGCATAATTAAGAACAAAAAGAAAAAGTAAATGTAAATCAAATTTTAAACATTTCAAAATCAAGAATATGCAAAAATGAAGCAGACCAAAACAGCAACGCAAACAGAACTGTCAAAGCCAAAAAACAAAAACAAAAAACTAAATGAACAATAAAGCAAACTCATCCACAAAAATATGCTTCAAATTTATTTATGTCTATGCTTCAGCTCTTTTTAAAAAAAAACTATACCCAAAAAATAAAATTTTCAAAATGTATTTGGTAGATGCATGTAAAGCATGTACATTAAAAGGACATGAAAACTTCACTTTATAAAATTATGTTAATGATACAAAAATGAAATTTAGTAACAACAGAAAAGAATTTTTCAAAGTGACTTTGTAACTCATTTCTGCTTTGGGGTTTCAAAGTTTCTTAGGAGAAGGAATATATATATATATATATATTTTTTTAAGCGACACACAAATATATATATATATATATATATATATATATATATATATATATATATATTAAAAAAAAAACTCAGTGAATTTTAGTACATTCATTAAATTGAAGAGGAAAAACTTTTGCTTTCAGTCAGTTAATTACAAATGCTATCAGAATCAATTTTGTTTATGAAGAATTATCTTTAAAATAAGCTTATTTGTAAAAAAAAAGGGGGGGGGGGAATGAGTCCAAATAAATAATTCTCCTGAAAATGGCAATACAAGACTATCTTCATTATCTTCATAACTGAATAATAGCTCCCTATTAACTATTCAAAGTATCAACTGGCAATTTGGATAAAAGTATTTACAGGCATGTTTAATGCCCAATATAAATAAAAACAACTGATTTGGATTAAGTCTTTACAATACAATTCTGTTAACACAGCTTTTGCTTCATACCTCATTAAACATTTTCAAATATTCAGCCATTGCATGCGCAAATCTATAAAAGCAACTAAAATAGCCAACTAGCTTAACTCAAAATTGTACAAGCTAAACAAAGTAATTCTATGGCTAAAAATTAAGCTTTGAACATGAAGGACAAATTCAGGTAATTTGATTTCAATGTTAGTAATAAACTGTCAACTAAGATATCATGAGATCAAAAACTCCTTGAAATAATCTTCATTTTGAAATATAGTAGAGAAATACCAGTCTTCTTACAATTGAACCAAAAAATTTTGAATTCAAACTTCATCATTCTTTTGAAACCACAAAAAATTCTTGGAATATCCTAAAACTCACTGTAAATTATAATAGTTGATAAACTAGACATCAAATTAGTGCAAAGCAAACTGCAAGACCACTCGACATTTGTAGAGCAAATCCAAAGAAAAAACATTTCAGCTTGTTCTCATTTAGCAGTTGAAACTGTTTCAGGAAAATCAAAAGTTCCCAAAAAATATTCTTTTGGCACAAACATTATTTTAAAAAAACATACAGAAACTGGATTGGAGATGCCAGCAAGACACGACAAAAATTTACAATATTTAGCACAACACAGCACATTTCACATTCAGATTAATAAGTATTAAATATTCATCTGCATTGTGCCTTAATTAAAAAAAAAACACTAGTTTCTCCCACATATGGTCTTTACTTAACAACAAGCATATGCTGGAAGACAGAGGATAAAAATATTAAATATTCATCTGTCTCATGCCTTAATAAAAAAAAAAACCACTAGTTTCTTTCATATATGGTCATTAGTTAAGAGCAAGCATATGTTGGAAGCAATTGTTATTTGCATAGCTGAAATTGAAATGCTTCGTTTTACCAAGTAATATTTACCACTTACCTCACCAAGTTCTTTTATTACATCATCAGCATGACCTTTGGCTTCTTCTTCCTTTAATAACATCTGTTCACTTAAGTTCCGATTATCTTCTATTAACTGAGTCACCTTTTCAATATTGCTATTGAGTTCATGCTTCAGATTTGTTATCATATCATCTTTTTCTTGAATAGTTGTTTGAAGATGTGAAATAATATTATCATTGTTTGAAGAGGTTTCCCCAGAACACTTTTGTAATTCAGTTAACTGGTTAAAAATCTCCTAATAAAATAAAAGTTAATAAAAAGTACATATCAATAACCCCCTAGTAATGAGATTGTTACTAATTTTTTTAATAAATTTTAAAGTTCTAAGGACTTAAAGTTCTCTCTTCACTTGACACAATACTGAACATTTACTCAAGATTCCTACACATGTGTAATGTAACCTTACATATATTCATATACATTTCTTTATAAAATTTTTTAACCTGATTTGATTACATCTGTTTGAAGAACAATCAATGTTCAAATGTTGGTCCTATCATTTTGGACTAGTCTCATGGAAAAAATATAAGTAGAACATAATGACAATTATTGATCCATAGTTCACCAGAAATGCTGAAGTAACCAAGCTCAAGAGAAGAAAATTCAATATAGTGCCTACAAGATTATAGATTTAGTTGGCATAGCATTTTTTAATGAATGAAATGATACAGCATACTTTTTAATACTGATTTCTGTATTTTTTACCTGTTACACACATTTACTTATTTTTACCCAAAAGTCTGAAGTATCTTTCAAATATCCAAAATATTAATCATCTGTGCAAAACAAACAATGGTCTAAGCTATATATAAGTTAGAAAATTTCTTGTGATGAATGAGCTAGAAATTCTAGAGCTATGGGAGTACAGTAAAGGAACAATTATCCGAACTAACTGGAACCATAGGCAATCCGGATAATCAAAAATCCAGATAATCCAGGTAATATGGCTAATAAGCAAAAAAAATCCTTAACTAAGCAGCCTTACTGTTCATTACAATAAAAAAACTATGTTTTGTAACAAAATTACATAGCATTGTTTACAAGATATTAAAAAATATAAAAACTTTTCACATCATTTCTTAACAAAGAATTGGTAAGTCTAGTAAGCTTTCTTAAACTCAACAAAAAGCATTTTATTACCATAATTTATTGTACAATCTATGCAGGAACTGTACATTGAATCAAACTAAAAAGCGACTATTTGGCATACTTATAGTTATGTTCTAGCTATCATAGTTAAAAATTATTATCTAATATGAACATTAAATAAAAATAATGTCTACAAATCTGATCCGGATTATCCAGAGATCTGGATCAACGAGGGCCAGATAAATGAGCTTTTACTGTATTTATTAAATGAATAAATAGACAATCACATTCCTGCATAGCCCAGTGCTCATACAGAAGGAACAAAGTGGTTAGAAGGGGGGGGGGGGGGGGGAAGTGGGCTCTCATGGATCTTCTGGTTGTTTTCTTTTTTTAATCTGGTATTTTAAAAATATTTTGGGGGAAATTCCAAATATATAATTATATAATACATATGTAAGTATGTACTTTTGTCATTGAGTATACAAATACAAGAACTAATGTCATTTATTGGGTAGACAAGCACTGGCATATATGAGTATGAAATTTATTCAATCACACATAACCCAATGCTTGTCTACCCAAATACTTGTCTAGACATGTTTCTTTCAGAAAAAAATTGGTAAAATATAGCACATCAGTGTGATCACAGCAATCACTATAATAATAATGGTTATAATCTTACGTGCAATAAGAAATTATATTCAATTTTACGTTTCCTGCTAATGGTGCTTCCCTAGAATATGTTACCAGAGATTATGGACTATTTGGATCTAAACGTGCATCCTCTGCCTTATGAAAGTTTCCTTTACACAATTTTTTAAAATAAAATTCTACATCAATAGTATGATGCCCAGTACAAAGGGCTTAAGTCAAAAACAGTTTTTAGATACTTGTTAGTATTGATAAAAAGAAAAAAAATTGACTGGTATAAAAAGCTTAGGTCTATAAATTTCATGTGCAATATTAACATTTCTTGTTTCATAATCAAATTTTCATTCCAGTTAAAATATCTTTTTTTCATATAAATACTAACAAGTATCTAAAAATCACTGTTTTTGACTTAAGTCCTTTATACCAGGCATCATAGACTACCTGTTTTTCCTTACAGAATGACATCAAAAGAGGATACTTGCTTTAAAAAATAGAGGAGGATATTTTCTTACAACAAATACTCTTGTTGTAAAAAAATATCCTCCTCTGTTTTCAGCCTGAAACTTTAATAATTCAGATTATTGTGAATGGCTTATCAATTTTAAGCAAAGGTTAGCACTTTTTCTAAAAGTTAAATTACAAGTACACTAAAAAGCAGAAAGAGCTTTGAAGTTTCCCATGGACTGAAATCATCATATGAAAACAGTATGGGAAACCCTTGTACCTAGGGCCATCGTGTACCTAGGGCCACCATGCTTTATTTTAATAATTATTATTTTACAGCATTTTTACTCATTGGAGTGAGTGACAACATTGTTTCAAATCATAAAAGCCATTTTTAATGAAAGCAAGAAGAAGCTATAGTTAAATAGAAAAGAAAGTCTTGATTTGATGATCAAAACAAAATATTTTCATTTCAATTTGAAGTCTTATTTTGTGAAATTAAGTGCAAATTTATGTTTTAATGTATAGCAGATATTTTTTGTAATCATTAAAGGAAAAAATGATATAAAAACAAAGTTTGGTTTCTGCAGGTCTTTGGCTATGGAAGCCATTTTGCCAAAAACAACATCTTGTACCTAGAGCCATAATCTTGTCTTGTACGTAGGGCCAAGGCCTCTGGTAGAAAAGAGGTGGACGAAAACTTGGCAAGTGTAGAATTCTCACTGATACCCCCGAGAAAAATGAAAATCAAGCACAATTATTGAAAAAAGTAATTAAAAAAAAGTTATGAAATCTGTGTTTGAAACAGAAAATTTATGTGGGATCATTAAGAAGACAATGGAGAAAAAACATACATTAGAAAGTGATGAAATAATAAACATTTCTTCCTTTAATACATTGCCTACAGTTAACATTTCTTCCTTATGAAGATTTTAGAAGTTGTGCATGAAAGAAATAATGGATACAATTTTTTTTTTTTTTTATTGTAAACAACAATTTCAGTGTTTGGAAATAACTGGCCCTAGGTACAATAGTGTTATTGTACCTAGGGCCATTTGTAATTTTTTTTAAATTTTCAATATCATTTACAAGTTTTTTTTTCTACACTTGATGTGATTTTTATTTAAAGAGAATAAAGCACGTAATGTATACAAACTATTTTTATTATTGTAAGTTAGTTATAAGTAAAGATACTGCCATTTGAAAATAGCTGGCCCTAGGTACAAGGGTTTCCCCTACATCAGAGAATTATAATATAAATCTATTATATTTTTATAATAGTTTATTAAAATTCCTCTAAGATATTAATTTAATATTTGAAAACATAGCAGCAAGAATGTCATCCTCTTTTGAGAGTACTGCAATGTAAAAAAGCTTAGGGAGCACTGAAAGATGAAACTGATTTAAAAATGAAATAATCTGCATAGCCTCAATCCACTACCAAGTCAGCTTGCCAGAGGTATTAAAAAAAATCAAAAATGGAGAAATTATTATTTCTTTATATTTATCCCTTTGTGTACCATAAAACTGTCAAACTTTGCCAACAAGGGGGTAACTTTGCTCCAAAAAGTAAAAACTTCAGTGACGTCATAAGCGAAGAATAGAAATGTGAGAGCCTTGGTTTTGGGTTGATAACAAACAACTCAACCTTCTTTTGTTATTCAATTTTTTTTAAAATCATAATATTTCATATTTTAAGGCCTGCCAGGTAGTCAATGCATGGAGAAGAGCCTTAACTGAATTCAATTTGTGCCCCCCCCCCCCCCCCCCCTCCAAAAAAAAAAAAAAAAAGTTAGAAGCATGCTACGCCTACGATCTGCAGAGTCTCAATCTACTACCAGTTTAGCTTGCTAGAGGTATTTTAAAATACCTATTCAAATAACTTTCATACCTAATCCTTACCTGTTTCTCCCCTGATATTTGCTTTACTGTTAATTCAAGCTCAGCAATTTTATTTTGAAGCCTTTCGATATCTGGGGAAACAGCTGAAGAATCACCAACTTCACTCAATGCTTCTTGGCCTAGCAATATTTCTTTAATATTTAAAAACTTTTCACCCTAAAAATATGAAATCAAATCATGATTAAAATAGCAAAGAAAGGATAAAATACCAATACAGTCCAGATAAGTAAAAGAGAAACTGAAGAAAGCAATATCATAAACACAAAAACTTACATAATCTTTACTAACAAATTCTTCAATACGCTTCAGAACCTGATTTTTCTGTTGAAGCTGCAACTGAAATATTCAGAAATATTTTCTAAGACTCCATTCAATACCCAAAAAACAATAATCATAATGAGTTGACCTCTAAATGAGTTACATCCACTTAAACAATTATAAACTTAGTATATGTATATAAGTTTATTATAAATGCATATAATATGCTTGAGAGAACAATTAATACTAAAGACCCAAACAAGATAGTGAAAATTTTACCATGCATTAAATTTTGTATACAGTTACCCCAAATTATGATATATAATATTCTTGAGAGAACAATTAATACTAAAGACCCATACAAAATAGTGAAAATTTTACCATCCATTAAATTTTGTATACAGTTGCTCCCAAATTATGGTATATAATATACTTGAGAGAACAATTAACCTTTTACATGCCAATGTTCCTTTTTTGGAACATCATGTTTAAAACTTTAAAAAAAAAATAAACCATGATATCTGTCAGTTTGAAAAAATTACCATTTATTATAGAAGGTATGATTGATTTTTTGACATAAAATTTTATTTTTCAAATAGGAATATTTCAGCATAGGGAAATTTCTAAAAATTGGCTTTTTTTACAATTTTTACAGTACGTAAGAAAAAAAATTCTTTAAAATTCCTAAAAATTCAAATCCACCCAAAAATTTCCCCATCATACTTGCAAAGGACAAATTTTATAAGTTAATAAAAGAAATTAAAATAATAGCAAGAAATAGTTCCTGACGATTGCGGAAAAATGCAATGTTCCAAAAAAGGAACATTGGCATGTAAAGATAAACAAAATCAGTGATATCACACGTCTGATTCTGTTGTCTGATTACTTAGAAAATTTAGCAAACTTACAAAGCTGTATGCCCTACAAAAAGGAGACTCTTTGGACATCGACGCAAATGACATTCAGCAGTTTCTTGGATTGCTGTGTATTTAGTGGCTAGCCCTCAGTACCTGATGAAAATTCATATTAGAGCTCTCAGAAAGATTTGCATATCCCAATTGTTAGCACTACAATGCCCAGAAATAAATTTCGAATGTTAAAAAAGTATTTCCATATTGTTGATAATAGTAAATTGGAACCAGGTGATAAATTAGGGAAAATCTCTCCCTTTTATGAAGAGATTGGGAAAAAAATTCGTCAATTTGGATTTTTTCATGAAAATATGAGTATTGATGAATCCATGGTTCCGTATTATAAACATTATTTGGCTAAGATGTTCATATGTGGAAAACCAATTCGCTTTGGTTTCAAAACTTGGATGCTCTGCTCAGCAAATGGTTATCCTTATGCTATGTCTATCTACAGTGGAAAAAGTTCGAAAAATGAAAATTTGCTGCTTGGATCAAAAGTTGTCTTTGAGCTATTATCTTTTATTGACAATCCAGAGAAACACAAAATATTTTTCGATAACTTTTTTACATCGCACAGTCTGCTGATAGATTTATTTATAAGTCTTTAAGGCAATCGGCACAATACGAGATTCTAGAATGGGACAATGTCCTCTTAAAACAGCAATAGAAATGTCGAAATTTCAACATGGAGAATTTGATTACCAATGCGATGGAGAAGTTTATATGTGCCATTGGAATGATAGTTCTTTTGTAACTATTGCATTAAATTTTATCACTCACGAACCATTAAGAAGAGCAAAAAGATATGCCTGAGCTCAAAAAAATAAAGTTGATTTTCCCCAACCTTACATTATAAAATTATATAATGAAGGAATGGGTGGAGTAGACCTGTTGGACCAACTTCTTGGAAGTTATTGACCAAAATTATGCAGCAAAATATGGTACTGGAACTTACTTATCAACACATTGAATGTGGTTGTGGCTGCTGGATGGATCTTACACACTGATTTACACAAAAACACCACATTAGAAATGACTGATCTGAAGTTTAGAAGAAAAATTACTTTGTATTTGCTACGAGTGAAACCTAAAATTCACATTATACCTGGACCCCATGCCCGACGTCTGCAAGAAAATCAGATGCACATTATATAGTTACATCATCACAAGGCATTGTGCAGTGTGCCAAAAAAAACATTACAAAAATGTGTTTTGAATGCAAGAAAAGGCTCCATGTACACTGCTTCCTACAATATCATGGACACTGAGAAACTGCTAAAAAGGATTACAAAAAATTAGTGATTTAGAATGTTTTATATTTTTTGTGCTACTGGTTGAAATCCCATGTGCCTTCTAAAGGATAAAATATTTTATTTTTTATTCATAAGGTATTTTACATTTTTAAAATCGCATTTATTCATATTATGTATATTATTAGTCAAGTTTGTGTAAGTGTAAAATTGTTTTTATTGCTTCTTTATACTTTTTGCATTGCATTTCTTATAAAATATTAAGCTAATTAAAAATTATGTAAATTTTTTTAATAAGTTTTACTTAAATTTTAGTAATTTCACATCAAATTGTTCAGTAAACCATTTTTACAGCATAAAATTTTAAAAGATTCATCATACAATGCTTTGTTTTCATGAAGCGAAAAAAAAAGAGAAAAGATAGCATTACATGCCAATGTTCCAAAAATGGAACATCCGGGAAATCATAGACACAATTTTTTTATGGCAATTTTTTTGTTTTATAGTCTTTATGGATGTATTCTAATGTGAATTTGATGAATTAGTTGTGTATTTTATTCCTGGATCATAGTGCGGCATGTAAAAGGTTAATGCTGAAGACCCACACAAGATTGTGAAAATTTTACTATCCATTAAATTTTGTATACAGTTGCTCCCAAATTTAGACTTACAGTTGCTACCAAATTATGGTATATAATATGCTTGGGAGAACAATTAATGCTAAAGACCCATACAAGATAGTGAAAATTTTACCTCCATTAAATTTTGTATACAGTTGCTCCCAAATTTAGACATACAGTTACCCCAAATTATGGTATATAATATTCTTGAGAGAACAATTAATGCTAAAAATCCATACAAAATAGTGAAAATTTTACCATCCATTAAATTTTGTATACAGTTGCTCCCAAATTATGTTATATAATATACTTGAGAGAACAATGAATGCTGAAGACCCATACAAGATAGTGAAAATTTTACCATCCACTAAATTTTGTATACAGTTGCTCCCAAATTTAGACTTACAGTTGCTTCCAAATTATGGTATTTAATATGCTTGGGAGATCAATGCTAAAGACCCATACAAGATAGCGAAAATTTTACCATCCATTAAATTTAGTATACAGTTGCTCCCAAATTACGGTAACTCATACTACATGATTATTAATAGCAACAAATTTTCAGGCTTAAAAAATTAAAACAAAATGCAAAGTTGCAAAGTTATAACAAAAGTCACAGTACTGCACATTAAAAAAGGGAGAATAAGCAATGCATATAATTTACAGATACAACATTAAAACAGGTCACTTGTGGGACAGTTTAATTAAACAAGCTCAAAATAAAATAATTTAGACAGATAGACTTTTAACATCGTTTTCAGTTCCTGAACTATCCTCTCCATTTCACTAAGAATATGACTGTCAGATTGATATTTTCTAAAATTGTGATTCCTTCTTCTAGCATATTATTTTTTTTCTCAACCTTGGATGCCATGCCTATAAGTTAGTAACTTATATTTTAATTTAACTCTAAATTGAAATATTCTTTACTAATAATAGGAGTCTCAGAGTAGTAGTTATAAAGTTCTGGTTACCCTATGCATAAATCAGAATTGAACATACTAATACATTAGGTAACCTGGGTACAAATAAAAGCTCTCCCACTCTAATATGTCAATACACATCTGATTAAATTCAAGCATACAATTTAATTTTATAAAACTGCTTAGACATCATTTGTGGTATATGAAACTGATTTGTTTAAAGTTACATCTTAAGAGTGCACTAGTTGGTACCCGTCAAAATATGACGGCTAGATAGTAAAAAAATGTACTAATACACAAATTATACTCAACACATCATTGCCAAATGCTGAAAATCATAATAATGCGCAGAAAAAAGTTGATGTGTTTAAGCAGCATTGTGCTTAGTGAGTATCTAAAGCCAGATTTAAAAATGTCACTGACCATTCCCAGAAAACAATTTTATTTAATTGTAAATTATCGCTCATTAAACAGCACGAAATAAACAATTTTCATCAGGTTTAATCTTACATTTCACAAACATAATTATCATAAAAATAAAAATAGCAAAGAGAGATTTAGAGAGACTTCTCGGAATAAACATGTTTATCATTCAAATATGTCACTGAGCATATGCAGAAACAGTGAGTTTCTAAAGACAGATTTAAACATGCCACTAAGCATGTGCAGAAATCAATTTTTAATTGTAAATTATCACTAATTAATAGAAATTGCGGTTACAAAAACCAAATTCGACAAATCTACAGATTACAATCTTTCGTTTAAGACCAAAATGAAGTAAATTGATGCAGTAATTTTCTCTCACAGACTGCCCAAAAAGTCGGCTTAGCAACTTAAATATATAGATTATATCTGCCAAAAATTAAAACTAGTAAAATTCATGGCATACTTCATTATTTAATTCATCTATTTTGTAACATATTTCCTAAAATTTAACTGGTGATATACAAACTAGGAATCTTTGTTTTAAAATTTCTTTCTGTACCTCTGTGCACACATATAAATATCAATAAACAATTTATTCCATATGAAGAAAAAACACCAAAAATTATAGCATGATGATAATGGCTAATTTAAATTTGATTATGCATATTTATGTACCTCATAGTCACTTTTGGTAATCTTCTCTTCTTCCAGCTGAAATTGAATATCTTCTAGTTTCCTAAATTAAGAAAGAAAATGCATATAACAGCTTTTTCTACATATCTATCTTATCTTTTCATTTATGGTTCAGTCTAGCACACAGCTGAAAGATGACACATTAAAGAAAATTAAAGAAATGTATGAAAATCCATTCTCACACATATAGTATTAGTAAACTTCTGTTTGTGGGCACAGTGGCCCAGTTGGCAAAGGCAACGAGCCAGTGATTTGAACGTCACTGGTTCAATGCCTGTTGTTGACAAATCCACCACTGTGTAGAATAATGGCAGCTGGTGGACGAAAAATCTGTCATGGCTGCAATGTCCTCCAAGTTCTCAAATTTACCTCTGGAGGTGCGGGATCAAGTGGTCCGGTTCTGTCACTTGACTCAGTTCAAAATTTGCAGACCAACGTATAGAAGTCCAACCTCTCTTGAGGCAATGGCACCCCCTCTTCAGTTGATATAGTGCTTCTATTCACAGACATGACAACAAATGAACAAATTTCTGTTTTACTATTTCTGTATCAGTAAAACACAAATTGTCTTGGGATATGTTTTCATTAAATAACAATAAAATCTTATAAAACTGCCTCTATTAACACATTTTTTTATCCATTATTCAGGACTATACAGTATTATAAAATCATTTTAATGCTAATCATGTAACAAGTATATTATAAATCTGATACTTTAATTTTACTATCTTTTTTAGGGGGGGGGGGGGGGTACTGCTATAACCTGCCTTTTGGCCATCACTATGTCTCATAGATTATCCTAAGGTATGAGCAATACAGTCAAATCTGTTTTTGTGTGGTCTTTTATTATGTGATATTTTTTGTGCAATATTCTTTTTTGTGCGATTTGTTTTGTGCAATTTTTTTTAAGCAGTATGTGAATATGTATCGAAAAAAAATTGAAATTATGTATTTGAAATTCCAAAAAGAGCTTCGATTGTGTATATCTGCCTATCACAACATTTACAAGCAGCTGATCAAACAACCATTGTCGCAAAAACTTATCACCAACTACATAGTAACAAAAAATAAATCAACTCTAATACATATCTTCAAGTGACGAAAGCAATTACGAACCAGTTCATTACAAAAATATGTGTGTTTTGGACTACAATGAGTATTATCGATTATGTACATTTTGAAAATTTCTCCATGTTTAAAATGAGAAATTAAATTTTTTTTTAAATGTTTGCATGTGTAATTTAATTATTTATTTTGTTTGGAAAGCACTTTCTTGCTATTTCGCAAAGCTTTGACATATTTTCTAAGTGAGACTTTTTTATGTAGTCCCTCTCCACCGCATAAAAATTTTTTTTTCTTTAATATGTTATGAAAAACTATTTGTTATAGCTATTTATGGAGTTTCTGAATATTTTTTTTGTGCGGTCCCTATCTACCATATAAAAACAGAATTGACTGTACAGATAATCCAGTCCTTTTCAATTCTCCCAATATTAATTTAAAAAACAATTAATTACAAATTACATTTTGAAAAAGACAAAAGAAGATAGGGAGGATCTGAATATTAAGTTGAATATCCGAAATATCATCTCTAGCAACCTTTTTAAGAGTAAAAGCACTGAACTTTTCCAAAGTATGAAAGAAGTTATAATAACATACAACACCAATCAAAACATCATATTTCAAGGCTATATTTTTAATCTATGAAGGCACAACTTTTAGTGTTCAGTGATGATAGCTGGGTGATAAATTTATTTAAATGTTTATTAGAATGCTTTACCCTTCTCATTCACACTTCAAATACTTTTAACACAATGATCAAATTTTAAATAATTTGAAAGAAATGAGAAAAAAATAAGCATATTTCTGACCCCAAACATGAACTTAATGCTTTGGTTGATTCTAAATATAAAATGAAAATATCATCTACCTTTGAGTAGTACCGAGTTGCTGTTCAAGGTCCTTTTTTTCAGATTCTGTTTCTTTTTGTTTTTTTTCCAACAGCAAAGATTTACCTTCAACCTGAAATCATTCATTGATTAAGAAATGTAGTCTTAAATGGAGAAAACAATGATTACATTTTAAAATTGAACATTTTAACAATGTTCATTAGATTAGAAACAATGATTACATTTTTAAGAAAAAACTTAAGACAAAAATTTCGATCATTTACCATCAACAAACACCTCCCCAAAAAATCGAAAACACACCAATATGAATCAATTCTATGCCTGATATTTAAAATAACCTATTTCATGTATGCTTATCACACATATTATTTTCCTATACAATAGCACATAATTCTCTAATATTTTCAGGCATGAAGAATAAAAGAAAAGCCCTTTAAACTTCAATTGGAAAATTTTTAGTCACTTTTGTAAAAGTGCAGTCTCCATACAGAATTTTATTCTCTAACTAAAGACAATGGTTTGTTTCTAAAAATAATCTTGCAAAACTACTTCAACTTCAAACTTATCTAAAATACTCACCAGCAAACACTTCTTTAAAAGCTATAAACAGATGTCCCTCAAATGAGTGATCAAAACAGATATGACAGACAACATAGAAACCGCAGGCATTAAAATCAGTCACAGTGTGAATCACTCTCCTACTATGCTTTAAACAGTTAAAAAGAAAAACAAAAGTAAACTGGAAAGAATGTGAGATGGATGAAAGTTTTCAATATTGCTTTAGAAAATAAATTATTTCATTATGCAAAAATCCATACAATTCTAAATTGTATAAATGCTAAATACTAGACAAAGTGTATTAATTAAACACATAAACATGCATATGATAATAATACAACAAAAGTATCCATCAAAAAAGATTATAAGTATGTATTCATAATTATTGTATTGAATACATATTGACCATGAAACTCGATAGTCTCCTGTTTTCTTTAAATGTTAGTTTGAGGGTTGTTTAAATGATGATAGTTTATCTTTTTTGAGAATACAAGATTTCTATAGCTCTTTGACTAGCTACAACAAGGCAAATCAAATTATTTATAAATGAAACTTTAGAATGCGAAACTTGCACTATCACATTGCAAATTAAATTAAAAATAAATCACAATTTCTATTTGACAGCATTAGTTTTAACTTTTAGAGAAACACAACAGGAAAAGTAAACATTTACAAACCAATTTTTAGAGAAGTCCCAAAACAGCTATTTTAATTTACAAACAAAATCAACAACATGCAAAAAAACTAGCACCAAAAGTTCAGTTATACAATGATGCAATAAACAGTTATAAAGGAACAAGAATACATACAGTAAAAAAAGTAAAAAAGCTGAGAACATGAAATGGAAGTAAAAAATAGAACATTTAAAAAAAAGTAATAGAATACAAAGTTCGAAATGAAAAGCATGCACTATGAACTAAAGCCAGGAGAGAAGATAAAGAGAAAATTACAGAGACAGAAAGGGGAAAGAGCTTTAAAAACTTTTAAGGACTATCAAACCTCTTCGAAATGACTTGTTACTCTAGCAAATTCAGCTCGATCCAAGTCTCTCTCTTTAAGAAGTTGTTCAATGTGCTGATCTTTCTCTTTAAGTGCTTCCTATAATTAGGCATAAATACTCATTACTATGATACCTTATTTGATGTAAACATCTATACCCGACACTTTATACCTGAAAACTTGAATCATCAATACAAGGTAAAACATTTTTGAGATCTACAAACACAAAGAATATTCAAAGTTAAACTATCAAGAATGCAGCAAATAGTAAAATATACTTTTGCATTAGTGCTAGAAAAAGGAAGATTAAAATTAAAGGAGCACATCAAATATAATAAAAGTCCAAAAGCTTTTATATTTTTGAAAATATCAAGGAAAGATACTTCATGAGAAGGATCCTTTTTGGGGGCAAAAGTAATATGACCAAATAACAGCTAGCACAATGTCGATTTATCAGTATAATGTTATGTTCCCCTTGTGTTAATGTTCCTGGTAGCATGTTTTATGCAAAAAAAATTCTTTATTTTTATGGATAGAAATATACCATATGCTCTCCACTACCTTTGGATTTAAGATATGTAACAATTAAAAATAAAAATTCAGTGTTACCCTAAATTGTATACATATATATATATATATATATATATATATTTGAATAGCCAACATCTGAATATTTGCACACTGGGAATGCATATACATATACAGTCGAATACATATGAATACATATACAGTCGAATCCGGTGTTAATTGGACCACCGGTTAATCGGACCAGCTGCTTATTCAGACCAATCCTAAAGAACGGAAACATATCCTAGTGCATAAGCTTAATAGGGCATGTTCATGTAATCGGACCAGTCGGTTATTAGGACCAAAATGATCGCGTTCTGATGTGGTCCGATTAAGTGAATTGACTGTATATAATTACTCACACATTCCATAGATTGTATAATGCATATGTTATTTTTGATTTGATGAGTGACAGAGATAAGATTATATTGCCTCTGTTTTGACTGAAATAAAGAACATTGTTTATACATTAGGCAGAGGGTTACCGCACAAGGAAAATCTGTACTACTGTCTGCTTACAAGCAGATATAAGAGAAAAAAAGGAAAAGGGAGAGATAGGAGATAAAAGGAAGAATGATGTCATTGTTAGGGTTGGACAGGGCATTTTACTGAGATTTGGAAGTGTATATGAAGATTCATGTAGGCAAAGGATTTTTATGGCTTGACCTCTTGATCAATGTAATAAAGAGGTAATGTAACTACAATCTGGATGGATATTCTCACATAAATTCCAAAGCCATTATCAATAAGTGTCCCAGACTTTGTGACACATTTCTCTATTTAGTATTTTATTTGTTTGTTTGTTATTTGGGGAGGGAGGCATGCATCTTTTTTTTTTTTCTTTCTAGTTTACTTACTTTTTTAACCCTAATTGGCAAGATTATATATAATAATTTCGCAAATTTTAATAATTTTGTTGATTAAATTCTGTTCCACATTTTATATTAATGAATTAGTTTCTTTTCTATCTTATGATGAATATTAATCATGACATTTATAAGCATAATTTCTATTACTATTTTAATAAATGATAAGCGTTATTTTGTTTTGTTTGTTTGTATGTTGTTGTTATTTGTTTGTTTTTTGAGGAGGGAGGCATGCATCTTTTTTTTTCTTTCTAGTTTGCTTTTTTTTTTCTTTTTAAACCCCAGTTGGCAATATTATATATAATAATTTCATGAATTTGAATAATTTTGCTGATTAAATTCTGCTCTACATTTTATTTTAATGAATTAGTTTCCCTTCTATCTTATGATGAATATTAATCATGACATTATAAGTAATTTCTATTATTATTTTAATAATTGATAAGTGTTATTTTGTACTTAGCATGTGAAGTACTTTGCTGAGAATATATTGTGTAATGACTTACTTATGACTGTTACAACTATATAACTAAGCCAATAACCTAGGATATTCAGCTGTGTTGCAACTATTTTAATTTTATAATTTAATAATTTTAGTGTGATTAATTGTTCATTTGTTCATAAAAAGGTAAAGAGGATTTTAACTCTACAAGTTCCACACAGATTTGTACAGTTTCTATTAACAATAATGTAGACAAGTAGTATAATCATAATTAGTATGTAATTCAATTTAGCTCAAAGGACTGCTTAACCTAAAATATGAGTAACTGTTAAAGCAGTGGTTGCTCCAAACTTACAAACAGCTACACTTAAGAGCTGAATACAAATTTAACTCTCACAAAATCAATGCATATTCAATATATTACTTAGCATAATTAAATATTAAAGTAATTTACCTGTAGTGCTTTACTTGCAGTTGTAACAAACCCTCCAGAAACTTTTTTCTGAAATAACAATTTATGCAATACATTTCATAAATAGGCAGAGCTTAATATGAAAGTACATCAAAATTCTTCCATTTAAAGTAATTTCAATTTTTAAATTATATATTAGCTTGAAATATATGCCCACAATTAACAGACCAGTTCACAGCCTGTGGTATATGCTTTCAACATCCACTAGTCCGATAATCCCACATATGCAGCAAATGAAACTCTTTCCTCCAAATAGGTGTTAAAAAGGTAAAAGGTTTTAGAAGGTAAATGTTTATAGGTAAAAGGTGTTAGAAGTAAAAAATTTTTACATAGAAAAATTTATCATTGACCTCATATTTTTACTTGCAGTAACGAATACTTGAGATGGGTCTCGATGAATTTTGAATCATAAGCAACCATATAACTACAGTGATGACCACCTCCGTTTGTATCATCCCTTCATAGGAGATAATGCTGGTCCACCTATATGATGCTCCCACAAGCCCGCCCAGAGGGAGGGGCAACTGGGGCACTCTGCCCCAAGCCCCCAACTGCCGCAAAAAAATTTATTTATTAGATTTCTTCTGAAAGAAAATTCTGAAACTTGTACCGTACTTCAAAATTTAAAATAATCTCCTGAAAAAAGGGGCCCCTCCAAAAAAAAAAAAAAAAAAGAAAAATTATTTGATTAATCAGATTTCTCTTACTACAAAATAGTCTTGGGGCTCCCAACAGAAGTTTGTCCCAGGCCCCGTAAAGTCTCTGGGTGGCCCTGTGCTCCCATAATACAAGGTACGCCCATAAAGTAACCGGACATTTTTTTATAAATAAGAAAAATATTACTCACCTTCAAATAACTTTATCTCCTTCAAAATAATCACCAAAGGAGTCTATACAATTTTTCCAATGTTTCTTCAACTCATTGAAACACTGTTTATAGGCATTGGAACTAACCGTTCGCAAAATACACGTAAAGTTTGATTTGATATCCAAGACGCTTTCTAATCTCTGTCCTTTCATGGCGATAAGTCAGGAGAATATGGTGTGTGATTTATCACTGTAATTGAATGCTTAGCAAGATACTGTTATACAGAAATTGCTGTATGGGGCCTAGCATAATCGTGTAAAAGAAACCATTTCCCAGAATCAAACACTTCCTTCCTAACTCGCCTTATCCTGTTTCTTAATCAAAAAAAGCACCTCCTTGTAAAAATACTGATTAATTGTTTGATTTTCAGGAACAAATTCGTGGTAAAGAAGTCCTTTGTAATCAAAAAATGCAAAATCCATGCAAGGACAGAGATTTGAAAACGTCTCAGATATTAAATAAAATGTTACGCGTATTTTACGAACGGTTAATTCCAACGCCTATAAACAGTGTTTCAATGACTTGAAGAACAGTTGGAAAAATTGTATAGACTCTTTTGACGATTATTTTGAAGGAGATAACTTTATTTAAAGGTGAGAAATATTTTTCTTATTTATAAAAAAATGTCCAGTTACTTTATGGGTGCACCTTGTAAAATGGTCAGCAAAAACTGCAGTAAATAAAGGCGAATGTCTACCTGACAAGTGCCTACGCATTGGGCTGGGAGGATATTTACATTATATTAGTTTCATAGGTCTCCTCAGGGGATGAACTTTATGCTATGTAGCTCATCAAGTAAAATGATTAATTTATGAAATTTTAAAATGGTCAGCAAATGTCATGCCTCTAGAACAACTCAGAAACAGGGAGATGATCACATACTTGAAACATTCTTGAAAAAAGGGTAGAGGTTCCTACTTTTTCTCTGGGTGAAAAATTAAATACTTTTTTCAGGATTATTAAGTACCCTATTAAGATGCTTGAAGAATATAGATTTGATTGTTTTTTTGTTTTTTTTAAACTTTGCTTTCTGTTTACAGGAAGAAGAAAAAGTACTATCAAAATGATGACTATGATATGAAGTACTTAGTTGCCTGATAATATATACAATTTAATTAAACCACAAGAAAACAATTTACAAGAACTTTTAAGGACTGTTATGGATTTCTATGGCCTGTAGGCCTGAAAAGGCATATACTTTAGCCTGAAAATATTTTACTAATATTAAAATTTTGACGCTAAATTAATATCTAGAGATACTCTTTTCTAGTTTACATTTAAAGAGCCGTTAATTCTAAATGATGGTCATTTTTCATTTTAAACATGCTTACAGCTGCCTTTTATAAATATTTTGGCACTAATGAATAGATGCTGTAAAGGACAGATTTTGTTCATGCTGTGCTTTAGTACATAAACTTATTTACCAATGCTAAAAAATGATTGGTTTTAATTTCAAAACTTATTTAAATATTCATTTAAAAAAATACCTGTGTATTAGTAAGGGATGTGATTCCGAGTTTCACTCGACTAGCTCTAGAACTGTTACTTATGGAACTACTCAAAGAGTCTCTGCTGTTTGACCTCATAAGAGGAGTACCTCTCACACTTCCTGGCCTTGAAATAGGTGTTCCACCAACCCGAGAAACTTTATGTAATGGTGAAAAAAGACCGTACTTCATTTGGCAACTAAAATACCTACAAAAGAAAGAAAATTCTAAATGATGAAAATAAAGCATAAAGAGAATGTAAGATAAAACTCTGTAGGGGAATCATGACAAAATAAAGATGTAAAAATGAAAGAAATCAATTTAAAATATAAAAAAACTAAAAATATTATGAAAAATTAGAAATTGGAAGGGTTGAAACAGAAGGTATTACATAATTCTAGGGCAATTTTGATTAAATGAGAGTTTAATTTAGTGTTTTAGAGAAAAAATAATTTCTTCTATATTCAAAATTCTTATTGGATACAGAAATTAACCTCTATCCCTAAGTTTTTATTTTTTTTTTCCAATCCAATAATTTTAGTACTTATATTTAAGGTAAATTATTCACTAAAATAAAAAAATTATAAGAGGCTTTTTTAAGTAGCTTTCCTCCCTTCTTTAAGCTATGAGACTAGCAAATAATTGGTGACAATAAGAGTGAACCAAAACTTAACGACTTTTTAGGACAGTGCACTCAACATAATTATTTATGGTCTCATAAGCTTTCAAACCTCCTAAAAATTCATATTTTAGGGTGATATAGCAAAAGAAAGGCTGTTTGATGGGGAGAACATAGTTCAAAATGAGAAAAAAAAAATAGAACAACATTGAGCTTCACACATATCTGTAAATCACAAATTGAGCAGAAAAAGGTAGGCCTAAGCCTTTCATCCCTTTGCAAGCATTCCATATAAATATAATGTCATACTGTTCAGAGATTTCAAAATAAATCATTTGAAAATATGTATAAATAAATTTAATGCTAATATTATAATCTCACAACCCCTCTCTGTTTTGTGTTGTGAGAGTACACTCTTTTAAAAAATGAATTATTTTTATCCAAATTGTTATTTGTTCACAAGCCCTGAATATTTGCGCTGCCAATTTTTATTCATAGGCATACTTTTTTTCAAAATGCAGAAAATTTGATCATAATTTCATCATACTTTTTATTGAATTCTTAAGTTTTTAGAGCCTTAAAATTAAAATGAAACTTATTCCAAACTTATGTCATAAATGTAAAAATTGCTATTAAAATAATTAAATAATAAATAACAATAAAATTTTCATTGACATAATGCTGAGTACTTTTAGAGTATACTGCATAAAATATTAAGACCTATATTTTTAGATCAGATTGTGTAAACAAATGATCTTGCACTGCTGTCAAAGTCCAATCATAAGCTGTGTGGTCATTTTCATTCTACAGAGTAAAATCCTAGTTCACAGTAAAAATGAAATTTCATAAAAAAAGGTATGACTCTAGCATACAATAAAAGCTCAAAAAAAATGCAAGAATGAAAAAATGTAACATAACTGATAATATTTCAATAGTTTTCAAAGACAGTCATTTAAAATTAATTTAGCTCAGTTAGGCAAAATACAGTCTAAATCAGGGGTCAGCAACCTTTTTTACGAGTAGGACATATTTCAGAAATGTGAGAGTTTGGCGGGTGAGGATGAAGAGGGGGAGGGGGTAATATTTAAACTTAAAAATATTAATGCACATAAATTTTTAATACATAAATTCAAATTTCAATTTAAACTAAACAATCTTAAAATTGATAATTTATGCCATATTTGACATTGCAAATCTGTGGCCAACTCTTTGTAATGTGACACATAAGTTGAATTCCCAGTTCTCAGGCATTTATCCAAATGAGTATCAGTGAGGCTTGATCGGTACTTGATTTTAAATATTTCATATTGGAAAACAAAGATTCACAAGCATATGTTAATGTGCAAAAAGAGTTTAAATTCAGAGCAGGAAAAAGAAGCTGATTCACAGGGAGGGGAGAGCAATACTGTCAAGAGAGCAGGCTGCTCAATTTTATATTTCTACAGTTTTAAGATTTAAAATTTTTTTTACTAAAATTATTCATTACAACTATGAGTGTTTGTTGCTCAAACATCTAAAATTTAGATATTTCAACGGCGGGAACTTTAAAATTTTTTTGCAGGAATCAGGTTGCCCGAAGGCACCACTTTGCCGACCCCTGGTCTAAATTATACATTAACTACCACATTAGAATAAACATTTTACCTCAGAGAAGAAAATAAGTTCTGAAGAACTTTAAGTGTTCTTATTTTTAAAACCAGAGTCAAAAGATAGATGAATTAAAATGAACTCAATACCTTTTGCCAGCAACAGAACCATCATTTTTTCCAGTAGGCTCATCGAGTTCAATGCCAGCCCACTCCCCTTTAGCAAAATCTGTTTCGCCAATAAATCGTAATGTGCCTGTCTTCATTCCATTTAAAGAACTAACAGTTATTCTTTCCCCAACTCTTAATCTTGAACATCTTCCAGGACTTGTAGATATATGACTTGTAGACATATTTGAGCTAACAGATGCTCTGCTAGAGGGAATAACATTACTTGATTTTGGTGTTACAGCTGCCCCAATATTCGAATCACCACTGCTAGAAACAACCCCAGGAGTTCTAGTTAACTTTGAAGGCCGGGCAAATATACCTCTCAGAGGTTCACAAGTAAAGTACTTAACACCCGCAACTGAACCATCATTTTTACCATGGGGTTCATCTAGGAGAACACCAGCCCATATACCAGGTGCAAATTGAGTTTTTCCAATGAATTTAATGCATCCAGGCTTTGCTCCATTCAGCCAAACTCGTTCATCAACTTTAAAGTCTTCAGGATTGTCAGATGCAGCATCTCCAATTTCTACAAATAAAATTCTTATAATTAAACTTCTGGAATAAATAGCAAAATTTATTTACTAAGAATACAGTTTTGAGCATTTATAAACTGAAAACATGGACTAAATATTTTGGTGTTAAACATGTGGCTATTTTTAAGCAGAAATTGCTGTAAAGTAATCTAAACTAAGGGCTCTTAAGCTTTTTCCTGTGGATCCCAACAAGAATTTATTGACCTTTTCTAAAACCCTTCTATTAGACAAAATCTATCAAATTAATAATCCCTTATGTATGATTTTACCAAAGTTCAATCAGTTAACTTCAGTTGGTAAAGGGACATGAGGTTTAATTTGTCCCTTAGCATCATTAGTCTTAAATGCCTTTTTGAAAATATCACAGGAAAGGAGAAATACCATTATACAAAATTTTTTTCTAGTAGAATAAAAGTTCTAAAGGTTGTTTGCCATCTCCCCCATTTCTTAAAATATTTCTACCAAATTTATAGAACTTATATCCAAAAGTGCTTCCACTATCACGAAGCAATATTAAAATCACTCTCAAAGCAATGATTTAAGTCATTTTTAATACCAATAGCCAAGTCAGTGGTTTAAGCTTAAACACAGTAGCTAGATTTAAGTCAAAATAAGAAGTAAATTAATTTGACTTAGACATTGTCAGCATTCTTAATAAAGAGCTATCTACTTGTATGTTAATATATCTAATCTATTAGACTAACTGCACTATTTTAAAAATATGCAACAAAAAAAAAATGCCAAATAAAATATTTAGCAATGAAAAAAAAAATTCTAAAAGTGTACCCTCATGCCATAATTTAAGACTAAATTAACCCCAAGTCATATTTGAGTTAAGTTAAAATTTAAGTCAAAACTAAAAACCGTAATCAAGATATACAGCAGAAATTAATGCACACAATAAAATATTTTGGCTTAGTATTAAACAGGTAGTAATTGAGATATTTTAAAGTGATGTATTGATATTTTAAAATTAAAGAACCCTTTAAAGAAAAAGTTCAGTAAAATTTGTAACACATAAAACCAATAAGATTATCATTAAACACATTTAAGAAAAATACTTTTCATACCTAAAATACAGTAATAAACTTATATTAGAGGATATATTACACCTACAGAGTGCATAACCACTATTCTTAGTGCAGCACACTTGATATATGGATAAAGCATGAATGGTATTGAGAATAAAAAAAATAAATAAATACCTTTCAGAACATCATTTTTGTATACATATGCTCAAAGAAATTTAAACTAAATGCAGAACATGGTAGCAAGTAGAATATTTTAGACTTTAAGGTGATTACAAAAAAAACTGACTAAAAATTGCAAAAAACCTTCAAGAGATTAAAAATTTCTAAACATTAATAAAATTCAAACAATTTAGAGTACAAGGAATTACAAATGTCACAGTTATAAAACAATTCAAATTAATATTGAAAACAACTTTAGTCATACCTAAGCATGTTCAATAAATATATGTAACCATAAAAAACAATGTCTAATCATACTTCACATAGTTTTGAAGGGATCTTGAAACATCCCTAAATATGTCTTCATTCAATTTCTTCCTTACTTAACTTTACTAGATCAATCTTAATACTTAAGGAAGATCTTAAAAAGAATTATCTCATTATGTTACCCTTTATCAAGGAAAGTCTAAGGATAACCCTAGAATAAATTCAAACTCAAGCAAAGATTTATAACATTCAAATTATTTGCTATTGTACTAAATTAGTGGAATACAGTCGAACCCTGTTATAGCGAACATGGTATATAACAAACGAAAATTTTGGTCGTGAAATTTTCCTATTGTACGTAATTTAATTAGTATTGTGTCAGTTTAATGTAATTGATTGTAGTCAATTTAATTCATTAATGATCATTTTTAATAGATTTTATCATTTCTAATACATCATTACTGAATACACATTACAACTAATGAGTTAAACATTTTGTGAACTCTGGCATTTTTCTTAACGATTTGGATATAGCAAACCACCAGATAAAGAGAACAAAACCCCCTTGAAGTTTGTTATAACAGGGTTCGACTGTACATCATAATCAATTTTGTGTCTAACATAAGATACTTAAAATGTAAACATAACATCAATGTGACAAAATAACAACCTTATTTCATAAAGTGTATAACTTTTCCCCTTCAACTATACATGAGTTAATTAGATATTTAAGAGATGATTAATTAATGAGCAAGATAGGGAAGTATTCAGTGATCAGTCATGAACAACTTAGAGAAGTAATTAGTCACATGAGAGAAAATGCTAACAGATAAGGCTTTCTATGGGGAAGAACATAATAAACTGGATTTCCAAAAACAACAGGACAAGAAGCAAAATTGGCATTAAATAACTTGTAAACTAAAAAAAATTCTACAGATTTAACCTGGATATTACAATAATTCAAAGACAGATACACCAAACAATTATACGTTTACAAATGTGTATATATATATATATATATATATACATATTTCTTCTTCCCCTAGCTACTCTAATATCTCAGTAACAGCCCTTTGGATGCCTCAGATTTATGTAGCCTAAACTGAAACTCAGGGACAGATGTTTGACTTGATAACTGATTTATGCAACATGCCTGAGTGTTGAACAAAAACTTTGCTTAGCTGTTACATGCACGGGTATAAAAATCAAAATCTCAAAAACAGAACTCCATGATTTGCAATTTACACTGACCTCTGAGTGGCTGTCTATTAATAAAAAAGTAATAATTTTATAAAGTCCAATCCCTAAGACTAATATTTTTGTCTAATTTAAATCTTCAGTAAGCTTATTAAGAAATATAATTTCTGACAATTTAATTTATGAATAAAAATGTATATAAAAATATATCTTAATTTCATGTTTATAAATGTTATCTATTATACAGACTACTATACAGATTAGGGATTAGCAACCACTTTTTCCCCTTTCGGTCAAATTTTTTTATTATATAAATATATATATATATAAAATTAACAAGGCTTTGAAATTGACCACACACCTTGAAAACCTTACATTGAAAACCTTATTCCTACTTTTCTTTACATGTTGGTTGTTCCTGGCAGCAAGTAGCTTTAGAGCTATTACTGGTTTTCTCTTTCATCTTATTCTTATATATATATATATATATATATATATATATATATATATATATATATATATATATATATATATATATATATATATATATATATATATATATACATACATACATATATATATATATATATATATAAACTAACTCATGGCACAACAGTCCGAATTGCTTTTCAGCATTGTGGACCAAGGCATGCAGTGCCCATCTCCGCTTTCATGACCGTGGGATTGAGGTGCCATACAACATATGTCTGGGTCAAGGTGTCAACCTGATGCGAGACCTCTGGAGTTAGTTCCCAAGCATGCTTGGTCCTCATTTTATCGAAACACTCAAGGGATGAAAGGCATAAGTCGACCTCGCCCAGTCATAGGGTCGAACCTTGGACCTGTGGTGGCAGCTTTTTTGCTTTTAACCACTATGCCACCAAGTGTCATATATATATATATATATATATATATATATATATATATATATATATATGTTACTCTATATATTACTGACACAAAGGACTGAAAAGGAAGTAGTCCTAAAACTATTTTATATATATTTCTTAACATATATCCTCCTGAAAAGTCAATGAAAATTTCTTCATTGGTCATTTAATTCTCACAAGTCTGAGTGCTGACTTCTAATGCAGATATATACTTAAAAATGATTTTAAACTATGTGATAAACAATGTGAAAATATATATATATATATATGTATATATGTGCATAAACTTTTCATGAAAATTTGGTACAAGATAAATTACAGACCTGAGTGAATATCTGAGGCAGTTGTTAAATTGGATACAGAAGATGACCTTGAATGTGTTCCACTGTCTCTGCCAGATGTAGGGATCTTCGATGCAGTATGACCACTCTTTACTGGTTTCATTTTAGAATTCTGATTATTCATTGCTGTTAACACAACATTAAAGAATAACACATGCTACCTGGGAAATAAAAATATTTTAAATAAAGTGAATAAAAAATAAACAATTTATATATTAACAACTGAAAACACACCTAAAATAGGAAAAATCATTAAAAAAATTAGATGCATCTATTTTTGAATTTGATAATATCAATTTTTGTTTTAGTGTTGTGTAATAATGTTGCTGAATATTTAGACATATCATTTTCCATTCCAAATTAAATTCATAATTTTGATCACAAATATTTATTTCAATCTGATTTGAATTTATACATATACTGTAGTTACATCAGAACTTTAATTAAAAATTAAATTTATAATAGTGCATTCTAATAGATGAAGAGTTAAATAAAATTACCTTATATTTTAAGACAAAATACTAAACAAACAGGAATGCACTTATTAACATAACATTTAGTAAACAGCACTTATTTTTTAACCACATGCAGTATATATATAAAAAAAATTGTGCCTGAAAAACACATAATAAAATTGATATACATTTTCTGCTAATGATAAAAATTTAAACTTAAATGAATTTTATTAGGACAATATATTGTCTATTTAAACTTACTTTAATAAAATATTCTATGAAATATTTTATATATTAAAGTTATTTTATACGGAAATATTTTTACGAGATATTGAGAGCAAGTTTAAAAAGAAAGGGAAAAAAAGCATATAAACAATAAGGGAATAATATAAGAAAATAATGACATAATGAAAGAGGAACATGACAAAGTAACAGCAGTTAAAAATATTACAGAAAAAGTGCTTCAACTGTATAATGACAATAAATAACAAAAATAAACTTTAAGATATAACATCCTGAATACTTTTCTTGACAAATACAGTGATACCAAAATGAATATTTATGAAGGAAAACTTTGTGGATAATTCTAAATCAAACTTTAAAAAAAACATACTTTTGTCTACAAATATAAAACATATCACATAATTCAAAATCAAATTTATTGTATGTTAATGTGGTTTAATGAGTAAAAAAGAATTAGTTCAGAAAATACATAAATTTAATGTGATATCATTAATTTTCTAACTTGTGAAATCTGTTCTTGAATTATCTAACTCTTTATTACTATATTCTTGTATCATATACTCAAATACTGTAAAAATACATGGAAAATTTCTAAACAATGTCCTAGTCCCAACAGATTGTTATATTTCAATGACTATTCAAATAAGTCTTTCATGATTGCTTTAAGCATATTTTTTGTGAGCCAATCTTTAATTTTCAGCAATTAAAGATCCCCCAGACTTTGGCAAATATATTTTGACTATTTAAGTTGCATGTGAAAAGTTGATTTTCATAAACTTTGTTCTTTTCAAAATTATTTAAAAGGCCATAAGGATTAGACGACTGCAATTTGTAATTAAAAAGATGCATAGAAATCCCTAATTAATCAGTATATATTCTACCATGATATAAGCATTTTTCTTTTATAAATTTCCCATGCTATACTTGTACTTGTTTCATGACATAATGTGTTCTTTTTACACTCCTGATGAACACTTTTATAGAAAACATGATTTTGAACATTTCGTTATATATAGACAAGTATGATGCTGCTCAGTGAGCCAAAGCAAATCTGACACTCTACGATTACAACGAAATTAAATTACGACAAATTTTCATGATAACGGTTACACTTTAAACTAATATTTAACGAAGATTTACATGTTAAGTATATGAGTAAACACACTAATTATTAAATGTTTACTTTTTTTCCCTGGCTGACGTTAACAATATATATAGAAGGTTAGGAAAGATTTCATATGAACTGCTTACGGTAATTTGTCTTACGGTAATAAAAAATTCTAAAAAAAATTATGTATAAATTTAGGTAATAAACTTGGTATAACAAAGTAATAAGACACTAAGGTTCTCACTTAGATCATGGTCCAAATTAAAAAAATTAAAAAAACATCAAAAGGGTAGGGGAGATATTCCGAGAGGTTGAAAAACTAGATCACATTTCACTTATTTTTAATGTTGTGCTACGATTTTGTTAGTAGCTTACGGAAAATATTAGAGGAAATTTGTTATTTCGTAGCATTAATACGTCGTGTCACTTTGGAATTTTCATACGGAAATACAAAATAACATTTAACAAACATTGTAATAACTGCTGCCAAGAATTTTTCAAAAAATAACATAAAAACTACATCGTATCCACAGACCAAGGCTAAACTCCTTGGATAGATATGGCAAATTTGTAAGCGCGGTGGGCTCTTTTTCTAGTCGGGTTTTTATTTTAGAATCAAGGACAAGTCTTAGGGCAAGAGAAGATTAATTTTCGTGATGCTAATTGGCGTCATTGTAGTGCTTTTTTACAGCCAATAACAACGTTTTTTTAGAAGATATAAATATTGTAACAAAATGAATTAGATTAACATAGTCTTCTAATTCCGGAAACTTTTTCGTCTATCGGTCAATTATACCATTTCGTTTTTATATCCTTCTACTTGCCGTTACTTCACATCAATAATATGTTATTTGACAGTCACTGAGCTGTAATTAGTTTTGACTGATATTCAACTAATTAACATAAAATAATGTAAACAAACACATTCTGCTGCCATGTCATTATGACCCTCAAAACAGAAGTTTCTGACGTCATATGCTTCTACCATCTACTATTTTTAGTGAACCATACCAATTACTCATTCATTCTAATGAATTGAATCACTCAAAAATTGGCCATCTCTATTACGAGAACTACATGGTTGTATACATACAAATGCTCTGCAGTCTTGTCATGCGCATTTAAAGTGATCTCTCTCCGGTTTGGAAATCTTTGTTCTCTGCTTCAGCCTTTCATTTCTTATTGTTAATATTGCATCACGAAATATTTTTGGAGTGCATCTATAATGACATTTTGATTAAATCTTGTGAATGAACTGTTAATTAAACAACAGTAAGTATTTTGCGATCCAAAACTTTTTAATAATGATGTAGGAAGCCGTATAAATCTGCGTTTAAACAGTAGTATTGATGAAATATGTTACTTGCATTAAACCAACAATACGAACATATGAATATTTGTTGTTTTTTAGATTGCATTGAATCTGATTTTATACGTTGAGATTATAGTGTTTTTATTAAGTCTGTGAAAGGTATGAAAGTTACACATATTTCAGTACTATTTTTGCACTTTTCCACATTCTTTTATAAGAATTTTGGAAATTTGATTGGTTTTAATTGGTTGCATTTATTTATTCCTATTTACCTCATAATTCTGATGTTATGCCATTGTATCTAAATGCATGCGAAAAATTTTAGGTAATCAAAAAATATATTGTTTCAAATTAATATTTGTATTTCTGAATATCATTTGTATAATTTGAATCATTTGTAATTCTGAATATTAATTTTTTTACGTACATTATTTTTCTTGGGGGCATTAAAAGCTGACATCTCCTGAAGATAAACATATGGTATGTTTCAGTTTACTAGCAAAGGGTCTCCATGTAAGATGCGTTAAAACAATAAACCGTGGTTGTTCGCAATTTAAGGAATAATTATTTAAAAGTTATAATTATATTTATCTCTTAAGTTATCTGTTCTGTAAAGTGTATAAAAGTTTGAGTTAAATTTACTGCTGTAATTTTATTTATTTATTTTTTTTTTTTTTTTTTACTGTCAGTACCTGTAAACTAAAATTTTGTTGATTTCAATTTCTAGATGTTTCACTGTTTGGATTACATGCTTCTGTTTGGAATATTCTTTCATGCATCATATTCATACAATATAGGTGTTATTTCATCTGGTTTTCCAGTTTTAGAAATCAGGTAAGTTATTAGATATGGGTGACTTTTTTCCTTTATTACTGTCTTTATTAAGTCAAAGGTTAAAAGTTCTATTGCTTATGAAGCTATAAGACTAGTTTTTCCTCTCTACACAGTTTAAGAATGCTACCACTTTCTAAAAATTACTCTCTCAGTAATTGAACCCAAAGGGATTTTTTTTATTTTTTTTATTTGCTGTATTGGAAGTTAGTGCTAATATTTAGACTATATGAAGTACTGATTAATACAATAGAAACAATAGAGTCTTCATAGTTTCCATGGTATAGCCTCATCACTTTAAATGGAAGTTCAGGCATAAATATTAAGTTTGAGTATAATTAATTATGAAATCTGTGAATAACAGGGAGGAAATTTCATATAAATGTAGCATTCTAAAATGTAATTTGTTAATGTGAAGCCAGATTAGGCCATTATTATACATTTTGTACTCATCATGGCAGGGCTGCTGCCGATGGCCATGAGATCTTTTTACAGGGATGCTGTCTTGATTATTGAGTATTGAAGATTAAATTTGTGCTATGCCTTCTGTTTTGAGTATTTTGAAGAATAGTATGAAGTGGATTTGACCATCCAAGTATGTTTTGCTGCATTTATGGTGTGAATTAGAAAAGTTTAGGGACTCCCTCTGTGTCAAAATATGTAGTACTTTGCTTTTGCAATTATTGATAACCGGAAAGAGGAGTCTCTAATTAGGAAAATCATCAAGTTCACATTTTAACCAGCACAAAATGAATGACTTCTAAAAGAATCTGTGAATAGTGTTTTTAGTTCTTAGCCTGCAGGTTATATGAAAACAATTTTTTTAAAAATTATTATTATTATTATTATTATTTATTTATTCTGAAGCTAAAATCACATGTGTTAATGTTATAGAGAAAGAAATTTGTTACTCTTCTTCTCTATGGACAAAAACGTAGTGTTCTAAAATAATGTCTGGGATTTTCTGAGGAAAATTGATTACCAGAATATATGCCAAATAAATGGTTCTTTTTAATTTGAACCACCATGAGGTATTTGAAGTATGTTTTTTTTTATGCAAAAACAATAGATATACTAGATCAAATTGAAATGATAAGTTTGCCAGAGTAAAAGAGGACTATGAGATGATAGCTCTAGTCTTTTAAAAGATATACTATTAAAAACTTAAATGGGTAATTTGTAAAATCTATGGACAATGAATATTTTCCTTGATCTGCCAAGTGGTAACATAAACTATCCTTGTTTTTATGTCTTTGGAGCAGCAGTTTTTATGTCTTTGAGTCACACATGATCCTTGTATAAGTAAAGAGTGACCTATGAGAAAAGACACAGTACTTGTGAATTAGAACATGGTGAACCTTTAGTTGACACTGACAAAATAAGTTATTCTGCAGCTTTCATGTCAAGCTTTGTTTTCTGAAACATTTTCAGAATCGTTGTGCTTTGGCTACTCATAAAAGTTTTTAGACTGGCTAGGAAAAACTGAAAGGAATTGTTTATGACCCATAAATAAAGTAGCTTATAAAAGATTCACATTTCATTAACTTGACTAGATGATTTAGTCTTTTTCTTGGTCTTTGTTCTAATTTTTAAAAGTTTTCTTGGTAAATATGAGACATACTAACCTGAATCAGCTGAGAACAAACTCTCTGATTTTTATGAGACTGGCTGTACTATGATTATGAAGCGATTATCTACACAGTCCTCGAACTATTTTTCAAAGAACCTTGATAATTTTTAAAAAAAAAAAGTGCCACCAAGATTTCACTAAGATATAAATGTAAAGAGGTACTATGGAATACAGGATATTCCTGGTACTTCTTCATAGATTTTATTCTCATGATGTCAGGTTACTGGTGGAACCATCTGCAGGAGTTGATAGAAATTCTTGTTTAGGAATGTGCAAAAATTAAGCCTTTTATGTTGAATTATTTAACAATGTCTTGGGTTTAATTTCTCTGATTGTTTATATTATTGACTTACCTTATTAGTAAGCATGGTATTTAAATTATTTTTTACAAAATTATATCAAATATACGAGATGTTGCAATTTAGGATCATGCATTTGTATCAGAGGCATTATGAATAAACCTGCAAGGGGATTTTATTCTCTCTCCTAAACTAGATTTGATAGTATAATTTCTTGTGCTACTAGCATGCCATTTTTTTGTATCAGTATCATAAATACATCCAAGAATACTATTAAAGTCGCACATCAAATGATATTCTTCATCATATTCTGTTTTCTGTGTTTGTCTTATTAAATCTTAAAAAATGCAATGCCCTGTTGTTCAAAACTCTTTTTATCTTAATTGATTGTTTATGTATTATTTCTTTCTATTATTTTTTTTCTAAAGCATTTTTTGTGTTATAGTAATAATTTAATATCTTAAAAAATTAAATCTTGAAAATTTTAAAATTTAAAAACTGCATGTCCTTTATTTAAGCATCTGTTTTCATGCTAAAAACAGAAATACAAAATTTGCATTTTCTGGTGTGTGATTAGGAAAATATTACGATGAAAGTTCCTCATCACTGAGCATGATGATGGAAGATCTGGGATACTTACTAATATGCCATATTAGAGCACTAAAATATGTGTGACCATATATAATTGTTTGGATTATATATATATATATATATATATATATATATATATATATATATATATATATATATATAAATAAATACCAGGTACGTCATAAATTCGTACAAAGTTCAAAAATTCGTAATAAAAGAAGTAATGCTCAGAAAAATTTTCTGTTTGTGCCAATAAGATCAGACGAACATTGGATTTTTTTCCATGTAAAAAAAAAATGTTCCAAAAGTACCGAAAGAGGGCACTCACACATCATACTGAGACGTTTTATGCAAATCAGGCAAACACAAACAGAAAATTCAACTGATCACAATAACAGGAGACTGCACGTTTATTTTAAAGTAACAAATGTTCAACATTACCACCAGCACAAGGTAACAGGCAAGTGAGGCGCGTCACTACACCCATTACAGCGGAGTGTAGCATGTCGCCATCGATGGCAGCAACTGTCTACTGAATGGCATTTTTCAGTTCTACCAAAGTGGTTGGGGATCCTCGGTACACACGAGACTTTAAGTATCCCCACAATCAAAAATCTGCCGGGGTCAAGTCTGGTAATTGTGAGGGCCACTGAACTTTACAACCGCGACTTATCAGTATGTCTTCAGTGAAAGATTCCAACAGGAACGTCTTGACATCAAGTGAAATGTGGGGCGGGGCACCATCCTGCATGAAGGTGACAACAGGTAACGCATGCCTTTCCTGCAATGCAGGCTCAACATGGTCAAGACGTAGATGTGGACGACGTAGCATAAGATACCGTGCTACAGTGACCGTACAGATTTTCCTGCTGGATACAGCACAAGGCTCTTCAAAACAGAAAGGGCCCTGAATTAAAACATGTTGAAACCACACCAAACAATCACATGAAGAGAATGCAGTGGCTGGATCAGCTACTCACGGGAGTTTGATGTCGCCCATATAAGGCTGCTTTGCATATTAACGTCACCATGCAGTGAAAAATGGGTTTCATCCGTCCACATGACGTTCAGCAACCATTGTGGGTTACGTTCCATTTGTGCCCATATAGCAAAGTTTTGTCTTGCATCTGTATCTGCAGGTAATAGCTGGTGAAGTGCCTGGATTTTGCACGAATACAGATTCAACATTCCATGCAGAATACGTGGAATCAACGGCTCCAAAATCCCCGTTCTTCTGCCAGCTTCACGAGCACTGCTATTCCGCGTTGATGTCTCAGCTACCGAATCACATGACACTTTGTACAACATGGACGCGGTCCGCGCTCAAGGATGGTCTGCCATTTCGTGGACGATCCTCCAAACTCCCCGTTTCTTCAAAACGTTGTACTAAATTCAGTATCCCATTCAATGAAATAGTGCTTTTTTTGTGCCTTCAGTCCTTTGTCCGTGTGAAACTGTCCGTGTGAAACTTTCGCACAGCAACAGTTGTAGATTCACCATTCTTGTAGAAAAGTTTAACCACCAATGCTCGATCTGGTAAAGAAAGCATCCTGCCGGCTTCGAATAATGGATCTATTTCCAGCCAAGTGTTTTATTAATAGCATGATTTGCATAAAAAGTCTCAGTAACACGTGTGAGCACCCTCTTTTGGTTACTTTTAGAAACTTTTTTTCACATGGAAAAAAATCCAATGTCCCTCTAATCTTATTGGCACTAAAAGAAAATTTTCTCGAGCATTACTTCTTTTATTACAAATTTTTTTACTTTGCATGAATTTATAGTGCACCCGGTGTATATATATATATACAGTGATTTCTGCTTATAAGAATCACATTTGTTATTACTGTTTTTGATTCTTATAGCCGAAATTTAGGTTTTTGGACAGACACACACACACACCTATATATACATATATTAGATAATTTACCATAAAATACCCTTTAATTTACGTTAATTACCTTTTATTAAAATTATTTTTTATAATTTTAAAATTACAACTTAATTTCTAGACCTATAAGTAGATACATATGATTAAAGTAAGAGAAGAAAAAAATCCAATATTTGTTACAACATACCTGCTTAACAGTTTTAACATTTCAACCACAGGAAGGGAGCAAGAAAAGGTTTTCTGTGGTAGTTTGACGTAATGAAGTTTTCAGGAGGCTGTTTATACCTCTTTCAATACTAATAGTCTCAGACGAAGATTCACCTTCTAGCTTACGTTTCATGATTTGATAATGTGCTGAATCTACTAATGTCACTTTTGCCTACGTGATACTGGACACTTCACTGAAGATTTGTGTGTTTCAGGGTCCGGGAAGCCACGACCAGGATGTGGGAGGTGGGAAAAAAGAGTCCCTATTTTTGTTTGTCAGTAGAGAAAAGTGAAATCGGACCCGGACGAGTAAAGATGCTCCCAGGTCAAGCTAATAAGACAGTGTTGTGCTAAAGCGTTTAAGGGGAAACTATTATGTTATGTCTAACAAAGAAAGGGATGAATTTTATGACTATATTCCATCCCATCTTATCAATCTTTCTTTAAAAAATAAAGAAAGAAGAACTTCGTGCCTTTTGAGGGTTTAAGTGGCTTTTTCGAAAAAATGAAAGGAAAGCGAAGAGTATAAACTGATTCTTAAAACCAGTGGATTGATTCTTTAAAGCGAAAATTTTAACATGGAAATAATACTTTTGTTTTTGCGATATTGATTCTTATAAACGGTTGATTCTTATAACCACTGATCACTATAAGCGGTGATTACTGTATATATATATATATATATATATATAACTGAATGGTTTGAGTTAAACTCATAAAATCTGTTATAAAGGTTTACTAAGGTTACTCAGTAAGATTAATTAAAAGAAAATAAATATTTTTAATAAATCAAATTAAAAGCTACTAAAGCAAAACCTCTCCTAAAAACTGCAAAGGGGGCCCAAGGTAGCCTAGTAATTGCACATTGGGCTTAGAAATGGGAGTGCTCGGTTTGACTCCCAACCAATGCCATTAAATACTTTCATGTGTAGGCTGGATATGAGCACATTTAATTCATAGACCCTCAAGTTCTTTCAATGAGTTCAGGGGGGAGAGAAGGTATGATTCCCCCCCCCCCCCCCCAGATATCACTCCTGTAGTTGCTCAGTCAAAATTGAACTGGTACCAGGGGGTAGTGTTGGTTCACCTATATTGTGCCCCCATTGAAAATAACCAATGATTCTCGTGATTATGTGCAAATGTCTTCAGTGACTAATGCTCTGCATTAGCTAACAAAACTGCAAAGTAGTTCACATATGTATGTTAAAAGTTATAATTCATGTAAGTCCAAGGAAATACATTATTTCAGTTTTTACAATTTGTCAGTTGGCAGATATTGATCTTTGATTACATAAGAACACATGATTTGATATTGTGATTGAGCATGATTTCTTTTATTCTAAAGTGGATTACTTAATAGTTATAAGGGAATTAAATTCTTTTGCATTATATAGTGATAACGATAACTTTATGAAGAGAGCTGTATCTGCTATGGCTGAAGTCCCAGAAGATATGAAAGATACTGTACATGGCATAAAAATGGGTGTTGCATCTGATATATGTGATAATGCCAAGGTAAATATTTTATTAAAAGTGATGTTATTAATTTATTTCATAGAACAAGATCTGTATATTTACATGAAAATCATATTTCTTGTTGAACTGATCATACTCATCGTATCATCATAGTACTTCTCATATGCTTTTCAATTTATTATAATTTATTTATAATAAAATTTTATATAGGAGTCTTGTAAATTTAAGAAATTTTGGCTCTTAAGTTATTTAGATTGATCATAATTTCTTATGAAAATTCATATTTTAAAATATATTCAGGACACTTTTTTAGTGAAAATACTCATATAAACTCTAAAAGCAATATAGCTAAGTATGCCTGTATAGCATAAAATTATTTACAATTTAATAATGCTAAGTAAAAAATACATTTTTATATTATATTATTATCCATAATGCTGTAACTTGAACATTATATTTATGAAAATAATATATTTGTACACATACCTAAAATGTTTTCTAGATTAGTTTATAAAGAAAAATAAGTTTGACAATTTTGATATATAGAGACTGAAATTATTAGATTACTTTTTCAGTATTTTAGTGTTCATATTTTCAGTAGCATGGATTTAATGGACTGTAATATTATTTTCAATGTGTATTTGTGTCTTGGAGAACTAGGAGAAGATCAAAAGTTTAATAAAGGGAGATATAATGTGTCTGTAGTTTTATCACCTGCTTCATTTATTAAATATGCTTAATTGTTGTAGTCTGTAGCAGTTTATTATTTTGTCTTTTTTTAAAATGACCCTAAAATGGTTAAAAATACTATAATTTATAGGAAATTTTAGGAAATCGGTCAATCTATGTATTACTGTATTCTGTGTCTTCAAATGAAATAAAGTTTTGAGTTAAAACATTGATTGAGCAATTTCAGTAAATTCTGCTCAATGAATTGAAGATGTATACTCAATAAAAAGTCACATTTTACTAAAAAAAATGGTATAATACTGCCTGCCCCTGAATAACCAGTATTATTCAAAGTAATAAATGCTATTCAAGATCAGAGACTTTAAGACATGCATCTGGAAATATTTCAGTTCATAATTCTGTCTGCATGGCTGGCCGATTTACATCAAAATTTGAATACTAAATATTTAAAAATACAATTGGATTAAAATGATCATTTTTTTCAAAAAGAATTTGTTAAAAAAAAATGCTTTCTTTTCATGCCCAAATTACTATAAAGCAATATAATAATGAAACATTGCCAAAAAAAAAAAAAAAGTCCAATATATATCCTGATTAATTAATAGTTTTTCTTGAAAATGTTAAATCTTAATCTGTGAATATACATATGAATTCATTTCTAATTTATTTCTTTTGTGTTCTATTTTAGTCTGACTAACTATTCCAATGCCCTTATAAAGCTGAATTTGACAATAAATTGTCTGTTGCTAGCTCTGAACAATTAATTCAAAAGTATTTAAGTATTTGCTTCAGCATTGGTTTAAAATATATAAACTTGATATATTTTTATAGCTATATATCTTATAATATTATCTTTGTTTATGAAACTAGCATCACTAATGATAGTTTAAAAACTATTTTTTTTTTCAAATAAAATATGTACAGAAGTTTCTGAATAATGTTGCTTTTAAACAGAAAAATCCTGCCAGGTTTCTGTCCTTGATGATTAAGTTTCCTTTTCAGTTTAAAGTGAAGAAATTCAAAACTAAAAATACTCCAACCTAATTTTCTTTCATGGGAGTAATTAGCTGTTTCTAATTTTTAAGTATAATTCAGTGCAGTTTCTTGTTTATTTGTCATTATCATTTTGAGAATGCCACCAATTTGTTTTGATTTTTTTAACTTCTTTTAATACTTCATCACAAAGCAAAACGTTCTTAAATTTCCTTGTTCTGATTGGAAATTCAACTATTTGTGAAAGAAATCATCTTCCTTCATATTCTTTTTCAAAAGTTGTAAAATATTGGTCAGCTAATACTTTAGCTGACCAATATCTATCTTCATTATTTTTTTCAGGCGGGGTATTTTTCAAAGTTTTCTTATCCTTCCCATAGATGGACATCATAGAAGTAGTGTCTTTGCATTGTATAATGAGCTACTGAGGTTTGCTTCTAAGTAGCAAGAAACTCTCTAGCTTATATTTTTATAGCAATGTTAGATACAGTAGCATAACTGTCAATTTCCTTATTATGAATATCAAAGTTTATTTACAAAGACTAATTTTAAATTATACTTAAAAATTAGAAATTTTTAAGTATTCATTGTTAATTTTCTAAGCAGCTTCCAAGAGAGTATTCTACTATCATTATAAGCCAGATGATAGCTGAATGGCTAGGGTCCAGAGATTCTAGACAACATATGGAATTTTTTTAAAAAATTATTCTGAGGAAAAATTCTGGTTTATGAACAGTAATTTACAACTGGTACCAAAAGGGTGCTGTCTTTTGGTACCAGAGTCTGTAGGTTTGAGTCTACTCTTGGCATGGACGTTTGTAGCTGTTCCGAATTGGCTTTAAGCAGTAGGTCCCGGTCTAACCCTCATGTAGAAAAAATTTACTGTAGCGCTCCAAACCAAACTACAGTAGAACCTCATTTATCCGGACTAACTGGGACCATAGGCAATCCAGACAGTCGAAAATCCAGATAATATGGGCAATAAGCAAAACAAAATCCTTAACTAAGCAGACTTAACTGTTTATTACAATAAATAAATTTATTTATTTATTTATTTTACAAAATTCCATAGTATTGTTTACAAGACATTAAAAAATATAAAAATAACTTATCTGAGTCAAACAACGTCCAACGCCCTCTGACACTCTAGTAAAGCTTTCTTAAACTCAAAAAAAGCATTTTATTACTATAATTTATTGTACAATCTATGTAAGAACTATGCATTGAATCAAACTAAAAAGTGAATATTTCGCGCACTTTTAGTTATGTTCTTGCTATCATAGTTAAAAATTATTATCTAATGTGAACATTAAATAAAAAAATTTGTCTAAAAATCTGATCTGGAGATCCGGATTAACGAGGGCCAGATAAACAAGGTTTTACTGTACTACTATAAATTGTCTAATCATCTTGATCTTTTCATTCTGCTGCTGTTAAATAATTAGTCCAGAGATTCTAGACAACATATGGAATTTTTTTTTTTTAATTATTCTGAGGAAAAATTCTGGTTTATGAACAGTAATTTACAAGCTTTGTAAGCTTGTATGCATTTATATATTTATTCTATCACTGCTATTATTACTTCCCTCCCTTTATTAAAATTGTTATTGTATAAAAAAATTAAATTTTCATAAATCTAATTTTAGATTAAAAAAGTTTTTTTTTATTTAATTACTCTCCAGCCATGACTCTTTCAGTAATTATTTTGTATATATGCATAGCATAAGATTGAAATAAATCGCACAATTTATACCAAAAAAAAAAAAATTTTATGAAACCTTAAATTAAATATGCTTCCATTCAGGATTTTTAAGCTTAAATATGATGCTTTTCTTAACAAAAACCTGAAGAATATATTGTCTTCCATCAATGAATGATGTAATCTTATCATCCTTCTCACCATTTTATATGTTGGAATATTCTAGATATTATTATGTTAATATCTGTTCCAAAACATTTTGGTTTAATTTACCTATTTGTAGCTTTTATTTCATTTTTTTATTCAAGATTTTGTGTGTGTGTGTGTGTGTGTATTTACGTTAACAGGTAAGACCAAGGTAATAGATAAAAGAGATTTGTGTCAACAGTTGAAAGACAGTTTCTTTTTTTTTTTTTTGTTATAGATAGCAGAATTTAAATTTTATATTTAACTATAAAATATTCTCTAAGTTCATTCTTCTTTAAATTGATATAATTTTTTTAACCTATGTTTGTCAATTTTAAAATCTAATAGTTTTTATACACTATACAGTAGATATTTTATGTCATATTTAATATACTTTAACTGACTTGCAATGCTTTGCTATATTGCAAACATGTAACATAAATTGCATTTTATTTTATATAACATAAATTATATTTTTGTTTAAAAACTTACAGGATGGACTTGAAATTGATTGGGATGGGTCTCCTATGAATTATACCTGTTATCATCCAAAAAGTCGATTCCCTGTTTTAGAAGTAAGTGATTTTAGTATAAGTTTATCTACATTATTTTATGATTGTGTTAAGGGCCTTAACTTGCAAACAAATGTAATGTACGGAAGAAATGTGTATGAGCAGAAAAGTATCTCATAAACCTTTATAAACAGCATAATATGTAATATCACATAGGATTATGTTATGCGAACCCAAAAGAAATTTATAATAAAAGCAGTTCTATTTATGATATGAAAATTTGTCTTAACAACAAGGACTTCCTGATGGGTGCAGTAAAAAATTTGTCAAAAGTCAAAATGGTACTATAATTATAATAATTATTAGAAAGCAGTAACTTGATTCTCTGACACATTTTATTTCATTTATTTCCGTATATTGTGCTGATTTTTTTTTATAATATCAGCCTATTAAGCTGTAAATATTTCTTAAAATTTTTAAGTGGAGGTTAAAACAATTTTTATCTCCAGTCTTAATGTGTTATATACCTGTAAGGAGGGAGAATAGAGCATCTAGGCTCTATCATTATGTTGTAACTTTATTTTATTGTTCTACCCCCACTAATATATGTATTGAACTATTTCAATTTGTTCCGAGATTAGTAAGGACTAACCTTATTTCATTGATGCCCTAATAGTTAGAAAAATAAGTACATGAAATTATATATCTTGAATTCTGATATCTTTTCCTTTTAAGTTTAATCTAGAATAGGTACAAGTTTTTGTAAAGTTTTTTCTTTGTATATCATCCAGTTATAAAATATTACTCAAGTTACTTTTTAAATTATTAATCTGGTATTCCTCCTCATAACTTCAATGTAGTTATGTACTTCTTAATAAGTGAAAATGTTATTTTCACCTAACTCTCTTACTACTAGTGAGATTGTGGAGTTTTCATGAGCAGAAAAGTATTTTTATTCAACTTGTAAATATATATTAGTCATAGAAATATATGTTACAAATAATTTTATATTGACATTCAGAAACTTTGTTTATTCGTCTTATATAAATTCTCTGACAGTATCAAAATTGGCAAAAATTACTGCTTTAGGAATGATTATATATGCACAATAAAATATTTAAAATATCTAAATATATCAGTATGAAATTTTTTGTGATAAAACTTAATAAAGGCTATTTACTATATTACAGAGTATGGATGCTGTTGAAGAATGCACCCTAGCTGAAAAATTCTATGTAAGTAATTTTAATATTTATTTATGTAGTTTGTTATGAATGTTGACCATAATTTGTTTGCAAAAATATTAAAGTTAACAATAAATACTGTGAGTTTTTTTAACTAATTTAATATATTCAGTAAAGACATTTTTAAAGCATTGAAGTGATATAGTTATTTTAGAATGTGTTTGTTTCAATCCGTCATCAAAACCCAGAAATGGAATATATTTATATCTATTTGTAAATTTAAAAGTATTTGATTACTTATTTTATTTATTAGTCTGTTAATTTAAATATACTTTTGAAATCATTTTAACTTAGAAAGGTGAGTAGACATGAGATGATAATGAACTTTTAAAAAAATCTCTTAAGCTTTTATTGTTTGTACATTATGTTTAGTTTCTTAAAATTAATTTCTACAAGATTTTCAGTTTCATTATTTATTCTGCTGTTACTTAGACTTCATATTCGAAAGTCAGAAAATACAAGACATATACAGTGAAACTTTTTTTTTCAGATTCTTGTGTTCGTCTAACTACATTTCGAATTCTGTTTGCTCATTTCTCAACAATCTTTGACATTTTGCCTTCTGCAGGATTAAAAGTTGCTCTCTTCTTTTGGGGCATTTTAAAACATTAATTTACAGCTAGTCAATAATGTTTGAACGGATTTATTATTATAGAAAAAGAATTAATAATGTTTGAATGGATTGTGAACACATTCAATATTAAAACACAGCAAATCTGATAATTATTATAGAAAAAGTATATACACATATTTCTTTCTCGGAATTCTTTCTCAAAACTAAATCATCTGCTATGTTTCAATTCCACTTTCAGACTTTCTTAATTAGAATATGCACGTATTTCATGATTGTAATTCTTTCTCAAAACTAAATCGTCTGCTTGTGTTTCAATGTCACTTCAGTTATATAAATCATCACGTTAAGGCTAAACGCACATGTTTCTAGCTAAGTGAACATGTCCTTCAGTATATTTGAGTTTGAACAGGTAGCTTGGGATAGTTTTAATGCATGAAATGGATTGAGAACACATTCATTGAAAATGAATGACTTTCCATCTTTATATTTTCATGTTAATAAATCATGTTTTTAATTCATGTCTATTTATTTTTACACAAATGTTATAATTTAATTGGCAACAATGAAATGTTACAGTGGCCTTGAACAAAAATATAACGTTGATACTGCGCAAACTTGTTCTAACATAATTCAGGAATGGAGCATCGTGGCAGGATGAAAAGAGTCACATTCATTCTGATTTTCCAAGCACATTAAACTGTGTAAATTTCATCAAGGTAGGGGTCACTGTTCTTGAGTTTTTCTGACTCACACACACATACATACATGACTCATTTCCCGTTTCTGCTTTATATATATTTATATAATATATATATATATATATATATATATGTATTTCATTGAATGAATTAGTATCGCTAATTTTTTATCATATTCTTAAATTTTCTGTTTGAACTGTTTACTTTGGTTTAGTAAGAAATTTCAAATTCAAGGGTTTCTGCATGATTTTTAATTATCTAAGTATATTAAGAAAATACAGATTTATAAATGTTCTTAAAATGGTAAATTATTCAATACAGGGCAAAAAATGTATATATTTATTTTTGTCAGTGATGTGATCTACCGGGAAATTAACCTTAAAAAATAAAGAATATTTATTTTTTGTTCTTTTTTTTCCTTACAGAAATTTAAAATAAGTTTATGGGATAATTTTTTTTTTCTTTTTAATTTTCTTTCTTCACTGAAGTTTAAAGCTGTTATCCATAGAAATTTTATAATTCAACAAATTTATTAAGGAATTTTATTATAAACGAGGGAAGATTATTTTTTTTGATTGCATAGGAATCATGTTATATATAATTATCCTCAGATTAGAAAGCTGTTTTGCTATTCCTACTGAATTCATTCAGAATGTATTAAGAGTGAGTTCTATGTTTATACCATCATATTCCTTTTTAGGCAAAACATGTATGCTTAAATGAGAAGATTTATTATGATGATACAATTCCAACCTAGTGAGTATTCTTTATTGCATTATAAATAGATATTTTAAGCTTGTAATTATCTGACTCTTTGTAATAAAAGTAATTGCAAAAAAACATTATAGAAGGAATTTAGCTTTTTCACTAGAATACTTTGCTTCTATGTACCAGGACTTACACTTTCAGTACTATAATGTCTAATCTATATATATAAAACGCGTAGGTATGCGGCACAAAAATCAACGATATTTCTACACTCCGAATGGCAACGGCTGCAACTACCGGATGTAAACATTAGCGGCCATCTGCAGTTTAAAATCGCATGTGTGTAGTGGCGACATTTGTTACAACTGCTGATCTTTTGACAAAATATGTTTAGACCTATCAAATCCAGTGTTTAGTCATGGACAATTGTATGTAGGTTTACCTCGAGTCCGTTCTTTTGATTCTGCCACTGTAGTATCTCCTACATCTGAAATACTCGATTGTGTATATCAAGAAGTTTTATGAATATCATAGTTGTAATCCACACTATATTTTAGTACTTGCTGAATTTTTAATCCAGTTTAAAAGTGAAGATATTTTACCAACAATTTATTATTTGATATGATTAAGTGTAGATATCTGAATTGTGAACAATAGTACATACAGAGAGTGATGTTATCCATACTATATTTTAGTACTTGCTGAATTTTTACTCCATTTTTTTAAGTGAAAAGAATTTTCCCTAACAATTTCTTATTTCATGTATTGATAAAGTGTAGATATCTTAATTTTGAAAAGTTGTACATACAGAGAGGGATGTAATTTTTAACCCTTTCGGGACGGGCGTCTCAGTCACCGAACTGTTCTCTCGGGATGGCGCGCTAACAAGATTATCTGTCCTTTGGGGACGGACAATTCGTGCTGCTAAGCCTAACTTTAGAAAAAAATTCGCATAAATTAAATTTGTGGTCCAAGTGTTCCAATTTTTGGTACATTATGAGAGGAGCACTCAGGTATCTATCAGAATTAATTTTAATACTTTTTCATTATATTTTCCTTACAAATTTTATAAAATAAATTCGAGAATAATTAAATTTTTGACTTACCTCAACTAAATATAAATGAAAAAATATCCAAATAATCAGATTTTATTTCACACAAAGCATTAATAAAAATAAAAATTATTTAAAATCTCTTTCATAAAAAACCAGCATGAAAACAACGAAAATGGAGCAATGTTTCAAAAAGGAGACAGTGTGTGATATTCTTTGAAACATGGGTGCACGCAATGACCTACGTTGTATATCTCACACGAATAGAATGTCTGCTGCTGTTTTCTGGTTTTTATGACTGTTTACTAATGTAGCATCCATGTATATTCCTCTTTTGATAAATATCGTTTTCGTTTTGCCATTATGGAGTAAAACATTTTTCGTTAAACGATACAAAATATGCCTCTCAACGCTAGCCGAAATACCAGAGGAATAAATAAAACCTCTATAATGTAAACCATCTATCCCCGAATAGCCCGAAAAACAGAAATTCAAAAAATTATTCTGAAGCATCGTAAATACGTCACTTGTTTATATCAGCTGGTAGTTAAAAGGCCGTCTCTTTATTTACATTACTCAGCTTTCACGAATCTCGGTGTCATTCCGAAACAAAATACCAAAAATGAAAAATACTGCACAGGAATGAAGGTCAACATACGTCACTGTCGATAAACATTGCTATAACAGACACAGGGCTACATCTAGTGGCCAGAAAAAATAATAATTTTTGTTCTATCTAAAAAGTCATATATGGTACACCCGTCTACAGAGTCACTTTAAACGCCGATTCATATATGACACACCCGGCTGTGAGATAACTTTCACTGCCATTGCATATGTGACACGCTTGTCCCGAAAGGGTTAAAATCATTGGTGTTGGGTTTTTCAGTCTTATCTTTAATTCTGTTTTGAAGTAATAGAAATTCTCATTTTTTAATCACAATGTTTTAAAATCAGCCTTATAGTGAATTTAGCAATGATTATAAATTTTTTGGCTGAGTTCCCACTACCCCTTAACAACATATATTTATGATGACAGGTAATGGTAACATTCCTTACATAGGTTATTTTCAGTTGAGTTGTTTTGCAAAAGAAAATATAAAACTAAAAGCAACCATGCTCGTCGTGCCACGGCTAGTAGTTAAATAATTTTGTTAGTGTTAATCTTAATAGAAAAGGACTTCATATAATCAACCAAGTGCAATTTATCCTGGAATGCTATAATTATACAAAATGCCATATACATACATAGGCAATTGTACAAAACTAATAATCAGAAGAAATAAATTTTTGTGCTTATATAATAAATATATAACTGAAATGCTTTTGAAAAGATCTAAGCACTAAATGAATATTAATTTAGTGTAAACAGTATTTACCAAATATCAATTTCTATGCATAATGGGAGCTTTTCCTTACAAATTACTATATTAACCTAGCTGATACAAAAAAATTTTAGTACTTTATGAGGCTTATTCAACATAATTTAACTGCAAATGTGTTCATTGTACTTTTTATATACTGTTTAACCTGTAACTTTAGTATTCTATATTCATTTTTTTAGGTAGTAGCATTAAAAAATTTCTCATTGTAAAGTGTAATTTTTAACTAATAATGATTTTCATCAAAACTTTAACAAATTTGTTAGTATAGAAAAATTTTGTACATATTGCTTCGAGAATTATGCAATGGATAGAGCTATAATGTACATCTGCATTATCCTATTCTATTAATGCAACCTTGTAATGGCACTGTAGCATTTACACTTGCCTTTTATACTTCTGTTAAAAGTGTTCATTGTTTGCACTCTGAATGGAAGTGATATGCAAACAATGAACACTATAAATAAATGTTATAAATTTGCCAGATTTGTTTTTAGGCTCAGGGATTCCAAGTGTCAGCTAATTATGGTCCAAAAAGGGTCTGACAAAACTCGAGTCATATTGAAAGGTTTTAGTGCCACCATGTGTAGCATCTCAACATCACTAAAAAATTAATTCTAACTACTCTGATAACAAAGGGGAAGAGTTTTAATAAAAACTATCTTCATTTTAAAATGTTACAAAAATATTGACCCTATACTGAATTGCCTAGGTTTAAAATATTGCAAGAATAATGTGGTGTACACATTTCCATGAGAAACTAGAATTGAGGTCATTGACCACTGGTCAATGACCACTGATAAACAATCTTAGAATTGCATACCACGAAACTTTATATCCTAGCAATATGAAGGTTTAAAAAAAAGATGTCAAATTGTTCATATACTTTCTTCTATCATTCATTCAAATATTAAGCATTAACAACCTGTAACTGTAACTTAAAATTTTACTAAACCAAATGCAAAAAAAAATCTTGAAAATATTTTTCATGCCTTGGGTTTTTATATCAATAATTTTCTTTTCTAGTGGAAATCATAGACCATTATGGCCAGTTTATGGTGAATATACATTTGTTCCTCCTCAGAGATGGTTACATAATTTAGAAGTGAGTAAAAACTTAAATTTTACTATCATTATGAAGAAATAGTGTGACAAAAAGTATTTTTTGTATGATTCGATATTTTCTTAATGTAATTTCTTTATTGTTTAAATATTATTAGTAGATGCTTCATTAATTTTCATAGATTGTAATTGCTGATACAGTATTTTAAACTATTGTACACCCATATCTCGCTTTACGGCCTAGATACGTTCCAGAAAAGTTGGCCATAAAGCGAAACGTCATTAAGGATCTGTTCCAATTTTTTATAAATAATATAGTTTTTAGTTCATAAAGCATTTTATTCTCTTTATTTCCTATAAAAATGCTTACATAAAAATAAAAGTACAAAACAATGTAATAATAAACAGAAATTCAAAAAATAAACATATAAACAAAAGAAATATGCACTTATGTATACATATAATAAAAAACAAAATAAAACGTTTAAAAACTGTTTTAATGTGATGATGAACATTAACATGAAGAATCACTAAGCTATAATATGCTGCCATCACTTTCTGCTGTTGTGGCCGTATAACGAAACATTGTGGGCCGTAAATCGAAAAAGTGCCATAATTAAAAAAGGCCGCTATATTGAAATGCCGTATAAAGAGCGGCCATATAGCGAGGTATAGGTGTACTGTTTTTATAAATTGTCCTTTTTGACCTTGCTTATGATTATGCTTTAATTACACATTTCTGTTAAATGTGAGATTAAAATATAATCATAGTTATTCATGGTCAAACATTTGGAAAAGTTTTATTTAAAACCTTTAATATAATGTTTCATTCTTTAGCATGGTGCTGTTGTTATGCTTTATCATCCCTGTGCTGAACCTCTTGAAATTAATAAACTGAAAAAGATTGTGAAAGGATGTTTGCGGAGACATATAATTACACCTTATAAGTACCTAACTGCAGAGAAGGTAACCATCTGGATATGTATTATTATTTAAATTCAGCTCTCTCTCTCTCTGTGCATGTGAGACTTATTTCGGAGGTATTTAGCCCTTCATGTTATGCTCATCAGTTAAAAATTCACTTTCTTCTGTTTTCTTTTATACAATTTCTAAGTTGTAATAAATATCATGATTTTAGCTATAAGATTTGGTTTTTTCCTCTTAGAATTTTATTGTGCTAATCCATTTAGCTAATCCATTATAGTGCTAAAGTCCATTTTCCAATATAACATGTTTTAGTAAGTTATGTATAAGTGTGGTGTAATAATATAAATTATGTATAATTGTTATAACTATATAGGTGGCTGATAAAACTTTTGTTGTTGTTGGCTGGTGAACCTTTGTTTCAAATAATATAAAAAATTAAATACTTAAACATTCAAAAGCTTCTCCTTCGAAGTCAACTGAAGCACTCTTTGAAGTCATGTGCAAACTGCGCAACGGAAAGAAAATAGATCTCACTCACTCATTGATTTTTGGATGGGAAATTGTATCATTATAGCTCGTGGGATGCATTATATAATATTAAATGCCACAGATTATTTTCTTCGTGAGTTTTCATTGTGTTTCTTGTAGGATCTTTTACTCGCATGGCACAAGCACACATTCACTGCTCGATTTTTCTTTTTGTATTCCTCCGCATCTCACCCCCTTGCAAGTGCTCCCGAATTCTCCGAAAAGTTCTGCGACTTCGATCAACATTCCTGAGTTAATGCCTTCCAGTGAACATCATGGGAACGTATGAAAATGGCGACAACAAATATATCTAGTTACTATTATTTACAACACCAGCTACTTGGTTAAAGGAAGGGCATAGAAAAAAATATTTCTTTAAAAAAAATTAAAACACTCTAAAAGTTTATGCTATTAAAATTTATATAAATTATTCACCACCCAATACTTTAAATTATACCAGCCACTTTTACAACAATACCTAAACAACCACAAATTTTAATTCAAAATTATATTTAGCAGAGGCTTAAAAGATTATTTAACCAAAGTTTTCTTTTACTTTAAGTTACGAAATTATAAAAAAAAAAAAAAATGATTATAAAACAGTACTAAAATAATTTACTATTTCATTAATAATATCAACACAACAATTTCAACTTTCAAATTAAAAAGAAAAAACCTTTTGTTGGTGGAAAAGTAAGTCATAGTTTAGCATGATTAGTAGAAGGTACAATGATGTTAAAACATTCTCCAATAGTAGTAAATCCTTTAGAATAAACCAACATGTGAACTTTGACCTTATTTTAATTTTCCTATATGAACAGTATACTTGGAATTCAAACATCCCATGTTGCTTTAATTTCACTTGCAGAGTCCTTTGATATTTTGATCAGCTGTTTGTATGTTTTTTCTTGACTTATAAATTTAATAGTATGTTTGATTATTAATTATGGAATTCTAAAAGATGGCATCGAGTTAATAAAGAGAAGTGTGGAACAGTCTTTATTTCAAATTTTCTATTAAAATTGCTTGTACATTATGTATTTTCTGCCAGAGCTACTGTCTATGCTACTTGAATCCTGATCCAGAATCACTTTTAACGTAGGATTACATTCCTCCAGAAAGCAGAATTTCAGACGCGAAAACCGTCTGTCCATACCTCGTGAGTTATAAGTTTGGCAGCATGCCAAACCCAATCTGTATTGCTTGGACAAGCAATAAACAGTTAAACAGAAAAGTACCAAAATGCGTCAAAATTTTAACATATATATATACATACGTACATATATATATATATATATATATATATATATAGATACATATATACATAACACAAACATTCATATATACATACAAAAGAGATAAGTAACGATAAGTAATCCTACGTTTTGTTAGAAGAGACTACCTGAAAATTTTTTTTTTACTATTGTGGGAGATGCAAGCAGAGGTTATAATATAAGGTGAAAAGAATCTAATTTTTAACTCAAAGCTGAAATCAAAGTGTTATTTAAATACTGTTTAGCTGAACAGATTTATTGTTTGCCCAATTATATGGAATTATTAGAGCCTTCATTTTTATGCTTACATTTTTCTTTTAAAGAAAGTAGTAAAAATAATAAAAAAATCTATTATACGGCTTGAAGTCTCTTTTGTTATATATTATGTATGCCTAATAATATCCCCCAATTTTTCAATTATTTACAGTTGTGTAATCTTAGAGCAAATGTATATGAAAACTAATTTGAGAGATATTTGTTTTTATTATTCTCTAAACAACTTTTTTGATATATATGTCTATATGGCTGTTAATACAGTGTTAAGGGTATAATGTCAACCGTATATAGCCTAATTTCCACACATTTTCAGTAATTATTGCATAAAGTGAAGGTGACGTGAATTGCCAATTCAAGTCTTCTGTAAACTATGTGTTAGTTAGAAAATTGATAATTAATACTCTTTTTCTCTTTGCAAATCATTTGTAACTATGTTATGGTAAAAATGAATTCGGGGTATAAACTGCTACATTCCGAGCTACAGCTTTTTAACAATTATGTATATTAGTCTCTAATGAAACTATTTAAGTGATTTTTAAATAAGTAAAACATGTAGTTAAAATTTGAATGTATTAAATGCATTTATACACACACACACACTAAATATATACACTGCTCAAAAATATTAGGGGAGCAAGCAAAGAAGTTAAGAAAACCGTGCGAGCGAGACAGCCACGTATTGGCATAAAATGGATAGTACACACGTATCAATGCGCAATACAGAAAAAAAGATGTAAAAAAATTTGCAATTAAGCTTTAATTCTTTGAACATATGTAAAAAACATGAAAAGATTATTTAAGGCAACAATTTGGTTACATGTAAACGATTAAAAAAAAGTATTGTTTAGAAATGATGCAAGATTTTTAATATGGCGTGTGGTCTCCTCAAACAGCTAAGACTGCTGCACACCTGTTTTCCATCGATGCGATGATGTTATCAATAAGACTTTGGGGAATACTGTTCCACTCCTCAAGAAGTGCAATCTCCAAGTCTCGGAGAGTAAAAGGAGGCCTTGGTCTCACAGCAATGAGTCGTCCAAGCATGTCCCAAACATGCTCGATTGGATTCAGGTCAGGAGGGTATGCTGGCCATTCTATACGCTGTATTGTTTCAGCTTCAAGCATGTTCTCCACAAGACGAGCTGTATGCGGTCTGGCATTATCATGCTGGAAAATAAAGGAATCTCCAATGGCTGCAGCATAAGGTATGACATGAGATCTCAGTATCTCGTCTGCATACCTTCGGGCCGTCAAAGTACCATTCCGAATGATATGCAGGTCCGTACGTCCACCTATGCTGATTCCACCCCATACCATAAAAGCAGCTCGTCTGTATTGTGACCTTTCACGAACGAATGTGGGGTTATTTTGAGTGCCCCTTTCCCTTCATACCAAAACACATCGAGTGTCACACTCCAGACTGAATCGGGACTCGTCTGTAAACAGCACTTAGCTCCAATCATGTTGCTCCCAATCTCGATGTTCAGCAGCCCATCTTCTTCGGGCCACACGGTGGCGTGAGGTCAACGGAATGCAGACCATTGGCCTACGTGCATAGAGACCTCCCTGATGAAGCCTATTACGTACTGTTTGGCTGGACACCCTTCGTCCTGTTGCCAAGAGCAACTGTATTTGCAGCTGAATAGCATTGTCTGTTCTGTTTCGACGAGCTGTTAACAGTATATACCGGTCATCAGTTGCTGTAGTGGCGCGTGGCCGACCTTGCCCTGGTCGACGTCTAACATTCCCTGTTTCTTGGAATCGATTCCACAGCCTTGCAACGACACTTCTGGCGACTCCAACAGCATCCGCGACACTACGTTGTGTTTGCCCGGATTCAAGTCTGCCTATAATACGCCATGCCATGGATTCCGGTAAATCATGTTGTTGAGACATTTTCAAGTCACCTTTTCTCAAAAAGAATAACTGAGCAATCGAATTTCACAGTTAAGGCAGTGAAAGAGACGTTTCTGCATCATCCCGATTTCCACCCTTATGTTCTTTTTCTGGTTTTTGACGTCATGAACTTTGATTTGCATATGAAGTTTTCTTCTTCTGTTTCCTGCTAGGCTTTAAATTATGGATGATTTATTTTATGTTACTTATCGGTGTAAGTATTTGCGTAATTTCGTTAAAACCATGTGCTCCCCTAATTGTTTTGAGCAGTGTATATATATATATACAATAAAACCTCGTTAATCCAGATAAGATTTGTAGACATTTTTTTAATTTAATGTTCACATTAGATAATTTTTAACTATGATATCAAGAACATAACTATAAGTACGCCAAATATTCACTTTTTAGTTTGATTCAATGTATAGTTCCTGCATAAATTGTATAATAAATCACAGTAATAAAATGCTTTTTGTTGAGTTTAAGAATGCTTTACTAGAGTGTCACAGGTTATTGATGTGGATTGACTAAGAAAAGTTATTTTTATATTTTTTGTCTTGTAAACAATGCTATGTAATTTTGTTTCAAAACATAGTTTTTATCATATTAAACGGTAAGTCTGCTTAGGTAAGGATTTGATTTGCTTATTACCCATATTTTCCGGATTGTCTATGGTCTCAGTTAGTCCAGATAAACAAGGTTTTACTGTACAAATAACTCCTCCAAGTATGCCATAAAATGCATTACATATATAGTGTGATGTGAACAATCTGTATTTAATTGATATTGCTCACATTTATTCACAGCATCTCTTAAAAATATCAGTTGTATCTGTAAAATTTTGAAGTATAATATATTGAAAAAATACTTGCTGTAAATGTATCTCTAAACTTATTAGTTCTGTTTATGTAATAAAACTAATGTAATATTTGTCATGTATCTAAATATCTATATTGTTCTAATAGCCATTAGCTTTAGTTGCTTGGGGATGCAAGCTACAAATGAACCATGTAGATGAAGATGTTGTGAAAAAATTCATTAAGGTAAGTTATATAGATTTGTACTATGTTAAGTGGCTTTAATGATATATTTCTTTTTCTGTTACAAAATATTTAAACATCAATATATGTATATTATTTATTCATTCTTTCTAGACTCGAGCTTTACATGGGCCTGAAGGAATGGTTGCAAAACAGGGGCAATATAGATACAAATTGCTTGAAATAGCCTCTCCACCTAAAGGTTCTAATTATCGAGATATTAAATTATGCCCCTAGTTATAAAATTTGTATAAACAGGAATATTTGGGATCAATTTTTTTTTGTTGATCTTTGTGATATGTCATTATTTATGACTTTGTATTATGTTTAACCAGAATTTAAACTATTGTTTGTGATTCTTCTCTTCTAAGAATTATAATGAAAGGGAGAAAAACTCTATTGTTGACAATTAAGAGTTATATTGTTATATTACTTGTTTTGGTGAAATGCAGTTAAATACACTTCTCAGGGTGTCATTTTATAGACACGTTTCCATGACCTTTTTTTTTTTTTTTTTTACAGTTTTTATTTTGCTTTTTATGTGTAGATTAAAGTATTATTTTAAATAGCCAATGATAACTGAAATGGCCCCGGTATTCAATTCCAGGGTACATTGTTTCAAGTCCTAAGGTGTGTTTGATGTTATTCAAAAGTGGTTTTATACTGGAGGTACTTGTTTGGTTAGACCTCATATAGGAAAATTAACACCATTGTGCCAAAAAAAAAAGTCCAACAAACTTTTAAAATAGTTCTTTCCAAGCAGTTACATAACCAGAAAATCAGAACTGAAGGATACTTTTTAAAAGTCTAAAATGTTAGAAAATAATGCATTGTGTGTCATGTATACATATCTGCATTAAAAGTATGATGTAATATACATTGATGAAGTGTAAAAAGTACCAACTGTATTGCTTAATTTAGAAATTTAAATGGATTGTATTCATGAAACACCATTAATTGAAAGATAATTAGTAACATTATGGTTCTTTGAGCATTCAAAGTATTGAAAAAATAGATTTCAGAGTAATATGATGATGAATCATTAAAATGCAGGTCTTCCTTTTTGGTAATACATGAGGAAAAAATTTTGCTTAAAATGATACCAAGTGTGTTTAACCGCATGTTGACCCCTATATCGTTTTTATTTATTAGCACAAACGTGCTATTGTTGTCACTTCGACAGATTTGCATTTCTGTCTTTTTTCAAGTTCTCTAAAATTTCCAATAAAACAAGTAATATAGCATTGCCTTGGCAATGTTTAATTAAGAAAAATAATTATTTTAATCAATAACATCTTGGTGTATATTTAAAATCTTTTTCTTTTTTTAAATTTATTTATTTTAATTTCATTTAAAAACAAAAAAAATTTCTAAAATTTCAATATTTTTTGCAATTTTACTACTTACAATTTCTTAACAACTCTCTTAAAAATGGGTAATCAAACTGCTTTAAAGATAAATTTTACTGATCTTTGGCAATGTTTAATTAAGAAAGAAAAATAATTATTTTAATCGATAACATCTTGGTGCAAATTTAAAATCTTTTTTATTTCTTTATTTTATTTTATTTTATTTAAGAACAAAAAAAATTTCTAAAATTTCAATATTTTTTGCAATTTTACTACTTATAATTTCTTAACAACCCTCTTAAAATGGGTAATCAAACTGCTTTTAAAGATAAATTTTACACTCATCTTTCACTTAAAATCTCTTGCCAGAAACGCTGGAGATAAGTCATTAATTAAATTGTACTAAGCGTTTTCTAAGGACAACAGTCCATTGTTATCAGCAAAATGGAAACATTTTAATAGTCATTTCACATTGACTTCAACTCCTAATTTTTAATGTGTTGATTGGTGCTAAAAAATGTTTATGTGATTAATTTGCTTTTTGTTAATAATTTGCTATTTGAAAACTGTGTCGTAAAACTGATATTTTATTCATTGACTTGAATTAATTTTATGTTTATAATTTACTTGCCATTTTATTGGTTTATTTACTTAAAAAGATATGCTTTTTGACTGCTTTACACAGACTTATATGTGTGTTTTCCTTCTTCATGTTGTGGTAATAGTGCATGTCATTGGTTGGAATGGATATTGTTCACAGGCATAAATTTATTTCGAGATAATCCAATGCAAAAGATTCCCCCAAAAGGTGCATAAAGTAGCAAAAGTTATTAGGTTTGCAATTTTAATGTGTTATTTTAACAGATTTTGTATTTGTGATGTGTATTAAACATTCTAATTTATGGATCTCATAGCTGTAAATTATCTGCTCTTTTATAGCTAAGCACTTATAACAGTTCCTCCTGTCAGCTACACTTTCATAATAAAATAGGCTAAAAAATACAAGCACGGACCTAGATATTGTTTATTATCAGTATCAAGTTTTTATTTAATTTTTATACATAAATAACTGATTTTATCCATTGCACATAATGTAGTTAAAATGAGAGATCCTAGTCATAAAGTACCTCTGTATTCAAAATTTATGTAACATTTGGAATAGATGAGTTGTATATATAAAGTTCTCTGTGCCATAATTTTTATTAATCCATTTTTTTACTCTGCCATTTTGAATTTATTTGTTACAGTTCTAAATGTTAGTAATATCAACCAAAGCACCTGAATATTCCTAACACATCTAAGCATTGGTTGCATTTAATATACATGTTATTTCACTAGTATGATTTTGTTGATGTGTAATTAAAGAAAGTTCTAAAATTTTGCATTATTTGTAAAATGCATAAATGTTATTTTATCATATTCTACATTGTTTTCCTAGTTACTGCATTGTATTATTAAATAATTATTCCATAGTAAGTTTGTCTATTATGTATATAGTCGATTCTGGTTAATTGAACCACTGGTTAATCGGACCAGCTGCTTATTCAGACTGAATCCCATCTTGTAGCATAAGGCATGTTCGTTTAATTGGACCAAAATTATCACTTCCTGATGTGGTCCAATTAACCAGAATCGACTGTACTATTCTGTAATTCCAAAGTTTATATTTCATGTGATATTTGTTATATATATATTTCTGGTGTATTATTTATTTTTTAAATATTTTATTTGCAAAAAAAAATTTTTTTTATCTCTCATGAGATTTGCGAAATAATAACAATACATCTTTAATGTATTCAACAGCATTTGGAAGATTGAGAAGCCTTTATTACAGGCAACTCAATGTAGCATAGCTGCTAAGTACACTGAAGATGGTACAATGTCATGTACAGAATCGTTCTAACCTCAGAGGTTTGCTACTTACAAGCTTGAACAAATTATACCACTTTTTGTGAAATGTTGTACTGAAGTTTTATTTATGAACTGGGCATTTATTAATCCTTCAATTTTTATGTACATTGTTACAAAGCTTTTTTTTTCTTTATATTGAATAAATGTGATAATACCTTCATCACTTTGGCCTATTTTATACAAAGCATTATATACACTTAAAAGCAACCTTATATTACTTTAACTATGTTCAAAGCTTCTTTCTAACGTTTACTGTATTTTGGAAGAGGAATGTGATATCACTGCCTCCATTCACCAAACAAGAATCCTAAAAGCAGTATATGTAATTTAGTCAAGATTACTGAATTTGAATGAAATGCAAGCTATATTAAATAAAAAAATACATACACTCTAAGGGCCTGTTCACACTGAATCTGGAACATTGTGTGGCATCATTAAAAATTTCAACCAATCACAGAATCAAATTCATTGACCACGTGGTACGTCAAACCAATCACAGGTGATGTCAACAATCTCAATTAGTTACATAATGCAATGTTTTGGATACAGTATGAACATGCCTTAAGACTAGAAAAGAATATGATAAGGTAAAAAAGAATCTATTTAATTTAAAATTAGATTTGGCCTTAAGGTGTATGATAGACAATCATATTACAGTAAGGATAAAAGTTTTCATGATTTTAATTTTACATAATAATTTGCAAAAAGTAAATAATATTTTTAGAGTCCATCATTAGTAATCTAAGATTAAATTATATCAATCTCCTGATATAACATACTATCTCTGTCTTAACATTTTCAGGTCTAGCTTGAAAATAAGTTAGGGAATTGAATTAATGAAAAACAAACATTTTCTATAAAATGCATGTTTTCCAAACTTTTTTATTCCCTTACCTTCTGTCTTGATTAAAATGATTTCACATGAACAAAATAGAAAATTTTTTATTTCTCAGATGAGTATATTTTCCAGTAATTCATTCTTTTTAACTAGATAAATGTTTTGAAACTGAAAAACTTTATACAAAAAGGAAAATTCTTGACTGGTTTCATGTTGTTGTTAATGCCCTCTACCTAGAAGTGTTCAAAACCAGGTCCATATAGGTTTTGTAGGTTTACAATAGCACCACAAGGGTCAAGGTAAATCTTAGCTAGGCACCTCCTCAATTTGACTGGGCACCCCCAGGGGCAACATCTGGGAAAATCATACTCTCTCCCTCCCTCTCTGACCTCATAGAGGGACTTTCCAGACTACAAATTTAACGTGCCCATGTTCAGCCTAGACACAAAGGTATTTAATAGCATTTATCAGGATTCAAACCAAGCACCCTCGGTACTGAAAGCAGGTGCTGTAACGTCACGTGTTTTGTGCGGTTCTCGCGATCTGCAAAGAGCCTTTCACAGCCGCAGGATTTAAAAAACACAAGCCATGCGTACCCCTGCATTCTAAAATTCTGTGGGGGATTAAAAAACAATACCAACAAATGCTGCCAGAGTTTTTGGCCTGAAAGTTAATCCCAGGCATAGCGGTTTCTTTAGCAAGCATTGGGGGTAACTGCTTGGAAAACAGAAGCGTCTCCCATCACCGTCGTAAAGCTGTCTTTCTTAGCGATAGCTCTATTTGACTTTGTCACTGGAATGTAATAAAGTTTCGGCATTAAGAAGAGCTGTCAGCCGATAATCTGCCGACCCTCCGGTTATGGGAAGGTAATTTCTAAGAAGATGGCCACCACCGAAATTTTCAAGCCGAGAGATAGAGAGTTGGAGAATTTTGGGGAGATTATCACGAAACATCGAGCTAGGCAGACGTGTTTTTTAGAAGCTCCTGTTGAGACCATGGGTCTGGGAGCATATGCACTTAATTTAATTAAATATGTTGTAATTGTTTAATGTTTAAAATTTTTTGTAAATAAATTTCCTTGTTAAGTTTCTGTTTAAAGAATTGGCCTTTTCATTATAATTAGGACTCTGTCTTTCTTGGTCATGAATTCAGTAATAGTAATTTTAAAACAAGCCTCAGAGAATTGCCTTAACAACCTATCATGATGCCACAGTGCACTACAACTTGGCTACCTCGGGCCCACAGATTGTGTCATAAAAAGAAGACTGAAATGTCCTATTACTGAGTAGTGACCAAGACTTGAGGAATACAACATTGTAAATTTCCTTAACATATCAAATGTTATCTTCAAAATTCATTGTTTTTCATACTTACATTTTTGTTTATACTTAAATTTTACAGAACTTTAGCTTATAAAAGTGCATTAAAAATCTCAAAACAAAACTTACTGAGCAATTTCCACTTGATATTGGTCCACATATATGAGTCCAATTCATGAGCTCAGCCATACTAACATTCTGGAAATATAGAAAAAATTACGATAAAAATAGATACAAAAGGAATAATAATAAAACAAAACTCTAATAGTTGATTCTGTTAGTTTGTACCTAGTACTTTTTAACTTCTTTATTTTTTCAACAAGCAGCTTTCTCCAAATCAAGTAGCATATCTTGAAAAATGATTATCTATAGTATATCACTCAAATTAAATGAGGCTGACTCAATATCTTTATATTTTAATTTTAAACAGATTAACAATTTCAGTTGTTATAATGTTAGTTGCTTTACTTAATTTGTAAGCTATTATAAAAATTTAGGCTTTTTTCTTCTTTTTCCTTTCTTAAGGCATTCTAGAAAAAATATCGCTAACGCCTTTCAACAATGTCATATCTCAAAAATTGGCAATTTTTAGTTATACCTGTTTTCAGAATGCCCTGAAAGAGTAGTATATCCCTGCAAGATTGTCATATCTCACCACTCAATATTTAATCGCTAGAGAGCAGAATTAATATTTACTTTTAATACATTTTATTCTACTTTCAAATTTTAAAATCACTGTCCTGAAAAATCACATTTTTGAGATATGACATTGTTGAAAAGAGTGAGCGATATGTATTAAACTATAGCACTCTTACTAAGATTTCTCAAATGTCATTCACTTTTCCCAAAATTGCCTATATTCTCTAGAAACACCTTGATTAAAAGTTAAGGTTAGTAGCTAAAGATATTGAAAATCAAAGAAAAATGTGTTTGAGCTTTAAAAAATACACATTGCTATATAATTTTGGCATTTAGCAAAATACAAACCTTTCAATTACTTTTCTTTTAAATTGAAAAATGATAATTCTCATGAACTCTTTAAAACACAAATAAAATTTTACATGAATTTGTATCCATTTTATCTGTACTGTATCAATAAATGTATCTGTAGGTAATTCGTAACTGAAAATTTTAAAAAACTTACTTTTATTTGATCTTGAGGGTCAGTATTTTCTAAGCTTTCAAATTCACCAATATTTAAAATATAATCCAGACTTAAACATTTGCAATTTATTAAATCATGTGTAATGCATCTTGTGTCCTCATGCAATGTAAATATATCCTAAAGTAGAAACATGTTCATTAATATAGTTTGTCTAATCATAAATCAATTCATAATTAAATAATTAAAAAGTGGACATAAATATGAAAATTTTATTAAATTTAATTTGAAGAAAACATTTACAGATTAACATGATTTGATACAAAAGAAATGTTAATTCTATCAGTGTGTATATAAAATAAACAGCCCTGTCAAATGCAGCGCTAAACAATAAATGACCCACATAACAGAACAGTAGTAACTAAATTTTACAAAAATCATTTAGTTTTTCAAATTGCAATATAAAGAACATTAATGGCATGCATCACAATATGCTGATAAAACTTTTATAAAAAAATATCAAAAATTTGAAAAAAAAATTACTACTTTTTTTGCTACAGCACTAAACTGATATGATAATACAGCAATAAAATGTTCAATATATTCAAAATCTGCTCTTAGCTAAAAGCTATTAAGATTCTGTAAATGCTCTAGACCAGTAGTTCCTAACCAGTGGTCTGTGGACCACAGTGATCCCAGAGAACCCAAGAAGTGGTCCACGAGGTCAGGGGTAATTTTAAAAAAAAATTGGTTTCATTGTTTCGAAACAACTGCAAATTTAAAATATATATATATATATAACTGGGAGACAAAATCATTTTGTTCCCAATTTTTTGTTCAAATTCTTAAAAATTCCTGTGTTCCCTCTGCTTCCTGACATTCCGAGTATGAAAAATTCCATGTTCTGCTTAAAAATTTCTAGCCCATTTCCTGTGACACGGACTCACAGTATCACAACCATTTTGCAGCAACACAGCAGTTTTACAACTATTAAAGCAAATCCAAGCTGAAAAATGTCATTCATTTTTAAATTTTCATAGACTTTTATGTTTTCTAGCTGTTCCAGTCTGATCATCTCTGGACTTTTCCTTCTTCGATTATATTAACTTTTTGTATTATTTTTAATCATATACTATTCTGAGTGTAATTCTACTGACAGCTGCTGTAGTGAATTGTAGCACAAGATTTCTAGATCACTTCCTGTGTAGCACGCATGCGCATTTATTTTCACCACATCAGATTCCCGCATTAAGTAAATTTTTTGACACTTCGAAAAGGTGCTTCTTACTGTAAAGAGCTAAATTCTATATTCATTAAATGTCATTTTAATATTAATTCTGTTGACTTTCATTTCTTCTGTCGTTTTGATTTAGAAACTTTTAGCCTGAACCACATGTTGAGTACTTCCACTAGCTATTAAGTTTTCTTTTATGCTAAATTTGTTATTGTCATTAAGTTTATTTGTAACATTAAATAATTAAAATACAATCCAGACACGGATTAAAGATTTAAAGTTGTTTATCATAGATAGTTTGTTTATTCAAAACCTATTTTTGCCTTTATAAGGATTGGTTGGGAGATGATCCCCAACAAATTATTCCTTTTACAAGTGGTTCTTGATCAACAAAAGGTTAAGGCTGCTATGTACTAACCCCATTGGATTCACTCACCTCAATATTAACCTATGGAGAAAATTTGTCCACGGATTGCCGACTTGGATTCAAAGATTTTTCTAAAAATTTGTACTTCGTCATAGAGAAAGAAATTTTACATTTGTTTACATTTTTCGTTTTTTTTTAAAAATGCTATTAATATTTTTAAATTTAAATTATTCAGGGGAAAATCTGGTATGGTGTGTTTTAAATGCTCATAAATTCCTTCGGTGCACGAAATTTATAAAATGAATCCCGTAGCGCTTTGCAGAAAAGTTCAGGCTATCTCACAATACCAATTTTATTTCATTATCAGCATTTATGTACCTGTAAATAGTTGACAAAAATATATTTTAAATAAAAAATTGGGGGGCAGCGCTTAACTCCCCTATAGAGAGAGAGTCATTACAATCCCTCAAAATGTCAATCCGAAGGGGGGGGGGGGAATTCTCAAACTGTCAACTGGACTCCTCCTCCCACCACAAAAGTATGCAAGAAGAGGAAAAGGGAAATACGATTTTTTTTCTTAGTACATAGCAGCCTTAAGAACCACTGCTCTAGACTCTCTAACAGTCCAAACTGTAGTAAATACCTAGATTTTATCCTTGTTCATGGCCAGATTAGAGTTATATATCCTACGAACATAAGAAAGCTATCCTTTACACTTATTTACTATACATTTTAATAGCTGGTTAATCCAAAAGCAATACCGGCCATGCCCGAAGGTATACGGTAAGTAATGACTGACGTCTAGAGGTGCGATGGCTTACAAATTTCAACAATTAAATTACATTTCTTTCATAATTCAAATCAGCAAAGCTCAAAAGCCTCACAGCTCAATACACGAGATAAACTCAAATACATCCAACTACAAAATCATATATATACAATTACTACAATTTATAGAATCACTATGTAAAAATACAAAATTTACTTTCAAATATAAACAACAAACCATAATTATAAACTTAACTTTAAGTCTAAAAAAAGCACCTTTACAAACAATATAAGCATAACCATTATAGTTATAAATAATAAATAAATATAGGCCAAGTTTCATTATTCCCAGCAAATTTAGGAAGGAGAGGTACCCTGAAAAGGGTAATGTTCAGCTAATAGGTCTTTCATTACAATCGTTATAAATCTACGGCAATAATAGTCCAAATAAAACTGGTTAGCCGGCCCATTCAACACTGCTCTAGGAAGTTTGGAATGTGGATCTTTCCATCTGTCACATACTTTCAGACAGTGTTCCGTAGTCTGTACCGCACCGCATTCGCAAGAGTCAGGTTTTCCAAAAAATCTTCTTTGATATGAGCTGAAACAGCCGTGCTGAGTGATAGCCTGGTTAATAAAAAAATTTGAAGATAACCTATGTGTTGATACTTCAGGAAAAATACTAATAAACAGGTCTGCCACGGTCACTTCTATTCCACCTGTCTTGCCATACACTCAAGCCTCAATCTCTGATTTTAGCTTTAATCTGGTTCCTGGTATATTTAATTTCTTCATCGATCTGGTCTCTAGTAGTAGCAAGTTTGGCTGCCAGGTCTACTTCCTCATTTTCGGTATAGCCAACATGGACCTTTACCCAGTGAAAATGGACCCTTAGATTATTATTAACTATTAAACTCTTAATATCTTCAATTTGACTATCCTTATAGTAGTAAGTGTTCAAGGATTGCAACGCACTCCTTGAGTCACTAAAAATATCTAATTCATTTATTCCATTATTAATTGCGTTAGTGAGAGCCATTTTTTATAGCTATAACTTCAGCCGCATAGGAGGAAGCGTGATCATTCAATCTTTTATAATTTATTTCTATCTTTTCATTATTTATGTATTTAATGCAAGCGGCCCCAACTTTATGATTTATTTCAGAACCATCCATATAAAATTTCGTACTTGTTATAGGCTTTAAATTAAATGACCAACTATATTTAGCTAACTCTCTAATTTTCCTTAAATTTTTATTTTTAATCTCACTATCCATGCCATTAAAAACAAAATCTTCAATCTGGATTTGTTCGCCTTCATTATAGATGGTATACAATAGCGACTCTATTTTAGCTTTTATATCCAGTGGAATACAACCAGCCAAGACACTTAATGCGTCTGTAAAGACTGCCCAATAACATTTACTGATCATGATTAAAAAGGGTCTCTGTAGTTGTTTAAGTTTATTATTCATATAGTTAGTGTCTGTGTACCATGCCTGGATCCCATGCAACAAAATTCTCTCTATTACTTTGTCATAAATTTCCTTTACATTTATAGCCTTAAGGCCCCAGGTCTTCTTAAAGACTCTATTAATACCATAGGTGATTTTTAAGGTTTTCTCTCTTATATTAGAAATATGTTTGCCAAAGTTAAGTTTCTCGTCTAAGTAGACGCCCAAGTACTTCATCTCTTTATTATATTTTATATTACTGTTCATAAGCTTTATTGTAGGTTTTCTCGAGACTTTGCCTCTACTTGGTATAATAATCTAACATGATTTATCTATGCTATACTTCAATTTATTTTCATGGGCCCACTTTTCACATATGTCCAGTGCTTTCTTTGCCAATAGCTGGTTAATTGCTTTAGCTTTTTAGCTTTTTAATAGCTGATTAAATGTATTCTTTTTATATCACAACCAGCCCACAATGGAGAGAGCATCTGAAACTTGCACTAAGAGAAACAAATGAAATAACTTGAAGCAATAAAGAATGATATGTAAGACACACTTGAATTAGAGAGAAAACTACAATTGCAAAAGACTTACTAAGGAATATTTACACTGTGACTGCAGCTTATATGTTTCAACCTCAGAACATGGTTCTCTACAGCATTTTTTTTTTTCAGCTATAACTATACAGCACAGGCTAAATTATAAATCACTAGCTGAATACCCATGTTTCGCTAAAGAGTACATTCAAATTAAATACAACGGTCAATGTATTCAATTCATGCCCACAAAAAAATTTTTTTTTTTTTTTTAATTATGATAAATACAACAATAGCCAATGTATGTAACTAATGCCAAAAATATATATATATTTATAAAAAAATTGTAACAGATATTTTTATAGGCAAAATAATGTAGAAGAAAATTGTCAGACTCTCGTCTCCCATTCTTAAGTGGAATTGATGAAGGTGAGTAATAGCATCTTCAATAAGCCCAAAATAAACGCAAACAGGTGTCGAACGATATACACCTTTGGAGATATGCGACAATAGGTAAAGGTATGCAAGTCATTTAGAATGATTTGTGAAACCCATTAGCGACGCTATTTTCCAAGGGAAAAGTCGTCATCAAAGAAATTCACCATAGGTGGTCTGCAGAGGGCAGAACTGGAAAAGGTCCGGTATTCGAGATTGTTCGAGTAAGGGCTGAGAAGAATGCATAAATAACGACGCGGTTGCGAATGAGAAGGAGAATAGACTTGGACTGTTGAAAGGTTGCCATGCATATGGAGGGAGAGAGAGAGGGTCTCGTACGGACTTTGAATAATGAGCCCTGCTCTCATGAGTGTATTAACGTTCGTCGGAACGAACTTTTATAAATGATTTATTTAACCAAGATTTTAATGTGTCAATAAACCAGATGTAAATAAGAGTTGGTTCTACAGTTATGATTACTTCTACAAGATAATGATTTGTCGGATCACGACTATAAAGGTTAACAAAAATATTCAAATTAAATACAATGTATGCAATTAATTTGTATGTTTAATATCCATAAAACATAGTATTTTGATTTAAATTTTTAAAAACTTCCATCTCAATTAGTCCAGTTATTAAATTTTATCTTTTACCATATTTCAATATTTTTTTTTGTCAATTTATTTCGTTGTGATGCACGTGATGCAAAATTAATTTAAAGTATCACAAAAGGAAAAGAAACCATATGATCAGCATTTAATAAATTAAATTCTAAAAATGAATCTTTAAAAATTCACCAAAAATCAGAAAAGGGAGGTAAATTTTCGAAAAAAATTTCATTTTAAAGGAATATTTATGATCTTTCTTGTAGTATAAATTTTATAATCCTCAGATTATTATTTTAAATGCAAACTTAAAAAATGTTACAAAAACAGCTTAAAAATTTAATTTAAAATAAACTTAAGAATTTTTCAAAAATATTTCTTATTGCACCCCTACACTATAAGAAGAATCACCATGCAAAATTTCAGCCCTTAAGGTCCAGCAGTTTGGTCTGTACGCTATCTGTCAGTTAGTCAGTCAGTTACGGAACTGTTTTATATACATAGATTATGTCAGCAACAAGTTTGTGAGTTTAATCTGCAAATTTACAAGATTTTTTGAGGAAAAATCTTTTACTTTTATATAAAAATAGATTACCCCAAATTTTTACTTCAAAGTCAAAACAGTTTTAATTTCTCAAAAAATTTATGAATTTCTAGCTATTTGAAACAGTATTAAAATGATGAATTAACTTCCAGAGGAAGACCATTAATGATGAACAAAAGAATAGACTTTTTCATGAAAATTAAAATATATAAAAAATAATTGCCATCAATTCTTCTTTAGAGAATCGTAATTTTCCAGTAGAGTTAGATTCAAGAACAGAGCCACTCAAGCACTGCTTAGATAACTGTCGTTGGTACATTTTTTCTTCTATAGTTCCCTGAAAGAGAAAAAAAAAGAATGCCAGTTAGTTAAAAACTTTAGTTATTAACTTGTCAGTTAACTTTGTTAGTTATTAACTTTGATACATAGAAATCTAAGTATAGTTCATAATTCAATGAAAACATTAGATTCCTTATTCTAAATTTTTGGCAGAAATAAAAATCGTCAGTTCTTTCTGGTAGTGCAGTATTAGTAGAAGCATTTTGGAGAACTGTACAAGATAAGCCCAATAGCTCTTAATAGCCCAAAAATATTTACTCCCCTAGCATGAATGCTGCATTTAATAACAATGAAAATGCCTCTCCATTTTCAACATATAACAATAATGGTTCCCTTTTGTACTCATAATAGGATTTTAAACTCAACATAATACAAAGGGGGTGTGAAATTTCCTGTTCTAAAGAGGGAATTGGTAAAATGGGCCCCATAAGCTAAAGGTTAAGAAACAACTTTTTATTCTTGATTCCCTGAGAAGTTGAATTTTTATTTCCCTGCATTTCTCTCAACATATTTAAGAATATTTCATGTAAGCATACAGCTTTTTATTTTCAAACTACAGATAAATGTAAAACAATACACTTTTAAAACTTACAGTCGTTAGAAGCCTGTAGACATAAACTTTGTGCTTTTGACCATCTCTCCAGATGCGAGACATTGCTTGTAGGTCATTTGCAGGATTCCAGTCAATATCATATAATATAATACGAGAAGCTCCTATTAGGTTAAATCCTACACCACCAGCCTTAGAACTCAGCAGAAAAACATCTGAAAAAGAAACAAATTTTTAATGCTTATCCACAAAGCTTAAAACAGAAAGATAAAAGCTGGGAAAAAGTAATAAACATTAATTAAATTACTTAAATTCAGAAGATTATGTATACAATTTTTATGTTTAAAAGTTAAAGCACTACGAGTATTTAACTTGTAGTGCTACAAGTATAAAATTAAATTTAATCTAATCGCTTTAAAAAAATATTGAAAACAAGGATAAATACTATAACATATCATAAAGGTGGTATAAGAAGACAATTTATTTTTTCAGTTTAAATTTTGTAGACATCTGACACAAGTTTTGTTTTACTAAAAATAACCAAATATGAAAATATCTATATAAGTACATTTATAATAGAATGCCCATTTAATAATTTTTAGTATAAAATTATCAAATTCAAAAACTAATTTGCATATTGCATAAGTATTTGATAATGGAAATAATGATTATTACAAAACATGCACAATTTTAGAAAAGCTCACAACATAACAAACACTCAATTTTTGAGAATTTTTAAAAAGTTTCCTTCAAGTTGCATTCTTCGCATTCTTCAAGCAGTTGGGTGAAAAGATCCATCCTCATTCTTGACAGTAACTACAATCATTACTACAATTTTTAAGAAAATCTACGAAAAACTAACAGACTAACACAGATATTAATATGGCTTTTATATTTTCATAAATTTATAATGTTTCAACATGTTGCCTTAAAAACAGAAGAGTAAAATTAAATTACTGGCTGCTCAGGAAGCAACTTATGAAATAACAATAAACTTACTGTATTTGGTATATGAGCAGTTAAAAACATCAACAATGCCTTGTCTAGAAGTTGTAGTGGTTGAACCATCAAGTCTCAAAAATTCATAATGATTTTGCTTACAGAGTTGTTCCAGAATATCAAGTGTCTAGAAAAATATTGAAATTACAAAATTCATAACTGTAGGTAATACAACAATGTAAATAATTCTACACGAACTAAAACTTATAAAGAGGGCATAGACTGCCGAACAAATTAACTGAAAACTTACCCTAGCATTGAAAATTTTTAACTTTTCAATAAAAGATTGCACAGTTGCAACAAATCCTCACATTGAAAATGGACAAATATAACTAAAAATTAAAAAATCAATAGAGCAAGACAATTATTATCAGTAAGAATGCAGACAAATACAAACAAAAATCATGCACTTAGGGCTCAATGCACCATAAGGCAAGATTCTGCAGCAGTACCGGAACTAAATCAAATATCAAGGTCTCGTCATCAGGAAGCCTAACCAAATCAGTTACCTCATGGGGGAACTTTCTGATTAGGATTGTATGTGTACTTGCATTTATGATGCATTGAGTTCTAAGGGCAAGATGTGTGTGTGCTTTCATTTGATTTGACTATTTGTTTCAATGGGCATCACGGGGCCTTGGAATGTTTTTTGGTTAGACCTGCATCCTTTTCGGAAAGTTCCCCCTTGAGGTAACTGATTTGGTTAGGCCTTCTGATGACGAGACCAGTCGGTTACCTCAATATTTGATTTAGTTCCAGTACTGCTGAAGAATCTTGCATTATGGTGCATTGAGCCCTAAGTGCATGATTTCTGTTTGTATTTGTCTGCATTCTTACTGATAATAATTGTCTTGCTCTGTTAATTTTTTTATTTTTAGTTATAACTGAAGGTTTGGTTTGATGTAATGTACAATATTTTTTTTTTTATCCTTTGTGAATTAATTGTGGAGGAGATAATTTTAAATATTGAAAGAATAAAACAATTCAGCTGTAAACTCTAAATAAAAGAGTTGTTATTTGTTTAACTAACAACAAACCATTTGAAAGTGCTATATATAATTAACAAAATCTTATAGATTTGATAAGGAAATTTGTATATCTGCACTATTCACTTCGACATATACACTGATGTTGACCTTATTACATAGTGATCGAATTTGTAGAACTTAAGAAAGTTTAAGATATCACACACAAGTTCAGTGAAATTATCATTCTAATTAGGTTCTTTTAAACATAATACAGCTCAATTCTCAATTAATATTTTCCACGGAATTAATTAAACAAAGTTCGATAAATCAGACTCATTAAACAAAGTTCGATACTCCATACAATTTTCCTTAAAGTACCTAGAAGTCTAAGATTTTAGAAATAAAAAATAAATATTTAATTAAAATTTATATGTTTAAATTTAGATTTTAGAAGTAAAACGTAAATATTTAATTAAAATTTTTATGTTCACATTGAGTGGCATTACCATTCTAATTAGGTTCTTCTAAACATAATACAGCTCAATTCTCAGTTAATATTGTTTAGCACTCCGTGAAAAAGGTGAACTTAGGGGTTCACCTTTTTCACAGAATTAACTAAACAAAGTTCGATAAATTGTACAAATTAAACAAAGTTCAATACTCCACAAAATTTTCTTTAAAGTACCTAGAAGTCTAAGATTTTAGAAGGAAAAGATAAATATTTAATTAAAATTAATCAGAAAGTCTCCTAAAATATAAAAAGTTAAATGGAACATATAAATATTTTAGGAGTAAAAAGCATGCCTCAAATGACAAAAACTCATTTAAGCTAATTTTTTTATTTATCAGGGTTCATTTTCAAATGGTATGAAAAAATTTCATGAGATTTAAAGGTACTAAAACAAAACCCTCAGCATTGTTAATTTTTTTTTAAAAATGGAATTTTTAAAATGCTATTTTTGAATTAAAATCATTGAAAGAATCATGATTCAGTTAAAGCTAAATCCTTGTAAAAACCCTTTTCAGTGATTATAGTTTATAAATTAAAGTATTTGTAAGTTCATTAAGGTTCAGAGCTATGATCATTTGTCTCTACTCAAGGGCTAAACTTACTGGGACCCACATTTTAAAGATAATTCTGAACTGCTACAAACACAAATAGGGTACTCAAACCTGCAAACTTTGGTATTAATTATAACTACTTTAGCCATTCATTCATTGTCTGTCTGAAAAGTATTTACCAGAAATGTATGTACTGATTCAATTTAACTAAATTTAATTTTTTTCTTTTTTAGGTATGTGTGTTTATGCTTTAAAACTTAAAACCTAAACTTACCAATCGAAAAGCTAAAGTATTAAAAATTAAATATTTTCTTAATTCAATCAATTTAACAATACAAGAATAAGATAAAATTAAACACGAAAAATAAATGCCCCCATTATTACTCAAATGATTATAAAAATTATAATAGGCACAACTAGTAGGAACAGAGCAACTGAAAATTCACCTTTGTGAAGCTTGATACAATGACAACCTTTTCCTTCATTTTATTTTGAGCAAATAATGATGACAACATGTTTCCAAGTACTTTCATTTTTCCTGAATCTGTAAGTTTAACTTGATGTGCAGCAGGAAAAGCTGACTCCATGTAATCCATCACTGAATCCTAATCAAAAATAAAATCTTAGTTAATTTTTCAAATTTAAAAAAAATCAAACTATAAAAATAACAGCTAGCATATATCTCATTTTGAAGAGGGCAATTTATAACATTATGTTGCACACTTAATTAAGCTACTGCACACCTTATTCCTAAAAGACATTTCAATTTAGCTTGGTAAAATAAAGCATTCAAGGAAAAAATAGAAAAATATCATTATTACAAAGTTACATGACTATATATGTGTATATATAAAGAAAATATATGTATGCTAAAAGAGTGAAAGAGTGTAAACTGTTACAAACTTAATTTGTATGGAGATCAAAACTAACAAATTTTAAGCTTCATGAGGGTTTTCTACCATTTCTTGAAGTTATCTTCAGGATCTTTACACTGAAATCCAGAACTCAAAACCAATTAACTTTGACACATAGAACTCTGATAAGAAATCTAACTACAGTTTATAATTCAATGAAAACATTAGATTCCTTATTCTAAATTTTTGGCAAAAGTAAAAATGTCAGTCCTTTCTGGTATTGCAGTATTAGTAGAAGCATTTTGGAGAACCATATACAATATACAGCTCTTTAAAAGCAAAAGAAAAAGGAAAAAAAGAAAGATTGATTTCCCCCAGCATAAATGCTGCATTTATGCTGGGAGAAATGCCTCTGAAAATGAAAATGCCTCTCTATTTTCAACATATAACAATAATGGTTCCCTTTTGTACTCATAATAGGATTTTAAACTCAACATAATTAAAGACTGAAAGTAAGGGAGAATAATTTATTTAAGGATGATCAATATATATTAAATATATATTTGTGTGTGGGGGGGGGATACAAATATCATTATAACCTCTTAATTCCTGAATAAACAGATTGGGAACCAAATAGTTGCACAATTTACTGCATTTAGATTTGCTTCCTCAACAATCTATTTTAGTGATTTTTTTCAGTTATTTCTGATATAGGTAGGATTATAAAAATTTTTGACTCTTATTTAAGAACATTGAAAACAGTTAACAAAATTTATAAAATTAACTTTTGCTAATGGCAGTTATTTCATACAAATGCATTCATAAAGGGATTAGTTTAGTAACATTTGTATTCCCATGGAAAAAATTAAACTGACAAATTCTGGGTATACAAAAAATATTATTTTGAAAGTAAGCAAAAATATGCTAATTTACTTGATTAAATATAATACAACTCAGCCCAAAATAGTATTTTATAAGCATTAACATGAAGACAGTCTCATGTTTGCCTTCACCTCAAAATAAAATGAGCTGGCTCAAACATTGAGTTTGAGAACTGCTTTTGCATGCTAAGTCATTATACCATTGGTGCATTGAGTTATGACCTTTCATGATTAATTAAACATTTTTTCCCAAGTGAATTACAAAGAGTTCCTGACACACAATAGAAATTACTTTCTTTGAGAGATGCTACAATAATGTGTAATCTGTAGCTGCTTCTTGTTTATTTTGCTTTACCTCAAAATATAATAGACTACCTTGGGAATCAAATATGGATACCTTTTTGGAAATGTATTCATTGCAATTACACTGACACTTACTATGATCCTTTCAAATTAACTACTTTATTTTCATAAGTAATTACCAAGCCAGTCTGGTGACTTTGAACTTGACTTAAAGGCCAGCTACACATACACGAAAAATATAAAATCATCTATAAAAGCAGCTGTATACTCTCCTTTCTACTGAAGCAAAGTTTATTCCTTGCTATTTGGTTTTAATGCTTAAAGTTTTATTAATAGTGTATTAAGTTTAAACTAATAGCATGGGACAAATATTCAATTAAAACTCGTAAATCAATACTAACAGGACTGTAAATCAATAAAAACAGCTTAACATCTTTTTTAGAATGCAAAAATGGCAACTAGTTCTGTGCTCATAGAAATAATCACACCTAATACTCTACTGCTTGGAGATGTACAATATATGTTAGTTCAAAACTAGTTGCCATTTTTTATGTATTATTTTGGATTTTAAGAACCTGTTTTCCTTAATATGAAAATATTCAAACAAAAAGAAGTATTATGAATTTTGCTATAACACAGGCCTGGCCAACACTCGGCCTGTCACGTTAAATTGCCGGGCAATTTTGTATTTCTATTAAAACTTTTGTTTCTTATTGTATGTACACAAAAATATTAAATAAATGAAAATTTGCATGTGTCAATGTTATAATGCACAAGTGCGACTACGAACTCCAGTTCTATATTTGATATCTACAAATGCCAAATTTTACTGAAAGAATCGGTTTCATTAGGCAACCATCGGTAACGTTCATCTGTAATTTGAATGCAGTTATACAATAAAGGACCAATCCAGACATTTTTGCTCTTAGTAATGTAGGAGAGTGGAATGATAATATCAAGCGGTGGTCAGGGGGTTGTCCGTGAGGAATCGATGCACTGTTGGCCACTATGCACACGTTTGGGTCTGTCATTGGTTTGTTATTCAATACATGAATGAAGTTATTATTATTTCAAGTGAATTGCTGCTTATGTATTAGGTTTGTTTTTGACCTACTGCCATGTTTACTAAGTTTTTTGTGTATAGTGCTGATAGTTGAATAAAAGTGGCATCTGAAGACATCAGATCTGAAGATATCAGATGGCATTTTTACATAATTATAATGCATCATTAGAAAACAAGAATTCTAAATTTACTTAAAAAAAAATAAATTTTGTTTCTCTCTGTAATTGCTAGTATACCAATATTTCCAATAACATTTATTTGAAATTTTTTTTAACCCTTCATGATGAGTTCAAAGAAAAGAAAAGTTGATGAAAACAGGAAATTTAATGATCGTTGGGGAAAAGATTAATTTTCACAATGCAGAACTCAAAATTAATGTGTTTAATTTGTAGAGAGAAAGTCGCTGTATTTAAGGAACATAGCATTAAAAGATATCATGAGACAAAACATGTTGAATATGTAAATTTCAATAAAGAAGTAAAAAGTTTTAAGTTAACTGTGCTTAAATCGCATCTGAAAACTCAGCAAACAATGTTTGTTTATGTACTACAACAACCATTTACCATTGTCAAAGCAAGTTATTGTTGCCATGTTGATTGAAAAGAAAATGAAACTATTTTCAGATGGTGACCTGGTGAATGACTGTTTGAAAGTACTTAAAAAGATGTTTTGCCTGATGAAAACAAATTATTTTCAAGTATCAGTCTTTCACGCCAAACTATATTTCACTGCATTGATGATATTTCAGCTGAAATAGTAGTAACTTTGCAAGATAAAATTAACCAATTCAAAGCATATTCTTTGGCATTTAATGAAAGTACAGATATCTCAGAAACATCTCAACTTGTGATATTTATTCATGGTGTGAATGATTCATTTCAAGTGACAGAAGAAATGTTAAATCTTTAAAATTTAAAAGACACAAGTAGAGAGAAGATGTTTTCCAGGCGATCGAAAAATGTTTAGCCGAAAATAGCTTAAACTTTGAAGTGCTTTCCGGATTAACAACAGATGAAGCACCTGCTTTAGTAGGTAAAAATAAGGGAGCTGTAAAATTACTTATGGATAAACTATATTGCAGAGACATTAAAACCAATGATATTTTTACTATTCTCTGTTTGATACATTGACAAAATTTATGTTCTCAAGTATTATCTATGGATCACATTATGAACATAGTTATAAAGATAATAAATTACATTTGTTCACATTCTCTTCAGCATTGGCAATTCCAAGAATTCCTTAGTGAATTATCTTCTGAATATGATGATATCGTACCAATGTTAAATGGCTAAGTCACAGAAAATGTTTAAAAAGGTTTTTTAATTTATGGGAGGAAATAGATACCATAAAATCTTGACTATAATATGCACATGTGTATAATACGCATGCTTGATTTTGCATGAAATTTTTGGAAAAATTAAAATTCAACTATAATATGCACCCATAACTTTTCAATATTTTATTTTAAAATTGCACAAATATTTATTAACAAATAAAATTTGTAATAAAAATAAACGAAAACGTCAAATTCGGTAGAAAAATACATTTTTAATTCAAAACAAAACAGCAAAATTATCAGTCTTAATCCCTTTCACTAGAATACAGCTAATCTATTGTTTGTCATTTATTCAATGTTTAAAACTATGTCTTTTTGTACATGAGTATAATACGCAGCCTCATTTTTCTGGATTAAAATGTGAAAAAAAAGTGTGTATTATACTCAAGATTTTACAGTATGTTTATGAATGAGAAACAAGAATCTGTTCCTGAATTAAGTGATGATGATTGGTTGTTAGACCTATGTTTTTAGTGGATATAACAGAAAAACTTAATCAGCTAAATAAGGACTTGGAAGAGCAAGATAATTTAATAATCAATGCTTGAAATTTCATCAAAGCTTTTAATAAGAAATTGTTATTTCAGTACCAACTTAGAAATAATAATGCTCAAAATTTTCCGCTGTTAAATAACTTCCCAAAAAGCCAACCTAAGAATTTCTCAAAATATGCTAATAAAATAAAGAAACTTATAACTGCATTTGATGGTCGTTTCTCAGAATTAGCAAAATATGATAAAATGTTTGAAATATTTTCATGCTCATTTCATGTTGACCTTGAACAGTGTTCCTGAAAATCTGTAAATAGAGTCAAGTGAGTTACAGTGCAACAATGAAATGAAACAAATTTTTGCATCCACATCAAAAATTAATTTTTACAATTCTTATATTACATCTGAGAGATATTCCAACTTAAGGTATTTTGCACAACGAGTTGTAAGTGCATTTGGATCCACATATAAAGAGGTGAAAGACAAAGTGGTGTAAGTCACATTTTCAACTTTTTTTATTTGAGGGCAAAAATGTAACCTCCATGTTCAATTTATAGTGGAACTGCAAAAAATTATTATTTGTAATATTATAAAAATTATTACAAATTATAATTTGTTCAATTTATAGTGGAATTTTTTGTAATTTTTGCAGTAAAATGCTTTAGACTTATACCACTTGACTTACTGACTTACACCACTTTGCTTTTGACTGCCTCATATGTTTGTAAAACATTTTTTTCGAAGATGAATTTTACAAAGAGTTCATCACATACTTCATTAACTGATGCCAATTTAGAAAACCAGCTAAGATGTGCAACGTTGAACATAAATATAGATTTACAAAAATTAAGTGAAAGAAAGGATAAGCAAGCATCTCAATATTTAAGACTTGAGAGTCAATTATATTGAATTATAGTAAAACAAAGTTTTATTCATTTTGTATTTGTATTACATTTTTTTAAAAGCATGTTTACCTAAAGTGCAGCCCGCTGTAATGTTGTGCGTCATCAAAGTGGCCTGTGAAGTCATTTGGGTTCGCCAGGCCTAATATACCCAGGACCCGATTTAGAAAATTCTTGACTGTAGGAACAACTTGGGAGGGGGGCCCCTAGCAATAATGTGGGCATAAAATTTCCAAAATTGACACAAAAAAAAAATAATCATGAATCATTGTGAAAGTACCATTTTACCAAGAATTGGCTATTTGGAGCGTAGAAGCCTAGAACATTATCAAATAACAAAAAGCAATACAACATATTAACTTCATCATTAAAACACCAATACAATGCAACCAGAAAAACTTATTGAACTATACATATAACTATATATATATGATGAACCAATCATTCAAATTTGAAAGGATATATAAAAAAAATTCCTATTAAAAAAAGATAAAATTTTAAAAAAATTTCAAAATTGAATAGGGAATTTTTTTTCTTTTTTTCTTTCAAAAAAATTTGGGGGGGGGGGGCCTAGGCCTGGGCCTACCAGACCTAATGGAAAATCAGGGCCTGACTATAATATAAAGTAAATAACATGTAACTTACATTTGATGAGCTTTCCTCCTTTGCTTTGTCCTTGTATAGTAACAACGGATGATTACATAGTTTTCTGAGCACAGAAATACATACAAGTGGGGTAGACGAATCAATAAATGCAGAAGATAAAATATCAATAACTGCTCGAGATTTCAGCAAATGACTGTAAAGCTTTCTTTGTAGTTCAGATGGACGGCAAAATATAACAGTCTCAGCTAATAAAATATTCAAAATGTTATAGAATTAGCAATATTCATGTAATAAAAGAAATAAGCATGTAAAGATTCATTTTTATAAATTTAAATAACAATAATAATTGGAATCAGAATCATAGGATTGGCAGACATAACTGTCTTTATTACATAACTGAGTCAAGATTTCAATATTGGAATTTTGAAAATTCAAGGATTTCTTGCCAATATAAATTCAAGACGATAATTTAGGAATGAAATAAAATTTCAAAAATTTAATATTTATCTAAAATCAAAATAAAGAGTATTAATCAGAATTGAATGAAAGCAAAGCAACCTAAAATACTTCCAAGGGAATGCTAACTGGAAGTTTTATTACTGAAAATTACTGTATTCGTGCAGATGATTCCTTCAAGTGTAACATAAAACTGACTTTTATATTTACAATGTCAGATCTAAATGTGATTGGTTTTCGACAGTATAAACAAAAATTCATGTTTCAAAAGCATGAGTAGTTCACAATTTAAAATTTTTTTTCATGAGTGAGATTTTACTCTTTTAATTTTACAAAAAAAAAATTTAGTTTAAAAAAAACTTAGTCTATTTTAAAAATTGTTGTTGTTGTTAATGCCCCCTGGCTAGAGTTTACATTCCCCAGGTCATAATAGACTATTGGACTGAAACGGGCAGCTCCTGTTTTAAATTAGCATCATAAGGGTTGGAGTCCGACTTGGCAAAATGACTGGTGATGCAATTTTGAACTGAGTCAAGTGCAAAGACTGGAACACTTGACCCTGCAACTCTAGAGGTAAATATGAGAACTTGGGGGACATTACAGACACAACCTATTTTACGTGCCCCACCACCATTAGTGAACACGGCGGTGGATTTGCAGCAATGAGCATCGAACCAAGGATGTTCAGATCACTGACCCACTGCTCTTGCTAACTGGGTCACCATACCCCCGTATTTTAAAAATTACAAATGCTAATGTTTATAGATTATGCATACTAATTGCAGCTGATTACTTACTAGTCAAGACAATGAACCAAAAATTGATTTTTTAATAACTTAAGAGTAAAATATTTTTAGCTTTATTTAATTCTTTTATTAAACGCACTACTAATTTGTAAGAAAAAGACAAATTTTGTACACATATTTTTTAACAAGAAGAGTTTAATTTACAGTATGGTATTTATGCACTGATGAAGAAAATAGAAACTTACTTTTAGGAGGAAGATATTGATTTATTACTTCTTGAGTCCTACGAAGCATAAACATCTTGGTCATTTTTCCGAGTTCTTCACTCATCTCATCACCATATTCTTTCTCTGACTCCGAACAATCTTGATTTCGAGATTGATTGATAGGTTTTTCAAAGTTCTTGCGAAAGTACTGTAATGTACCTAAAGAGTAAAACAACAATAAGAAAATTGAAAGTGATAAAGGATGATTAAAACGCAGATGCCTTAACAAAGCACATGTCAAAAGAACACCTATTTTTATGAGTTAAAGTAAAAATAAATCGGTCATTTTGAAAAGGAATCTCCACTTTTCTTTAACTTTATTGGGCCCCCAAGTTTCAAGAAATATTAACAAATTATATTTTTGCATTAGGACTGATGCCTTATAAACATAATAAATACAAAATTTAGTCTAACTAATAATGCATGAAGGTGAGTTATAGTTTTTTGCTTCTGACGAAAAATTTTTAAAAATGGAGATGACTCCTCCTTAAAATGACTGATTCAAATGCATAAATTCCAGTCTGCAAAAGTGTTTAAAGCAAGTAGAAACTCTTTTCTTTTTTTCCACTCCTATCTTAGTAGTCATATTCTATAATTTAATTCAGAAAAATCTAAAGATAACACACACACTATGGGTTTGAGAACTTGCATCTATACAGCAACAACAACAAATAACAAAACTTTTAATATATCATACATATAAATTAATATTTTAGGGGCTTTCCTAAATTCATTTGAGGATCATTTATAATACAGTTTTTCTTCTTGTAGACTACATAATTTTGTAACAACCGCACATGTACATACAAATTTAAATAAAAATAATTCCAGACAATTCCGGTTAATCGGACCACATTAGGACACGATCATTTTTGCCCTAATAACTGGCTGGTCTGATTAAACGAACATGTCCTATGTTACAAGACAGGATTTAGTCTGAAGGATTTGATCTGATTAATTGGTGGTTCCAATTAACTGGAATCGACTGTACATAATGAAGAAATATCAGTTTTTACAATTATTGCAAAAACATAAGTAATTCTTAAAAACAAACAAGGATTTTGCTTTTGGACTCAACTTTTTTTTTCATAGCCTTTTTTAAATCTTGGTAATAATCTGTATATTTAGTGCAATAAAAGATAAGTTTAGTGCTAAGAATAAAATTCAAAGACTGGAGCAACACAGTGTATAGCATTAAATAATGATTTGAATTTCTTAATTGTTTCATGATTTTAATGAATTTTGAAAACCGCAGAAATAAGTCTACTGATTTCAAATAAACTATTTCAATCAAAAAATATTCTTTGTTTTCTTGGCAGTACTGTCAATTTTTTCAATTAAAAAAAATTCAAACTTTGTCTTACTATTGCAACATTATATTTTTTTATGCATACAAAGAAAACTAAACAAGTTTCAAAATCTCAAAAAAAAAAAAAAAATTTTGTACAGTGTTACATTAACAATACCTATTCACTGGGGGGAAAAAAGATAATAATGAATGCTTAAATTACAAAAGATAAATAATTAATCTTAGGTGTTAAATATACAAGAAATATACACATTAATACAAAACAATTTTAAGTTTATTTTTTTCTGTTATAATCCTTTAATTATTTTTTGTAGAATATGCATCTACTTCAACTTCCATACAAAATATATTCACATATATTTACCAAGAGCCCCAGGATTTACAAAATCCACTATTGAGAAAAATTCAGCTAAATCATTTTGTATTGGAGTACCAGTGAGTAAGATTCTTCTAGTGGTTGAGAGACAATTTATAACCTAAATAATAGAAATGATGTGATTATGTGCTAAGAAAATGGGAAAAGATTAATTTTTTGATTATGTTAGAAATAACCTTGTCTATGCATTCATTCAGCTGAAAGTTTTAAGGGGGTCCAGAACAGAAAATTCTTTAAATTTTCGAAAAATATTTTACTGCATTAAAAAAATTTTGGGTCTTTTCCGCTTAAAATGATGTTTAAATCATATTTCTATCTTAATTAGAACAGGAGATATTACTTTTTTGTTTTGCAACATTCTAATAGCAGCTAATCTTTGTTTAAACCTGTATATGCATTTTTCTGCATGATGGGTTTTTTCAACATTTATCGTCTTTAAATTGTTATAAGTCAAGAATCGTTACAGATAAATGGTTCAAACTTGGAACATGTCTTTTTAAATTATTTTACTTTAATTTTAACTCAGCAAATTTTAAAAAAATATTTACTTTTGAAAATATGATTTTTTAAAAACAAGTTACATAATTTTTTTATACCATATAAAAAAAAATTTTAAATTTTTTTACCATATAAAAATTTTTTATTATTCTAATTTTTTATTTTTTAAAAATAAATGTTTTAAAAAATGCTGAATTAAAATAAAAACTTATATATTTCTGTTTAATTAAATGAAAAAAATTTTGAAATTCGACAAATAATATTTTGAGTTATAATGATTTTAAATTACCACCTTTTTTAAAAATTTTAAATTTAAAAAAATTTTAAAAACCTTATGAGAAGTTTTATGATGTGATTTTGCTTACAAATTATATGGTTAACCATCACAAAAAAATTTTTAAATTTTAACTCAATAAATAAAAAAAAATTTAAATGTGTCCTGGACCCCCTTAACTGTTTAAAATAAAATGCTTAAGTTAACAAATCCCTTCATGAAGTGATGCAATGATGGTTGCTCTAATTTTAAACATGTTTCTTCAATTCTTGATAATCAAAGAAAATATCTGTAGTGAAGTAATGCAGCATCTTACTATATAAAAATTATTTTAATATAGATCCCATAATGCTGTGTCACTTTTTAAATACATGTCCAGTAATGAACAAATTTATGAATCATAATGAAATTTTAGGTTGATACATTGATATTTTAAACAGAAATACAGGTATTCCTCAACTTACGACCAAGACAGGGATCGAGACATTGGTTGTAAGTTGAGCTTCAAACAATTTTTTTTATATATATGTACATACATATATTTTTTTATTTTCATATATACATACATAATTTAAAATACATTGTACTTTATTTAGAAGACAAATTTTTCTTCACCATCACTTCTAATTATGTTAGTGCAATCAATTGGTTCAGAATTTGTGACAGAAGATACATTGCAAGTTTTTTTAACAAAGTTATCCAAGGAAGTTTGAACATTTTGTCTTCTTTTCCTTGTATATTGTCTGGTAGCAAGGCAGATTTTCCTGACACTGGTGAATCTTTCTTAATTTGGATCCATTGCTTCTAATTGTTGTAGTACTTTATTAATATAGTGAAAAACTGAAGCCATTTCTTTCAAAACAATTTTTTTTTTATTGTACTTCGGCTTCTTCGTTTGTTTCATGTCTAAATTTAATACACTTCTATTTTTTTTTGTGGCAATTTTACTTTTTCCAGTGGCAATTTTACTATTCCCAGTCATACTGGGAATAAAATGTAGGCATTTAACTTCACAGATAAAAATCAAAGCACTACATATATAACAATACAAAATAGTTAGTAATATTTTTATGTAATAATAATGAGAAGTGACAACTGCACACTTGTTTTATTAACTCGCAAATGAAGGTTTATTTGATTTATTGGGTGGATATTGAAACTATTGCATCATGCATTTTTATTATTGCATTATAAAGTTATGCAGTATTGCAGAATATTGCATCATATTTTTTAATAATTAGTAATATATATAGGTAGATACTGTACATTCAAGGAACAATATTTTTGAGAAAAAAATAAAAATAAGTAAAAATAAAAATAAAAATTTCGGTCATAAGTCGAGGAATACCTGTACATCACTTTATTTCATACATGTACTTATTTCCTAGGGAGAATCTTTTGATTTGGGGTCAATGGAAAGACTAGCAGTCACTAAAATCAACTTATCCTGATATATTTGGCCACTGATGTAAGTATACACAATATTTAGATGTTTGATTTTGTTTTGAGTTAGAAAATTTAAATATGCACACAGGTAGATCAGCAATATAGCATTAAAGATTATTTTGGACACAAAAACACCTTGATAGCATAAAGATGAAAATTTGCAGAGTACATATTACATGAAATAAATAAAAATAAATAACCTTGAGAGACATATTTTGCTCTACAACTTCGGGCCTTTTTACATTACTAAAAATTTAGCTTTGAAAGATAGCTAAGTAGAAGTGAAAATATAAATTCCAGAAGGAAATTAAGCACCAAGAGGGAATTTTCAGTTGAAACTTTTAATGCAATTTTAAAAAAAACCTTTATATAAAAGCAGCTATCAATGTAACAACATTTTACTAAATTTAGTTTGTAAAGTCAATTTTTATAAAGTCTATATATACATATATGTACTGTATAAATAAAGTACTGTGTAAAGTACTGTATATATGTACATATATGTACTGTATAAATAAAGTACTGTGTAAAGTACTGTATATATGTACTGTGTAAAGTATATATATACATATATGTACTGTGTTTTACAATGTAACAACATTTTACTAAATTTAGTTTGTAAAGTCAATTTTTATAAAGTCTAAAAGCAGTATATTTTCTGATTTTAAAGCATTTCAATAAATATAATAACAAGCACCAATAAAATTTAAAGTTAACTGAAACCATGTACTTCTTTTGAAATTTTGATCATTTTCTAAGAGAACTCTATACAGTGTATACATCTAAATTAAATATGTCATTAAAGACATCATAAAAAAAATAAATAGATATGGAACAAGTGCTCCTAAATTGTGACCAAATACAAATGAATATACAACTGAAGCTGATTACACTAGAAACATTGAATCACTATTATAAACCAGAGTATATTTCCTCCAGCTTTTAATATCATTTATTAAAGATATGTCTTTTCTACAATTAAATAAACCCCATTTCCCCTGAACTAAAGGTAATATATAAAATAAAGAAATCTCTTAGATGCTAAAGAAACTAAATAACTTACATTTGAAATCTTAATGTTGAGATTCTTTATTCGATGACCTTCATCACAAATTACCAAATCAAACTGCATAGATGATAATAGCTTGGATGATCTTAAAAACATTTCATAAGATATTATGAGAACTGCCTTGGGAAACTTTACAAAGTCCTGTGGGAAAAAAAGGGGGGAAAATTCCATTTTTTTTTTTTTTTTTAAGAAATAGCTTTGAAAGTAACCATCATATAAAATAATAAAGCTTTTCATATAAAAGTATTACATACCTTCACAGTATTTTTTTGATTAACAGCAAATATAGGCAATCTTGATTTTCCTAACCATTTGTGGAACTCATTCTGCCAGTTCTAAGAAATAAAAGAGATTGAACTACAAGTTCCTTAACTCCATTTCAATTCTGACCATCTATTATAGAAGGAAATGTACTATACAATAACCTATTTAAGCAGTATATAAAATATGAATAGTGTATAATACACCTAATGAAATGTTATCACAAAAATATATAAAAAATAAATTAACTTTTAAAAAAAACTTAAATTTACTGACTTGTGGCAATTTATATCATAAAATACAAAAGAACAATATAATTATTTTGGAAAAGAACAATATAATTATGATTAGATGCAATCAGGAAAGATTTTTTAAAAAAAATTTCAGGTCATCTCTTCCAACGAAACTGCCACAGGTTATTAATGTAGGATCACTTATCGTTGCTTACCTCTTTTGTAAGTGTATATGTATGTATGTGTTATGTATATATGTATCTATATATATGTACGTATGTATATATATAAACATATATGTATGTCAAAATTTTAAAGCATTTTGGTACTTATTTGTTTAACTGTTTACTGTTTGTCGATGCAATACAGACTGGGTTTGGCCCGCTGCCAAAATTATAACTCGCGAGGACGGATGGACGGACGGTTTTAGCATCTGAAATTTTGCTTTCCGAAGAACTGTTATGGAGGAATGTAATCCTACGTTAAAAACTTTACAAAACCACTTTCATTAAGCTGTGATTGACATATTGAAATGCCTTAACTCAGCATTATAACTACTTTTACTAGAAATATAAAAGTTAGTCTATAACATATAATTATGTTTGGAAAATAAAATTAACACAAATAAAATCATTAAATAATAGCTTTAAGAGGTTTTAAAAAGTGCAACTATGAAAAAAAAGACCCAACACATTAGTCAAAAGACAACTATTACATTAACTTTGCTGTTTAAGTTACAAACAAATAATTACCACCAACACAAAAGTTAAAGCTGTGTCTGTCCTTTCAATATATTTAATAAAGCTTCTTTAAAATTTACAAGGCCTATTAAACAGCAAGTCAATTATTTGGCTGATGTGTTTAGTCATTTTTCTTTCTGCACTTTTTAAAACTTGTTAAAGCATTTTATTGAGGATTTTATTGGGCTTATTTTATTTGCCAAATATAATTTCTGTTAGAGACTAACTTTCAATTTTCTTGCAATAAAGGTAGTTAGTTATATATTAAAAGTAGTTTGATTCTTAATGCATCAAAAGTAGTTTGATACTTAATATATTAAAAGTAGTTTGATACTAAAAATTTAAAAACTTTAATTCCAGTTTAAAACAAATTATTAAGCTTAGAACATACGGTTAACATGAAGATGCACTTGAATTTAAAACATAAATTAAAAATACTTTAAATAAATATTTAATCAGGCTTACAGTAACTAAGCTGCTTGGAGTAATTATAATCACATTTTTGAGAACTGGCCTACCACCGTATGGACCACGCTTATATAAAGTCCTAAGAACAAGAATAACAGAAATCAAATTATGTGATTTATATAATTTCATAAATTGTCCAGTGGCGTAGCGAGCATAACTGGCACCCGGGGCACAATAACTTTTTGGCAACCCACCCCCTCTCCATGGTCTTGGGGACCAAATGGTCTAATGGTATTGGGGATCATTTGGCACCCCTCTGCGAGTGCTGCCTGGGGCATGATAGACCCCTTTGCCCCCCTCTCGCTATGCCACTGAAATTGTCTGATAAAAATTTAAGTTTCCATTTCTTACCATATTAGAGCAATACACTGCAAAGTTTTTCCAAGGCCCATTTCATCACTAAATGACAAAAAGTATTTATCAAATAACAAATTCTATAAAGATTAGCATTTTGAAATATATCAAGAAATATGACAAACATTTATTTATGAAGAATTTTTAAGTTTAAGGATTTAAAGAGTTTTTTATGTAATATAAAAAAATTCATAAAATCAAAATAAAAGCCTAATTTTACTATGCTACTGCAGATAAATGCATACACACAATTTATAGAAATAACTGTTACATGGAAGAATATATGTATTTATAAATTAAATTAACTATTCCTAACTAATCCTAAGCAAATATACCTTAAAAGTGAGAGTATAAAAGATGATTCAATAAAGCATATTTTATAGCACTTTTATTTCTACACACTGAATTAAATAAATTTCTACTTTATTTTGGTTATACATCAAAATTCAAAACAGTTTAGAAACTTTAAACATAAGAAAATATTATATAACTGCAAACACAAAAAAAGAACCCCTATCCACGTATCCATATTATATCAGTACCCAGTTAGAATTTTATGGTTTGTTAACAACACATAGTTCCAAAAGTTCAACAAAAAGAGTATAAAGCTAGATGCTTAAAGGTCACCCTGATTAAGTTTCATTAGGTAATTTTAGGACTGTTAACAATAGAATACTACATGGGGTCAAAAGCCCCGGGACTAGTAATGAAAAAAACATTTTTCTTGTCAAAAATTGATTTTATTCTTCATTATAGTTTCCTTCAAGAGCAATATACTTATTCTAATGGTCCTCTAACACCTGAATACCTTTCATATAGTACGATTAGCCAAGGGCTTCAAAATGAGCATCAGTTTCACATTTGACATCCTCATTTGATGAAAATCTCTTCCCCTGGAACAATATCTTCAAGTTAGGAAACAAATAATAGTCACTGGGGGCCGGATCTGGAGAATATGGGGGATGGTGGAGCAATTCGTATTTTAATTCATTTAATTTTACCATCACTTTCTTTGATGTGTGAGCTGGTGCATTGTCTTGGTGAAAAAGCGCTTTTTTTTCATCATGTGTGGCCTTTTTTTTCTTGATTTCATCCTTCAAGCTGTCCAATAATGCTGCATAATACTCTCCTGTGATTGTTTTTCCTTTATTAAGATAGTTGATGTATATTATGCCACATGCATCCCAAAAAATACTTGCCAAGACCTTTCCAGCCAGTTGTTGCATCTTTGGTTGCTTTGGGCAGCTTTTGCCAGCTTCCTACCACTCAGCAGACTGGCTTTTTGACTCAGGTGTGTAGTAATGGATCCACGTTTCATCCATTGTTACAAATTGGCAGAAAACCTTGTTTGGATTACGCTTTAATAGTTCAAAAGTATGCTCTGAATTATCAACACGTTGCTGTTTTTGGTCGATTCTTAGAAAATGCAGCACCCATCTTGCACAAAGCTTTTTCATATTTAAATGCTCATGTAAAATATGCCTCACCCATTCTGTTGATATCTTTACAATGTCAGTTATTCCCTTAATTTCACTTTGTGGTCATCCAAACAATACGGTGGACTTTTCTGATATTCTCTGGAGTTGTTGCCTCAATTGGACATCCTGAATGTGTGGCCTCATAAGTGTTCGTACGACCACTTTTAAACTCATTAAACCATCGACAAATGGTTTTTCCAATGGAGTAGATGTGCTGTAATGCTTTTCGAGCCATTCTTGGATTTGGATGGTATTTTTCATCAAAAAGCAATGTTTAGTTAAGATGTGAAATTGATTTTGATCCATTGTTTACATAAAATCAAAAGTAGCATCACTTACATGACCGCAACTCCTAAATAAATGGCCGACATGTCATGAAACTTTGGTAGCAGTCTTTTGAAGATTAGTACTAACAGAACATTATATGGATATTTCATTGGGGATGCCATCAAGTGGTGAGTCCTGGAACTTTTCACCCCATGTAGTATAAGTTACAGTAGGAGTCTCTGAATTTGTTTCCTTAAACGTAAGTTATTTTGGTAAAGTGAGGATACATTTATGTAAAAATATCGTAACTAACAAACTGGAGAAATATGTTACTTTGTAAATTACGAAATATAATCAAATATACAGTTAATAAGAGTTACATACAAGTTAATGTAAAAGTACCTACGCTAAGATCACTCCTTGGCCAAATTCATGCTGAAACCCCATTATACACTTATACATAAAACTGATGCCTTCTTTTTGATGAGACCTCAATTGTTTTATTAGAAATGAATCAACATAAACATCAACAACTGGCTGTCCACTTTTGTTATGAAGCATCTAGCAGTAAAATGGTAAAAAATCAAAGGAAAAGAAAAAAAGAATAATCACAAAATAAATAAATGCTGTAATGTTTAAATCAAATTTTTTTAAATGAAATCAGAAACCTTCTCTATGAATTTGTATAAGAATTATGCATATATAACACACACAGACATACATACATGTATACAAACATATATAGTATGTATATTAATGTATTCGATAACAAACACACACATACATATATATGAGTATACATAAAATATAGAAACCCTTATATATGATCTCAAGGGGAAAGACAAAACTATTGAAAGGAAAAGACTGCATGAGATTTTAATTAAAAATCAGCTTTCTTTGGCTTACTGTGTGTTTTCTTGAACTGATTTTGAAGAAGAAAGCAATTTTTGCTTTGGAAATTTAAATTAAGCTCCTTTTTACCATCATTTATACTGAAATTTTTAATTTATTACTATTCCCACTTTATCAAATTCATTTAGATTTTTTAATTTGCTTCAAAATCTCCTTAACATGGTTCAGTATCTAAAATTGATGTAACAATATCGAGATAGTTGACATCATATACTTCATACAGGAGAATTCATAACATTTTGTCTTATTCATGCATACTCGTATGCATACATACACATGTACTAAAACTTTTGAAATTCAAACAAGCTTTTTCTCAAGTGTCAAAAATTTAGTAAAACATTTTGACAGAAAGTGTAAAAAATTTCATGAAATAAGAAACAACCCTAAAATATAATGATAAAGGACATAAGAATTTCCCCTACTGAACACTATAATTTCTTTTTCTCTTTTACAGATAACTGGCAGTATATAGACCTGCCATTTCTAACCTACTCCTAAAGCTATGTCCACACATTTGCACTTTTGCGTTCGCTTTCGCTTTCGACATGTCGCATGGAGAGAGAAATGTGAGGCATGCTCAGAGCGATGAGTCACCATCTGCAAACTCCAGGACGGCGCATGCGTCGCAATAGAGCATGCGATATCGCAAGCGTATCCAACCCGAGTGGATTTTCTTGCGGAATTCCATGCGCTTTTCTATTCTGCAAGGCAGTTTTCAAGCCAGTGTTCAGAATGTCACAGTCTTCAGAAGAAATTTTAAATTTTATTGATGATTACAGAAATTTACCAGCATTGTGGGATGTCAACCACTCTGCATACACAAATAAATTTATTAAAACATTTAATACATTGAAAATAATTATTTAATAATAATTAATGTGTATTGTTTTAAAACTAAATGTATTTTTAAACAAAACAAATTGAAAAAAATTTTTTGAAAACTTGTACTATATCACTGAAATTTTCTTTTTGAAATACAGGGAGAAGATTTCAAAAATATGCATCGGCTAATTTGTTATTATAAAAATACTGAATAAAAAATTCCTCATAGCTTATCATAGGAATTAAAGACCCACTTTGAAAAAAAAATAGATGTTTTAGTATTATAAAAGCAGGTTACAACCTGAATTCGCGTTTTGCATGACGTAATTTTTCCCCCCATGTCATGCATTGCTTGCATCCAAATGCGTATGATCTTGCATGTATCATTTTCATTTGAAGCTAAATATCATCGACACATTTTAAATGTAGGCATTTTTTAGTCCATGGTTTTCTCGTCGTGTTCTTCATTTAACCCCATGTTACAGAAAAATGAATGATTTTCATTAATAACAAAATATATTTCTTAACTTCTTACATATGTAGAATTTTTTTTTAATTATATATGAAAATTCAAAAGTAATTCTTCATAGCCTGCTTTGCTCAGAAAAGAAGTAAATGTCTCGGTTTAATTCTTTACTTTATATTAAAGAGATTACTTACTTACTTACTTACTTACTCTCTCTATCTATCTATCTATCTATATATATAGTATGATTAGCTAATGATTTTTCTTGAATATTCTGTATACTTCATAAGTAATATAAATGTTCCTTTTATTCAGAAATAAACTAATATACCAGTGCAATTTTACACTATATATTTAAGAGATAGAATTTTAATAACAAGCAATATTCTACCGTTTTCTATTCTTTGTATTTGTTTGGTTTTATTACTTCATAAACAAAGCTATAAATTGTAATTCTATTTCTAATAACTTGGCATATAAAAAAACAGGTCTTCTCTAAATTCCGTATCACCAGTTATTAATTTCTCTATCAAACTACATTGATGTAGAACTTACGTGTATAAGAAAAACCATCTCTAATCGATTACTGCGGTATTATATAAAAAATATGTTTAAATTTATATTTATTTTTTAGTTTTGTCATTTAGATCATTTTCCCCAGCACGTGCACACACACACAGATATATATATATATGAATGATAAATATGCAAGTAGAGGGATTATACATATTTATATACAGAGCACCGTACCAAAAATGTAGTCTATTCTTGTTGCTCATTCCTTGTTGCTTTACGTGAAAATAGTGATCACCTTATAAACTCTGCGAAATCACAAGAAACGCAGCAGTAACCGTCCGACTCTCCCATCTCGTGAGGCATGAACTGTCGAACAAGTGTGGACAACAAATTGAATGCATCTAGAGGCATGCCGGGAAGTATGGGCTAAAAGCAAGTTGAAAGGAAAGATGAACCGCAAGTCGAAAGTGAAATCGAAGTCAAAAGTGCAAAAGTGTGGACATAGCTTTAAAATGACAGCAAACAAGAATCTTATATTATTTGATGGCATAGCTATATTTTCTCAATAATATAGAAGCAAATATAATAATCCCCAATTTCTGAATATCGGAACAAAAACTCATCTCTCCTATACATATCTATTCCAGAACCATTTCTTGACCTTCAAGTACTGAAGCCTCTTTCATACATGTATGATACAAATCATTTTTGATTACTTAAGACTCAATACATGAATGCTAAAATAAAATTTCTAAACATTTTTCACTTAGTCTCATGGGAAATTTTTATCAAAAAGCAGCAAAATAAGGGGAAAAAAATATTTCTGGTAGTCTTTTCTAACAAAACTACCACAGGTTATTAACGTAGGATTATGTTCCTCCATAATGGTCCTTTGGAAAGTAAAATTCCAGATACTAAAACTTCCCGTCCATCTGTCCACATGAGTTACAATCTTGACAGCATACCAAACCAAGTCTGTATTGTTTCGACAAGCAGTAAACAGTTAAACAGAAAAGTACCAAACTGCATTAAAATTTTGACATACATATATGTATTATATATACATACTTACATATATATACATACATATATACATAACACTATATATATATATATATATATACAGGGCTAGATTTGAGGCGGAACGTGCCAGAACAGCGTTCCGGTACCTCTCATTATCAATAATTTGGAATCCCCCCCCCCCCACACACACACACACACACACACCCCGGAAGGTTACCGTTCCGGCACCTCTATTTCTAGAAATCTAGCACTGTATATATATATACACACATATACACATACATACAAAAGAAGTAAGTAACAATAAGTAATCCTACGTTAATAACCCATGGTAGTTTCGTTAGAAGAGACTACCTGAATTTTTTTTTTATTATTTTTTTTCTTCCTCATTTTGGTACTTTTCTCTTTAACTGTTTACTGATACTGAGTTTGGCCCACTGCCAAAATTATAACTCCTGATGACACTGAAATTTTGTTTTCCGGAGGACCGTTATTAAGGAACGTAATCCTACATTGAAAAATAATAAAATTCTTCAAAGTATGGGAATTTTTCTACAATTTACACAGGGGGAAAATACACTCATTTCTATTTCTCTGATAATTTTACGTCACATTTTAAATTAAACCTTATCCAAGGAAAGGAAACACGAAACTATTTTTACAGCATACATCAAATGAATCTATGTATTAATCTAAATAATTTATCAGCTTGGAAGGAATTTGCCTGAATTTTTTTTTTTCCAAAAGAAGAAAAAAGGAAACTGATGAAACAAACTCAGCTTTAGTGAATGACTCGCTGAAGAAAGTTACATTTTCTTCTTCTACAAACCACATTTTACAGGAAGGAATTTCAAAATCACACAATGAATACTTAACCTACAAAATTTTGAAAATGATCAGCTAGATTTTGAAAAAAAATATCAGCTAAATATTTTAGACAGTAACATTTTTAAAGTTCTCTAATTATATAAGTTTCTCTGACTTTTTGAATAATTTTTACATTTTTCTTCTCACTTGAGTACTGAATTTTGAAATCATAACTTTTTTCATGCAACGTGAAGCAGTTTTACGTGATAGTTATGAACAAATATTGTGGAATCAGTATTCCTGAGCCCATACAAAGTTGAATGTGCCAAGAAAAAAATGCACACATTCACTACCCTTAAATAAATATATGATGAATATTTTAGTTAAGAATCCTGATTCTGGTGACTTAATTAAAAGCTTTTAAACTAAAATAACAAAACATACACTGCATAAAAGATTTCATTCCTCAATATTAAAGTGTACAGCTTACCCAAATAAAGAAAGAAGTAAAAAAGAGAGAGAGGGAGAAAAAAAAAAGGCTTGTATAAATGAAAATAAATTTACAAAATAACAAAGCAAAAAATAAAATTTTAAGTGTAAATTACAAAATAATAAATCCCCATTGGGATAGCAATTTTTAAGGATATCTGAAGAATACAAAAATTTAAAAATATATATATACATCAGGTAATATTAACAACAAACTTTAAACAGAAAAAAAGAATTATTTACCTCCTGATCAGATGTGGAAGGTAAAATAAAAGGATTTTCTTCCACAATATTTTGCTCATACAGAATTCCATTTAAACCCCCTGGCTTCTTTTTTACAGAAATCGGTGGATAGAACACATTTACTGAAATTCCAAATTTTTTATTAGATTATTAACACTAAAAATAATTTTCTAAATTTTACTATGTTTTTCAAATGTTACACATGAAAATTTATTCACTTATCTAATAAATTAAAAATGCATTTAAAGATTTAGTTACTAAAGCTATAACACCTGTTTTGTTGTTTCTTTGCAAATAAATAATGCTATATGTTTTCAGTTAACTGATAATCACATTTCATTAAACTGTATTAAATAGTTTTATGCTGAAACTTTTTTTTACCATTTGAGTCAAGAACACTATAAGTATATAAAATGATAGGTTGAATTAATTAATCACAATAGATTTTAAAAAAAAAACTTCTTGATTTGGCTTTTTGAGACTTCAGAAGCTTTTTGATACTGCATAGTCACATTTTAGGAGCCTTATAGATTCATCAACTTCTTTAATTCATAATTACAAGTATTAAGAGTCTGGTCTATTCAAGAGCTAACTAGTCTTTGAGAGTACAGATTTCAAGATTCTAGTGCTACAAAACCATTATGAATATCTTTAAAAAAAAAGGGTTAAAATAAAATACTTAACAAAAATAACTATAACTTTCCTTGGCATCTTTTACAGCTATACTTAAAAACAAGACAAAATAGATAGGTTTGTTTCTTAAGCACAACAGTTATTTTTTGCTATACAGGCTAAAACTGTAGGTTTTAACCTATAGTTTTAAGCAATTTCTGCATGATTACAAACAACCATGCTTATAGTGGAACTCTAATCCATAGGCTGATAAAACAGGAACTTTTCTAAAACTGTATACAATTTAAAGGTTATTTATAAATACATACGCACACACATATGTGTGTGTGTCTGTACAAATGTAAGTATAGAAAATAAAATCATAAAAGTATTTCTTTAAGAAACAGTCTTGTCCTTAGCAATATCTACCATTAAATGAAGGGGGCGCGGTGACCCAGTTGGCAAGAGCAGCAGGCCAGTGATCTGAACATCCCTGGTTCGATGCTCGTTGCTGCAAATACACCGCCATGTTCACTAATGGTGGCCGGGGCACATAAAATAAGGTTGTGGCTACAATGTCCTCAAAGTTCTCAAATTTACCTCTGGAGGTGCAGGGTTAAGTGTTCCGGTCCCATCACTTGACTCCATCAAAATTATGGGACCGGTCATTTAGCCAAGTCGGACTCTGACCCTTGTGGTACTAATTCTAAACAGGAGCTGCCCCTTTCAGCCCAATAACCTATTAGGACCTCGTGAATGGAACATTGGTAATGGACCTGGTGAATGGGCATTAGCAACACCACCACCATTAAATGAAAGATCACTTCATAAAAGTGTGACAGATTGAGAGAACATGACTGAAGACATCATTACTGGAATCAATTTTTTTTTTCACTTTTACTTTACATTCTCAACTTTTTATCTGGGCCTGAGGCAGCCTATCGATAGTTCGTCAGCTATCAGAACTGCAGGTGCTCGGATCAAATCCCAACAAGCACTGTTAAATACTTTCGTGTCTAAGCTGGATATGGGCATGTTAAATTCGTAGACCAGAAAGTCCTCTTATGAGGTCAGTGGGTGGGTAAGGTACAATCCCCCCAAATGTCACCCCTGAGGGTACTTGGTCAAAATTGAGGTGGCACCTGGTTAAATTGGACTCCGACCCTTGTAGTGCCATTTTTAACTGGAGTTGCAACTTTCAGCTTGCAAACCTATATGGACCTGGTCTGGAATACTTGCAGTCAGGGGCATAAGCAAAAACAACATTTTATCTAATATAATTAAAAATTGCTACAACCCAACCTCATGATTAGAGCATTTCAATAGATATCTCTAACAGTGTCTAAGTAATTTCATAACTGTCAACACTCATACTAAGGTTTATACTTGAATAATGAGTTATGTCAGTTTATTAATCAATGAAAAGTAAAAAACAGCAGTCTGCAGTTGAAAATCACAACTTTTATGGCTTTAGTCAAAAGAAGTATGCTTTCTTTAGGGTTCTTCATCTCATTCAGTGATTTTCAGTAACTTTGAGACTTTTGTTTGAAACACTTCAAGAAAAAAAAATAATAAATAAAACCTAACACAACAGAATTTTTTAAATAACATACTTATTTTATTTCAAATTATTGATAGTTAATTACAATTGAATCAAATATATTTTGTTGAAATTTTTTAACATGTTCAAACTCCTATATATTTAACAGTAATGCCAATATAATTATAATTAAAGTTGCTCATTATAGTTGTGACATAACTTATGGGCAGAAAATATAATATTTTAAAGTCAAGTAAATTAAACTTTCTATATATCTAAATTTTGAATGGCAAAAAAAACTTCCGTAACACTGGACAGTTTAAGTTATGTGAGAAATCAAAAGAAACAATCAGAAAAGAAATAAATACAAATAACTCACAGTACCTTTATTGAAATACATACAATACCAAAATAACTTCCCATACAAAATCCTAAAATCTTAAATACAAACATGTGTTGACAGGTAATATAAATATGTATGACACTGATACTACATTTTACACTTTCAGTGAAATAGTAATAATATGCATTTCACAGTTAAGGTACAGTTAGGAAGAGAAATTAGATCTGCTTTTTATTATTGTGATATCAAAATTTTGCTGAACACTATCTTTAGTTATAGGGCACAAGATAGCCTAGTGGTAGAATATTGGGCTTCGAACAAAAGATGCTCAGTTCAAATCCTAATGAATTCCATTATATACCTTCGTGACTAAGCCAAATATGGGCACATTAACACGTTCGTTGCCACTAAAATTGACATATCCATCCTCAGATGCCGACGTTTTTATGGTGTCATATAACTTATTTTAGTCGACCGTCGTCCCAGAGCGTCGCTAGCATTCGAGGTAGCGCCATGATGACGCGCTAGTGTGTCAGTGGCAGCGAACGTGTAAAATGCGCAGACTGGAAAGTCTTTATACCATGCCAAGAAAATTTTAGTTTCAATTAAAGAAGCTTTTGTGATGCTTTCAAGCACTGTATTCTTCTTTTAAACAATTATATAATTTTCTTCCATTTTTGGAAGCACATGCTATGTGAATATGTCCCTCCAAAAATGTATGACAATGAAAACATCCCATTCAAAACACATATTGGTCTAACTTTTAGTACAGAAATTCATTCCAAGAATAACAGGATGAATCATCAGTCCAAAACTAAACAATTTAATCATAAAAACATTACAGATTATTTAGTCCTAAAGTAAAAATTGCCCAAAATATACAGCATCCTTTTTATGTGAATCATATTAATGAAAGTATGGCTTATTGCTGATAAGTATTTTACACAGAAATAATTTTCAACAGTTACTTTTCACAGAAAAAAAATTATAATGAATTGAAAACTATGTAAACACTTCACAACACTAAAGCATTGTTTCAAACAGAGTATATATCGCTAATCCACAATGCTATAGTTTCAGAGGAATCTGCTCTCCAAATTCAGAGAAAAGAGCATCAAAATTAAATATTGGGTGAGATAAGTAAGTTTATATTTTAAAACCAACCATAGCATTTTGTTGCAATATTGTGGATAATTAAGTAGTATCACACGTGACTGTGCTTACAAGATATTACTTATGTACAGTTGTTAAAAAAATATATGCAAAATCAAATTTTATATAAATTTTCTGAAATTTTTCCAGAAACTTTAATGAAAATTAAAATCAAACAGTCCTAAGATTTTGAATATCATTTATAGAAAATTTTTTTAAATGACTTAATAAGATGAGGGATTGCAAAATAAAGTTCTTGAAAAGTTCAAAAAGATTGAAATTTCTCTAAGAATCTTAAAAATTATAGAATTATACAAATATACCTTAATTTGTACAAATATACATTTTTCCCTTTTTAACTGAGTTAAAATAGATATGAATTTTAAATCAAATAGGAATGTAAATCCATCTAATACAAACCCATATATTTTAAAATTTCTTTCATAAACACTTTTAACAGAGACAAAGCATAACTTTTAATTTTACTTTAAGTGCAAGTGAAATAATATTCATATAAACATTTATACATTTATATATTCAAATACATTTACAAAGGAGAGATACAACAATGAAAAGAAATTAGTTTACTAACAGGGTTTTTTAATGTGGACAAGAGGTTTCTCTTCTTCCACAACTGTTTCAGTATCTGAACTGCATTTACAATATTTACCACTTCGTAATTCTTCCTCAGATATTATGCACTGAATCTGCAAAGAGATGTAAAAATAGAAACTTACTACAATAAGATATCGCATAATATATATTTCAAATGCTTGCGGACAAACAACTTGCACTAGTTATGTGTACAGTTATTCATACAGTATTCATTATTTTTAAAATATTAAAATAAGGGTTATTAATAAACAAACATGCACAATTTATCCTTTATCAACAGGAAAAAAACAGCAAAGGTCAAACAGCAAAAACAGATCAGGCTGCCAATATCTTTAGTTTTATATGTAAAGAGTTCTTTAACCCTTCAGTGGATACACCAGTGTTTGGAACACCAGCAAGTGCATGTGGCACAAAGTGCAATGTCTCTTTCAACCTTGATTATTCCTTTTGTAATAAACGTTTTTTTTTTTTTCGAATTGAAAATAATAATTGTGTTTCATGACAAGATATTAAATGTTGATAATATTGATATAAAGTTAAAATTAAAGGTCGCAGATACAATCGCCTTATTTCAAAACTGTCCGGTTTATTGGATCTGAGGTCACCTTGCAAATGGATTCCTATTATGTCCAAAAACCTAAAAAACAATGACATTGTCCATCTTCATAATATACGGGATACTGTTTTTAGCTGCACATTAGATTGAGTCCATCAACTCCTGCTTTTGTCGTATTGTAATCCAGTAAAATCGCCAGTTTACCACGGTTAAATCATGACTAACAATGAATGGATAGGAATACAAGGGTCAGAAAATCAGACCTGCATTAGAAAGAGTGTAGCTATAAATAGAAACTGCTTAGAACATTCAAACCTTACATGTAAAAACAAAACATTCAAAATTATTAAAACGTTGCACTTTGTGCAACGTCTACTGAAGGGTTAATCTTTGATATACATTTATATTATTATTAGGGGTACGTAAATTTCGCATAAAAAATATCGTAATTTCACCCAAAAAAAAAAATTTACAATATACAAAATTTCGCATTTATTATAAAAAATCCCAATTTTACTTACTTGGTTAAGTTAAGTATCAAAATTCTTAGTTTATAGCTAATATTGTAGTAGTCTCCACATTCTCTTCCATAAGTCTTTAGCAATAAGTAATAAGCAAATTTTGAGAGTGAGATCTCAGTTAAAAACCATGGATGGTCTTAAATAAGCAATTATGTTAATAAATTCTTACTATTATCACCTAATTTTGTTTAAAAAGTCATTTATCACTGAGTTTTAGCTGAAAAGTAGTAAAAAAATAATTTTTGCATTTATTTGCTCATATTGACAAATTTTGCATTTATTCGCATCTATTTCGTAAATATGAAAATTATGTATCCTCATTTATTATACATAATAAATGCAGAAAGAACCTTCTAAAATTAAATATCATCATGTTAGACAATAAATTATCACATAACTATGGAAATCAAACTAATAATTGTATAGATACCTCACATTCTTTACCACCAATAAAAAATTTACTCCCTTCTTCTAAAGTTTCTGTTTCTTTCAGTTTGTATCCAACACCCTTGTCTAATCTAACAAAGAAGGAAAAAATGTTTGAAGAGCTTTAACAATAAATTAAAGTTTTTTAAAAAGTTTAAATTTAATACAAGTATGTGTTTGGGAGAGAAAATATCTTAATATAAAAAACATTACTTATTTAAGTAATGCAGCAATAAAGAGATTATACAGATAGGTATTTGGGAAATGTAACATTTGCATAATGAATTTGAAATATTTTTAACTCCATATCTAGTTTCTCATCTGAAAGTTGAAACTGGAGAAAACAGGTAAAATAATAATTTTGCTTTTAATCACTCTGAAATAAATGTTATGCAATCAAAAGAAATTATCAGAAGATTATGCAGACATAATGTTCAAATATGAGAATATAACAAAAGAATACAAGTGAGATTTCTATGAACAAAATTTATTATACTTAAATGCTGATATTTCATATTTTCAAGTGAATATTTTGAATAAATTGAATTTGGGCTGATTATATTTTATGTGACCTGCTGAAAAAGACATACATTCAGCCAAGATTAAATAACTACACAATATATAACTTCAAACAAGTTAACAGGAACACACAACTTTTAAATTGATTTTGTAAGAATACATAAAAATACAAATACATATCAATAAAATTCCTACAACTCTGAAAATAAATGTTCAATTAAAAAAATATTATAGTTGAACAACAAATTTAACGATCTCAAACACATTTTAATCCAAGAAGATACCTTTGAGTTATTAAGAAGGTAAAATTTCTTGAAACAGGAGAATAATTGTTCCCAATTTAGAGCAAAGCAGAAACACAATGATTAGTTACAATGTGAAACCAATACTTCAAGCAATATATATGCATTTACTAACCTGCAAGTCTACAATATTTTTTTTTTTTTTTATTTTATCGATGATATTCCCTAAAGTGGTGATATACCCAGTATGAGAGGAACTAAAAAAGTGTTTTAACATATTCGGATAGTTTAACATGCTAACAACTTTTGTAAATACATGTGAGAATTTCCCCCCTTGTGGCAACACGGTTGTTTTAGAGTCACAAGACACGCGCCGCGCCACGAGTTACGGATAACGAGCCGCTTGAGCAAACGAGTTGCAACTTAACCGTTTTCATTGGAACGCACATTATTTTATTTTTGCTGGATTAAAATGGCACGCTATGTTTTTATGTTTACGGAATGAAGATTGTAGGCCTTTTTTTGTGGCTCTCGCTAGATGAGCATTAATGTCATGTTAGATGGACACTGACTTTCTTTTTTTTTATTGTAATAACCTGTTGTGTTTGATTAAACATTAGTTGAGAATACGCATTATCGCATTTTGACTTGAAACATTTTTAATATTTCAACTGTGGGGATAAATTTCCCACATACATAACTGACACAAACTGCAGCGTAACAAAATTAACTCAACTATTCTGTTTCAGGATTATCATACAGTGAGTAAGTATAATCTCATTAGCTACAGAGTTAATTTTTTTTCCATACACTTTTAAAAAGATACTATCTTATGCTATATAGTTTAATATAATATAATTATCAAAATCACATTGAAGTAAAGAAAAATTTCATTTATTTATCTTTTTACTACCATCATCTCTAAATTATAAAGCATTTTTTAGTTCTTCCATCTCATATAACTTCAATAAATATAAAAATTTTTAACCTCCATATAACGTGTAGGAAATATTTACATGTTTAGTACGCTTTTGTTTTTTCTTCTAATATAGCACACTCTTATCCTCTTTTGACATCCTCCCATACTACACCACAAAATTCTTGTTTGCTTGTGATGAGAGCACAGAACATGTGAACCAACAACAATCCCCTGGAGCCAACCTTTAATTAGACTGAGCAACTCCAGGGGCAACATCTGGGTGTACTTGTTTATTATCAAAATATGTTACAGATTAAAAAGAGCATGGAAAGTGATTTAAACAATACGTACACCAGAACCAAGACAGATTATTATTATACATATAAAGAAAATATTAAAGAAAAGCTGCTGTTAATTATTATAAACTTATTAAATCCTACCCATCATCATTACATATATATATAAATAATTTTAGTTACTTTGTAATTGAAAAGCTTTAAACAAGGTAATACTTCAAATGAAAAGTATAAATATTGTATAAAACTAATTGACAAAAATATTTAAGCATATTATACAAATAGAAAAGCACTTAATATGTTTTTCCCAACTCTGATGTACATACATTTTGCCACTGAAATCTTTTAAAACTGCTGACCGACTTTTCACAATTAAGATACCTGAAATTGAAAACAATTTTAAAAGAATTTAAAATTATAACTTTGATCTATTTAAAAAAAAAAAAAACTAATGATGGAAAATGTGAACTTACCATCTCCTTCCCAAGTTTTGTGCTAAAATGAAAGATAAATGTATCATTCAAAAATTCCTAACTTATGTAAATAAATAAATATATATTACAAGACATAATAAAATCTGTTCTGAAATTATGTTTGAGAGTTTGATATAAATATGGTTTTTAAAACAAAATATGTATTTTTTACCTTGTTATAAATTCATAAAAAAATGTTAGTAATTAGAATGTCATAAAATGTACAAAATAAAAGAAACAAATATGACAGAGAATAAATATTACCCTTTATTCGTCCAGATTTACAATCTTAAAAGGTTTTTTTTTTTTTTTTAATGTAACTTGAATACAGAACATTTCCTCTGACAATTTCTTTGCTTAATGTATCTTTTCCCTCTGACTAAATGTTTTCAAATCCATATTGGAAAGTTTATACCATATGAAAAAAACCCTACTATTTGTCAAAAGATGAACATTTAAAAAGTGGCAGTTATGGATTACTTTGGTATAATACATCAATATATGAAAAACTGCATATACTAATTAAGGCCAGAATACATTAATGATTTGGTTTATAGCACTACAGTCATTTTTTTGCTACACGACGGCTAATTAGACCGGGACCTACAGCTTAAAGCCAATTCTGAGCGGCTACAAACATTCATGCCAAGAGTAGAACTCTAACCCACAGACTCAGACCCAGAATACATTAATGAAAATCTATTTTAGTTCTATTCACTTTTTTATAAAAACATCATTAATTTTACCATTTATTCACCAAAAATTCAGTTGCATTTACCTTATCAAATAATTTCTGAGGGTAAATGTTCATCACACAAGAATTTCAGCTACGTGAATTGTCAAGACTCGATATTCATATTAAACACAGAGTTAATTTTTTTCATGTATTGAATTATCCTTCAAGCCTCTTTTCATCTTTTGAATAAATCCCTTTAACTCTAACTAAATTATTTATTTTATGTTTTGATAATTTTTTAAAAGTGACATCTTACTAAACAGCTGCTTCCATAAAAAATATATCCTAGCTATCTTCAGAATGACATAATAGATGCACAGAACTTTGGATTATAGCCACCAATTAACGCATGAGGGAGCAGATATAATCATAAAATGTATTATAAAATAAAAATATTTCTATAAAAAATTAAGAGGATTTAATAACAAATACTGTTGTAAACAGAATTTAACTCAAATTATGAACAAATTTGCAAGTTTTTCAATGGAAAACTTGCAAATTTGTTTATAATTTGAATCCAATCCAAATTTTCTTCGGGAAAGTATGTTGTAATCCTGTATTTAATGGGTAGGTGGACTTCCATCCAGATATACTATTTTACACTCTAAGCAGATTTTCCAATAACATATAGCAAACAAAAACATTCTGTCAAATAAGTATAAATGGTGTACCAAGATCACATACTATACCAGCATTGTAGATTCACCAGCACAGTTGTTAGCATGAAATTGTTTGTAAGCCACTAAATTTTTTTTATAGTCTCTTAATAGACTTAAAATAAAAGGTAAGTAAATTTAGTGTGGTAGTAAAATTACTTATTAACTCCACCCAATTGCTAGCAACAGCCAGTTGAAGTACAAGAGAAGGGATAAAAGTTATTTGTGACAATTAAGTATTTTATCTGTAACTTTTTTTTGTTCTTGGATTATGCATGATTAATTCACAAAATATATAATCTGTACTCAAGTAAACAGGAGTTAAATAAAAAATATAGCTTAATGAAACAAAACATAGTATAATTTTACATATAAATTTCCTCACCTTTTTCCCAGAACGCTTACACCATACAACATTAAACACCGAAGCTTCCTCCATAGTTTTTGTACAAAATATACAATTAGTCATAGAACACTCCTCAACAGTTTTATTTGATGAAGGGACTTTCAGAAAACTTCTTTTCAAAGGCTTTAAGTTTGTTGAAAGCTTATTACATTTTGATGAATTATCTAAATTATTTTCTTCATTCCTTATTAAATTATTATTTGTAATTGCAGAATTTTCCACATCTATCGTATCAGCTTCTAGGATAAGACCTAAAATATCTTCATTAGAACGAATTTTCTCCCCATCTATTTTTGATTCTTCTACAGTATGATCTGGGAGTACAGATGCCTAAAAAGAAATAGGATATGTTTTTTATATTCATTAACATATACAATGCCCTTTAAAATTACAAACAAACTCAAAAAAATCTTTACATCATTCAGCAGAGATGTCTTAATCATTTTCCCAATTCAAATAATTATTTTATCTAAAGTAATTAGATATCTCTTTAATTAATTTATCACATGTAATACAATAAAAGCTTTCCAAAATAGGAAAGAACTGCTATTCTTTAAGTATAAATAGAAATTCACTACCAGAGGACTACACTATAAGAAATTTATCCAATACATATAACATAACAATCTCAACTTAAGATGCCTTCTGAGCAACGTGTGAAAAGAGGCTATTTCACCATCTTGCAGCGTCTGTAATTAACAGTACAAAACAATATAAATGATTATCAAAATTTTCTTATTAAATACTATAATGAATACCAGTAGATTAACTCAAAGTGCTATGATTGATAAAACAATGGTATTACTTCTGTCTAATAACAATGTTCTTATAAATTAAAGAACGTATAAAATAATACTAACAATTCCAAACTGAGTTCTTTTTTGTCAATGTTACTAAAAAAAATACCTGAGGATACAATCATCTCAAGGTTAATATGTAATCTTTCATTACAGACTGCTGTCTCATGCCAGAACTCATTACCTCAATTGAGATTGATTAGCTAATGATGGTACAAATACACAATAAGGTAACCCTTGGCAGCCTTTTAAAAAAGTCACCAAGCTTATGCAGCTAGAAAGGTCAAACCATTTTCCCAACGGCATTTTTGTACACAGGACATTTATACCTTAATGATATCAATCTTTCATTTAAAAACAACTCAAGAACCTCTCTCTTACCTTTACTTTCCAAATTAAGAAAAAATTAAAAATTTAGTTTACCAGTAATACTTTATCAAAGCGGAAAACTATCATGCAGAGAACTACATAAAATTAAACAGCTACAACTTCCCAAATGCAAATGGAGCAAAACTAATATTTAAATTAGGCAGTGAGGTTGCTAGAATGGAATGATAGTAATATCGCAACCATTGTGAAATGCTTCAACATTTCTCACCATGTTAGTTTGGCAACATTTTAAAAATGCTGCCAAAGGGTATCCTTTTCTGAATCCAAGCTGCTGATAACATAGTTCAGATGTATGCAATAAGTTCAATCTCTTGCACTATATCAACTAATCTATCAATGAAAATCTACTGATCAATAGACTTTAAAGGTAGAAAACGGAAAAAATGAAATGTATGATAGGATTTTACTGATTTTCTAGTCAAAGAATTCTAAATCTTTTCCAAATCCCAACACCCTAAAATTCTATCATAAAATCAGATAAGATAATACGGTACTTTCGCATTATATTGACCTGTCATCAACATCTTGATGACAAAAAGCCATTTTCACATGCTGGTAGGGAATGGGGTTTGATCTCTGAAACATCTACTTACTAATCGCAGATTAAACCACAGTGTTAAGGCGTTAATAATAAAAGAACTCTATTTAAGTATATTTAAGAAGTGGACAGAAATGTACATAAAAATGAAGATTATTTAAAGAATTTTTTTCAATGTAGGTCTGTTCACTTTTTACATACACTTAAGAGTTGTTTTGTCCATTTCTTACATACACATGATGTAAATTAGATTCCCACATAATATTTATTCAACCGAAAGTAGAAATGTAGTTTATGATAGTTAAAATGTAGTTTGCTAGAAATATCTGATGGGAAAACTCAGTATTATCTTTTTTATTATTATATCTTTTTTACTTTAATATTAAAATGTAGTTTGCAGAAGTGGAAATGGAGTATGAAAATGAAATATTTTCTTGCATTTCTTTTATTTCTTGGCAACTTTATAATGTTATTGGACACATTTTTTTTTTTCATATTATACTTGTCAACATTTCCAGTGTTGACATAGATTGGTGTAATGGGAAAGTAATGATAATATATTTACCCAAGTTTTAAGGGTTACTTTTATCATACTAAGACCTAAAAAAGGCAAATATTTTCCCTGGGCAAATGTTGTTTATTCTTCATACTTAGTGTTTAAAAATTTTATAATAATTTTTTTTATCCTGTTTCTATTTTACCCCATATGAAATTTTTGGTACAGGTAGATGTTCACAAATAAGTAATTTTTAATCATCTTTTCTTAAAACTATTTCATAAAACGTATCTCTTTGACAGACTATGACTTTTTTGAGAAGTTACTAGATATTTTTTTTTTCCCAATGCAGAGGCACTTGTCATCAAACATTCGCCTGTACTACGTCGCAATTTTACTGCTCATTTTATTGAGGACAGCATTACTCCCTATGAAGGGACGACACGAATGGAGGCATTTTTCGTGGTGCGACGCCAGGATTCGATCCGAGCACCCTCAGCACCGAAAACCAGCGTGCTGTACCACTGGGCCACCACAAGCACTAGTTACTAGATATTATTCGAAAAAATTACCTGCATGCGCTTAAGTATAATAATTAAAGAAATAAACCATTGACACCAAACTTACATAAAAAAAATATGCCAACGATATTCAATCATTATGCTTTTTGCGCCAGGGCTTTTGTATCGCACGCTAAATTTGTAGATGCCGTCTTGTATGAATAAATATTTTGTCAGCAACTTCGCATTCTTTGGTTGCATTCACGCCAAATGTTTTTGAAAACTTGTAATCCAAGTGAGTACTATATGTAAACCATTTTACGAGCTTTACAACCAATTAGTTCTGGAATTTTAAAGAATTTTAATAAATTTTCGAGGACAATGAAAATGAAACTTAAACTTTCTCAATATTCCAGAACATACAGTAATTTAGTCTTCTCTACTTAATCTAATAGAGCTTTTTTGTTTGTTTTTTTTACCCTGCGACATATCACTTGATGAGCATTTCGAAAAATGTAATATATTTACCACATAAAGCACTTTCGAAGAGTAGTACATTACGGTAGATATTTAAAATCATTACTCATTGTAAAATATTTTTAGTCTACCAACATAACTTACACATGATGAATAAGACGAATCTTTAGTTGTGCTAGGAAACTCAACAGCAGGTTCCAGAAATCTTTTATTTTCCTTATCATTACATGAAATATTTTGGATTATATGGGGTAAAAATCGTGCTCTTTTAATATCTGCTCTAATACTTGGGGCAGCTGATCGTCTCATTTCTTACTATATAATCATCTATATAATAAGTCAAAATAGGCTACGGTTTTCTAAGAATTTATAAAATTATCGAGCATATTTATGGAATTTTTAAAAAGACAGTATCTTGGTTCCAAAACAAACTTAAAATTACCGGGACCGGGAAATTTTGTCTTGATAGTGCTGCCAACAATCTAAAAATTTTTAAAAACTTGATAACCTAACTATTAAAAGTTTTTGTTATTCTAACCAAAAACATAAATTAAAATGTGTAAAATGTGATGGTGATAGGTTAATAGCTTTTAATTTCTGAAACCCTCATACACAAACGATGCTCATGCCAAAGCATTTTTAACCTTGGATATTTTAATAAGAATAAATAATGAGGAACCTTTCTCACAGCATGCAAGTAGTAATTTAATTTATCAATTTAAAAACCTTCGTTTCAAATTTTATTTCTTCATCCACTCAATTAAAAAGAATGACTCCCCGCTGCCACGCAAAAAAATGATTCCAATTATTATATATTTCCACTTTAGATGTGCTCATCGATATTCTTCGGGAGCCGTCTGTTTATTTGTACAACTGTCTGTCTGTCAGGTGGACGTGTCAGGAAATATGTATAATAAAATATTTGAATTGCCTCATAAATCGGTGTAATAAATGATTTATCTTGACACTACTTAGATAGTATACGTGTGTAGTATGTGAACACATAACAGTTTAAATTTTGCAAATTAAATATGGAGCCGGATAAAGAACACATTTTGCATGTTTATAACTGAAATAAATAGAAACTACACTAGTATTTTAGAGCTTAAAAATTGTTCGCCGATTTATCAAACGGAGTATTAGACAGAGCATCTATCAAACAGACATCTCAAGTAAGTTTGAGACTTCAATTTAAATAACTTTGTGTGATACCAATTTCTTTTTCTCTCAAGTGATATGAAATCTGTCTAAAATTTTGTTGCTCTTAAATTGTCTAAACTTTTACTATAAGTGTGAAGAATTTTTTTTTTTTTTAATCCTACAGCAACTAGATATTAAAGCAGCTGATACTTGATACTGTCCTGTTTTTGTGTATCCGAAGTATTAATTGCGATTAACGTAATTTTATTCTCATTTTGTAATATATAAGCATTCATTTGAATTGTAGTTTGATTTACTTATTTTTTATATATGTTTTACAGTTTGTGTCTCTTCGAAAGTATTTCTGTTATTTATAAAAATCGATGTCGTGTCCAAGATATTGTTCCATAGTTTATGAACTTGCATGCTTATTTGTGCAACATTTGAAATCGGGAAGTATCAGTTATAATTAGGGTTTAAGCTATTTCTTTTAAGTTACAGTCAGATAAGAATTAAAATGCATAGTTTGTCTTTTGAGTAAAATTTTAAAATATGGTTGTCACAAGGTATAAAGAGATGAGGAGCAGATCCCATGTATGTTCTGGCACTGAATTTATGATTTTAAAGGATATATTTATGTTGAAAATTTTATATTTATCATATTGATAAGGGTTTATTACTCCTGTTTGACCTTAAACGTTTAACCTTTTCCATTTATAAAACAGTTGTTTTTCAGCCCCATCTAGGCATTTATTGCCCCACACACCTCCCCATGTTCTTTTTAGATAGTTATAAACACATCACAGTCTCTGTTCCAGTCAATAAATTTCTCATGGCAAACTAAAAAAATTGATTTTTTTTATGCATATTTTTCTCGTATAGTTAGGCCACAAAACCCATTAGGAATAACTGCTATGATAAAGCAATGTGCTTTTAATCCAAGATTATTATAAATATAGCAGGCATAAAAGCAACTTTTATTATTTATCATAATATTAAAAAAACAATTGTAGTCAATTAATCTAGTAGGTTTAAATACTGACATTTTAAACTTTTACCTGATGTTGATTATGGTTTAAAGTTGCCAGAACTTCAGCTTTTCTGGTGCCTGTCATGTAAATTGGCTTTTTTTTATAAACTACAATCATAGTTTTTGTAGGTGCAAGTCAAATTTAACTCTCCTAAATCTCCTGTGCCTGTAGTCACTAGCATTTCTTAGGCTGCTAGCTACTCTATCAACGTAAAAGTTATAAGCTGTAGATCTTATATGAATTTTTTCATTTATTTTTTCACACATGTTCATATTCCTCTTCTTTAACTCTAATGGTCTAAATATCTAGCCTGTCACTCATGGTGCATAATGTTAGATTATGGAAATCAAAAACTATTTGATCTTCTAAAGAAAATGTCACTTATTTTCATCTTTTTTTTTTTCTTTCTAGAAATGTTCAGTGTTCTTGAAATGTGAGATTAATTACTGTCTGCTCATAATAAAAATTTACTTTTTCTCATCTGTTCACATTCTGCTCATTTAACTCTAGAGATCTAATATCTAGCCTGTTGCTCATGGTCTATACCAGGGGTGGCCAACAAGTCGATCGCGAAGCTAATTTTGGTCGATCGCTCGCGATGTCTTAACTTAGAAACTGATTAGACTACATGATAAATAAAGCACTCATTTAGGTCCCTAGTTAGGGCAGCAGTAAGGGTTCTGTTTACACTGCACTAGACCGGGACTGTAATTCAGTCTGAGACTGAACGCATACCATGGCACCTGTGTTTTCTAAGCATAAGAAAATTGCCATTGATATACGCCTAATTATGATTCCTTGGTTAGGGACATGCAAACTCAGTCTTCCCATTAATGTTAAGGTAATAAATTTTAAATTTGTCTTTATCTGTAGCTAATTTGAACTAATATTGTCAATAATTACTTGTGATTTAATTCCCCTGGATGTGACTTTTTTGGCCTGTTATGTATGTTGTTTTCACGTAGATAGATACGTATGTTTGAGCATATATTTTGCTTATATACCCATAGCACGTGAGAGTGCACCTCGTAATGAAACACAGTGTATAAACATAGTATATGCATTTCACACCTCTCCCTCCCCACTTAGACTACATTTATGACAGCAAGTCGATCGCGACACATTTTTAAGATAAAAGGTAGATCTTATGTACACAAAAGTTGGCCACCACTGGTCTATACTATTAGGTTATGGAAATCAAAAACCTATTGAATCTTCAAAATAAAATACGACCTGTTTTCATCTTTATTTTCTAGAAATGTTCAGCATTCTTGAAATATAAGATTAATTACTCAGTCTACTTTACTCACGGTAAAGTAAATATAAAAGTCATGTTTGCAGAAACATCAACCACATGTTCAGCCTCTGCACATTCTTTTTGTTGGAATAGGTTATAACCAGGGCTTTTCTCTTTTAGCACTGCATTTTAGAAAATGGATCTATCAATAAAAAGAGATAAAGAATACATATTGAAGAATTTAACTGTTGATACATTTTCCTATTATATTAACATTATAGTTTTTTTAAGTGCTTTAAATTGATTTTTGAAATCATAATTTTAAATTAACATAATTTGAAGAATATGAGAAAATAAAAAAATAAATTGAAACTCCATACTGGCAAGGATATGAAAATTTATGAGTTCCATGTGAAATATTATATGTTTAGCGTAGCTACATATGAGACTAGTAATGCAAGAAAGCAATTTAGATTTAAAAAATACTCAATATAAGGACAAATATTCAAAGAGTGAGCTAAAAAAATTTATTCACTCCACTGAAGGGATCTGAAGTAACCTTGCATCTGTTTCTATGAACTAAGGTTTGTTTCTTATAAAATATCTTGATCGTAAAAAAAATAGTCTAAAAGGAGAAGAGAAGTATCTCTTTCGATTTGCATATAGCACTCATTGTATAACAAAGATAAATTTCAGGCTATTCCATTTAAGTAAATCTGATTCATTTTCAGCCTATTAAATATCAAAAAACTGACTATAAGCTATTTAAAAAATAATAATAATTGTTGGATTTTATGAAATTCTGTATAATCCTGTATAATTTGCAATTAATCCTATGATCATTACATTACATTTAGAGTTATGTATATTTTGTAATTTACCTAGAAGAAGGCAGATTTTTTTTTTTTTCTGATCAGCAATCTCTGAATCATAATATATATTACTAAGTTAGTAGCTGATAACTGTAAGGGGCACTAAAAATGAGTCATTCTAAAACATTTTCGTTGTACTTTCATTTCAAAAATTAAAATAGTCTGAATCTTTATCCTTTCTCTATAGGTATTAGAAGACACTTTTTGTCTTTAAAAAATAATCATGAAATAATCTCATTTACATAAAAAGTTTGTTAGAAATTTGTTGATTTATTTTAATTGAAAAAATATTTTGTTATAGGTATGGCATCACGAACAGTGAAGAAATATATGATGCTTTTAAGTCTTTTAACATTATTTTTATTCTTCTTGTACCAGTTTTATTCTCCTTGTTATAACTCTAATAATAGTGTGATGGTAGCAGCACAAGTAAGTTTGATTTCAGATTTCTCATTTTTTTAATATATTGTACTAATTAGAAAGATATAATTGTAATTATGGTGTTTAACTAAAGACACGGCCTTAAGATCATAGCTAAATATATTATCTTTGAATGATTCTTTATTCAGAATACTTTTTATGCTTATTAAGTCAGAGTTATAATGCAGCATAAAAGATATCAAAAGCATTAGCAGTGTTTAAAATAAAATTGTAGTGTAGTAGACCATAGTTTATCTTTAAATACTTCATCATATTAAAAATTTAAGTATCCAAATGATCTTCAAATTTTAAGTGTCCTATCTTGAGCGGTAACAAATTCAATAAGTCATCTTTTTTTGATGATCGAAATCCTGCTCTGTACTAATTATTAATGTAGATAATAGTGTGGATTGTTAACTATGTTTGAAAGCTCAAAATCAGTAATACACCTTTTCAGTTACTTATTTCAAGTATCTAGGAATTCTTTCCCATACAGGACCTACAGGGGCTTAATTTAATGTTAAATTGTTCTAGAGAGTTGTATTTTACTTGTTAAATGATAAGCTCTATATCATGAAGATTAAGAAGTTCTCAACAGAGTAAAATCAAACTTCTGATAAAAATAAAAATAAATTTTCATTTATCAATAATAAACATTTCCTAAAGAAAGGAACATGTATAAGTATTATTGTTTACTTTCTCATGTACTTGTGTTTCACTGTTTTAGATTAGTTTGTTAAGGATTATGTCTGAAAATTGCTATAGTTGATAAAAAATGTGGCCATCCTAATTTTGTGTGCATTTTTATTTCAAATCTTACAAAGTAAATATATTTTGATTACTTATTTAAAGTGACAGATATTTTTACCCCCTGTAATAGTATGAAATTTAAATCAGTTTTTTATTATTGTAGGCTAAATTTTCATTTCTGAAAATAAAATTTTTGTTGTTGAGGAAACAATCAATTATACCTTCTAACCGAAATATTTTATTTATAGCGTTACATTTTAGGACATGATGCTAAAAAATATGTGTATAATAGAAGTATGCCTTTAATTTTTATTGGTGGAATGCCTAGAAGTGGCACTACATTACTGCGAGTTATGCTAGATGCTCACCCTGATATAAGGTGTGGAGAAGAAACACGTGTAATACCAAGGCTGCTTAGCCTCAAACAGCAGTGGTTGAAGTCTCCTATTGAGTCTAAGAGACTGCAGGAAGCAGGAATTAGTGGTGATGTAAGTTATTAGTTTGAATATGTCTAAATATTAATAACCAATTCTAAAATATATGTATATATATAGATATAAAATTTTAATATTATTCAAATAAATATAATATAACATTTAAAAAACTATTTTAATTGTATATAAATAAAATCTAATATTTTGTATAAGTAATAGTTATCTTCAGATTCTTTGAAAACTGAGGCAAAAAGCTTCTTTTAATTTTTTTTTAATCTGCCCTTTTAACTTAAAGAAATGTTTTGAAATATTTGGGATAATCATACTATCATTTACTAAAAGCAGAATTATTACTACCTTTAGTTTCAGCATTTTCCCTTTACTTTTTACTAAAAACTGTACTTAATAATATAGGTCCTGGATAATGCTGTAGCATCATTCACGCTTGAAATTATTGCCCGTCATGGGGAGCCAGCTCCAAGATTGTGTAATAAAGATCCTTTTACACTGCGATCTGCTGTATATTTACATTCTCTGTTTCCAAAAGCAAAATTTATACTTCTGATAAGGGATGGAAGAGCAGTTGTGCATTCTATTATAACCAGAAAGGTAACTGAATATTTTTGCAGACTTGTAAATTAAATTGAAAATGAATTATTTATTCCTTTTCCATAAAACTAGGTGTGGTTTTAGCTTAAATATTGTTTTTATTGAATTTCAGGTTACAATCACTGGATTTGATATCAATGATTATCGCCAGTGTTTAACTAAATGGAGTGCTGCAATGTCTGCTATGTACTCACAGTGCATTAGTTTAGGTCCAGAGATTTGCATGCCTGTACACTATGAGCAATTAGTTTTACAACCTAAACCATGGATGGAAAACATTTTAAATTTTCTTGATGTGCCATGGAATGAATCTGTATTACATCATGAAAAACTAGTTGATAAACCAGGTGGAATTTCTATCTCAAAGTAAGTAAAATATTTCTTATAAATAAAATCATTGTTAGTATATTTAAATGAAATGAAATGAAATTTGCTTGCATTTTTAAGACCAACCAAAAGCATCGATTGAAATCTCTTTACAGCCAAGATTTTTTGATTGAGCAATATTATACAAATTTATGCATTTGTTTCTTTCTTCTTCCTTTTTTTTTTTTCTTTGACAAGAAAATATATGAAAGAAATCATTTCCATGTGCGAATTTATATTCTTACAAAATAAAAACTATTCTAGTGCGACATCAATGTAACTTTTTTGAGTTCCTGAAAAACATCTTGAGTAATTTTGTCTAAAAAAAATTTTTAGTTCTTGTTACTTTGAAATTATTAATGTGACTTTGTTCTTGATCTTTAGAAGAAGAAAAGTAAAGGAAAAAATTTTTATAAATATATTGCATTTGAAGGCCTTGTGATAAATATTCATATGCATGTATAAGCCTAAATATTTTTATATTTTATAATAAATCAACTTCAGTACAATGCAGTATTTTACATTGCTGAGCATTGTGCTCTGCTGTAAAACACATAGCTGAGGTGCAACATTTGGCCTGATTTTCTTTTCTTGTTTTATGACTGGAAGTTGTTACAATAACAAATATATGTATTTTGCATTAGGAGAATTGCCAAAAGAATAGTACTCTTGCTTGCCATTAACAAATGTTTGTTGAGTAATGTCAGCAGTTCTGTTGAATCTCAATTAAATTTCCTCCAGGGCCAATTTTATATGTGTAATAATATATATATATGAGTTTGTTTACTTATAAATTTATTATATTAATATATATATGATTAGTTATAAAACTTTAAAGGAAGAGAATTTCAGTTGTGAATTAGTTTTAATTTTTTTATTATAGTTTGTCATATGTCCCATTATTTTTATAGAGAATATTATTTTAGTCTGTTATACAACAAATAACTAGCACAAAAGAATGATAACAGCGAACTGCTGCTTGAATAAACAGAGTAATGCTCTGTGTGTCTGAATAAAACACAATATCTTTTCAGTTATAATATGCAAGTTCTAGTAAAAACCTTTTAAAGCTGATGCAATTTTAAAATTTTTATATAAGATGTTTTGGATTTAAGCAGATAAATTTTTTATTTTCTAACACTAGGTGCTGCATGCAGAAAGTGGATTCAACTTTTAGATTTTTTGTAAATATATCGAGTAAAGGGGTGTGGTATAGTTTTGAGCTAAACAGGCTTTTTGAAGGTTATAACAATAAAATTTATTGCTGTAGTTTTATCATAATTATATGCAGTAATTTCCTAATGTCTCTTGTTTATAATTCTTATGCAATCTTTTAAAATTATATTTTATGTATTTTAGATTAGAGAGGTCATCAGATCAAGTCATTAAACCTATTAACATTGAGGCTCTGAGCAAATGGGTTGGTCACATTCCCAGTGATGTTGTTCGCGACATGGCAAGCATAGCTCCAATGTTAGCTACTTTAGGGTATGACCCAAATGCTAATCCCCCAGACTATGGCAAACCAGATGCATTTGTACTGCAGAACACTAATTTCATCAAACAGAACCAAAAGCTTTGGGCAGAGAAGGAACAAGAACTCCAAAAGCAAAGAGAGATGCTAAGGAAGAGTGCAGCACGAAATAAAGCTAATAATAATGAAGTGGCTAAAGTGGAGGGGAAAGAAAATGAAAAAATTACCTGAGAAATTTTTATAAATTATATTGACAAACATCTTCAATGCACATGCCAGTAAAATGGATCTTCCAGTTGTCCACTGTTTGAGCATCTTCTGTTACCCAAGAGTTTTAAAACATTAGACATATATGTATAATATCTATTTGTGAAGTTTTAATGTAATTTGCATGAATCTGCTATGTTATCTTTTTCAGACATGACATGCAAGTTCTTTTACAAGACTTTAAAAATTGTGTATTTTTAAAGTGGTGTTCTGGAATCAAATGTATGAGTTGTTATTTATTTTCATAATGCTAGTCATTGCATGTATAAAGTAGATCTGATATGGTAGATATAAGATATATAAACACATTTATTACAATCATTCCTTTATAGTCAATGACCATTACTGTATTTGCCTGGTCATAAGCAACTCCTTTCCCCACCTTTTTGTTTTCTTTTTTTTTTTGACTGAATTGCTTTATTTTTAATGACTGAAGTACTTTTTGTAAAATTTTATGTGCTATAAAAAATATTTATTTATAGTAACACAATTAAAGGCAGCTTATAATTTTTTAGATTTGATTTTTTTTTTTAAGCTTGCATATATTTTGGGTCTTTTTTTTTCTTTCCAGTATCTTGGAAACTTGCCAAATTTACTAGAATGGGAGCTACAAGAAAAAGCTAGCATGAAACATCACTCGGTGATGAAAATTCTGCACAATTTCGGTCAAAGTGCTACAAAATTGATATTCTGTGCCAACCTATCATGTAATTTCTTTAATTAGGTGATTTTCAAACGTATTTGTCACTTGATGTCATTTTTTTTCTCTTATGATAGTTTTGCTGCCATTGGGGACAGTAACCATAAGAATATTAAAAGTTATGGTTCCGTTGCTTGTATTTTGAGTTCTATTCCTTACACTTATCAAAATCCTGATATAGTAAAGTTTCTGAAGTCTCTGATATTATAAAGTTTAATTAAATTATAAAAGATAATTTGATTACAGGCTAAAAACGTGCATAATTTTGATTCTTATTTAATGGGCAAAAGAAAAAAATCACTAATTGTACTGAAATCAGTATTTTGAGTTTTAATGAAAGAAACACTGTTTGTTTTAAAAAGGACAAATTGCTTTTACTTGCTTAAGATCTTTTATTTTTCTTTGTTGATTTAAAAATCTTTGAATCACATAGATGTACTGTTTTTATTCCTTGTGAATGATTTTATTTGTTATTACTGAGCAGTCATTATAAATATTACTTTGTATGATTTTTAAAGTTTTAGAGGATTTTTTATCTATTTCTTATAAATACTAATATTATTGAAATAGTATGTTTGCTTTTTATGTACTAAATTTTATCCAGGTGATTTCTTTTAAATGGAAAAGCACAATACAAGAACATGAAAATAAATATCAAAAGGTTCATGTATTCCTCATCCATATGTTTGTGCTCAAGTTAGTCAGCGGTATAGCAAAACCAACATTGTTTTTACAGGTCGGGGCTTTACAACCCTTCGTTACATCTCCAAAGTTTAAAATAATATACATTTTGGTGAACTATAATAGATTTTCCTTAATTATACCTGATTAATGCCAGCTAATGTTATCTTCATTCAGATTATGATGCAAAAAATTACTTTTGATTGAAATTTTGAATTCCTCTTGATTTATTGCTGATTTATTATTGCCATAAAGGTAAAAAAATATGACTGTTTTTAATGCCTTATAGTGGAAATTTCTGTGGAACTTCTGTGTTCAATCTATTATGCAAATATCTAGCTCCATTTCATTGTATACTTCATTCATTTTTTGTCCTAATTTTATCTTTTAAAATTTGTTTAATGTACTGGTCACAAACATTTGCTTGAATTTTTTGTTATCTTTTTAAGTATTTTTACATTTATTACTTTTTTTTTCCTATTTTACTAATGATTTTATTTGTATATACCTTGCAGTTTACAACAGAATATCTCCTGGAATTTTTTTTTTTTTTTTTTTTTTTTTTTTTTTTTTTTTTTTTTTTTAAATTTTGCTTATTTTTAACTACCATTTTGCTGTTATATTTACTAATAACCTAGTATCAGAATCTTGATTATAATTTTTGAATTTTAAACAAGATTTCTTTCTTTTTCATTTGTATAATTTGAATTATTTTTCTGCTTTGTGTTCTCAGGTAATTTTAACTAGACATTGAATTTTGTTGCCAGTTTATAGTTAGAGAAGATTTTTATGTACGTTATTAGCAACTATCTTTTATTCTTGTGGCAGGTTGCAAGTTTTATAGGTGTGTTTAAAATATTTCAGTATTGTTACATCTTGGGCAAATATTTTTTTTTTTTCTCTTTATGTTAACCTTCTGAGCAAAATGCTTAGCGTTTTGTGTTTCTGACCTGTGATGCCTGTTCTGAAAGCTAAAAGCATATAATCCACCTCATTTAATTCTAATATTTCTTGAATTATAATGAATACCGTATATTTCTTCTTAATTATGTACATAATGTTTTTATAGTATCTTAATGTATATTTTTGTTATTTATTTTGATAATTACCTTGTTAAGTAATTTTTATTTTATATCATGTTCATGGAAATAGGTTTATTTGCCAAGTAACAGAAAATTTTAAGAATGATGCACAAACTTTAAAATTTTGATCCTTTGTACCTTACATAATGTACTAAAATTTGAAATCAAAATTTATTATCATGCATTGCATTAGATGTGAAAAGCATCAAAAGCTGTAAAAATAACTAAATGTAAATATAGCTGAAAACATAAGTGTGAAATTAACACTAAAATAATTAGTTATTACTAATATTAATTATTATCATTAATTCATTTTAACCTTTCTGTTTTACTTTTTAGGGGTAAAAGACAGCCATATTAAGGCATTTTTATAAAAATGAGATCTGTATTCATAACCATTTCTACAAGCAACCACTTTTAAGTTGTAAAGAGTCACTGCTTTTTAGCCATGTCATATTCCAAAACCTACTTTAACCACTTTCATAGTGCAAGTGTTGGCAAAATAATTTCAATACACAAGTTAGTTAATTTTATGGTTTGCAGCTTGTAGAGAGCCCCAGAGAAAGAGTCAAAATCTGAAAGTTGTGTAACATTAATTTTAAAGGAAACTGTACTGTTAACATTCAAGGCTTAGCCCCTTCTTCATTCTGCTGATAATAGTCCTTGAACTAAGTACTGCTATTAAAAATATATTTTAGACATTGTAATAAGAAAATGATAAGTTGTTGATGAAAAGATGGTGTATAGTATTTTCAGCTGCTGCTGGGTTAAAACTAGAAAGCACTAAGTATATAAAGAAAAAAGTCTTAATTTGTAAGGGAAAGGGTATTAATGTATCCATATTCATTGATGAAATATATTAAGCTTCAAAAGGTTTATTTTTCTTTCTCTTTTAATTCTAGAATACACAGCAATTGTCGTGGTCTAAAATCCAGCCATTAAATTTTGTGTTAATTTTGATACGTAAATAACACTGTTGTCATTAGAAATATGTGGATTTACAATTATTGATTGATTTAAACTGCTTAACAGTATCTATGTTCTGTTAAAACCAGTTAGAACTAAGAATTACCTTAAACAGATTTCACTGTAGGAAAATAGATATATTCTAACTGTTCACAACTCTTGAGCATTATATCTTCCTCATATAACTGTAACTTGAAGATCTGAACTAAAATGTTATCATTTGGAAATTAAATTTATTTTTAAATATAAAATTATAAAATCCCATCTCTTCCAATATTTAATGCATCTATTTTTTCTATTATTCAAATAATATACAGGATTTTGCCAATAAAATTTGTAAATTTCTTTTAAGTATTAATTTGCAATCTGGTAATCAAATTGTGTTCAAAACATCATTTTAATTCTTTTTGATGGCTGAGGAAAATGCATATAACTCTAATGATGTGTCTTCTTGGAACAGCATGTTATATTTTTCACTTTTTAATCAGACATACTATTTATTTAACGTGCAGTATAGTATATATATTGTATAAAACAGCTGATACAAATTGTACAAAAGAGCTTAAGATTGGGTGAATACAGTATATTTTTCAAACATCGTCATAAAATCATAAATCAGTTTTGTAAAACTTAATATGGACTAAATTAGTCTTTGAAATTGGTTTTATATTGCATTTTCAAAAAGTTAATAAAATCAAATGATTTTTTATACATGAAAGTATATTTATCATTCATCACATATCTTTTCGTAAATTATGATGATGAATTACTGTCATTTTTATAGCTATTGGTAATATTATAGTAAATTTTAGAATATTTATAAAGATAGATGTTGAATACAGCCTTTCAAATTATATTTTTATTTTGAACTGCCTGTTAAAAATAAACATGCTGAAAATGTTGGTTTTTAGATGTGATTGTTTTTGTTTTGACTATTGCATTTCCACACTTCACAAATGCAGAAAAAATATCAATGTAAAATACATCTGTTTTTGTTTTGAATATTCCATTTTCATGCCTTAGAAAAGCAGAAATATATCAATGTTAAATACATTTTGAAAGTTTCCTTAATCAAACAAATGATGAGGCAGGTGATCGAAATTTTTTGTTAAGACAGCAAACGCTGTAGGTTTTCCTCATTTCATTCATAGCTTTCATAGTTCTATGTTTAAGCAAGCAATTGTGCGTGTACGGACAATTTGTGTCCGTACACGCACAATTGCTGAGACAAGTTCGTGTACGTTTTAATAAAATCTGAAAATTTCAGGGAAATTGAAACTGTGTATAAAAGTCAGGGAACCCCGTCTGTGAAAATCTCAATTTTCGCCAAAAACTTAGGATTGTTAGATTTCTTACTGCACGGTGAAGTTAAAAAATAAATAATTCTAATTTCGATCTGATTATTCGTGAATTTTCTGTCATTTACACCAGAAAATAAGCACAGTGTACTTTCGATTATCCGTGCAGCCAAAATCTGAAATCTTTATCCCAAATAATACCTACATAATGTATTAAAACTGCTTGCAAATTTCTTCCGATATACATGTACTAAGAATAAGATTTTAAAAATAATAGTTTCCTGTTTATTGAGAAGACTTGTATTACATAAAGGATGTGATAATGTACTAAAATAACACTTCTTTAATTTTCCGGGATTTACGAAGAAAATCGAGAGTGATTAGAAAGTGCTTTACGTGAACCAGGATTTGAACATATGAGTGACACTGATATAAATGTTGTTACGAGTCAATCCCAGGAAGTTGAAGAGAATGAAGAGCCTTGTGATCTGATCAAACACGGCTCAGTGCGTAGCGTGTGTGGACATTGCTAGATTATGCGAGTCAGGAACTATACGAAGGAATTACAGTAATATAAGAGCTGTTGGGGAAATTCGTAGTGATATCAAAAAACATAAAATATTTGGTAAAACAAAAAAAAGGCGGATAATATACATACATCAAACCAATAAAATAGAAATGAAAATGTAGCATTATATTTTGAAAATACAATAAAGTTTAATGGAAATCAGATCATCCGTGTTTTTCGATTATTTGTTCTACCCCTTCCCTCCATTAGCCCGGATAATCGGGAGTACACTATTTCGCGTATTACCAAAAAGTGTAATTTCCCTTTTTGATTTTCACAAACTTTAATGCTTTTCCACCCAAGTAAAGGTTATTAATTATTTTAATATTTTAACACTCTAAAAGTGTATCATTGAAGGTGTTTTTCTTTTTTTTATATATATTTCGTAAAACGCGCATGCGCACCTTTCAGCTATTGTTAATATACGACCTTGAATACAAATGAACATTTGCATGATTAGGTAAATAGTTGTTTAAAAATTTTATTGTTTCCAAAGCAAAGAACATCTATGTTTTGCTCTTTTTGGAGAAAATTTAATATTTAAGATTATATAAAAATTAGGTTTATAATTTGAAATTTGAATCGCTACACGTACAATTTTTAAAAGATTATTCGAAACATTCAAATTGTTGCGAATTCCACATACCTTTGCTGCATCTTCTGGCATTATTGTTACTGGGGGCCACATTTACCGTAAAGCATATTAGGCGCAGGCTGGAGTCTCGCCCTATTGGGCCACATTTCAAAACCCTACTCTTCACAAACAGTATGAAAAACAGCCCAGTAATACTTGTAAAATAAAATACATAATTTTAAATATTATATCCATAATACAAAAACTAGAGGCCACAGAAAAATTACTAAGGTCTCCTGCCTTCATTTGAAATACACTACTGGCCGTTAAAATTGCAACTACCAGGAAGGAAAGCAAATAAAATTTTACTTATTGTACGTACACAACATAGTATGAAGAAAACGTGATTGAATTTGTAAGCAATTTGGGGGAATGCAGGGTCCGAAATTAATGTACACACCCACCGCCTCTGGCAGCTAAAACGGCTCTAACCCGTTTAGGCATCGTGTGGAACTGGGCTTGGATGACAGGTACGGGCAAGTTATTCCATGCTGCTTTAAGTCTATGCCACATTTCATCAATCGTAGTGGCTGGAGAGCGGTGGCTACCCAGCCCATGATTAGATGTTTTCAATGGCGGAGAGATCTGGAGAACGTGTTGGCTAGGGCAACAGTCCAACACCCTCTGTGTCGAGGTAGGTCACGACAAGACGGGCAACATGCAGTCTTGCGTTATCTTGTTGAAAGATGACGGCTCCGAGGCCTCGATGATAGGGCACAGGCACCGGCCTTGAGATCTGAGAAATGTAACGCTGGCTGTTCAGATTACCGACACCGCGAACAAGAGGTGTTCGTGTCGTGTACCCAATTGGCTGGCCATACCATCACACCAGGTGCAGGGCCCGTACGACGATATCGAATGCAAGCAGGTTGCGTGCATTCTCCTCGGAGCCTCCATACATGGATACGTCCATCATGATGCTGCACGCAGAACCGAAACTCGTCTGAAAAGACGACGTGGGGCCACTCCTGTATCCACTTTTGCCGTGGGGGCAACACTGTCACCGCGCGTCTCTATGCTGCCGTGTCAAGGGAAGCCGCAATAATGGTCACCGTGCAGACAGTCTGTGCTGCTCCAGACGTCGTCACACTGTCCGTGCGGATATTTGTCGTGCTGCAGACAAGCCCATTTCCTGAGTCAAGGTCCGTGATGTGGCTGTACGATCCTGCAAGACCGATCCGACAACAGCTCTGACTTCTCAGGCCTTAGTGGTGGGAGGCCGTTGAGATCCTGCATGGCGTTCAGTATGACCTTCCTGAACCCATCGGTTCCATATTTGCATGACAGTCATTGGATTCTGACTAATGCGAGTAGCAATATCGCGGAACGATAAACCGCACTCTCGATAGGCCACGATGTGCTCCTGACCATACCAACTCCCTACCATCCAGTACAGAAAATTAGTTGTTCTGTTTCCAGTGATCGTAAGAGAGCGCTCTGTGTTTTAGGGCTTGTTCACATAAAATCCGTCAGCGTAAAAAAAATTTAACCAATATATATTAATCATCGACCCATTTAACCAATCCACGCCAGCGGAATCGACGCTGATGGATTCTATGTGAACAGGCCCTTATTCACATTCTCCGGTAGAGTATCTTCTTTTATATACTTTTGTTTAAGGTTGCGTTTTGTTGAGCAGAAAATGTCACCTAACATTGACAGAACAATATCATATAAGAAAGTTTCAAGAAAGAACTACGAGTACGTCTAATTCGTACAGATGCATGACTTGCCCATAAGATAATGTGTATTCTTCAAATTCAGAGTGGAGATGGAGATATAGAGTGGCGTCATGAAACAGGGGAAGGTAATATGGGCCAGTCACACTTCAAGCCATCTCAGTTAGGGAAGATGTAACAACTGATGATTTTGAACATTGGTTCCCAACCCGTAGAAGTCTGCGGACCACTAAGCCAGAAATTGAACTATGTGCGGACCACCATCAGCCCCCACCGACTTGAGGGGGTGGGGACCCTCCGGATGGTATGGGGGTATAGAACAGGGGTGGCCAACCTGCGGCTCGCGAGCCACATCCGGCTCTTTGAAGGATTACTTGTGGGTCTCGATAAATGTACCCGAGTTCCCTTTTCATTTTTGTGTTATTATACACTCATGGACAAAAAAATTAGCGCACCAAGAAATAATTGCGGGATCGTAACGAAACTTGCAATGAAGGTACATGTCGGGGAGATATGCAAATGATTAGAAATTCAGCGTGATTGCGCATTACGTATAGCCGGTAGAGGGCGTTGAACATCGTACTCTGTGGAGTATAAAACAGGTAACCAAAGCTTGTTTGAGTGTGCTGAATCATTTACAAAGGAAGAGCTGAGATAGACATGCCATTACGCCGTGTTCGAAGACAATATAAGCAGTTGTCGCAGTTTGAGAGGGGGAGAATCATCGGGATGATGGAAGCTGGGTGGTCAGCTAGGCGAGTAGCTCGTCAATTAGGCCGCTCTGATTGTGTTGTGAGGAGGTGTTGGGACCAGTGGACCCGAGAGATGTCATGTACACGAAGACCAGGCTCAGGACGCCCTCGACAGACCAGTCGTCGAGAAGACCGCCACATCGTAAGAAATGCACGCGTACAGCCAACTGCTTCATCGGCCGCCATCCAGGCACAGGTAGCACCTTCACTAGGGGCCTCTGTGTCTTCTCGAACCATACGAAGGCGCCTGGCTGAAGGACAGTTGGTACCGCGGCGCCCATTACGTGTGCTGCCCTTGACGCCCACCCATCGACGCCTCCGTTTGGAGTTTTGCCGCGCCAGAGGAAACTGGACTGCAGCGGAATGGAACCAGGTCGTCTTTAGCTACGAATCCAGATTCAATCTCGGCAGTGATGACAATCGTGTTCGTGTGTGGAGAGCCCGTGGTGAACGCTTCAATCCTGCCTTTGCTGTACAGCGACACATCGCTCCCACAGCTGGTGTGATGGTATGGGGTGCCATTGCCAGGGCCCGACTTAGCCTAATTGGGACCCGGGGCAAAAACTTCTTTGCCCCCCCTCTGCTTCACTACTTCAGTAATGAAGAACTTAATACTTAATACTAAACTTTCTATTCGATTTGAGGCCCCCCTCTGATGTGGGGGCCCGGGGCAACTGCCCCCTATGCCCCTCCCTTAGTCAGGCTCTGGCCATTGCCTACAATACACTGTCACCCCTAGTATTGTTCCGTGGCACCATGACAGCTCAGCAGTATGTTCATGAAATCCTGCAACCACATGTGTTGCCACTCATGCAACGGCCCCCAGGGGCCATTTTTCAACAAGATAATGCTCGGCCTCATACGGCAAGGGTGTCACAAGACTGTCTCCGCATTGTTACTACCCTTCCTTGGCCTGCCCGATCCCCAGATTTGTCTCCAATCGAGCATATCTGGGATCATTTGGGACGACGAGTTGGGCATCCCACGAGTTTGAACGAACTAGAGGCAAGGTTACACAAATATGGAACGAAATGTCTCAAGACATCATACAGAACTTGTATGACTCAATGCCCGATCGTATCGCATCGTGCATTCGCGCTAGAGGGGGTCCAACGGAGTATTAACTCCTCCGTTCTTTTGCCTTTTTCTCTGAAATAAATTATCCTTTTTCTTTTATTTTCTTATCATTTACTTATATCAAAGTAGTCATTACGTATGTAAAATTTCGTTTCATTTTGACGACTCCTTCTTGGTGCGCTAATTTTTTTGTCCATGAGTGTATTTTAAAAAATTATTATCGTTCCGTATGTGTTTCAAAATGTCTTTTGTGGCGGGAACGAGGGTTGCTTCAACGTTCATCGCCAACCAAAACCAAAACTAAATAGATATTAAAAGCAAAACAGCGGCTGACGGCGACGACAACTCTTGACAGCAGCATGAAGTGGAAACTTCACGACTTTATCCAGTAATCGGCGACCGACGGTCATCACGTATGGCGGGAAAGAACGCCACTAGTCAGGCTCAGCGTCGAAAATAAATCAGCTTACTGGAATCAGGTCTAACGCCATCTCAGAATGTGAAGATATTTATTTAATTATAATTAAATTAATTATGTATGTGCTATTGTATTTACATATATACAATTTTAACATTAGGAAGAACAACAACCACATTCAACGGCATTAGAAGATCAACTACTAACCCCAACGCCTGTCTGGCGGGAGTTTTTCCCCGGAAGCCCCTCTCCCTTTTTAAACACAAAAATAATAAGGAAAGGACACTTCCTCGTGGCGCGTAGCGCCCTCTACTCATTAGAGAAGATAGTTGCTGGGGGAAAAAGGGTTGGTTACACTTTTAAATTACTGACAACAAATATGAAAGAATAAGTGCAACGTTGTAACAAATTTCATTTCCGTCCAAGTTAAGAATGATATGACTCATAGAAAACTGAGCGAACGAACATAAACAGTGGCGTAATCGACCGACTCCAGACCGATTTTGAATTTGTAAACTTTCATTGCAACGGATAGTTGACATTGTGCTCTGGAGGAAACAATTTGTATCACTCTTGCTACGGATATAATTTGTAATCTGGAATTTTTGGTAAGATAACTATAATTTGTTTCGTAGTATGTAACACTTGTTGTTATTGTTTAAATAACACAAAACTTGTATTTTCTAAATTTCTTTATTTATTTCCAGTTCTTTTAAAAATATGACGACAGAGAACGAAAATAAAAAAAGAAAATGCGAGCAAGAAAATAGAAGTTTTAATAATGAGTGGGAGGATAATTTCTTTTTTATTGACAATAACAGAAAAGCATTATGTGTTATTTGTAATTCTACGGTCAAAAATTATAAAGCTAGCAATTTACATCGACATTATGAAACCAATCATTCTCAGTTTTCTAATCAGTATCCACCAAATTCCAAATTAAGATCAGATAAACTTGCTTCTTTAAAATCAAATTTAAATACACGACACTCAATTTTGATGACCTTTAGCAATCAAGCTAATAATGTGGCTGAAGCCAGTTTTGTTATTGCCTGGAATATTGCTCGTGCAAATCGCCCGTATGGAGAGGGAGAGTTTATTAAAAAAAACTTGGAAAATGTACTTAGTTTTAGATCCAAATAATGCAGCATTGCACAAAGTTGTTTCGCAAATTCCCATCTCGAGACACACAACCGAACGACGCATAACTGCAATTAATACATCTCTTGAATATAATTTAAAAAAGGATTTGAAGAACTGTATTGCATTCAGCTTAGCCCTTGACGAATCGACAGATATCACAGATCTTCCGCAATTGGCAGTTTTCATACGTTTTGTTTCACCTGACTTCGTTGTTAAAGAAGAATTATTAGATTTAGTAGCACTTCAAGAGTCAACCCGCGGTTTATCGATATTAAAAATGCATTAGATTCCATAAAGAAAACTTTTGATGTGCCTTTTAATAAACTTGTAAGCATTGCAACTGATGGATGCAATTTGTTTGCAATGCTGGGTAAAAAAATTGGTCTTATTAGGCTTTTAAGAGATGATTCTCAAATTTCACAATTCATACCGATTCACTGCATAATTCACCGAGAACATCTCGTTACAAAATATTTAAAATATCCTGATATTATGAAAACAGTGTTACACATTGTAAATTACATTCGCACCAATGCAAAAAATCATCGACAATTCAAAAATTTCCCTGCAGAATTAAAGGACGAAGAACTTCCAAATGACATTAATTTATTTTGCATTGTTAGATGGTTATCTAGCTACAACGTATTAAATCGATTTGTAGTGTAGCGTACTACCAGTATGGGGTTATTTTTTTCCATGACCTCACAGATTTCACGAAACACAGCTGTGTGTTTATCGAGCGGTTTCCCTAAAAAGTGGTGCGGGAACTGTTTGGAGAACCGAAAATAGTTCACCCCCCGTGATAAAGCTGTCTTTCTCTTAGCGATAACTTCATGCGAGTGACATTCGGAGGGCGATAAAGTATCGGACTAAGAAGAGCTGTCAGCCGATAATCTGCTGGCCCCTCCACCCCGTCTGAAAATCCAGACATTGAGGAGAGACGCTAGAGAACGTGGCCTGTGCGGATGTGTGTTTTAGGCTCCGTACGTTGTGAATCTGCACGGGATTTTAATTGAATATGTTGCACTGTTTAAATGTTAATTTTTTTGTTAGTAAATTGTTGAGTTTTTGTTTTAAAAAATTGGCCTTCGCTTTTAATTAGAACTCTGTCTTTCTTTGTTATGGATCCCATAGTAGTAATTTTTAGCAACGCCTCAGAGAGAATCGCCTTACCAACTTACAGTGACGCCACAGTAGATTTGTTTGATCCGATAACTGTATTTCTAAAAGAAAAAAAAATAACCTATTTAGAATTAGCCGATGATGAGTGGTTACAAGATTTAATGTTTTTGACTGATGTCATGGAACATTTTAAAACACTGAATTTACAATTGCAGGGGAAAGATAAAATAATATCTGACCTCTTACAGTGTATATTTAGTTATCAAACTAAATTACAACTTTTTCAAAAGGACATTCAAAATAAAACATTTTGTCATTTTCCTCGAATTAAAAAAATTTGTTCCAATATTAAACAAGAAAAACTCAACGAGTATATAAAAAAGCTAGAAGGAATATTGACGGAATTCCAAAATAGATTTCAAGACTTGAAATATTTTAAATCGTCTCTTGATTTTTTTCTGAATCCATTTGAAATTAACATAATTCAAGGTGAGTTTTCCATTTCCAATATAATTATGACCCAAAAAGCATCTGGAGAATTAGAATTAATAGAGATGCAAGAAGATCAAGCTCTACAATTAAAATATAAGTCGACGCCGATTACTGAATTTTGGAAATTTGTAACAGAATGGAAGTATTCTGAATTAAAAAAGGCTGCTTTACGAATTATTTCAATATTCGGAACAACGTACTTATGTGAATCATTTTATTCCACTTTAAAATTCGTGAAATCCAAACACCGATCAGTATTAACTAACCAGCATCTCAAAGAGTTACTGAGAAGTGCTGTCACCAATTATTCACCAAATTGTAAAGAATTATCAAGAGAAGTAAAATAAATGTGTTTAATTTTTAATATTTAAATTCAATATACATATTTTGTACTTTTATTTATATGTTTTCAATAAATTCACTGCTGGCCACTGTAAATGCAACACCCTGAAGGAAACATGCAAATAACATAAAATTTACAACATGCATTAGCGGAGGTGAGATATGCAAATGATTAGAATTTCAGCGCAGACGCACATCCCTCGCGCCTGTGGCGCCACTTCAAAGCGCTATTTAAGGCTTGGAGATTTCGACGATTTCAAGTTCGGCAATTGTGTTTTTCTTGGGGTTTTTTCAAAAAAACGATCAATTATGCCCCGGCGAAAACAGCGATCATCTTTTGATCAAGTATCCGAGTTCGACAGAGGAAGGATAGTGGCCTGCCGAGATTGTGGATTATCTTTCAGGGAAATCGGTAGTCGTGTTGGACGAAACCAAACAACTGTAATGCGGATATGTGATCGTTGGATGCAGGAGGGTAAGACGGACCGGCGTGTTCGATCGCATCCACCTCAGCGCACCACTTCACGTGATGACAGGCAAATTGTGCGTATGGCAGTGACGGATCGCTCAGTCACATCACGAACCATAGCACAGCACATGCAGTCTGTAACGCGTCATCCAGTGTCTGCGCGTACCATTCGACGCCGTTTACAGCAGAGTGGTCTGTCCGCAAGACGTCCATTGCTTTGTCTACCCTTGACGCAGAACCACAGACGTCTCCGCCGCCAATGGTGCGATGACAGAAGGATGTGGACGGCGGAATGGAATGAAATTGTCATGACTGACGAGTCACGCTTCTGTCTGCAACACCACGATGGTCGCATTCGAGTCTGGAGACACCGTGAAGAGAGGATGCTAAACAGCTGCGTTATGCACCGCCACACTGGTCCTGCACCGGGTATTATGGTATCGGGCGGTATTGGATATCACTCTCGCACACATCTAGTACGCATTGCCGGTACTTTAAACAGCCAGCGCTACATCTCCGAGGTGTTGGAGCCAGTTGTCCTTACTTACCTTCAGGGCTTGCCCACAGCCATATTTCAACAGGATAATGCGCGACCACACGTTGCACGCATTGTCCAACGGTTCTTCGTCAATTGCCAGATTGAATTGCTTCCGTGGCCGCCTCGCTCTCCGGATCTTTCGCCGATAGAAAACATGTGGTCCATGTTTGCTCTACGATTGACCCAGATTCCATCCCCAGCTGCCACAGCAGATCAACTTTGGCAACGTGTGGAAGCTGCTTGGTCTGCTGTACCCCAAGAACTCATCCAAAGTTTATTTGAATCAATGCCGAGGCGTGTGGCAGCGGTGATCTCCAACAATGGCGGCTACTCTGGCTACTGATTTTGGCAGGAACCACACTTCACAGAAGTCTATAAATTTAATCATTTGATACTTGGTCAACATGTTATCTACAAAATAAATTTTGTTGTGATATCTCTTGTCTTTCTTGGTGTTGCAATTTGGGTGGCCAGCAGTGTATAATTTCTGTAAAAAAAGTTTTTATACCTTTTTTGCATACCTTTTAAATACGTATTTAATTGCGGCTCGCGAAAAATTTCAAATTTTGAAAAATGGCTCGGACTATCAAGGAGCTTGGTATAGAATATCCCTCAGGCATATTAGTTAACTTTGCATTTCAGAAAAGGTATAATTTCTGTAAAAAAGAAAGGTTCAGAAAGGTATAATTTCTGTAAAAAAAGTTTTTAATACCTTTTTTGCATACCTTTTAAATACGTATTTAATTGCGGCTCGCGAAAAATTTCAAATTTTGAAAAATGGCTCGGGCTATCAAGGAGCTTGGTATAGAATATCCCTCAGGCATATTAGTTAACTTTGCATTTCAGAAAAGGTATAATTTCTGTAAAAAAGAAAGGTTCAGAAAGGTATAATTTCTGTAAAAAAAGTTTTTAATACCTTTTTTGCATACCTTTTAAATACGTATTTAATTGCGGCTCGCGAAAAATTTCAAATTTTGAAAAATGGCTCGGACTATCAAGGAGCTTGGTATAGAATATCCCTAAGGCATATTAGTTAACTTTGCATTTCAGAAAAGGTATAAATCTATCTTCTATCTTCTATATATATATAAATGAATGTTTGTTTGTTCGTATTTTATGCGCTGCCGTACCGTTCATCCGATTGCGATGAAACGTGGTCAACTTATTGCTCGAACTTGCGCGAAGGTTACAGACTATTTTCATCCCGCTACGACGTTCCATTCCCGAATTATGTTAGAACAAGTTTGCGCGGTATCAACGGATATTTTTGTTCAAAGCCATTGTAACATTTCATTGTTGATAATTAAATTAAAACATTTCCGTAAAAATAAATAGACATGAATTAAAAACGTGATTTATTCATGTATTGGCGAATGCAAGAAGGAATTTGATATATTATTTTCATATACGTGGCAACGCCGGAATATTTCATTTTAAAAATGAAAATATAAGGATGGAAAGTCATTCATTTTCAATGAATGTGTTATTTATCCATTTCATGAATTGAAAGTATCCCAAGCTACCTGTTCAAACTCAAATATACTGAAGGACACGTTCACTTAGCTAGAGACACGTGCGTTTAGCCTTGACGCGATGATTTATATCAGCGTGCTCCAACCCGCGGCCCACCAATTCATTTTTGTTGGCCCTTGCCCTTCTTACTGGAAAAATATTTTAATTTAACATTTGGAAAAAAATCGCTTACCCTTCTTACTTCTTGAAGTTTTAAAAACTAAAATGTACTGACTTAAAAGACTTAATGACTTAAATTTAAGACTTAAATGTAATGCCGTTACTGAAAATTTAAGTAACAGCCATATAACGGCCATATTGAAGCTTCACTCTTCGACGGTTATAATTCCTGACGTGCCTACTCCGATTTTTACTTTCATTCAGTACTGTTACGAAGGAGCCAGGTGGGAAAGGAAAGTTACCGAAAGTTACCGCCAGCAATCAGAATTGTCTTTCCACGAATACGTCGGGCACGAGAAGCGGCCCCGCCTCCAGGCGACGGGTGTTGGTCAGTCATTGGCTGCGATAGGTTCGCGATCGTTCGTGTGCTGCTGAGGATTTTCTGGAAGGTGTCGAAGTGGTTGTTTTTGACGAGAGAGGTTGTTCGAGACAAATAGTACGATGAGAGATTGTTGTAATCGTTGTTGCGAAAGCGGTACCTAAAATGGTGGAACTGAAGAAACGGCGTGTTGAAGATGAGAAACGACAATTTCAGTCAAAGTGGCAGGAAAGTTAGTTTTTTGTTGAACATGTAGGAAAACAACAGTGTGTTATCTGTTCTCAAGTCTTGTGTGTTTCGAAGGAGTATAACGTGAGTAGACACTATACCAGCTTGCATAAATCAAAATAGATCAATACCAGGGAAGTGCCAGAAGTTGTATGTTTAATGATTTGAAGCTGAAACTAACTAGACAGAAGTATATCGTTCAGCAACCATCAAACACTGCTGGTTTAAATGCATTTTATGAGGTATATTTAGAGCTAGCTAAAAGTAAAAAGTCTTTTAGAGATGGTGAGCTCATTACGAGATGTGGTGTAAAAATGGCATCTTCATTTGGAGATAATAAGATGGCTAAAAATTTTGACACAGTTTCCTTGTCTCGTCAGACAGTAAGTAGAAGAATTAATGATATGTGTGGTGAAGTTTCGGGTTCTCTGAAGGGCATTTTGAAAAAAAGTGAATTTTATTCTCTAGCTCTAGATGAGAGCACAGATATAGCTGACATCAGCCAGCTCCTTATCTTTGTCAGAACAATAAACGAAGAATTTGAAATTCATGAAGAACTGTTGGAATTAAAATTATTAGAAACCATCAAAAAAGGTATTACATATTCAACGCACTGGATCATGTCGTTTCTAAATATAGAGGTTTTGTGAAGTGCTCTGGCATTGCAACAGATGGAGCTAAAGCAATGGTTGGTCATAAAACTGGGTTAGTAAGACAGTAAGAAAAAGGCATAAATTGTTTGTTTTTCCATTGCATTATCTATCCACCAGGAGGCTCTCTGTGGAAAAATTTTAAGGCTCAGTGAGACAGTGAAAACTGTTGTAAATACTGTAAATTTAATAAGGGAAGGCAATAAAGCCCATAGACACAGAGCATTTATTGCATTCCTGGACAATTTGGAAGCTGAGTATGGTGACATTTCATTGTACTGGGAAGAGCGCTGGCGAAGTGCTGGAAATTGCAACAATCTTTTGGGTTGAGGAATGAAATTCTTGATTTTCTCAGAAATGAAAACATTGGACATGAGTATGAAGAAAAATTGGAAGAAATTCAATTTTTAAGTAATCTTACTTTTCTGACAGATTTAACATCCCATCTAAATGAATTAAACCTGAAACTACAAGGCAGAAAGCAAAATATCTCCCAGCTTTATGGACATATTGAGGGCTTCCGCAAAAAACTTGATGTAATGCAAATTGCCCTGAAGGCAAATAATACGACACACTTCCCATATTGTCAGCAGTTGAAAGAAGAAAAAAGTGACACAAATTTTAGTATGTTTCATGAAACAATAATAGATATCAAGAAAGAGTTCAAGGACAGATCCCAGGATTTTGACTCCCTAAAACCAAAACTTGCACTGTTCAACAACCCCATGGATATTGAAATGAGTGAGGTGCCTTGCGACCTTCAAATGGAAATTTGTGATCTTCAGGCAGACCCATTCTACCAGACTAAAAAGTGTGATGTCCCTGAAAAATTCTGAAAACTCATTTCTAAAGAACGTTTTCCTAAACTGCTTCAATTCTCTCTGAAAATGTTATCGCTGTTTGACAGTACATACGTGTACGAAAGTGCGTTTTTTTGCTCTCAAACAAATTAAATCAAAAACGAGAAATCGAATTGAAAGTGCTTCACTGGAACCGACCCTGAGACTTCGTCTTACTGAACTTACAGTGGACATTGATAAACTTGTATCAGGAAAGTAGTGCCAATAATCACATTGATTTCTCGGCTGTAAAATGAAGTGGTATATAAAACTAGTATTTTAAACTTCTTTTAATATAAATTTGAATAAAATTTTTTGAATTCGTTTTCTTTCTGCGATGTCTCTGGCCCTCACATTCCTATACTAAAGTGTGATTGGCCCTCGGGTAACTAAAGGTTGGACCACACTGTTTTAGGTCATGTTACTAAAACACCGTAGTGGAAATTTTTACATCTTTAACTGCTATTCATACAGAGTGCTAGTGAATTTAATACATTCTTAATTGTTATTGTTAGGATTTTAAAAAATCAATGCCCAATTACCCAACCGTCTTATACATATGAAGTTTCCGCCATTCCTCCAGAGATGACCACCACAGTGATGAAAAACTTAAGGGAACGGTTTCGGCAGTGCATCGAAAATAACGGGCACCAGAGTGATGCTATTTTCAAAATCTAGTGGAAAAAAAACTAGACTGTTAGTACCTTTCGAAAATATAAAGGTTTTTTCTGTTAATTGTTTCGTTCGTTTTTTATTACCCTTTGAAATGTGGGAGTCCATTCTGCTGCATGCTATAGATCAGTGGTTCTTAACCGGGAGTGCGGGCACCCCTGAGGGTGCGAGAGAAGGTTCTAAATTTTTTAATGAAAATTATGATATGAAGGTTCTAAATTTTTTAATGAAAATTGAATGAATCATTTGATGGATACTTCACTACGGGAAATATAAGCAAAATTAATGGATGGATACTCAATCAATTTTTGATGGTCTAAATTCAATGGACGACAGCGTTTTATTAAAAGCGATCTTATCGCAATACGAGCTAATGCACGTTTTGAAATGAAATATGAAAAACTGGACTTAGAACAGTTCTGGCGTACGCAGTTAGAACTTTATCCAGAATTGGCAAAAGCAGCATTAGAGACATTTTTACCATTTGCCCCCACTTACCTTTGTTAAATGAGTTTTTAATCACTTTTGCACATCAAAACAAAAGCCAGAAATCGTTTAAATGCATCTGATGACTTATGTGTGGCTCTTTCAATCATTTGACTTCTCTTTTTAGGATAGATAGCTTTTCATTAAAATAAGATCATTAAAACTTCCAGTGCAGCTTTAAACAATGTAGCTAATTATTTTTTAGAGTAATTTTTAATTTAGTGACAGGAAATTAATACTTTAGAACACCTAATTTCTTGATAATCCTCATTTAACAGAATACATTCATGTTTTAATTCATGTTATTAAAACACCGTAGTTGAAATTCTTACATCTTCAACTGATATTCATATGGAAAGCTAGTGGATTTAATACACTCTTAACTGTTATTGTTAGGAGTTTAAAAAATCAATACCCAATTATCCAACCGTCTTATACATACGAGCGTATTTTATCCGCTTACAAATCACTCTCTCGACATTAATTACGCGTAGGCGGCAAGAAACGGTTATAAAAATCAACAAGCCGTATCTCGTTTGTTATTGCTTGGTGCATTTCTAAAAATAGATATCTGAATTAGTCGACCTCAAGTTTGTGTCATATGCATGTTTAGCGTGCGTTGTTATTGTTATATCAACTCCAAACTAAAGTTTATCCACATTTCCTAACGTCGGAATAATTCTAGGATTGTTTTTACCAATGACCGAAGTCGAAGGAGTGCGCTTATCTTCTGTACTGAAGCTGGAAACGAATTGTTGAACGGAATTCTCTTTCGGAACAAAAGCTCAACACATTGGCAATGCTGTGCATGGAAAGGGATATAATAAAATCTCTTTTTCTGGGGATATTATACTAAAGTTTCCCACTGTCAAAATTAGAAAAAAAATTTTAAAAAAATTTTAAACTGATTTACTATTAATTTTTTAATTTCTCAAAATAGTTTAATGTCGATTTTTTATTTTCATAGCACTTTTTTTGTAAACCTCAAACTAATAATACAAATCAACAATAATTAAAAGATTATGATTTTTCGTAATAAATATTATCCTCATTCTTGTTCATATAAGAAAGGTTCCCGACTTTCATTTTCTATGCCTAGGGACCGAAAAGTTATAGAAGCGGTTCTGTGAACAAACACAATAGTAGTTTTTGGTTGACCGTTATTGCTGAATGTAGATGTTCGGAGCTGTCGAAATTCAATATTACTCGAAGGAGGTTGATCAAATATAAACGAGACTTTTGTGATAGCAGTCGTCCATTTTAAAACTCTTTGTTATAGCAACAGTGCAAATTAGTCTGTGGTGTCCAGAATCATTTGGCATGTGTCAGATATTCTGACTGATGTCTATTTGTTTAGTAACAATAACGGTGAGTGAAAGAAAGGTACTTCGTACAGTTGAGCAACACATAATTGTAATTTTTTTAACGAATGAAAATGTTAAACGCATTGAAATTTTATGTAGATTACTAGGACAGTTCGGCAAGAACACGCTTAATTTGCAAATGACTCAAATGTTTTGGCATTAATTGCATTCATTGACCGTTGTATTTATTATATATATATATGTAGGAAGGAGTTAGTACTCCTTCCTTTAGAAGTGAATCATTAGACTTAATTATTTTGAACATTTAATTAAACTAGACGATGTTTACAAGACAGGACTAACACTTAGTATGAAATTAAAAAATAAACACAGAAGCATCAAAAGAGCTAAACATCGGGAGCTTGCAGAACAACACATCCGCTTAAAGTCCTTCGTGCCGCAGTAGTAGGAGTGGAAGTTGTAGTAATAGTTCAGTTGTGTTGCCAAACTCATTCTCACACGGCCGTTCTGACTTTCCAGACGTCCGCGGCTGGGTTGTCAGCAATAATTCTGAAAAGATAAAAAAAAAAAGAGCAGAAAAAGGAAAAATATTTCAAAAAATCAAGCAGTGTTCAACACAGTGGTATTGGTGTTCAGTTTCTGCACCACTGTTTCATTTTGTCCGCTGCAGTTGATGTTATGGTTGGACCATCGTGATGTCCTAACTTTCGAACTTCGTAACGATCGTTGGGGTTGATGTTCGTGATCTCATATGGTCCGAAGAACTTTGGTCGGAGCTTTAATCCGGTTCCAAATTGAGTTCGTTGTATTGCCACTTTGTCACCGATCTTGTATTTACAAGCCGGTTTACGCCGTTTGTTATATTGTCGTATGTTTTCTTCCTGTAAACGGAGGATATTTCGTTTAGCTTCGATACGTAACGCTTCTTTGTCATCAAGAATTCTTTGGTGGTGTTCCTCGTCAAGAAGATTTTTAATCTGTAGATCCTCTTGTTGTTTCATTTTAACACCAATTAAAAGTTGAAAGGGTGTGAATTTTGTACTGCGTGTGGTGGTACTATTTAAGATACGTTGCAATCTTGGGACATATTTAAACCATTTGTCAGGTTCATCTAGAGCTAACTTAGTTAAAACGGGAATAATTGTGCCATGAACACGCTCAACCTGACCGTTGCCACGTGGCACACCTGTTGCTATTGAAATGTGTTCAATTGACTGTTCCTGGCAGTAGCTTTGAAATTCTGAAGATGTGAATGCGCTACCTTTGTCAGTAATGATTTTTGAAGGGTTGCCAAATGTAGTTTGTTGCAAGGATAATTTGTCTAAGGCATCTTTCGTAGAGGTGGACTTCACGGGATAGATCCATACAAATTTGGAAAAGGCATCAACTACTGTAAAAAGATACTTATAACATTTTTTTGTCGATGGTAAAGGTCCTAAAAAGTCGCAATGGTAACATTCAAGGGGTGCATCACCTTTTGGAATGGGGTGAAGGTATCCTTCTTGTTTTCCAGATTTTCGCGAGGACAAAATGCAAGGAATACAGTTCGAAATAATTTCTTGAACTAATTTCTTAAGTTGAGGAATGAAAAATTCACGAGAAACAATTAATTCGGTTTTTTGTGAAGCAAAATGACCTTGTGAATGGGCGTTTAGCACTATTTCTTTCTGCATCATTTGTGGTACTACTAAAAGTTCGGCATCCTGATGAAGTTTATAAAGAATTCCGTTTTTAACAAAAAATTCATCAGAAGGTGTAGATTCAAGCATAGATTTAATTTGAGATATAAATTCATCCTGGTCTTGGGCATTTTTCACCTTTTGAGTGATATCATTTGAGGTAATTACAAGAATGGGGTTACGACTTAAAGCATCAACATGTTTCATCTGTCTACCGGGTCGATGACAAACTTCATAATCAAAGTCTTCTAACATCAATGCCCATCGAGCAATTTTAGCTGGTAGGTCTTTTTTGTGCATCGTTTTTTGGAAAGCATCACAATCGGTGATAATTTTAAATTTTGTTCCCAACAAGTAGTTTCGAAATTTTTTTAGCGCTTCAATAACGGCAAGAACTTCCAGTTCATAACTATGATATTTTTCTTGTTGAACTGTAGTTTTACGGCTAAAATAATGAATAGGATGAAACTGTCCATCATCGGATTGTTGCAAGAGCACAGCGCCAAAACCTAAGGAGCTGGCATCAGTGTGGAGTTCTAATGGGTATCCCTGTTGAAAAACATGAAGAACTGGGTTTTGTGAAAGAATGTTTTTAAGTTGTTGAAAAGCTGCTATTTGTTCAGAGTCAAAATTAAATTCTACATTATCCCGAAGGAGGTCACTTAATGGTCTAGCAATCAGCGCATAATTTGGAATGAACTTTCTGAAATAACTTGTTAATCCAAGAAAACTTTGAACTTGTTTAGGGGTTTGAGGTTGTGGGAAATTTTGAACAGCTTGTGTCTTGGTAGGTGAGGGTTTAACTACTCCATTTTCGATAATGTAACCAAGAAATTCTATCTTTCGCTGTAAAAATTGACACTTTTTAAAGTTCAATTCAAGGCCATAGTCTGCAGCTGTTTGGAGAACTAGGCGTAATTTTTGTAGACCTTCAACTTCATCATTAGATGGTATGAGAAGATCGTCCATGTAAACAATAAGAACATTGTCGCGAATGAGATTTCTAAAAACTGTGTAAACATATCGTTGGAAAACACTGGGACTGTTACATAAGCCAAATGGGACACGTAAAAATTCGTATTGTCCTTCATGAGTCACAAAAGAAGTATATTTAGTGCTGTTAGGTTCCATAGGTACATGAAAGAAACCATTTTTGAGATCAAGTGAAGTGAACACCCGAGATTTTCCAAGTTTGTCTAAAGCTTCTTCGATGAGCGGTAAGGGAAATTTATCTTTTATCATTTTTCTATTCAATTTGCGGTAATCAACACAAAGTCTATAATCTCCACTTTTTTTCTTACATAGAACAATCGGTGCTGCATAATCGGAGCAACTTTCTTTAATAATTCCATCATTTAACCAATCTTGAATTTGGCTTTCTACAATTTTCTGTTCCGCGAAAGGGAGTCGTCGAGAACGTTGAGCTACAGGGATTTCATCTTGTAATAAAATAGTCATCTTAATTTCAGTGTCTTGAACTTTATGTGGTTTGTAGGAAGTAACGATATTTTGAACTTCCTCAAGAATTTCAGAATTCAAAATGTGTGAAAGATCAAATGGAAAAGCTTGATCATCAGAAACATTAGCAATATTAACGAAGGTGTTATTTTCAGGAGTTTTGCATAAACGAATACCGTCTTTATCAAATGTAAATTGGGTTTGCTGTAAAAAGTCGATTCCGATAATCACATCAAAAGGAATCAAGTCATCCTCTAGAACATGTATTTTAGCAGGTAAAGTAATGGTTTGAATTTCGATGGAATCCTGAAAGAATCCGATGCTGTGAACTTGGTTTTCGCCAATTCCTGAAAAGGGAATGTTGGTGGGCTGCAATGGTGGCGAACCAATTCTTCGATAGGTTTTCTCATTGATGAGGGTTGCCTGTGACCCAGTGTCACAGAGTGCTGTCAATTGAATTCCTGCAAGTTGAATGTCAACATGCATGGGATTTTTCGATGAAGTTTCAGGAGAAAGTGCATTTACAGTTTTATCAGAAATAGGTTTTTGAGAATCAGGTTTTGGTTTAGAATTTCGATAACTTTTAGGGCAATTAGCATGAACATGACCAAAACTTTTACATCCGTAGCATTGTTTACCATGTGACTTATTCAAACATTGGTTGCTTTTGTGACCTCTCAAGCCACAGGAAAAACATACTGGCTGTGTATTTGGGCTACGTGTATTATCGACTTTCACATTGAGGTAGGAAGCATCAATTTTTTTCTGATTATTTTGTCTGAAATTTTGTGATCTGTTAAAGATTTGTTCATAAATTTTCAACTTTTCCTTAAATTCAGGGACGGATTTACAACCGTAAAGAATAACTTTATTGTTTGTTGAATCAGGAATTCCGTTTATGACATACTCAAACAGAGAGGAGTCATCGAGAGAACCTTTGTGTGCCAAATCTCTCATAGCTAAGAAATATTCTTGTAGGGTTTCAAACGGTTTCATACGTCGAGATTCCATTAATTTATGTAACTGAATACCGTTAATTTTGTCCGAAAATTCGTCTAATAAATGGTGCTTCAATTGTTCCCAATTTGTAATTCCACGAATAGACCTAATTAAAGTTTGAGCGGGACCAGTTAAACATTTTCTAACAAAAGTAATTTGGTGAATTGGATTGTTTATCTGATATAAACAAAAAAGTTCTTCAACGTCAGATATAAAATTCTCAACACTGTAATTATCACGAGACGAGAAAGGTTTTATTAAATCAACAACGTCTTTCAGACTAAACAACTGGAAAGAGAGATTCGCAGTTTCAACTGAAGGCAATGAATTTTGATCTGATTCACCAACGGAAATGTGTGTATTTTGCTTATTCGAAGATTCTGTTGCGTCAATGGTGGGGAAAAAGGGAGATCTATTTTCCTCTATAACGCTGTTAGTTTGGGATGAACGTGCACCCGGAAGTGAGTCATCATTCACTTCGCATTCCGAAAGATCAGAAAATTCTGCTTTTAGTAACGATAAATCACTAAGACTCATAAGAATGGTATTGGCACATTTGTCTGGGTCAGTTGAAAATTCTAAATGAAGTAGATTACAAATAGAAATCAAGTCTTTAAGTGAAAACTCTTTAAGTACTTTCTGTTTCGTTGCTTCCAACACGAATGGCTGTTTAAAACCTGTAAATTTACGTAATCTGGTACGATTTTGTCTGTCGCCGTCTGTACCAAAAATTAAACGATGTAGAACCTTTATTTGATTCGTACCACCAATTTTTAATGATTTTGCAATATTGGGGTAATCGTTGAGAGTAGCCATAACTATATACTAGGTTCAAACAATTATAGTACACAAATATACAAATATTCAAAACCAAAATCACTAATTATAATACGTAGTTACTCAAATTCAAAAGTAGAAAATAATATTTCAAATCGAAATTTTTTCAAATACCAATTCAATAATAAAATATTGATTCTCAAAATATGCATCAAAATAAGTAATCTTTAAAACAGGTTTTGTTCAAGAAAACAAAATTATGAACTAAAATAAGCATCAAATATCAAATAATAAGTTCTTCAAAATAATTTCTCTGGTTGAAGAAAACAGATGACGTAAATTTAGATATGTATCAAGTTAGATATTACTTCAGCAAAATATTCATCAAATTAATCTTCAAAATAAATCAAATTCTGGTTTTGGTTCTCATCATCCCATCAGAGTATCATCAGAGTCCGTGGCACATCACTTTGGCTTTCGCTTTCGATATCCAAATCCAAAATGACAGACAACAGTAATCCAGTCGAAATCAAGTCGAAATCAAGTCGAAATCAAGTCGTATCATCGAAAGAAAATAAAGTTTTTTTTTTTAAGTTCAGCATGCTAGGGGTATTTTTCGAGTCCGAGGGCCGAGCACCCATGTAGGAAGGAGTTAGTACTCCTTCCTTTAGAAGTGAATCATTAGACTTAATTATTTTGAACATTTAATTAAACTAGACGATGTTTACAAGACAGGACTAACACTTAGTATGAAATTAAAAAATAAACACAGAAGCATCAAAAGAGCTAAACATCGGGAGCTTGCAGAACAACACATCCGCTTAAAGTCCTTCGTGCCGCAGTAGTAGGAGTGGAAGTTGTAGTAATAGTTCAGTTGTGTTGCCAAACTCATTCTCACATATATATATATATATATATATATATATATATATATATATATATATATATATTGGCATTAGTTGCATACATTGACCATTGTAATTAATTTGAATGTACTCCGCAGCGAATCACGGTTATTCAGCTAGTAGCTAATAAACCAAGGGAAACCATAATATCCGAAATTCAAGAAGTTGCTTATTTCTCAATAATACCCGATTAGACGCCAGATGTTGCCGTAATGATCAACTAGCTATCATATTAGGTACGTACCCGCAAATACTATCATTAGAGATACGTTTATCGGGTTCATCAGTATTACACAACATAATTTCTCACATTTACTCCTAAAGGAGGTTGCAGTGACGTAGCGAGCATAACTGGCGCCCAGGGCACGATACCTTTTTGGCGTCCCCCCCTCTTCCCCCCCGAAAAACATGTTGTAATATAATATACATAATTAGTGAAAAGGACCATTTGGAGCCCCTCTACGAGTGGCGCCCGGGGCATGATAGACCCCCTTGCCCCCCTCTCGCTACGCCACTGGGAGGTTGTAATAAAAATAAAATAACATTTTCTATTTTTCCTCTTATGCGACAGGTTCTTTTTCGGAGGTGTTTTCCCCTATATCGCCAATTTCTTGGCTTTTTCATAATGGGAGCACCATTTACGTAAGTAACGCGGCTCCGTATGAGGGTACCACCATAATTTGTACCGAGCAGTCTCAGGGGCGATAACTAAAATTAATTACCTTTGGATATAAAAATCAGCAGAACGCTAATATGTGATAACGCTGGCAACATGAAAGGTGTCTATACAGATGTACGAGTACAATCTAAGCTGAAAAATCTCAGCCCCTCTACGTATTATACTGTATACCAGGGGTGGCCAAACTGCTGCTCTTTATCGCTTTCTTTTCACTTGTTTATGGCCCATGGTTCAATGATCACTATTTCAAATACAGTCGAGCTCCGTTATAGCGCACCCGGTATATAACGAACGAAAATTTTGGTCCCGCCGTTTTCCTATTGTACGTAATTTAATTAGTAGTGTGTCAGTTTAAGGTAATCGATTTCAGTCGATTTAATTAATTAATGATCATTTGTAACAGATTTTATCATGTTTTTAATACATTGTTATTGAATACACATTTCAACTAATAAGTTATACATTTTGTGAACTCTAGCATTTTATTAACGGTTCGGATAAAGAGAACAAAACCTTTGGTCCCCTGAAGTTCGTTATAACGGAGTTCGACTGTAATATCTTTACAAAACTGTCTCGAAGATGAATTTCCAATATATTCTATAATAGTTCATGTTATACAGGATGCGGCGGAATGGACTCCCACATTTCTGAGGGTCACTGGTAAAGGAGTGGTGAGGGTAGGGCGGTGCGGGAGGTGGCAACAGTTCAGGGGATTTTCTAGTTGTCAGTCAGTAGACACCATGAGTTGGTTCGCTGAACATCGCGATTTCGTCATCGAGGCGTTCTTTAAAAACAACGATTCTCGAATCGCGACACACGATGGAATTTAGGACGCGATTCGGGTTCTGTGCAAGCATCCCTTTCCTGTTGTAAAAAAAACAGTCCTGCGATGAGTTCCAAACGCAGATGGGTCTGCATTACCAAGGAAACCAAGTGGTCGACCTCGGAACATTACACACACCTGAAAATGTGCAACAAGTCCGAGCATCGATAGAATAGTCTCCGAGGTCTCAAATCCTCGAAGCACTTGATACTGCTGTGTACTAACTCTATTGGATCCGCTCACCTCAATGTTAACCTACGGAGAAAATATGACCAAGGATTGCCGACTTGGATTGAAAGAATTTTTTTTTAATTGTACTCCATAATAGAGAAAGAAATTTGACACATTGGTGTATTTTTCGTTTAAAAAATGCAAATAATATTTTAAAATTTAAATTATTCGGGAAAATATCTGGTACAGAAGAACCCCCGTTATAACGAACTTCAAGGGATCAAAGGTTTTGTTCTCTTTATCCGGTAGTTCGCTATATTCGAACCGTTAAGAAAAATTCTAGAGTTCACAAAATGTATAATTTATTAGTTGAAATGTGTATTCAATAACAATGTACTAAAAATGATAAAATCTATTAAAAATGATCATTAATGAATTAAGTCGAGTAAAACCGATTACCTTAAACTGACACACTACAAATTAAATGACGTAGGGGAGACCTGTGTACCTAGGGCCACCTTTTTTAAATGAACGAAAACAGACCCACTGACCTGTTTAAAATTGTAAAACTGATATGCACACATTGTTATACTAATTGCCATCCCACTGGGATTAATACAAATACTCAATATAATAAATTCTGTGAAATAGAAGGTTTTTTTAAGAAACTTCACAAATGGCCCTAGGTACAAGGCAGCATTGTACCTAGGGCCAGTAGCTGGTGTACCTAGGGCCATTCCTTAAAAGTTAGGTTTCACTCCATAATGTATAGAAAAAACGTATACACATGAATTTTATAACAGAAGCCAAATGAATATGTACCAAATTATTAGTGAATTACAAATATTTTCATAATGATTCATCATTTTTCAGATGAATCATTCTTCAGATGAAGTTGCCTCTATTTGAAACTCAGGTTTTTTCACAATTTTTTTTTCTTTTGTCCATTCTAATTACACGTTGTTCTTCAATTTATTTCTTTTCTGGAGTGTCTGTCAGGATTCTACATCTCCCTGGTTTTCGGCCGCCTCTTTTGGATGTACGAGGTTTTAAATTAGGAATTTGTGGTATGAAAATATGATAAAGGTTGAAAATTTAATTAAAATATCGTATAAAGCTTATTTAGAATTATACTTTTGCTTTTATAAATATATTTTTTTAAATAGATTCTCGTGTTTATATAAACAAATTAATAATCCTGAATAATAATAATAGCAGCAAACATATTTTTTGTAATTCAAGCACATTGAGAGTTCCAGAGCAAAATATATAGTACCACTTCTATTTAAATAACATCGAATACGAAAAAACTTAACTAAATCAAAATTGTTTAGATTTTTCCTCCATTTATTATGAAAACTTTTTCAATAAAAAAACAACATACAGAATATGATTACAGTTGTACCTAGGGCCATGGCAACTATGTGGCCCTAGGTACAAGACTAGGTAATTTCATACAAAATGCCTTCTACCTAAAAACCCACATGGAGAGGGGACTTATTTAATACCTCATTTAGTACTTAATGTTACAAACAAAGTTATGTACTAGAATTCAAAGAAAAGTATTTGACTTACCTTTGTAAAACAATAAAAGTGATGAGCTGCAAAATTTTACTTCAGACTGTGAAAAATGTTTTTCACTTATAACTTGCCACAGATTTATCCTCCAAGATTTCTAATTGGCTGCTAAAATAGCAATTACTGTTGCCACTCACCCAACTGAGTAATAAAACTTAGAACTAAATATTATTCAAATAAAGTGGGGTGGCCCTAGGTACATGATGGCCCTGGGTACACAGGTCTCCCCTACAATAGGAAAACGGCGAGACCAAAATTTTCGTTCGTTATATCCGTGAGTTCGTTAGATATCGGGTTCGCTATAACGGGGCTCGACTGTATAACCTGTTTTAAACGCTCCTATATTCCTTTGGTGGACGAAATTTATAAAATGAATCCTGTTGCAAGATGCAGAAATTACCATTTTTACTGGATTATCAGCATTTATGTATCTGTAAATAGTAGACACATTTTCTCTATAGGTTAACTTTGAGGTGAGCGAATGCAATAGGGTTAGTAGATAGCAGCCTTGAGTCCGCAATGAAGTTTCCGCCATCCCTCCAGAGATGACCACCACAGTGATGGAAAACTTTAGAGAACGGCTTCGGCAGTGCATCGAAAATAACGGGCACCACCTGAGTGGTGTTATTTTCAAAACCTAGTGGAAAAATCTAGATTGTTAGTACTTTTCGAAAATATAAAGCTTTTTTTTCTGGTAATTGTTTCGTTTGTTTCTTATTACCCTTTGAAATGTGGGAGTCCATTCTGCCGCATGTTATAGATCAGTGGTTCTTAACCGGGGGTGCGGGCACCCCTGGGGGTGCGAGAGATCATTTCTAGAGGTGCGAGAGAAGGTTCTAAAATTTTGATAAAAATTACCAATTGAGTGAATCATTTGGTGGATACTTTTCCACGAGAAATATAAGCAAATTTAATAGAAGGATCCATTTTTGTTTGACCTAAATTCAGTGGACGACAACGTTTTATTAAAAGACGATCTTATAGCAATACGAGGTAATGCATGTATTGAAATGAAATATGAAGAACTGGACTTAGAACAGTTCTGGTGTACGCACTTAGAACTTTATCCCGAATTGGTAAAAGGAGCATTAGAGACATTTTTACCATTTGCCACCACTTTCCTTTGTGAAATGAGTTTTTCATCCCTTTTGCACGTCAAAACAAAAGCCAGAAATTGCTTAAATGCATCTGATGACTTATCTGTGGCTCTTTCAAATAAGAGCCTCGCTTTAAAAGGATAATTGTGAACAAACAACAACAACGTAGCCATTAAAAATGTAGATATTATTTTATATGTAATAATGTAATAATATAGCATGCATTGTAAATGTATTAATTTTTTATGCAATAAATAAATTATCTTGCAATAAATGTCTTTTCCTAAATAAAAAACAGAAACATTTTTCAAGGGGGTGCGAGAGCTTATTTTCAGATTCAAGGGGGTGTTGACTATTAAAAAGGTTAAGAACCACCGATCTAAAGATTATGCTGAAATTGAGCTAATAAAAGAGGCACGAAGATCAAACTTTACACATACTCAACAAATCAAGTGCGTTTTCTCAAGAATTTTGGAAACTTGTGCCAGAGTCAAAATAACAGAAATTAAAATCTGCGGTTTGTCGAATAACCTCCAATTTTGATACAACTTATTGCTGTGAATTCTTGTATTCTACATTTAGGTTGATAAAAAATTTTAAAAAATACTCTTAGTGTTGTCAAATCAACATTTAACTGAATTGCTACGGACTGCAACAACTTAATATATGCCAGAATTGAATAATTTGGCAAAACAATTAAAAGAAAAATAATTATTAAAACTATTAAAGATGTTTATGAATTTAGAGATATTGATTATTCTAACAAATGAAAAGTAATATATTTAGTAAAATATTAGAATTTTTTTCATCAAATAGAACCTTTTTTTGTTGTTGTTTGTTTTGTGGTTTTTGGACTGTTTTTTGAATAGTTTTAAATTATTTTCTTTAATCAAACTTTTCTAAATGTTTCCACGTGCCTTTTCGAAAAAACGATAGTGCTTTTTTATTTTCCAGTTTTTATGTAGTCACATTATTTTCAGTTAATATATTAATTTAAGGAAATTTTTTAAAAATTCCTTACGACTAAAAATCATCAAAAATTTTCGCCAGTTTCAATCATTTGATTTCTCTTTTTAGAATAGATAGCTTTCCATTAAAATAATATCATTAAAACTTTCAGTGAATCCATATACAAAGTAGCTAATTATTTTTGAGAGGAATTTTTAATTTAGTGACAGGAAATTAATACTTAAGAACACCTAATTTCTTGATAATCCTCATTTAACACAATGCATAAGCATTTAACAGAATACATTCATGTTTTAATTCATGTTACTGAAACATCATAGTTGAAACTCTTACATCTTTAACTGCCATTCATACAGAGTGCTCGTGGATTTAATACACTCTTAATTGTTATTGTTAGGAGTTTTAGAAAATCAATACCCAATTACCCAACCGTCCTATACATACGGACGTATTTTATACGCTTGCAAACAGGGACGGATTTACATATTTTTATGCCCTAGGCCAAAGCACCATTTTGCGCTCCCTTCCATCCATTTAAATTTTTGACTTATAACATTAGATTTTATATATAGTAAGAGTTTTTGAAACATATATACTTAATAAACATTTGAATAACATATTTTTAATAAAAATTTTCTACATAATTTCTTCTAATTTATCTAAAAATTACAATTAAAATTTTTTCCTTCGTGCTTTCGCCCATGAAAATTCTTCAATAGTTTCATTGAAGTCAACAGATCTTTTTAAATCTACTTCAATGCAAAGAAGTGCCAAGGCATTTAGTTTGTCTTGTTGCAGCAAAGAGCTTAAATAATCTTTGATTCTCTTTAGTGCAGAAAAGATCTTTCTGCAGACGCATTTGTGGCAGGTGTGCACACAAACATTCTCAATACGATATCAACATTTGGATACACTGTTTGTAATCCACTTTCACGAAGCCACTTGCAAATTGCTAAGGGACTTTTCGAACCAATGCTGCACTCAGTTATGTGAGATTTTAGATGTTGCAGTTCATCACATAATGCAGGCTCCAAATCATCTTTAAAAATTGCCTGAATTTTCTTCCCTCTTCTTCAAGCTCAGGAGAAGTCAGTGACCAAATTTCCGCAATTCCTTTAAATTTTTCACCGAGCTCTCTATAAGCTTGTGACCTCTTCTCAAGCTCTGCTTTGAGTTTGTCCACAATCGTGAAATAGGTATTAACTCTAAAGATATCAAGCCCGTTTAAATTAACTTCGCCTTTACGTTTTTTGTCAGCTTGTAGTTTTCTGAAAACCTGACGCTTTTCATCACACTCGTAAACTTTCTTTTCTGAAATATCCAGAGCTTTGTTTTCATATATATCAAATTGTTCTCGCAGTTCTAACAAGAACTTTACGAGTGACTGAAGAACTGTGGCAACTTCCGAAACACCAAGTTCTACGTTTTGTACATACTTATTGACTTGGTGAAGTCTAATCAGCACCGTTCCCCAAAACTGTGCCATGAATACTGTTTCGAGCCTTTGCAACTTCGTTAGTAAAGCTCTAGCTTCTGCTCTTGTTCCTGGTTTTTGACTTTCGTCACTTTCAAAGTATTTTAGAGCTTTTATGACTGCAAACTAATCTTCTTTTAATGCTCTACAAGCATCATATCTTGCCGACCATCGTGTCGTGGAGAGGCTTTTTGCGGTAAGGGTGCTATTTTTCTTCAATGCTTCACACCTCGTTGTTGACGACGAGAAAAAATTATAAAGTTCTTGAAGCAAATTAAAAAATGATATGGCTTCAATGCAGCAATCTACAGCATGTGTGCCCACTAAATTTAGTGTCCTGCACAAGGTATGAAAGATGCAAGAGGAGAAACTTCAAGTATCCTAGCCTGAAGACCTGAGTAAACACCAGCCATATTAGCTGCATTGTCATATGATTGACCACGACATTTCAAGATACCAAGGTGGAGATCAGTGACAGTCTTAAAAACAGCTTCAAACATTTCATGGGCTTTGTGGCCAACGTTAAGTAAAAATTTTATAAATCTCTCAACAGGTTTCTCATTTTCTTTCACATATCGCAAAACAAACGACAGCTGATCCACATGCGAGATGTAAAGAGTTGAATCTATAACAAGGGAATAGTACTTTGATGTTTTAGCTTCATTAGCAATATGCGTTAGTACTTTTTTAGGTAGGAGATCGATGAACTCATCACAATTAGTAGATGAGAGATAGGATATCTGTGCACTACCTGGATTCCCGAATTTCCTGATGTGAACAACCAAAAATGGATCAAACACAGAAATTGTCTCCAACATCAGCATCTAGTTGCCATTATTATTAGAACCAAATATTTCATTTCGACCTCTAAATGGCAAGCCACGCGAAGCAAGAGCTTTAATTACTACAACCACTCTGTGTAACACATTTCTCCAGTATTCAATTTCTTGATCAACCATTTTAGTTAGTTTCCGATCGATTCTTCCAAGTTTAGCTCCTCTATGTTCTAAAAAATGTTTGTAATAATATATACTCCTGGCTCCTGGTGATCTGGCATCGAAAGGTTGCATTGTTCAAAGCAGAAATTTGAAAAGATATTTCAACAACACATTTACCCAACACTAAAAATCTAAGTTTTTATAATAATTTATCACAATTATCCTTTATTATTATTATAAAAGTTCATTTTATAAGGGAAATAAAATGCATTTTTGCCTTTCAGCTAAAATTGATTGTTTCATGTTTATTCGGTAGTTTGACTTAAAAAATAAAATGATAAATTTGTTTATCTTTAATTGCTTTTGATTTTATAGTTATTAATAAAATATAAATATTTTAAGAATTTATCTCAAAACACAACTCTAGGTAAGTATAAGAAAAGGTTACTTTACTCTAACAGAGATCGCTTTATTTTGGAAATTCATTTGCAGAGCTTAATTTTAATTAAAAAAATATACTTTGTATTAAAAGACCTTAAAATGTGATTACAAAAAAATTATATATAAAACTTTTTTTTAATGAAAACTAGTGATTTTTTAACACATATATTTCCCTAGGTTTTGGGAGAAAAACTTGCTCCGGAACGTTATGTCCTTGTTTTAAATATTTGAGTTTAGACGAAGGTAGCTCCGGATTTTCTTCCACATTGTTTCAAAGCTTAAAGTTTTCCATTTAAAAACGCAATCAGAAAATTCGAACTTAAACATAGAATATTAGATAGGCCTCGCTAGATAATTATATAAATATGCACACTATTCAAGTATGTGCGAGTAAAAAAATATATGTGTTGTAATACACATGTGCATTTCTCAAATATGGATATATATATATAGCAATTGTACGAGTTAGTGTGTTAGAGAAGTAAGTTTTGCGTCTTTCTCGACAAGTTGAATAAAATATCCCATTTTCCTGACGCTGTAGCTCACTTGTTATTGGGTTTAGAAAAAAGATGTAAATATAAGATTTGTTCAAAATGTTATTCTCTTTAAGATTGTAACTGCAATCTAAGCTATAGAACCAACCATTGCCGAGATATTTGAAAAAAAAAAAAACCAAAAAAAAAGTAAAAACAATTCGTTGCTTTCGGGCTACAGTAAATTCCGCCGAGGTCTTTCGAATTGGAAAACTCGGTTTTTCACTACTGGACTAAACATATACAAGTAGGGAAAATAATCTAATACCTGATCTTTTGCATGGTAAGATGTGCATAGCTACTGGGCTTTAAGCTCACAACAACAATTTATGTTTTGTATACTGCAAAAGGTTGACAAAACACTCAGCCAAATTGAGCTTGCAGATCACACTCTAACGGAAAAACAAGTCTCTTTTCGTATCAAAACCAAACACGGGCCTTGCCCTTTAACCCCTTGAGGCTCCATCCGTCCTCTCCTTCCTTTTAATTTCCTCTCAACATGGTTTGGTACGCGGTCCCCTTACATGTTCACTTTTGGGAACTCTGATTTGCCAACTTATGGCTCCTCCCAGGGAAAAATTTAGAAGAAAAGAACCGACAAATATTTCTGTTCACTTTGACAAAATTAACTGTCTCTTTTCTAAGACGATCCATTCAGGTTGCAGACACTCTGGCGGTTTCCATATAATAGTCCATTTTACTTGAAAGAAACACCTTGCACAGAAAGACAACCTAGCCCGGTGTTCACACAATGATTCTTTCACCTTGAAACAGTCTCTAAACCTGGAGGGTGCCATCGTTCCTTTGACAACGGGACAGCAATTACTGGACAGATGACGATGGGTTGAGAGTTTAAAAACCATTAGTCTTCTTATCGGACTGACCCTGGTCTGAAATCTGTTTTTGGAGGAAAAAGCGAGGGCTGTTTGCTGTTTGTCAAATGTATCGAAAGATACAGTGGAAGTTGTCTTTTGTGAGGTTCAAGTCCGACTGCTTTCTGCAATCATTATCCCTTCAAATTGCAAGAATTCTTAACCTGCTTCTCGTGAACTCATAATGGGTGTTTGGGAAAAGAATGAAAAAAAAGGAAGGAAAAAATTAGTCAGTTGACGAAAAAGTTATTTCAAAATACGTATATTGCAAATAACATTTTTAGCGATACTAAGAATATATAAATAAAAATGAAAAAGAAAAAAATTGAACTTTCTCGTTTTATATCGATAAAAATTTTGTAATTTGGTTGTTACTTCTTCTAAATTTACGCCCTCTTAACGTCTGCGCCCTAGGCCATGGCCTAGGTTGGCCTTATGGGAAATCCGTCCCTGCTTGCAAATCACTCTCTCGACATTAATCTTTTACATGCCAATGTTCCTTTTTTGGAACATCATGTTTAATATTTAAAAAAAATAAACTGTGATATCTATCAGTTTGAAAACATTACCGTTTATTATAAAAGGTATGATTGATTTTTTGACATAAAATTTATTTTTCAAATAGAAATGTTTCAGCGTAGAAAAATTTCTAAAAATCAGTTTTTTTTACAATTTTTACAGTACGTAAGAAAAAAAAATTCTATAAAATTCCTAAAAATTCAAATCAACCCAAAAATTTCCCCATCATACTTGCAAAGGACATGTTTAATGAGTTAATAAAAAAAATTAAAATAATAGCAAGAAATAGTTCCTCAAGATTGCGTAAAAATTCAATGTTCCAAAAAAGGAACATTGGCATGTAACGATATACAAAATCAGTGAGATCACACGTCTGATTCTGCCGTCTGATTACTTAGGGCCTGTTCACATAGGAGTCCGTTGCGTAGCGTTAAGGGAAGATGATGTTGAGACGAAAATAAACCAATCATAGGCGTTAAAAATTTCATTGCTCATCGTTTGGAGGTTTGTCATTGGTTAAATATATTTCAATATTTTAACGCTCCGCAACGGTCTCCTCTGTGAACAGGCCTTTAGAAAATTTAGAAGAACTTACAAATCTGTATGCCCTACAAAAAGGAGACTCTTTGGACGTCGACGCAAATGACATTCGGCAGTTTCTTGGATTGCTGTTATTTAGTGGCTTCCACTCAGTACCTGATGAAAATTCATATTGGAGCTCTCAGGATGATTTGCATATCCCAATTGTTAGCACTACAATGCCCAGAAATAAATTTCGGATGTTAAAAAAGTATTTCCATATTGTTGTTAATAGTAAATTGTAACCAGGTGATAAATTAGGGAAAATCTCTCCCTTTTATGAAGAGATTGGAAAAAAATTTCGTCAATTTGGATTTTTTCATGAAAATATGAGTATCGATGAATCCATGGTTCCGTATTATGGACATCATTCAGCTAAGATGTTCATACGTGGAAAACCAATTCGCTTTGGTTTCAAACTTTGGATGCTCTGCTCAGCAAATGGTTATCCTTATGCTATGTCTATCTACGGTGGGAAAAGTTCAAAAAATGAAAATTTGCCGCTTCGATCAAAAGTTGTCTCCGAACTATTATCTTTTATTGAAAATCCAGAGAAACACAAAATATTTTTCGATAACTTTTTTACATCGCTCAGTCCACTGACAGATTTATCTAACAAAGGCTTTAAGGCAATCGGCACAGTACGAGATTCTAGAACGGGACATTGCCCTCTTAAAATAGCAAAAGAAATGGCGAAATTTCAAGTGGAGAATTTGATTACCGATGCGATGGATAAGTTTATACGAGTATGTGCCGTTGGAACGATAGTTCTGTTTTAACTATTGCATCAAATTTTATCACTCACGAACCATTAGGAAGAGCAAAAAGATATGTCAGTGCTAAAAAAAATAATGTTCCCCAACCTTACATTATAAAATTATATGTTGAAGGAATGGGTGGAGTAGACCTGTTGGACCAACTTCTTGGAAGTTATCGACCAAAATTACGCAGCAAAATATGGTACTGGAACTTATTTATCAACGTACTGAATATGGTTGTGGCTGCAGGGTGGATCTTATACACTGATTTACACAAAAACATCACATTAGAAATGACTGATCTGAATTTTAGAAGGGAAATTACTTTGAATTTGCTTCGAGCGAAACCTAAAATTCACGTTATACCTGGACCCCGTGCCCTTCAATCGACGTCTGCAAGAAAATCAGATGCACATTATATAGTTACATCATCACAAGGGTGTTGTGTAATGCGCCAAAAAAGTACACTGCTTCCCACAATATCATGGACACTGAGAAACTGCTAAAAAGGATTACAAAAAATTAGTGTTTTAGAATGTTATATATATATATATATATATATATATTTGCTATTGGTTGAAATCCCACGTGCCATCTAAAGGATAAAATAGTTTATTTTTTATTGGTAAGGTATTTTACATTTTTAAAATCGCATTTATTCATATTATGTATATTATTAGTCAAGTTTGTGTAAGTGTAAAACTGTTTTTATTGTTTATTCATACTTTTTGCATTGCATTTCTTATAAAATATTACGCTAATTAAAAATTATGTAAATTTTTTTATGAGTTTTGCTTAAATTTTAGTAATTTCACTTCAAATTGTTCAGTAAACCATTATTACAGCATAAAATTTTAAAAGATTCATCATACAACGCTTTGTTTTCATGAAGCGAAAAAAAAAAGAGGAAAGATAGTATTACATGCCAATGTTCTAAAAATGGAACATCCGGGAAATCATAGACAGAAATTTTTTTGGTTTTATAGTCTTTATGGGTGTATTCTAATGTGAATTTGATGAATTAGTTGTGTCTTTTATTCCTGGATCATCGTGGGGCATGTAAAAGGTTAATTACGCGTATGCGGCAAGAAACGGTAATAAAAATCAACAAGCCGTATCTCGTTTGTTATTGCTTGGTGCATTTCTAAAAATAGATATCTGAATTAGTCGACCTCAAGTTTGTGTGATATGCATGTTTAGCGTGCGTTGTTATTGTTATATCAACTCCAAACTAAAGTTTATCCACATTTCCTAACGTCGGAATAATTCTAGGATTGTTTTCATCAATGACCGAAGTCGATTGAGTGCGCTCATTTTCCGTACTGAAACTGGAAACGAATTATTGAACGCAATTCTCTTTCGGAACTAAAGCTCAACACATTGGTAATGCTGTGCATGGAAAGGGATATAATAAAATCTCTTTCTCTGGGGATATTATACTATTGGGGATATTATATATATATGTGTGTGTGTGTGTGTGTAAGTAACAGCACGGGTGGCGGCGAGGGAGGAAGGTGTTGATTGCCGCCAATGTGTCACAGAGTTCTCGTCCTTAATTCAGTTCCCGCGCATAACAATGTAGTTGGCCGGTGAAGTTCGCTGTCGGTTTCGGCATCTCGAACATCTTTGTAAATAACTTTCTCGCTGGCCCCTCCAGCCTCGGACACACAGGATCACTTCAAATTTAGAGAACAAAAACTTCATTTCTTACATTGCTACAAGTTATCGGGGCCACGACAATTCCACACAATCCCCGGCCAAAATCTTGGTGGGATTTGTAAAAACTTCACGAGGTCATCGTCGCATGACCCTTGAACTTTGCATTGATTGGACAGAGGAGATTTCTGAGCTCGATACCCTGGGCGGTTATATAAGATTTGGCGCCCACGAGACTGGGGGTTAAGTGATGATATATTGATTATACTACACACGTAGATACTAGGGATATTATACTACACACGTAGTTTCCCTCTGTCAAAATTAGAAAACAAATTTAAAAAAAAATTTAAACTGATTTACTATTAATTTTTTAATTTCTCAAAATAGTTTAATGTCGATTTTTTATTTTCATTGCATTTTTTTTTTGTAAACCTCAAACTAATGATACAAATCAACAATAATTAAAAGATTATGATTTTTAGTAATAAATATTATCCTCATTCTTGTTCATATAAGAAAGGTTCCCGACTTTCATTTTCTATGCCTAGGGACCGAAAAGTTATAGAAGCGGTTCTGTGAACAAACACTATAGTAGTTTTTAGTTGACCGTTATTGCTGAATGTAGATGTTCGGAGCTGTCGAAATTGAATATTACTCGAAGGAGGTTGATCAAATATAAACGAGGCTTTTGTGATAGCAGTCGTCCATTTTAAAACTCTTTGTTATAGCAACAGTGCAAATTAGTCTGTGGTGTCCAGAATCATTTGGTATGTGTCAGATATTCTGACTGATGTCTATTTGTTTAGTAACAATAACGGTGAGTGAAAGAAAGGTACTTCGTACAGTTGAGCAACACATAATTGTAATTTTTTTAACGAATGAAAATGTTAAAGCCATTGAAATTTTGTGTAGATTACTAGGAAATGACCCATTGAAATTTTGTGTAAATTACTAGCGTAAAGGAACGATGGTGCTGAGACGGAAATAAACCAATCATAGGCGTTCAAAATTTCGTTGTTAATCGTTTGGAGGTTCGTCATTGGTTAAATATATTTCAATACTTTAACGCTTCCTCTACCGTACTCCTATGTGAACAGGCCCTAAATCATTCTTCGAGCTTTTACTGCAGCAAATTGCTCGATTTCATCTCTATAATTAATTGTTTTAGATACATTCTTTTCTATCGACATGATTGCTAGATCATTCAATCGCTCTTGAGTAATTTTTGTTCGTAGATAATTCTCTAAAATTTTCAGTATGGGAAGAAGTGTTAGTAGATTTTTTAGATTTCCAACAATGTTTGGAAATAGGCATTCAAAATTTATTTCTCATAATCTGAGATTCAGCAGTTTATAAGAAATAATCTGAATATTCGCTTATATTTGTGTTTTTACGAATTTCGGCTTGCGTTAGAATAAACTATTTATATTGTCTCGTTATTAATTTAAAAAATTCGTATTTTTACTACGTCTCATTTTGGCGCCTATTTCAATTTGGAGCCTAAGGCGATCGCTTGATCGTCTCACCTAAGGGGCCTGCCCTGTTCGTCGGGTAGACATTCAGTTTGAGTACTCCCAGTCAGAAGTCCAACACACTACCACTAGGCTACCTCAGGCTTTATTTTTCAAAGTAGTCTAGGTATAAATATTCAAAATCATAGTTGGGAATTAGATGTTCATGTTAAGTCATATGCTATAGTCATACAAACTATACATTTACGGGAAAGAGGGACGTTTATTAAAGTGTAAACATTCAAAATCATAGTTGGGAATTGGAGATTTTTATTTTATTTTATAAAATTTTTAATTGTTTTTTGTCTTGGCAAAGCCAAGTATTGGTTTTTATATTTTTATTTAGGTGACGAGGACAACAAAAACATGTAAGACGAAAGACTCAGGATGGCACGAGGCCTTTTCCTGTTAGCGGGATCTGCGTGGTCATAATCTGCTAGTTTTTTTAAAAGATCAATGTCTATAGAGTTATAAAAGTTTATAGCTTGATTTTTGAGATAATTTCGAATAGTAGGAATTCCCAACTCCCTGTAAATATCAGTATTTCTGGAGTACCAATCTGCGTTAACGGTTTGCCTAATGGTGCTGCTCTGAGCAGAAACTAGTTTTTTTAATAATGGAATCCGCACAGTGTGACCACGCTGACCCTCCATAAGTTAAATTAGGACAAAGATAGGAATTATAAATGAGCATTTCATTGGCTATGCTTAATTTGCTGTTCCGAGCAATTAAGGGGTAAATTAGTCTTCTAGCTGCGCGGAACTTGTCCCTGACATGGAGGATATGCTATTTCCAAGTGACATTTTTGTCTAATACGACTCCTAGGTATTTAACGGTATCAGACCAGTGAATTTTAGTGTTTCTTATTTGAATTTGGTGACTGTTGTACGTTTTTTTAAATTTAGAGGTAAACATGACAGCAACACATTTTTCAGAGTTAATTTTAATTTTCTATTTGTCGAGCCAATTTTGAATGGAGGACATGTGGGTGTTGATATATTTAACCGCGTATTTGAAGTTTTTACTGGTAGCATAAAGTGCAGTATCATCTGCGAAAATTGTAAGATTAGTGTTGATATTTTGGGGGACATCGTTAATAAAGACGTTGAACAGAATTGGAGAGATAACGCTACCCTGAAGGACTCCAGAGAGTATATTAAATTTGCTACAAAGTTGGCCGCTAATTTTCCCTTGAAAGGTGCGGTTTTTGAGGTAAGAAATAAGGAGGTGAATTATTTGAGGTGGGAAGTTGTAGTTGATTAATTTATGGATGAGACCGTCTATCCAAAGTTTATCAAAGGCTAGGGAGATATCAAGGAAAAGAGAAGCAGTGGAGGATTTATTTTTCTTTGCACTCGCGAGGTTTTCGGCTAGACGATAAACTTGGTGGTGGTGGGAGGGGGGGGGGGTTGAAAGAGATTTTCTAAAGCCAAATTGGTAAGGAATAATGATTTGATTATCACCGAGCGCGTTTAATTCAGTAAGAATACAAAGAATAAAAGAAGAGTTGGAAAAATTGAACATGGATGGCACCCTGAGAACTATGATCTTAAAGTATTTGACGAATAGGAGCGTGATTTTGAAGAATGGTGATGAGTGGAAATACAATGTAGGGGTCCCCCAAGGATCTTCTCTGGGCCCCATCTTATGGCTGTTGATAGTAAATGAGATTTTAAATAATGAAAGAGAACATGATGTTGAAATACAGACATTTGCGGATGATATTATAATAATACTTAGCAGCCCAGTCATTTATAGATTTTCAGAAATAGTTAAAAACATATTAGAAAAGAGTGCCCGATGGGCAAGTAAAAATATATTGGAGTTTAATTACGAGAAGTCATAATATATGATCATACCATTTAGGGGCGAAGTCACGAGGAGGCCGACAATCAAGATCAGAGATAAACAAATTAAGTATGATAAAGAATAAAATACTTGGGTATTTACTTTGACGAAAAACTTAACTTTATTAATCATATAAATAAGACGAAAGAGAAAACGTTAAAACTATTTTATGGTTTGAATAGAGTCTACAAAAGAACTTGGGGACTAAAATCAGTGAATATAAAAGAGTTGTATAATAGGGTTATAGAAAAAATATTACTATATGGCATACAGTCGTGGTATACGAATACAACGGTAATGGATAATAAATTAAAACAAGCACAGCGGACATTTTTACTGGTAATAACTGAAAGTTACAAGACAGTGTCCACTGATGCGTTGGGGGTTATGGCGGGTTGCATGCTGCTTGATATAAGGGCCAAAATGGAGGTGGATATATATAGAATTCATAATGAAGGAGAGGAAATAATCCTGGAAGGGGAGAGCTATAATATAAGAAATTGTGAAACTAAGCGTAAGACTGTAAGAAGAATTAGAGAATTGAAGAAATATAGTTGGACTTACGATCAAAAACCAAGAACAGACGTTAGATATTACACAGATGGGTCCAAACTAATTTCAAAGTAGGTGCGGCCTGTATCAGGTATAAAGGAAAGCCTGAGGAGGAGGATATCGGATTGTGCATCTTCATACAGTGCCGAATTGACACCTATAGATATGGCGATTGAAAGGGGAATATCGAGATTCGATTTATATAGCGACTCTATGAGTTCGCTGCAGGTATTGAATACATATGAATATAAAGGTGAAATGGTGGAAGATATAAAACGAAAGTTAAAGAGGCTTTATTTAGAGGTTTTCCAACATTGGGTCAAGGCACATGTGGGAAACAAAGAAAATGAAGACGTTGATGAGGAAGCAAAAAAGGCTACCTCAATGAGTGTAATAGTTGGTTCGTACAAATTAACCAAACAACAAATGAAAAGGAGACTTAAGAACTACTATATAAAAACTTGGCAGCAGAGGTGGAAGGAGAGCGATGTGGGGAGGCCGGTATTTCGTGTCTTTCTTAAGGTTAGTCGTACGAGAATGTCGGATAACTTTTATATAAATCAAGCAATTACTCAACACGGTAGTATTGGGGCATATCAAGAGGTTTCATGGGAAGTCGGATCTATGTAGCTGCGGAAAAGATCAGACGATTGACCATTGCTTATTTTATTGTGGGTTATGGAATAATGAAAGCAAAAAATTACCATCGGGCATAGGGAATTGGCCTGCACATCGTTTCTATCATGACTTTTATTGTAGAGCGTTTATAAAAGGGATCATGAGAGACCTCATGGTTCAGCATCATCCTTTGTTGGGAAACGTGGCCTAGTTCGACTTTCTTTATAGTATTTTTTATTTTCGTTCCTGTGTATAATCGTACTATGTTTGTTTTGTAATTGTTTAATTCAATAGTAAGTGTAATTGTATTTGAAACGTCCACTTATATGTAAAATTGTAAGAGTGAATCTTATTGTATTGAAACTGCATCTTAAATGTTAAATTGTAAGTAAATAATGTAAATCGTAATTGTAAATTGCAATATGCTTATAGCGTAATGGTTAATTTACTTGTCAGTGTAATAGTAATTGGAATTGCTCCTAAAATGTAAAATTGTTAGTATATAATATAAAATGTAATTGTAAATTGTAAGATGTGTGTAGTGTAATTGTTAAATGCAATAGTAAGTGCATTGGAGGCATATGAGCAAAATAATGTTTGAAATTAATCAAAAAAAAAGAATGATTTAATTACTTTAGAAGAAATAATTTTTATAAAAATGTTTACCAGTAAACCTGTTTGTTAATCGTTTGTAATACAATTGTATTATGTATGTAATGTAATTGTTTAATGCAATAGTAAGTGCAATTATGTTTGAAATTGCATCTTAAATGTAAAATTGTAAGAGTAAGGTAATTGTATTGAAATTTTACCTTGAATGTAATTTGTGAGTATACAATGTAAATCGTAATTTAAAATTGCAATGTATCCATAATGTAGTGGTAAATGTAATTCTAATTGAAATTGCATCAAAAATGTAAATTGTTAGTATATAATGTAAATTGAAATTGTAAATCGTAATATGTTATTAATGCAATGGTGAGTGTCATAGTAACAGTAAGAGTAATTGAAAGAGCACCGTGAATGTAAAATTGTGTGTATATAATGTAAGCTGTAATTGTAAATTGTAATATGTTCACAAGCGACTTTAAATATGCCGTATAAGCTTATCGCTGTGGTCGGCGGAACCTTTAGAATCATCGAGATGCTCGTTAATTTTTCTGGCAATAAATTTTTCGGTTATTTTTCTGAGAGAATTTAGAAGGCTAATGGGGCGGTAGCTGGAAGGAGAGGAATGGGGTTTATTAGGTTTTAAGATAGGTACAATTATGGAGTTTTTCCAGCTGTGGGGAAAGTGCTCGAATTTAAAAATTGAGATGATTAAGATAGTAATTTTGAAGATATATTTATATGGGAGTTTCTTAAGCATGGTATTATTGATGTTATCTTCCCCAGGGGATTTTCTTTTTGGGAGATTTTTAATGATAGCTTTGATGTCTGCAGGGACCATATAGGGAGTTGGACTTTCATGAGGGGTATTTAAAAAGAGATTTATATTGTTTTTGACTATGTTTTCGGTACTTGGGTTGGAGATTTGATTTGGGGGGGGGGGAAGTTTTTAGCGAAATTTTTGCCTAATACTTGGCAGTTTTCCTCATCCGTAAGAACGCTGGTGTTGCTATCGGAGTCTTTGAGAGGGGGAATGGTCCGGTATTGATTTTTGAAACGCCTGGCGGCTCTCCAAATGGAATTATCAGTTGTGTCTAATGAGTCTAAGTAATTATTCCAATTAATGTTAGATTGATCACGAAGGTAAAATCTTAGATCTTCTTGAGTTTTATTCATTATAGTTTTGTTAGTTGTGGTTTTGTTATGCTGCCATGCTTACATGCTCTGTTTTTAGTGTTTGTTAGAATTTTAAGGTAACGATCGTGGTGTGTTTTAACGCGAAGGGGTATCAGTTTAGGGCTTTTATTTAAGCTATCATTAATATCGGTGGTGATGCTATTGACGAGGTTTTCAAGATCATTACCTCGTCAATAGTATATGTCAATATTGTTGACAATGGGGAGAATGTATTTAATATTATTAAGTTAGTTTTTGAAGGTGTCCCAGTTGATTTGTTTGACGTGAGTAATAATTAAGGGATTTGTATCTATAAGGATTCGGATTTCAACTGGGTTATGGTCAGACGTTAGCCCACAGTGGGAATTGATAGAGAGATCGTGAGGGAAACCTTTAACTAGGGCGAATCAATTATACTATCACAATTAGTAGAGAAGTGGGTAGGGGAAGTGGGGGCTATAATATCAAAGTTTGTTATACTTGTAAAATTATAGATAATGTTACCATAGTAGTTATTAGTTTTACAATTCCAGAGTCTATGTTGGGCATTAAGGTCACCGAAAATTAAAGTGTTTAAATTTAAAGTATTTAAAGCGTTTAGGTCTAAGTTAATATCGTTTGATTTTTGCATAGGTGGGATATAAGTAGAGATGATAGTATAGTGAGGAAGGTCATTTAATTTGATATTGATAGCGGTTGCATTAATGCACTTAAGAAGGGGAAGAATAATTTCATGGTGAGGGAGAGTATTTTTAACTAAAATTGCAGTGCTTCTCATGGGATGAGTAGAATTAGAGTAATTATTTCTGTAGGGGGTGTAGTTAAAGACTTTGAGTTTATCCACTGGTCTGAGGTGGGTTTCTTGAATTAAAATAAAATCGAAGTTGTGCTCATTTATGAATTCCTTGAACTCACGGATTTTAGCATTGATACCGTTTGCGTTCCATACAAAAACATACAGCGAAAGTGGGGCCATTATCCGACAGTTTGGACACATTTGAAGAGCGCGGGGAAGAAGCTAAAAAGCTTTTCCTCCGCGGTCTCGTTTACTTTAATGTTTTCTCTTGCGATTCTTAGATTATTTAGAATGATGGAGAAGTCAGTAATATTTAATTCAGTGGTTATTTCGTTGATGATGGAATTAATTTCTTGGAATTGTTTTAGGAGAGAGAATCCGTTGGATGGGGGGGGGGGTATTTGCATTAGAGGTTGTTGGTTGATTGAGGAGGGATTGATTATTAAATTGAGCTGGAATTATAGTTTCCGTTGAGTTGGTATTAGCTTTAGCCAGTTGAGCAAAGGTGATATTGGGAGTAACTTTTTTGTGGTTTTCAAGGCTTTTTTGGCTTCCTTCTTGGCCCGCTTTTTAGCTGCGATATTATGGGGGAATTTTGGGCATCCTCTCCAGTTAGCTGGGTGATTTTCTTGACAGTTGCAACATTTATCTGCTTCTACCTTTTTGCTTTCAGATTGGATATTGGGACATTCATTAGTTAAGTGGTTTCCGGCACATTTTACGCATCTTGGGTCCATAAGGCATTATTTGCTGTGGCGGTGAAAGTGCTGACATTTAAAGCACTAGAAGTTTTAAAAGGGGAGTTATAGTATTTTACAGTAATTTTTTTGTAAAAAAGTGAAGTTAGTTCAAAGATTGCTTTAGCTTGGTCGGTAAGAGTAAGTTGAACTTGATAAAGGGGGAGGAAGGAGCCATCATTTCTGGCTAATTGTGCTACTTTCATTACAGTGAAGCCGAGAGAAGTTAATTTTTCCTTAATTTCATCTGTGGTGTAATCTCTAGGTAAGCCACGAATAATTACTTTAATGGGGCGAACAACTCCAAGAGGGAGAATAAAACCTTTAATAATGTTAGTTTTTAGGAATTTTGTAATTGCTCTGTGATCGTCTTCGGCCCAAGGGGGGGCAGGGGGCCCTGCCCCCCCAAATTAGTAGAAATATTGATTTTGCATTATAAATATTTTTATTCGTTCATCTCGGCCCCCCCATGCATTATAAATATTTTTATCCGTTCATCTCGGCCCCCCCCCCAAAGAAAAAATCCTGGGTGCGCCACTGGTCTTCGGTATTAAGGTCAATGCGAGTAAATTCGCCGCCTATTTTTGCATGGAATTTCCTTATATGGAATTTCCTTATAGACCTGGTGCCTGAAGTGTGACCCCGATGACAAGCATCAGAGTATGGAGTGGCAGGTCCAGGGTCGCCGAAAAGGAAAAAAAGGTGCGAAGTGAGAAATCCCGCATCAAGACAATGCTCGTGGTGTTCTTCGACTCTCATCTGGGTCCCATCTCGGGTCTTCGGGTCTCATCCATAAAGAATTCCTACCTTGAGACCACGTTAAATGGCGCGACTTCGAATGAAAATATTAACAATGTACGATTGAGCGATGTTTTATATGTACCAGAAATAGAAACAAATTTGATTTCTGTTAGAAAAGCTGCGAAAAACGGATTTTTGAGAAAATAATTTTTGAGAAAAATAAATGCAAAATACAGCAAAGGGGAAGAACCTACTTAGAAGGGAAAATAAATGATTCTCTATACGAGGTCATTTTAGAAGAACCAGAAACCAAAACCTCTGCTCTAATGGCACATCACTGCAAAAATAAAAACTGTATAGATCTTTGGCACAAGCGCCTAGGACATAAAAATTACAGCTCAATTACACAGTTAATTTCCTAAAATTTGACAAACGGTATAAAAACAGATAGTTGCAAGCATGAAACCGTATGGGAAAATTGCATAAAAGCACAACTAACTGATCAACCATACTCCAAAACAACTACGTACTCAGCGCATAAACCTCTAGAACTCGTACATTCTGATGTTTGTGGTCCATTTCAAAATTCGATTGGCGGGAAATCCTATTTTGTTACTCTCATTGACGATTATAGCAGGTTCACTATAATTTTCTTGGTCTCTAAGAAAAATGGAGTATTCTCAAAATTGAAGGAATACATTGCAATGACGAAGAACAAATTTGGAAGAAAAATACAAACCCTTAGAACTGACAACGGGGGTGAATATGTTAGCAATGAGATGGAAAATTATTTAACCGAACAGGGAATACACCATCAATTGATTGTGCCTTACTGTCCTTCCCAAAATGGGGTTGCAGAACGAAAACATAGAACTTTAACTGAAATGACTAGATGCATGATCCTAGAAGCTGGGTTACCACATATATTTTGGGGTGAAGCTATCTGCACAGCAGCGTACTTGAAGAACCGGCTCCCAACCAAATCAAATAAGAAAACACCTTACGAAATCTGGAGGAATTGCAAACCAGATTTATCCCATATTAAATTTTTGGATGTAGAGCTTGCTCTTACATACAAAAACAGAAACGCTCAAAACTCGACGATAAAGCCGTCGAAGGTATATTCTTGGGTTATGATAACAGAAGTAAGGGTTATAGAATTTATACAGGTGATCAGGGCCGTTCCAACCCAGGGGTGCGGGGCACACGGGCGGCATATCAAGGGGGGCGGCAAGTCAGCCGCCCGGATAAAAAAATTAAAACTAATTTATTAGTAAAATAATCAATATAAAAATATCACCATTATGCTAGGTAACTACTTAGAGTTAAAAAATGCATTTTACAAGTATAACTGGAAATAAACGGTAAGGTTTGGACTCAGAAGGGGAAGTGACGCGCCCAGGCGACAGTCGCGACCTGTAGCCACAGCTGTGGCTCAGTATAATAAGCTCCGTACGATTGCATGTATCGCTTCGAGTGGCTTGTCTGGGCGCGGGAAGCTGTGGCGAACGCGCGCCACAGCTGTGGCTCTGTATAATAAGGCCCTTAGATTTATCGCTTTTGCGAAGCCAGTGTGACTACAGGACATTGCTGATCTATGAATTTTTGTTTATTCGGCACATGCCGGATGTGATGAGGTTTGCACGCGAAAAATGTTAAAAGAAGGTTATTCCTTAGAGAGATTTTGTCTTAGGGTGAGGTCGTGTCAGACCATTTGCGCTCTCGGTATGTTATTTTTATTGTGATTTCGTTTTGTAACTCTGTGTGTCCCTATATATAATCAAATGTGTTTGATTAAATTAAAACTTCATTTTTATTTGGTGAAGCAAGAATGCCTATATTTTAATGATAATTTAAATTCGGCCATGGAGAAATTTACTTAAACAAAACCACATTGGTTTTAAAAGCGCTACTCCACGTCGTAGCCAGTTGGGAAATACATTGTTCTTTTTTGTTTTAACACGTTTTAACCCATCATCCCATCAAATCGCGTCGCATCGCCGGCATCGCATCGGTGCGGGCGGTTTTTGTAAGGTTGCGGGAAAATACTCTTTTATGCCCTGAGCCTATAAATACACGGACCAATTTGCACTATATTAATTTTGAACGTGTCCATCTCAGCAACTGAAAAACAAAGCTTTTTGTCTCTAATTTTTGTGCTCGATTTTGTAATTGCTGACCAACAAAAATATTTCACAGGTAAGTAAACTTGATGATATTTTTTCTTTTGAGCGGTTAGCGGTTAGAAATTGAAATAATACATTTATGGTTTGATATTTGTTTTTTAAAAAAAAATCTAGGATTCACTACTTAATTCTATTTTAAAGGTTTTTTTTTATTTTGCAAATGTTAAACATATACTACAGGTACAAGTGTAAACTTGGATTTTTGAACTGCATCACCTTATTTTTTTAACAGGTACGTGAAATATGGCAATTCAGAAATCGGAAAAATACGATTTTTTAAAATTAAAGTAAACGTACGGGGAATTGTATTTAAAATATGAACAAAATAAAAATAAAATCGATTTGGAACGTTTCTTTGCAAAAGTCAATCTTTGTCGATAAACAGCTTAACTTACATTGCGCCTTTTTCATAAGTTCTTTACGAAAAGAACCTCATTTTTTTACAGATGTCTGATAATCGAAAAAAGCTTTCTGGGGCTCAATACAGAAAAAGAAAACTTGAAAAAGAAGAATTAGTACAGAAGGCTTGTAGTTCATTAAAAACATTTTTAATCCCAGCAAGATCGTATGAGGCGCCATCAAGTTCCAGAGATACAAATGTGACGCAGACCGAAATCGCAAACCCCAAGGAAGATGTTTTAATCGCAGAACTAAGTCTTGAAAGCAGTGAAACCGTGACCAAAGACCGTGAAGATTTTCTTCATCTTTCTAATAAAGATGATGTTTATAAGGATCCTAGCTGTTGGCCTTCTGTACTATCTGACAAAATTAAATTAACTTTAGTAGAGTTAGGCCTTACCCCACTTACAGAAGCGGAAGTAAACTTTCCTTCTATTTATTATAAAAAAAAATTAAGTAACGGGGAAATAATTCCAAGAGTTTGGCTAGTGTATTCTAAGTTAAAAGATTGTGTATTTTGTTTTCCTTGCAAATTATCTAAAACTTTTTCTAGTGCCTTTGTTGAGGGATATAACGATTGGAGACATTTAACTCAGATTATAGAACGCCATGAAAAATCAAAAAGTCACATTTGTAATATAAAATCTTGGATTGATTTAAATAAATCAATTTCTTCTAAAACGACTACTGATTCTCTAAATGAGAAATTGATAAATATGGAAAAAGATAGATGGGTTTCCGTGTTAAAGATTATAATTTATACCGTTAAATTCTTAGCCGGTCAAAATTTGAGTTTTAGAGGCAAAAATAATAAGTTATACAAGCAACAAAATGGAAACTTTTTAAAATTAATTGAAGCAATTGCAAAGTTTAAAGATACCATATCCGACCACTTCACTAGAATTAGCAGAAATCCATCAAGTATGCCTCATTCCTCATTATTTAGGAGTTTATATTCAAAATGAACTTATTTCCTTTTTGGGTAAAAAAATAAGACATGAAATAATATCACTCTTAAAAGTTAGTAAATATTATTCTATTATTTTAGATTCCACCCTTGATCTAAGTCACCAAGACCAACTTACTGTTGTAGTAAGATTTGTTCTATTAAATAATAAATCAAAGCAAATAGAAATTAGGGAGCATTTTTTGGGATTTATTTCAATACCAGATTCGACAGGACAGGGTTTAACTAATTTTTTATTAGATTTTTTGGAGACTCACAACATTTGTTTGGGAGATTTAAGGGGGCAGGGTTATGATAATGGTGCGAATATGAAAGGTCGCAATAATGGTTAACAAAAAAAAAACTTGACTTAAACCCTAGAGCTTTTTATATGCCTTGTGCGGCCCATAGTTTAAATTTAGTTGTTAATGACGCTGCAAAAGGGTCTTTAGAAATTACAAGCTTTTTTGCAATTGTACAGGAGCTATACGTTTTCTTCTCCGCATCCACTAAACGTTGGAAGGTCCTAAAAAATGAAATCCCAACTTTAACGCTTAAACCCCTTTCAGATACTAGATGGGAAAGCAGAATAGATGCGCTAAAAGTTCTTAGATACAATCTAACAAAAATATATGATGCTTTATATACCCTCTATTCTGATAATACTAGAGACTTTGAAACTAGAAACATGGCAAATTCATTACTTTTGAAAATTAAGTCGTTTAAATTTATTTGTTCCATTATTACATGATATAATGTGTTAACAAAAATTAATATCGTAAGTAAAGCAATGCAGGAATCGGATGCTATACTACCAAATATTATTTTAATGTTAGAGCAAACGAAAACATATTTATATAATATTAGGTCAGATAAAGGTTTTAGTGATATTTTAGAAGAGGCAAAAAATATTGCAGAAGATATCGATTGCGACACTTCATTTCCTCTAGTTAATATCGTTAGACCCCCGAACAAAAAAACGTTTATTTGCATACGAATGTAAAGATGAGGCTCCAAAAAATCCAGAAGACCAATTCAAAATTAATTTTTACTTTGTAATATTGAACACTGCATTATCAAAAATAGAAGAAAGGTTCGAACAAATAAAACATCACACAGTTTTCAATTTTCTCAACGACCTAAATAATTTCCTTAAAACAGATAAATCAAATAGGTCTACAAAATGTAAATATGTGGAAAGTATGTTACATGATCCATTTAAAAATGAAAAAGATATAGCTGAAGATTTATGCGATAAAATTGACAACGTTGCATTCTTTATTTCCCCTGAAATGAACGCGTTAAATGTGATTCAATACCTATTTACAAGTAACCTCATCTATCTGTTTCCAAATTTAGTGATTGCCATACGAAATTGTTTAACATTACTCGTGACTGTGGCTAGCGGGGAAAAAAGCTTTTCAAAACTTAAAATAATAAAAAATTATTTGAGATCAACAATGGGACAAGAAAGGCTTTCAGACTTATCTATTATTAGTATAGAAAAGGACATTTCGGAAGATATAGATGTATCAGATATTATAACAGAATTTGAATTAAAAAAGGCACGAAAAGCAAGATTTTTTAAGCTTTTTGACTGTCTGTTATTAAGTATATGTATTAATAGATATGTGTTGTATGCATTTAATATAACGTATTCATTTGGTTATTATATCAATACATTAATAATTATTATGTTAGATTTTAAAATTAAAAAATAAACTGAATTTATAATATTTTCTGTATTTCGTTGTTTCATTTAAGGTAAAATTATTTCAGAGAAATTTCAATTAATCCATACGGTATGAGGGGGGGGGGGCGGCAAAATTATTCTCGCACACGGGCGGCAGCCACACTAGGAACGGCCCTGCAGGTGATAATAATGTGGTGATAAGCAGAACAGTGAAGTTTATTGGAAATTCTCTTTCATATGCTTGTAACGAAGGAAAAATACCTAGGAACCAGGAAGAAGAAACAAAACAGCTAGTTGAGTTAGAATTCAAACATGAAAAAGAAGAGCGCAGTAAACATGAAATCGAAAACGAAAGTAATTCTCAGATACAAAGCAATCAACCTAGAAGATCAGATAGAGAAACAAAAGGTACACCTCCTGAGAAATTTGCCTTTTATACAAGCCCGGGAAGAATTAACGAACCAAAAGGCTGGAACAATGTCGAGGAAATGGAAAATCCATATGAAAAACAAAAATGGATAGATGCAACAAAAGAAGAGATGAAGTCCCTTCGTAAGAACCAAACTTGGGAATTAGTGACACCACTTATTCAGAATTCATGTGTATTTTCACTGTTATTCAATGTCGCGTGTTGTCTTGTATCGTGCTTAAGATATTAATGTAAAAGATGCATATTAAAACTTAAACTTAATATTTATTTAGCCCCAGCTCTTATTATCAAAAATATAACTATCTACAACTTCATTGCTCTGCTGTGACGATAGCGCTGGCGTGCTACATAGAATAAGGTAAGCGTACTTTTACCTTACTTTGATTCACGAGTGATTTATCCAACAAAACACTTAAACAAACAGTTGAATACCATATGAACAATAACACGGAAGTTATCACTCCATTCGACATTTGGCTTCCCTATATCTGCCGTAGAGTGTGGAGCAGGTGAGTTCGGGGCGTTTCTGCAGGTGGTCGCCGCCGTTCATTACTTCTCTCAGCATACAAAACTGGCAGTATGGCTCTTGGTAAATACCTATACGGCACATATGCCCGTCCAAATAGTCGTGTGTTGTAGTCAGGCGAGACACTGCAACCGCATCTCTTCTTGGACTGTCAGGAATAAGAAATAGATTATCTAACCATGCTTTACCCTGAATTCTAATCAGAATTTTTTCTCGTTCTAAATTCCATTATGTTGTTGTTGTTGTTGTTGTTCCTGATGCCCCTTGGGTGGAAGTTCCAGACCAGGTCCTTAGAGTAGTGCGGCTTCGGTTTATAATAGCATCACAAGCAGGTCCCTATTTAGAAAATTCTTGACTATAGGCAGAACTCGGGATGCCCCCCCCCCCCCCGAACACCGATGTGGGCTAAAATTTCCAAAATTGAGACACAAAAAAAAAATAATCATAAATCATTGTAAAAGTACCATTTTACCAAGAATTGGCTATTCGAAGAGTAGAAGCCTAGAACATTATCAAATAACAAAAAGCAATGCAACATATTAACTTCATCATTAGAACACCAATACAATGCAACCAGAAAACCTTAATAATCCCTTATATACACTATAACATACATATGATGAACTATACATATAACTATATATATGACGAACCTATCAATCAAATTTGTAAGGATATATATAAAAAAATTGCTATTAAAAAAGGTAAAATAAAAAAAATTGAATTGGGAATTTTTTCTTTTAAAATAAAAATTTTTGGGCCCCCCCCCCCAACATTCAGGGGCCCCTAGGCCCGGGCCTACTGGGCCTAATGGAAAATCAGGGCCTGATCACAAGGGTCAGAGTTCGACTTGGCTACGTGCCACCACAATTTTCACCGAGTACCTCCAAGGGCGACATCTAGGGAGGATCGCACCTCCCCCACCCACTGACCTCATAGAAGGGCTTTCCGGTCTACGGATTGAACGTACCCATATTCATCTGTAAGGTCCATTTTATATCATATCACATTTCTTAAAAAAATGTTGTTTGTTATCTTTAGTGTAACATTACTACAAGATGAGTAAACTAGCATTTCTTTCTTCCTCTAAATAGAAACTTTTTAATTTGATAAAATATTGTTTATTGAAATGTTATTTCCTTATTGAATTAAATTACGATTTTTTTTTATCGTACTATTACCATATATATATATTCTTTTACTGTACAATCATTCCCCCGAATACGATTAACTGCATAGTAAAGGGGAAATGTGTTTTCGATATTTTGAAATGAAGTTTATATTTTGAAATATAGTCTATATTTTGAAATATCGTCAATATTTTGAAATATCGATATTTTTGTGCCGATATATTATTGATATCGCTATTAATAGCCAATATTATTGTCGATACTCATATCGATATTTTGCTTTCGATATCGCATCTGTAATTCGTCCTCCCCCCCCCCCCCCCGAAAAATAAAAAATAAAAAAGAAGTACGCTACGTTTATGTGGGGGTGAAGCAATGGCAACACTGAGTGTATGTAAACAAATTGGAAGGAGATATTGGAGATAACCGGTTTCTGGACCGAAACCCTTCAGACAAGAAATTTTTGTATGTCACAGTCCATTATTTGGAAAATGAAAAATTTGCTTCCTCCACCATTGGAGTCTTTGGAATGGACCAGAGCCATACTGGAGATTACATTTCTTCAAGAATCCATCATATCCTGCAGTAGTGGAGTTTGAAAAAATGAAAACTAAATTCAGTGGTCACTGATGGAGGATCGAATATGGTTAAAGCCGTGGGAATTGCTTTTGGTAGAAAAAAACATCTAATATGTTTTGCCCATCTCCTCAATTTGGTTGCTTACCGTTCAATTGAAGCCGTACCAGAGCTCATGCCACTAAATGGAAAGGTGAAGAAAGTGGTGACCTGGTTCAAACACAGTGTTCGGGAATATGAATTGAGAGTAGAAAGTAATCTGAAACTCGTGCAGAGTGTGGAAACATGGGGTAATTCTACATACGAAATGATCGAGCATTATCTAAGCGTCAGCTTAACACTCAACAACATCATCCACCGACACACATCGGCAACAAGCAAGACAACAGCTGCAGAGAACCAAGATTTGCAGGAAATCATCCAGGTTCTTGAGCCTCTTCTAAAAGCCACAAAACAGTTATCAGGAGATAAATACCCCACAATCAGTATCGCGATTCCAATAGCAACCATGGTAGAAAATAAAATTTCCAAGATGTCACCTACGTCTAATGTTGGCCTCAAACTGAAGGAAGGAATCTTGGCAGCGGCGAAAAAAACACGGCTCATGGTTGAGAATGTAATAACACTGGCCGTAATTACGTTATTGGATCCCTGATGGAAGACATTATACTTCAGGGACCCAGAGACTCCTACCAAACCAATTCGAAAACTGAAAGGAATTTTGAAAAGCGCCCATTCACCGAAAAGGGGACACTATTCCCATTCCTACAATGGATAAGGATCTGAATCATCTTTCTTTGGCGAACACTCCAAAACGGTTCAGAAAACTTGGAAGCATCGGAGTTCTTTAGGTCGGTCAGATTTTCCTGATGAGCTTGCCTTTTCTTTGCGATCCCCTGCTAAAGCTAACGTCAACAAGTGTCCGCATTCTTTTTGGAGTAAATCAATTGGATTGTACCCGGAACTATGTGGGGTTGCCAAGCGATATTTGACTGCGACTTCAACATCAATGCCATCTGAAAGGATTTTTTCTCAAACCAGCAATATAATTAACTCAGCCAGAAATCGTCTCACATTGAATAAACTTCTTTCCTCCACTCAGTGGGAGAAGAATTTTTTTTTAAATTAATGGACGATAATTGTTATTATTTATTTTTTTATTCTTTCTAGAATTCATTTTTATATATTGAACAATTTTTGATTTTTTCACACATTTTTTGATTGCTTACATTAAAAATTACTTTGTATATAATAGAAATTATTTGTATTTAAAGAAATAAATAATAATGTTTTTAAGTTTAATTATTTTGCCTGGTTTACTTATGTATCTTTTTTAAATTAAATTTTCTAGGTAAGCTATTCACAATTTAAGTCACTTCTGGGCTTTCATAAATTAAAATAATTAATGATAATTTTTTATTTTATATTTGGATACAATAATTCACCTGTCTTCAACTCTATACTTCTAATAAATACCAATCTCAAGATATTTTAAAATATTTAGCCTTCTTTACTTGATTGATATGAAACTTTCTGACAGGTTTTATAGTGGAACTGACTTTTAAACACCTTAGTGAGATGGGATCTAATGTGGTATATAATTCTTACTGAATAGAAGTTATAGTCCAATTCCACCATCAATTTTTATTCTTACTGGATTAATTTGGTCCATTTTGGCTCATTTTCAGGAAGTCCTCAGAGAACTTTATTTAAAATCAAAAAAGTTTTATCCTTTAAATTTAAAAATCTCCAACTCAAAACAGTTTGAACCAAAAGCTTCAAAAGATGTTTGTCTTAGAGAGTAAACGTCTACACATGTAGAAAATCTGATGAAAAAGGCTTTTAAGATTGAACTATCAGGAAGAAAACTTCATGGTGGAATTGGTCTATATAGCCCAGTCAAAATAGGTTTTATGGCTAAAAAAAAATGAAAGTTTTGAAAATTGGTGGAGATGTTTGTTTAGACAAGGTAATGAACATACTAAAAGTCCCCACCGATCAGACTTGAGCTTTCACCGCCATCTTGGAAAATGTGTACACTTTTTTGGTTTTTTGGAAATAACTTTAAAAATATTGATTTTATAAAAGAATAATTAAATACAAAAATTAAAGAGCATTAAATCATGAACAAAAATCATTCATAACATTTTTTATATGTCTAACAGGAACAAAGATAATTGACTTTGAAAAGAGCGCACTATCACACCTGGGACGCGCAAGCGCGGTTCCCCATCGCGGTGGGGGGAAATACCCACGCATGTGCATACCATAATTAGCCAAATTAGTTTTACACTAAATGGGAAGGTTTTTGTATTTTTTCAAATAACTAGGGAAATATTAACTTTACGTAAAAAAAGTTTATTTCAAAAATTAAAAAACATTAAATTATGTACAAAAACGATTTTATACATTTTTGTCGTAAACCTAACAGGAACGAAGATATTGACTATAAAATGCGTTTTGATAATGGAGGTAGCTTTAAAGTCTCGTTGCAGGTGCTCTTCTAACCTGAATTTCTAACCGCTCCCACATTTCGGCATTCTTTAAACACAAGAAAATAGACTTTAATGTTTTTGACTATGTAGATAATTAATAATTATTAATTTTATACATGAATGTAGTAAACTTGGGGGGTATTCACTATCAGATTTCCATTGCGAATAATTTTTAAAGCTTACCTACTTCAGGATTTACGTGCTTTTTTCGGTACGGGATTCTCCCCTTCGTCAGGAATGTATAGATCGTCTATGGATCCGCTAGCATCGGCCCATTCATCAACTTCTTTCATTCGATCGTCATCATCAACAGGGCTGATGCCATTCTGACATACCCCATTGCAATTATTGCAGGCCGTTGTGCAGTTGATGCCTGCTTTCCGACATCCGCATCTTACTCCACAGTCAGTCTTACAGTTAGTCCAGTCAAATTAGCTCAAAATGGCGGCGAATCATACATTAAATAAAGGGGTTGAGATTTTTTCAGAAATGTGTAGGGGTTGGTTCCCTGAACAACATCTAATAAAGTACCCTCGATTTCGGGCGCCGCGGGGGGGGGGGTCCCAAAGGTCCCTTTTTTCAGTTTTTGACGTTTATCTCGAAAACGGTGAGTCGTACAGAAAATTGTCAAATACAAAAATTAAAGCTGATAAAATTCCCTTCCAAATGGTATATCCATATTTGCACCTAAGTGTTACCGTTTTTGAGATATGAGACGTTGAATATCAAAATTTTTTTTAAAAAGTGGTAGCGGTTCAAGTATCTCGTCAAACTTCCTCTTCTAACTCTTTCCCCTTCCATTTCTCAGAAAACTCGTGATAGAAAAAGTTGTAGAGCGAAAAATTTCCTTCAAAAATGTATATAGTTATGCTAATTTATCTTCACCCGGTAAATAGTTAGAGCGTTTTGAAGTTTAGGGGTACTTTTCAACATTTTGCTAGTAAAATGCTCGTCACTCAAGTTTCGTTTCCAAGGTCTGTAACTCTCTTAATCACTTTGTATGCTGTTTAATTAGATACGTATAGTATGCATAACCCGTATAAATAATAAATTATGTATACCTGTACGTATAAAGTATATCTCATATACAGAAGAACGCTTGTAGTACAAAGGAGGAAGTAAGAAAACAAACCAAAATGTATAAAAGTGTCACTTTAGCTCAGATCATTTTGGAAAATTTAGATATCACATCATATGAAAAAGAAGAAGTAGTTCAGTTACTTCAGACCTCAGTAGCAATTACTCCACTACACATTTCCACAAATACCTCCCTTGCCAGCATTCAGTGGATATTGAGCAACGAACTGTCACGTCTCAAAGGTAATGGGTCAACAGCAGCTTTGTGGGTCCAGCACTTTGAAATGGTGGTGTTGATGAAAATATTCATTGCAGCACAGCGCAACTGGGAAGATCATATGACATGCGCCCAGATGATGATACCTTACTTCCATGCCAGCGGGCATTTTCATCATGCAAAGTGTACTCACCTATATGTACAAGACATGCTGGGACTAACAACTCGCCACCCTCAACTTAAACAGGATTTTATAGATCGTGGATACTTCACTGTAAACATAACTGGAACACCAATGGCTGGTGTGTGGTCTGACATGGCAAATGAGGTGACACTCATGTGTGACATGAAGAGTGAAGGAGAATTAACAATTGGGAGGATTAATTAACAACAGGAGAATTAATTAAGTCGGGCGAGGCTTTAGTGATTCGGTGTTGGCGAAATTGGTTGTGGGAGCACGCACAGCTACAGCAATATGTAGTTCACTTGAGATGTTTTGTGGCGTCCATACTGCAAGCGGAGAACAACATGTTGAGTTTCGAGCATCACGCATAACCAAAGATGATCTAGAGAGAAGGAAGCTTGCTCAATGGTTGGCTGATCATCTGCCTTTTGCTGAACGTAATTGTTTCATGTCACTTTCAACGGCAGTAATTGGAACAAGTAACGTAACCTGCTACCAGGCCTTGGAATAAAAAAGTCAGCACTGTATGATGCTTTCTCAAAATGTAATCAACTGATCAATGTGAAGAACAGTTTCACGGTAATCGATGGCGGCTTCTTGATTCATAGAGTAAAGGGGAACACCAACACCACCTTCGCCTCCATCTGCGATCAATATGTATCGTACATATTCAACCATTACGGCAGCAGTTCAGCTGTGGTTTTTGATGGTTATGAAGACACGAACTCCACGGAAAGAGACGAACAACATCGGAGAGCATCAAGTAAAACATCAGTGGATATTGACTTCAAAAAGAACATGGTGGCTACTGTTCATCAGGAAATCTTCCTTTCCAATGAAAAGAGCAAAACCAAGCTCATTACTATGTTAGTTCAGGCCTTGGGTGCAAGAGGTATACAATACAGTCTACTATAGCCAAAGGAGATGCTGACTGCAGTATTGTCAGAGGTGGGTGGCAAAACAACTCTCATTCAACTATGGTGATAGTAGGTGAAGACAGACCTGCTCGTCTTACTTGTGGCACTCACCCCATGAGACACGAATGTGTTTTTCATGACGGCCAGACGGGGCAACACAGAAAACAGGCTCTACTCTTCACAACATCTTCAGGTCTTATCATTCAGCCAGTACATTCTCTTCATCCATAGTTTCTCAGGATGTGACACTACGTCAGCGATTTATGGTAAAAGCAAAGCAGCAATAGTACAATGTTTCCAGCGGTATGCCAATGAAACAACAAACGTCGCCAAAGTTTTTTATGACTCCAAATCTTCACCAGGAGACATTTCTGGAACTGAAGAATGAATGTTCCTGCTCATGTTCCAGACCCCGCCAAATGAGCATGACCTCAATCACCACAGGTACCTTTCCTTTTTCTTTGCTCGTACTGACCCCATTAAGTAAATTTAATTATTTATATGATTCATTAATATTCAATAATACGTTGTACACTATCTGGCCAAAAGTATCTTGACACCCCCCTAAAGAAATGGATCCAGCAGGTGACGTAATTTGATGCGTAACCGAAAGCTATAAAAGTATTGGTAGTTTACAGTGGAGGGTCCGGACCATGTACTGTAGTTACCACTACTCTTCCTGAAACTCCTGAAACTATTGGTAGTGGTTTGTCAGGTCATATTTATGCGTTTGTGAAACGATGAGTAAGTCAAAAGAGCTTAGTGACTTTGATCGTGGCATTATAGTGGGATGCCACCTTTGTGGGAAATCGGTTAAAATTTCGGACATTCTACAGAAGCTAAAATGATAGTGAAGACTTTGACTTGTTTCAAAATTTTTCCGAAGTATCATATTGACGGCTTTTAATATATAGGAAAGCAGTTGATGAAATAAATTATATATAATCTATTTAATATAAGTACTTGTTGTTTGAACCTACTTTTGATAACCATTTTTTGATTATATGAACAACTTTTATACATTTTGGTTTGTTTTCTTACTTCCTCCTTTGTACTACATGTGTTCTTCTGTATAATATAAGATATACATTACGTTATAAATACTATACGTATCTAATTAAACAACATACAAAGTGATTAAGAGAGTTACAGACCTTGGAAACGAAACTTGAGTGACGAGCATTTTACTAGAAAAATGTTGAAAAATACCCCTAAACTTCAAACTCTCAAACTATTTACCGGGTGAAGATAAATTAGCATAAATCTATACATTTTTGAAGGAAAATTTTCACTCTACAACTTTTTCTATCACAAGTTTTCTGAGAAATGGAAGGGGAAAGAGTTAGAAGAGGAAGTTTGACGAGATACTTGAACCACTACCACTTTTTTTGAATTTTTTTATATTCAATGGCTCATATCTCGAAAACGGTAACACTTAGATACAAACATGGATATACCATTTGAAAGGGAATTTTATCAGCTTTAATTTTTGCATTTGACAATTTTCTATGCGACGCACCGTTTTCGAGATAAACACCAAAAACTGAAAAAAGGGACCTTTGGGACCCCCCCCCCGCGGCTCCCTAAATCGAGGGGACTTTATTAGGCGTTGTTAAGGGGGCCAACCCCTACACATTCCTGAAAAAATCTCAACCCCTTTATTTAGTGCGAAATGAAAACCTAATTTGACTGGATTAAGTTGCAAAACACCATGTTTAAAACTGAATTGGGAGCTACTGCATCCATAGTTGTGATGACACAAGAATTTTCTCTTGACGCTTCCAGCCCCACAGGCAGTTGGGCCTTTCTTTTTCAGGTGCCCCAAAGTCTCCCTCATTTTAATTTCGATGGCTCGTATTTGAGTGTGTGTCTTTAAGGTTTCTTGCAATGGTGGTTCAGTAACAAAATCTCGAAACAACTCACGGAGATTTTTACATTCCAAATCCGATATGTCCATGCCGTCAAAAATTATTTTTGCTAAAGCTGTTTGGGTCAATAAATAAGCTCGGACGGCCCTAGCGTATGCATTGCGAGGCAACATTTTTTCTACTGACGTAGGTGCATAAATCAAAGTGAGTATTTCTTTTAACCCACTTCCAGTCCTTATGTACCCAACGCAGCCTAAGAATGACATTAAAAGATGGAATCCACCAAGCCTCACAATACAACTTGATAATAATGGGTTGGATGTTGCTGCGACTATCTGTAGAGCTTTAATATACAGTGGTTGGTCAAACGTGAGTATGCAAGACTTTTGATGCATTTTAACACACTGCTGGGCAGCATATTTCAGCACAGTGAAAATGGTGCCATACTTGCTTGGTGGTGAATTAACAAAAGGAAGGGGTATTACTTTGGTCTTTTCACAAGGCTGGTTTCTCGTTGTACAATGGAAAAATCCTTTCAATTCTGGTATCTGTGGAAGACCTAACCACTTAGCACACATCCAGGAGATATCAGATGGCTTAGGAACTGGTAAATCTTCCGCTAAAGGATTTAAGACATTCAAATCTTCGATAGTAATTGTTTTTTACCCAGGCCCTCGAAAATTTTCAAACGTTTCCAGAGGAATGATTCTCATTTTGCCTACGGTCGATGCGGATGTAAGTTCGGTTAATTTTTTTATCTTCGTCCCGGGTTCCACTGCTGACTCTGGAGTAAAACAAGCAATGCCCCCCCCCCCATGCTTTGAAACGTATTCAGGCCATCGATTGTCGACACATTGAAATCTGCATTGTCAAATACGAATTGGCAGAATGATCCCTCTCGCATTTGGGGTTGCGGATGTTTTATGGCTGACACCTCAAGTGTTTGGGCTTCATAGTAAGGTTTGGGCTTCATAGTTGGGCTTCTTACTATGAAGCAAGAAGAACAAAATCACAAATTCTAGAGCATTGTTATTAAATTCTTGGAACAGAACTTTTTGTACAAAAATAAAGCAAGACCATTGAGCAGAGGAGACATAAATGATCGTGGCCTTAGCGCTGATATAATGACGTGAGCTATTAAAGTGACTTTTTTTCCGCCTTAGCAGTTTTTTTAATAATCAAGTGCTCCAAAAAAGATTTTAGGCTTTCTGGAATACCCTTGTTCACATCTCTAAAAAAGTTATCACTTGGAGGGTAGCAATGAGTGTCATAAACTGGTGTCTGGATATCTTCTTTTATTATGGCTGCAGCAGTTTGTACTATTCGTAGACGCTCCTGACGATCATTTCGTATCCTTTTGTCGTACCAAGAGTCTGATAAGACTTTCATTTCAGTTTTACGTAAACATATGACAGTAACGTTTTTGGAGTTTGAAGCAAAAATAATGCCATCCCCGTATTTTTGTTTCAACTTATTTCTCAAAGTGATGTCGTCTGGAACTAGCCCTGCAATTTGAGATTTGAGTTCGGGTAGTGAGAATTGACAGTCGTCATTATTATCAAGGAAGAAGGATATTTCGTGTACAGCTGCTGAGACGTAATCCGACTCAGGCCGCCCTCTCTTTCTGATTGGTGCAGTGTGTAGAAAAAACGTCATGAAGCAATCTTGGTGATAAATCGCATCAGCTGCAACTAAATCAGCAACGTTTATTATACGACACTGAACTTCCTCTCCCCCACTGGTCATGTCTATTCTCTGCAGCTTCAAGAACTTTGTTTTTCGTTTCGAGACTCCTAACTTCGTATATAGTTCTTCGCCTGTCAGTTGGTTTTTTCTTTTGTCTTGATTTGAATTCTTCGTCTATCACTTCCGTACAAAAGAAACATTTTGTTCGAAAATCGAACTGAGGTAAAATAGATCGTAAAATTACCGCACGCTCTTCACTTTGGGATGTTGATGCGATTTCTGCATTTCTTTTTAAATCAACTTTTATACTTCCTGGTCTGGTGTAATTTCTCCGACACAACGAATGAACCGATACAGATTTTAAATGTTCCAACTGTTCATGCTTATTGCCTTTTCTTTGGACACTAGCTCTCTTAAAGCGTCAATCCCCTTTTCTCCTACATTCACGAAATCATCATTTGACATTAATTTTTTACATATAAAACATAGTTCCGTATCAGCCATTGTTCACAGACGCACACGGAACGGTGACTAACTATTAACTGGCTAGGAAAATACTAGGGTAAGACCGATTTGGCGCCTTACGGTATGCACATGCGCGTGTCTTCCAGCCATCGCGATAGGCACCCACTCATGCGCGTCCCTGGTGTGATAGTGCGCTCTTTCCAAAGTCAATTATCTTTGTTCGTGGTAGACTTATAAAAAATATAATATATGTTTTTTGTAGAAGCTACCTCTATTATCAACGCGCATTTTATAGTCAATATCTTCGTTCCTGTTAGGTTTACGACAAAAATGTATAAAATCGTTTTTGCACATAATTTAATGTTTTTTAATTTTTGAAATAAACTTTTTTACGTAAAGTTAATATTTTCCTAGTTATTTGAAAAAATATAAAAAACCTTTCCATTTAGTGTAAAACTAATTTGGCTAATTATGGTATGCACATGCGTGGGTATTTCCCCCCACCACGATGGGGAACCGCGCTTGCGCGTCCCAGGTGTGATAGTGCGCTCTTTTCAAAGTCAATTATCTTTGTTCCTGTTAGACATATAAAAAAATGTTATGAATTATTTTTGTTCATAATTAATGCTCTTTAATTTTTGTATTTAATTATTTTTTATAAAATCAATATTTTTAAAGATATTTCCAAAAAACCAAAAAAGTGTACACATTTTCCAAGATGGCGGCGAAAACTCAAGTCTGATCGGTGGGGAGTTCTAGTATGTTCATTAGCATGCCTAAACAAACATCTCCACCAAATTTCAAAACTTTCATATTTTTTTTAGCCATTCGTCAAAATCGGGTCTATTTTGACTGGGGTAATAACTTTTATTTAACATTGTATTATAGATTGTTTATCCATTTGTTTCAACAGTTGAATATAGACCCTCTGAAGCGAAATGAGGTAAAGAGGGCGCTATGTGCGCATCTCAAGTGTTTGAACTTGTGTTCTATAGTTTGATTGATGTAATGATACGAGCTGAACCACCGATTGAAGGTTGGCGAAACCTAATAATGTTCGTCGTTGTAAATAGAAAATAAATGTTATGTGTTTTTGTAAAAGTGGCCTAGTGCAATGATTCTTGCATAACTTTGGTGCAAGAGGCCGAAAATACCCTGGAATTGGGAAAAGTTGTTACTGAACTATGAACTGTAGTTGCCTGAAGAAAATGGAAGCCCAATTTAAAAGAGCGAAGCACTTTCGTTTACGGGGATTTTTAAGGTATGAGTTTTGTTTTATTTGCAGTCTTGGGTGTATTTAGATTATCGTTGATTGTGAGGAATAGTATAAGTAATTTTAAATATTAAAATGTCCAATCACGAACGTTTGGAAATGTTGAAAAAGAAGCGATATGTTGTGAGAACGCTAACGACGAAATTGGTAAACAAAATCGAAAGTATTTTAAATTCTGATTCGGAAATTGATATTGTTGAATTGCAGGAAAATTATGACTTTTTAATTGAAAAATCTGATAATTTGAAAAGTTTTGATAAAGAAATTGAGTCATTAATTAATCTGGATTCGATTGAAGAAGAGGTCATTGCTAGCGAAGAATATAACGAAAAATGCTTAAAATGTTAAAAAAAATGGCGCGATTTTTAGAAGGAAAAAGAGTTACTAATATACAGAGATCGGAACAAAACTAAGATGTTCCAGGTCCCTCTCAAAATTATAGCTATAGTGTCCCGTCATTCTTTCCTAAATCGGTGAAACTTCCAAAATTGACAATTGAAAAATTTTCTGGCGATCCAAAATGTTGGACATAATTTTGGAATAGTTTTGAAAGCACGATTCATCAAAACGAATCCCTTACTAATGTACAACGATTTTCGTACTTGAAGTCATATTTAACTGGACCAGCGTATAACGTTGTATGCGGTTTAGAACTTACTAGTGAAAATTATGACAATTGTGTAACAGCTCTTAAGGAAAGATATGGTAGAAAGAATGTTTTAATTTATTCGTTTATGAGTAAAATTTTGAATTTAGAAGCTGTCAAATATTCTTCGAATATTCGAGCTCTTCGTAGGCTGTATGATGAGTTACAAGTTTGTATTCGAAATTTGAATGCGATGAAAATTACTTCCAGTTCTTATGGACATTTATTGATACCGATATTGTTAACGTTGATGCCAGACGATTTAGTTTTGGAATTTAACAGGCAAAAGAATTCTAAAAGTGATGTAAATGTTTCAGAATTAGTAGATTTTTTGAAAAGGGAAAAATCGAATGTAGAGAAACTTTGTCATTAATTTTGAATGAAAGGAAGTTTCGGTTTCGCGTAGTAATTATCAACTTGTTATGTCTGTTATATTTGAAGATGACTTTAATTAAAGACACCATTATAGAATGATACGCTACTCATTTAATAGCCGAACACATCACAACAAGAAGTGGCTGTTGCCATACATAGAATGGAAATACAACAATTCTCCCACGCTTAAAATGGAACTATACATGAAATGAAAGTTCAGTTCGTGACATAGTCCTGTAAACAGACTGGCTTGTTACATGATCGTAATGATCTCCGGGGTCCAAGCTGAGCTTGTATATCTTGGATACTACAAGGTTGAGAATGAGTTTGTACATCTGGATTTTCGTTATCTAGTTGCTGTAAATTAGTTCCGGAGTCAGGTACTGTTATCCATAGAGGTTGTGCAGGCACTTGTACGTTATCTGGCAATTGGTCTTTATCAGATTTTGTATCGGAAGTAAAAGATACAGATTTCTTTGGAATTTCAGTTTTTCTCAACTGATCAATGTGTCGTTTGAATGTATGTCCATCATCTAAATTTACTTCGTAATGTAACTTGCCAAATTTTTGAGTGATGGTACCCAATTTCCATACATACTTATTTCTAATGTGGCATCGAACTTGTACTCTGTCTCCCACGCTTAATTGTCTGGCTTTAACTGCGTACTCATCATTTTGTGTATGTTTCATTGGTCGAACAGCATCAAGTTGAATGCGGATATTACGTTGTAAATACATTTCAGCTGGAGTTTTATTATTAGATAAAGGTGTTGCTCGATATCGAAATAAAATTTCTCGTACTTTGGCATACATTGACAGTTGATCATCAGCCATTGCTTTTAGACGATTTTTCAGTGTTTGTACATTTCTCTCGGCTAATCCATTTGTAGCTGAGTGTCCCGGTGCTATGTGTTTCTGAAAAATCCCATTCTTAGCACAGTATGATTTAAACTGATCACTCACAAATATTGTTGCATTATCTGATACCATAACGTATGGATAGCCATGCACAGCAAAGATATCAGCAAGCATTTCTATAGTAGAAGCAGTGGTTGGAACATTGCGACTTACTTTTGATCTCGGCCCATCTTGATTTTGCATCAACAACTATTAAAAAGAAACAATCCTGGAAAGAAACAATCCTAAAAAGAAACGATCCTAATTTTCTTTAGGTTCATCCCAGGGGTGAATTTGAACTTTTGAAGGATTGGTTTTGATTTCAGCACATGGTTCACATGTTCTTGAGATACGTTCAATATCTTTGTCAATTCCTTTCCAATAGATATACCGGCGAGCTAGTTGTTTCATTTTTGTTATGCCAATGTGAGTTCAATGCAGTTCATCTAAAGCAGCTTTCTGGAATATTTTTGGTATTACAACCCTCTGTCCTTTGAACAGGATTCCATTTTTCATGGTATATTCACAGCTAAGTTTAGGACTACTTTGAATTTCTTGCTTTACTTTTGACAAATGCTCATCAGAATCTGTTGCTGTTCGAATTGTGTCAGCATTTAACATGTCTGTTGATATTTCATTAATTGATACCATGCACACAATATTTATTTCATTGTTAATTGCCATATCATTAGATTATTCTTTTTGAATTATTGGAGCTCTGGAAAGACAGTCTGCATCTATGTTTTCAACACCTTTCTTGAAAACAACTTCATAGTCAAATCCTGATAAAAATGTGGCATATCGAAGTAAACGACCTGAAGTCATTGAAGGTAATTTTGTGCTTGGATGAAAAATTCTTGTCAAAGGTCGATTGTCAGTTACCAATTTAAAGTGTCTTCCAAACAGATAGTTGAAAAAATGATTTACAGAAAATATAATTGCAAGAGCTTCACGATCAAGCTGTGAGTAATTTTGTTCTGCTGTAGTTAGCGATCTTGAAGCAAATGCAATTGGTCTCTCTTGTCCATCAACGATGTGTGCAAGAACACCTGCAACACCTACTGGACTTGCGTCGCACGTAAGTATTATTGGTAATGCTGGATCATATGGGGTAAGAGTTTTATCACTTCCTATTTCGATTTTCAATTTTATAAAAGCAGCTTCACATGCAGCTGTCCATCGGAAATCCGAGTCCTTTCGAAGGAGCTGTCGCAGAGGATAGGTAGTTGATGAATTATTGGGCAGGAAACGAGGATAATATGTAACCATTCCTAGGAATCTGCGTAATTCTTCCACGTTTGAAGGTCGGGGCATCTCCATTATAGCCTTCACTTTCTGTGGGCTTTTAGAGATCTTGTTGAATTCTACAACATGTCCTAAATATTCGATTTGCTCTTGAAAGAATGAGCATGTATTCCGATTCAAGTGAAGATCGTATTTCTTTAATCGTTGTAGGCATTGATCAAGATTCTTTTGACATTCAGCTTTTGTTGTCCCGTGCACAACAATATCGTCAAAATAGGACATAGTTTTGGGCAAGCCTTCGAGAATCTGGTCAATTCCGCGGTTAAATTCGCTTGGAGCAGTCTGAATTCCAAATGATAGTCTATTCATACGATAGGTTCCACGATGAGTTGACAAAGTTTGAATTATGCTACTTTCTTCATCTACTTGAACATGAAGATAAGCTTTGTATAAATCAAGCAGCAGAAATATTTTGAATTTTTCAAACTGTTCAGGATATCATCAATTCGTCTGATAGGATAGTTTGCATTGACAAGACGTTCATTAACACCAGTTTTGTAATCAACACAGAGTCGAACGTTACCATCTGGTTTTGGGATTATCACCAGAGGTGATCCCCAATCATTTGTAGCTATTTTTGAAATAATTCCTTGTGCTTCCAATGTATCCAATTCTTTATTAACTTTATCTCGAAGGGCGTATGGTACATCTCTTTCTTTGTGAAATACTGGCTTACTTTTTTCGCGAAGTCGTAATGACACTTCGACTCCTGGAATACAGCCTACATTTTGCACAAAAATTTCGGGATAACTAGAAATAATATCATCATTTTTACTTATAGACTGCACTCGCAAGTCATTCGATTTTTTTTCTTTTTAGAATCAATTTCTTGAAGGTTGATTTGAAGATGTCGTAGCCAAGTACGACCAAGTAATGTATCGTACTCTTCGGGAACTATATACAATTCTTCACAGGATGTTTTTCCATTGTATGACACATTTACTATAACCTTTCCATCTGGTATAAATATATTACCTGTGTATGATCGGAAAGCAACACTGGAATTTTGAAGATCAGTTGAAATGTTAAATTTGTAGAATTTATCACGCTGCATGAAACTGAACCCTGCACCTGAGTCCACTTCAAATTGTTCTTCATGGCCTTCAATGTTCACATGAACAAAATATTTTTCAGCATCTTGTAAAACTTCTTTCCTATATTGGAAAATATCGATTACCTGGTTGAATACCATAACGATAAAGTGATTCTTCATCATCAATATAGTTTGTAGAATTTGGATTTGTGGTGCCACTATTTATTTTATCTTCAAGTAATGCCCGAATGCATACCTTCCGGATATGTCCCGATTTTTTACATGCACTGCAATGGAGTCGGTTGTAATCAGATTTGCAATTCCTTGCTGTATGATTATCTCGGCCGCAACGAAGACAAAGATTCTTAATTCCATATCTCGAAACTTGGTTTACATTTTCATTAAAATCAGTTTTAGAAGCTGAATTCTTCGAAAGTTCTCGACTATCAATTTTTTATGCTTCTAAGGCTATTGCATTTTTGGCTATTTCATCAAATGTAAGGATTTCAGACTGTAAAATCTGCTCTCGAATTGAGTTATCTCGAATGCCAAGTACAAATTGTGCTCGTAAAAAGATATCCGTTATTGACGTTTTACATTCGCAAGGGGAAATAAATTCACAATCTATAATATCTCGTCGAAGTGTTGCGATATAATCAGCAATTGCCTGATTTTCAGTTTGATATATTGATAAAAATTTATGTTGGGACACAAGAATATTCTTCTTCGGACAAAGGTGAGTTTCGAACGTATTCATAAGTTCATCATACGTCAATTCAGCTGGAGTCATTGGCGATACTAATGCAGCTAACATATTATAATTTGATGCGCCAATTGAATTCACCCTAGCGTCAATGACCAAACGCTTCCCTTACTTTCAATGAATGTGGGTACCTCGGTACCCACATCGAATTTCGAAAGCTTAACGCTGAAACCAGTTTTCTTTCTATCACCCCTTCTATTTAAATAGAACTGTTCTTTACACCCCGTCCTCGCGGAATATTTGTATCCTATTTTTACTGAAAAACGAAGTGGCTCATTATTTTCCTCTCATTTTATGCGTACGTTTCACATTGAATTGTATGTTAGAAACGGACTATTTGCTTCGATTTATATTGTATTGCAATTTGTGCTTTGGTGAATTAATAATGAATTAGTAATTATTTTATTTATTTATATACATATAAATCGCAACTTTACTAGGAAAAAATGGAGGAATTATCTGCAAGACAGTACGCAAGGTAATGCATATTTATATTTCTTTAGACAAAGATGGAACTATTTGGAATAAAGATCCACCAGTTTATAACCAAACACCAGCTCATAATATTGTTCGTGAAAGAAGTGGGCCACACAAATGAACACAAAACTTATCCATTCGTGATACGTTCATCAAGTGTATATTTACAGATGAAATGGTTGATATGATCGTTAGACATACAAATCAGAAGGCTATTACCGTTTACGACAAATATAATCGAGACAATTCAGAAAAAGAAAAAAATAATAGGCACGAAATTGACAGCTAAATAATTTGATGCTTTTATTGGAATTCTACTAACAGCAGGTGCTAATAATAGCAACACTGAGGATACCATAGAAATGTGGAAACCAACTTCATATCCACTTTACAGAGCAAGTATGAGTATAAATAGGTTTTAGAATATCCTTAGATTCATTCGATTTGATAATCAAAACACATGAACTGCACGACTCGAAAATGATAAAGCTGTTGCAATTCGCGATCTTTGGATCTTACTAAACAATAACTTAGCAAAAAAAGTATAAACCATCTCAAAATCTGACAATAGATGAGCAGCTATTTCCATATCGTGGAAGAACTCGATTCACCCAGTTTCTGCCAAATAAGTCCGGAAAATACGGTATAAAAGTAAGGTGGATATGCGATGCCATTAATTTTTATCCTCTCTCTGGTCAGTTATATACCGGAAAATGCGGAGGACAACGTGAAGTCAATCAAGGCGCACGGGTCGTAAAAGATCTGGCTATTCCATACAAACGCTCCGGCAGAAACATTACTATGGATAATTTTTTTACGTCACTCTCTTAGACTCAACTTTTGTTGTCATGGTGTCTGACAATCGTAGGAACTCTAACAATAAACAAGAAATATATTACAACTGAAATGTTACCATGTCAAATACGAGAATCGCAAAGTTCTTTATTCGGATTCAATGGCGATGTAACAATATGTTTATATGTTCCTAATAAGAAAATAGCTGTTATATAGCTTTCTACTTTACATCATGATAAAAGTATCTCTGGGGCCAAGGAAAAGCCTGAAATAATTACGTTTTACAACAAAACAAAATCTGGTGTTGACATGATGGATCAGATGCTTCGAAAACATACCTCTCAGAGACAAACGACGAGATAGCCACTTGCGTCTTTTTTTTCAACACTTTGGACATATCTGCTCCAGATGCTTATATTATTTATAAGTCGAATGTCGATATGCGCAGCCATAGAAAGAATGACCGCCGTTCATTTTTGCGTCAGTTGGGTTAAAACTTGTGTCTTCCATCAATTAAGGATCGATCAGGATATATTCAAGCCATGCGACATTTATCAACCAGGTCAGGTGTAGAAAGCATTCTGAATTCTTTAAACAGTACAACATCTCTGCCTGCGATGCCGTCCAGCTCCATTACTACCACAGATTTTCAGGCACGTGATTCAACTGGAAGAAAGCCACTTATTGGAATTTGCCAAATGTGTGTTTCTGCTTCTAAGAAACTTCGGAGGAAAACGAGAAAACCATGCAAAACTTGTCATGAGCTTTCAATCTCAATATGCCAATATAAAGTATGTGCTGAAACGTAATTTTTCTTTTCTATAATTATATTTGTCATGTTTTTAAATTCTCTGTTGAATGATATAAACTTGACAATTCTATGTATTAATAAATACTTAAAAAAATTTTTTTGATGAATTATCCTATCTACTTGAAAGAAAATGAAGTTAATTGGAAGTTAACTTGCGTTTAACTTTTCGTTCCCGTCCCGGCCTACAGATAGCTGCACCAGTCTACAAAACAAAATTAACTGAAAATAATAAAAACATGGTAAAAATCTGCTTAAAGATGGCTAAAAGTATTTAAAAAATACATTGTCATCGTGTTCTGAGCTATTCTATAAGTTTCAAATGTCTAGCTAGTCGGGAAGTTAGTTAAAAATTGATTGCAAGATTTGTACTGGAGAAACACACAAGCACACACACAAACAAGAAAGCAAGTTAATAAAAACATGGTAATAAAAAACTATGTTAAGACTAAAAACATAATCGGAATCTTCAGTTTCACAGTTTGAAAAGGCGGAAAAAAACCAACTTTCTTAAAAGTTTTCTACAATTTTATGATTTTAACTGAACTTCTATTAAGTTTTAATTTATTTCAAGTTAAGTTACGCTACGCCTACGCTCATGAACATCGCTAAGCAAAACGAAACGCTGCCACTTTGAACGCCGCCATTCCATCACTACATTTCAAACTTTTCTGATGAACTTTTAACCGCTAATACAAACGATAAAGACTTCATCATTGGACTACGCCTCGCCCAGGTAATCCTATTTTGATGAAAAATAACTTTTCACCGAAGAAATTTTGAATAATAGAAAAATTAATAACAGAAAATTTTTGAAAATTGCATTCCATTGACGATTGATTTCTACTCGCCAAGCTTCTCGCCAAAAGACTCCGCTAAGCAAATTTCGCTCTCCTAGATTCTCACCGAAAGACGTCGCCTAACAGATTCCGCTTGCCTCACTTCTCCTCGCCAAGGTCAGCCATGAGATTGTTCTGACAACATTGCGCGATGTCAACAAACTTGAACACTGTTTTGAACGCTTTGTTTGTGGAATCGCTGACTCCTTTAACTGTCGCCCAGTTAAAATCGGATTTGCGTTTAAGAAATCTGTCGCTCAGCGGAAATAAAAATGACTTAATATCGCGTATTGTGAATGATAATATTAAACGAACAAATGATGGAACTTTAGACGAACGTTTAACTCTTCGCATGCAATCGCCCAATAATGACAACAAAAAAGACTCCGAAGAAACGTGCCTGGATAGCACAGAACTATTGACACAAATTAAATTACTGCAGAAACAAGATTCGAGAAATTTATGTCGTCCCCCGCGGTTAGCGGACACAGCGTGAAAAACTTACAAATAACCGGTCGCCGCGACGGAAACCCGCCCCCCTCCGGCCACCGAGTCAGAGCCCGGTCCATATCCCTGCCCCGTGTCAGCGGGCCACTTCACCTCCATCATATTCCCGTCAATGCCACTTGATACCATTTCCATGCGATCTTACGATCAGAGTTAACCAAGAGCCAGAATTATTTTTCAACTTATTAAATTCCAATTTAGACCGCAGCCACCACTCTGAGAAATATATCAACTAAAGTTTATTTAACTTTTAACATAAGCTTAACAGATGTCCTGCACCATTTGCGCAGGCAACCAAAACAAATTGACAAGCGAAAAGCATAATTATTAGTACAACAATGTCACCACTTGTGACACAATAACTTAATAATCGATATTATCATAATCCAAGTCATCATATCTAGCCGACGCAAGAGTCCGTGTCTGCTCACCTCCGTAGTCAGCCAATTCAACGATTTTTTCGACCTCCGCTTGATATCTGCTACAACTTTGGTCCGTTGGGAGATGTTTAGTGTCCAACTTTCTCCCTGTCTTTCCCTGATATCTTGTGCAGTTCGCACAAGTCTGTTTCTTTTTGCACGGCTGGCCTTGGTGTTTCTCTTCGGCGCATACTTTGCACCTCTTCTTGTTACGACAATGCTTGGCCACATGGCCAAAGCCCCAACACTTATAGCATATCACCGGCTTTCTATAATCCTTCCAGTTACAGATTTTCCAGCCAACTTTCAACTTCTTATTTCATTCTATATTTCTATAAATCTCTCATTTCACGCTAATGATCCAATTGTAGCCATTCTTCGTCTTAAAGTTCGACAAAACTTCGATTTCAGCGTCCTTCAATTCCAGGTTCTGCATCTTCAAGATCTCTCTAAACTCTTCCTTCCCAAACTTTTCTTCAACATCGTATATAATTATTTTCGGATCTTTCAATTTAGGCTTTCGTGTAACATACAACGTATTGACACCTCTGCTACTTTCAAACGCTTTAACAAATTTCTCTAGTTCCTCTTTCGTCTCCGTCTCCACCAAGATACCTCCTTTTCCAACTCTCTTGCACTTTCTTATTCCGATTCCCAACTTATCGGGCTTTATATTCTGTTTAACCACCCTTTTTGTCTCATCCGACTCTTGGACGTTCAACGGAACGATCATAATCTCATTCCTACTCTCTCTCCGCAATCTCTTTATCTTTTTCTTCTCACCAACTCTTCCCTTCGCAACTTCGGCGTATGTCTTTATTTCTCCTCTTTCATATACACTAAGTTGTCCTTTCAGATAACTAATTATCTTTTGCTGATCTGTAATCGAATTCACCAACTCCAAGATATCTTCATTAAGTTGCCTTTTCTGTTCTACCGTAAGCTTAGTCGTACTTACAGCACTAATCATTCTTTGGTATTTAAGCTTCACCAGGTCCTCGGTGAGCTCACCCAACTCCTCCATCTGTACTCTTTTCGTTTCCTTAGCGTGGCTGCTCATTCTCCCCTGCAGAAACAAGTGGAACTTTTAAGCACTATTCCCCCCCCCCCATCCCCCCTCAAGAAATATAATTAATGATAATTACAGTAAAAGGTTTTATACAATCAAACATTAAGAGAAATAAGTTTATACAAAATTTAATAAACATACATTTTAAATGCTACGTTTGAAAATACCTCGAAGAGTTTTTACTACAACTACCCGAATTTTACCGTTCTTTCCTGGTATTACAGAATTCTCCCCATTGACCAAGAACAAATTGGGAGACTTTCGTCCTTAAAAATTACAAGACTACCCTTTTGTTTATTATTTTTTTTCAAAATGCCACTTTCCTCTTTGTTGAAGATTGTTTAGATAGTCTCTTGACCATTTCCGCCAAATTATTTGGTTACATTTTTGAATTTGTTGCCATCTAGAAAGCCTATTATCTGAAACATTAGTTATTTGAGGTTCAAGAATGGAGCTAATTGGTCTACCTATCAGAAAATTGCCAGGGGTTAATGTATCAAAGTCGTTGGGATCTGACGATAATGGAATGAGCGGCCTCCTATTGAGTATACCTTCAACTTGATTTACAACTGTTAAAAATTTTTCAAGAGTTAAATTTGAATTGCCTACTGTTCTTCAATTTTGGGTTTTACTTTGAAATATTTACTGCATTGATATACGACATTCCTAGCATTATTTCTCCCATTTAATGGCCAATACTCTTGTCATACGAGATGAAGTAAAGTTTGAGAACCAACATGTAAATTTTTTAAATGGAAATATTACATGATAATATTGGTTAGTTCATGATCTCGAGGCAGCAAAATTGGGTGTTTTTGATTAAATGATAAGTCCGAATAAACAAGTCTGACACTAACACGAACGAGATTATCCTCATCAAGAAAAACTTACTTTACTCCTCTTAAGAATTTACTTTCTTTTTAAGGCATGAATTTCATTATAAAATTCATTTACCTGTACTGCTCTAATTAAATATTTTTTAGCATGCTCAAATTCTTCTATAGTCATAGGTACAAATCTTTTTTCTTTATTTCGACAATTGGACACGAACCTGAACAGAAAACTAAGAATTCGAATTATTTTAAGAAAATTACTACTCAAAGAAAGAAGGTAATTAGGAAAGTCGTTCTTAGAAGAAATGGCGAAGTTGGTACTGGGCGCTTGTTTAAGTTCAGTTAAATATAGTTCTTTTTCGGTAGAGTTCATTTTACTTTGGCTGAAACTGCCCATGTTATCGTCGAAAGCAATCGTTGGTCCTGACCACCAAAGTTTAATGTTCTTGAGATCACTAGGATCAACACCACGAGATATAAGGTCAGCAGGATTGTCACTGGAAGATACATGTTGCCACTTATAATCTGAAGTAAGAGACTGAATTTTCGAGACACGATTTCCGACAAAAGTTTTGAGCTGATAAGGAGGGGAATTTATCAAGGAGCTACTGTAGAGTGGAAAATGGTTGAATAGATGCAGTTTTATTTCCACTAGTAGTTAAAAATGATTTTTTTTGTCCACCTAATAAATCAGAAATAGGTGTCTTGTGCTCTGCAACCTTTCGAGTGACCATGCCCCTATGCTTTGAACTTTATCAACAGTCAAATTTTCATCTTGAACAAAAGTTTGTAACTTTGTTATTCGAGTTTTTAAATTTCCACGACGTCTATTTAGCACTTTTATTTGTTTTGCTTCTTCCATTTTGCAACAACGCAGCTATCAATTTCCAGAGTCCAACTAAAGTTCTAAACGAAACAAAATTTCTTTTAATCACTGCTGCGACTCCGGCTCGACGGACCATTATGATGAATCCTTGGAGTAGACTGTAGGTTCGAATCGAAATATATTAAAATTACTTAGATGCTTTCCAACAACGAAATTTATTTTATTTAATGCTTCCGACATGAAGACATTCGAACTGGCGACCAGTTACATCCAGTTCTTGAAGCCAACTAACGAACTCCGTTGCTACGGGCAAATTTTAACCTTGAAAACGGCGCGAAGGTTACAGTGAAAAACGAAGTCAGGCGTCAACAGTTGATGATATTTATGCTAAGGATGCTCTTGTTGAAAACGCTCCTTTTACTATCCCACAAGCTGATTGCGTTTCCATGATAATTGGTGATATTACAGAAGAAAAATGGCAGATTGCCTTAGCTACTCAGAATTCGATCACTGTAAAAGAATTAATTGACAGGGCCGCCGCACTTGACTCTATTCGAAGTTCCAAACAAGAGAATAAGTCACATCAGTCTACAAGCGATTTTTTCTCAGTACCGAAGTCTCAGTCAAAAACTCTCAATCCGCACGTTGAACAACGTAGTAAATAAAACCCTGCCACTGACGACATTCGGGGTATTACTTGATGGCGGTGCGGACAAAAAGGCCATGCCTCTTTTATGTGTAGTTTATCTCCCCCTCAACGAAGTTCGCCTACAGCTCAATCGCGAAATTCATCGCACTCCGTTCAAGAATCCAACAACCAACCGAACACTCAGCTCCCGTCTACTAGACACTCGCATAGTTCCAGTAATAATGAATCATGTGGCGCCACCAGTTCAAATTATCCAGATTCACGTCGCAACGGAAATCGCTACTTCCCAACTGCAAGATCTGCGCCTACAAATAAAAATTATGGCCATTCTATAAATTGCATTACAACTCAAACGAATAAGCGTGACTTAATACCTGTTACTATTAACAATAATACCCAAATTCAAGCCCTCTGTGATCCGTGTGCAGACATTACCGTTATCCAATATTCTTGCGTTCCTGTTGATGCTGCTATTCAACCATGGACTGATGGACAGTTTCAAGTTGTCGACCATCCATGTCGACCCTATTGGATGGATTTCTTTAAACATCAATGTTGGAAACATTGATCATCTGATGCCCAAGGTTGGAATTTGCACCCAACTTCCATTTCCGATTATTTTGGGATTCGACTGGCAACAGCTAGATGCACTTACGACCCTAACGGTTCATTATGCATTTCTACGCCGTATGCACTCCATCTATACGAATGTATTCATTCATCGAAACCTAGCATTAACTGCATTGCTTCCAGTGAACTCTCAATACCGCCATTAGACGATGTTGTTTTTCCAGTAGCAAAACCAAGTATACTTCCTCCTCAAACTGAACTTATTCCAAAATCTGCAGGACTATCTGAGATACAGCAATCTCAACTTGATGCTGTAATTGAACAATTTTTAGACGTTTTTTATTCTAATGATGACAACATTGGACTGTGTCCATATGCGGAATTCAAAATAGAATTGCAACATGACAAGCCTATCCGATGTCGACCATATCGCCTTACGGAGCCTGATCGCCAGTTTTTGAACATTCAAATTCAAAAATGGTTAAAACAAGGAATTTGTCGTCCTTCTAACTCGCTTTACGCCACCCCCGCTTTCATCGTGGAGCAGCCCTTCCATGAAAGCACTCCAAGACGAGTTGTTGTATATTTCTCGCACACTATCAACTCCATCACCAAGATTGATCAGCACCCAATCGACCATATGGAAGATGTGATTAAACGCACCGCAGGAAAACGCTTTAATTCTAAAATGGATGTAAAATCTACGTTTAACACCATTCGCATCAGAGAATCTGACATCTGCAAAACTTGCAAAACTGGCTTTGTTACCCGCGACGGACATTACGAGTTTCTTCGAATGTCATTTGGTGTCACTAACGGCCCATCTATGATGACAAGAGCAATAAAATTGGCTTACAACCATCTTGCTGCGCATAATGTAAATACATGCATTGACGACATTTCAACTTCACATGATCGTTTCGGCTACCACCTAAAAGTTATTTACAATATTTTTCAAGCTACTCGCAAAGCTGGATTCAAGTTAACACCAGAAAACTCGCAATTTGCTGCACCAGAAATCGCCCTTTTTGGTCGAATTCTTTCCCAAGATGGTGAACGTCCTGATCCAGAACGCACAGCAGCAGTTGAACAATACTCTACTCTGAAAACAATTCAAGAAATCCTCAGTTTCCTTGGATTCGCCAATCAGTTTAGAAAGCACATTCGAAATTATGCTGTTATTGCGAAACCACTCACCAATATTCTCAAAGGATTGGAAAAGAAGACAGGCAATGCGACAATCGCTTTAACCGATGACTAACATCGAACATTCGAGACTTTGAAAACCATGATCACTAACGCTCCTATTCTTGCGTACTTCAAACAAGGACTACCAACCTTTGTAGAAACTGACGCATCTTATACAGGACTAGGTGCATGTTTATCTCACACAAATGCCGTGTCATTGAATATGCATCACGGATGCTGAGACACGCTATCACGGCAGTGAGCTGGAGTGTACTGCTGTACACTGGGCACTTACTGAAAAATTTCGCCTCTATCTTATTGATCATAAATTTCAGCTGATAACAGACAACTATACGACCGCATATATTGTTGTGAAATCAGCTCTCAATCGGAAATGCGTGTGCTATTTGGTGGATTTTGCACAATTCAACTTTACAACTGTTCATCGACCTGGAAAAGAAAACGTGATCGCCGATCATCTTTCACGTTATCCAACACCAGCTGTCTATTTAACTGTTACTGCAAGCCATGAATCGCAAATTTGTGAAAAACAAATCAGAGATGACCTTTGTCAGTATATTTTTCGCCTGCTCAAAGAAGTAAACTCTAGTAAAAATAATTTGTCAATTATACGCAATTACAAGATTGATAACAATACGCTTGTACGACTTAAGGACAATGGATTGAAATTTGTAGTGGTGATTCCAAAAGCCATGCGAGACAAATCATTGATTGCTTGCCATGATGATGTCGGACATATGGATACCAAGAAAACCTTTCACAATTTGCGGCAACGCTATTGGTGGCCACAAATGCGAAAGGACACCAAAATATACGTTCGAATTTGTCACAAATGTCAAATTGTTAGGCCCGTTGCACACACGGCGTTTTTATCCGTAGCGGAAAATTTTCCGTCTACGTCGTTCCAGCAGTAGACCTTACACACACGGCGGAAAATTTTCCGTCGTGTTTTGCGGTTTTCGCTACACGAAAGAACACTATAAGAGGAGGCATCAAAGCAAACGATGTGAGAAATATTCTGTGTAGATATTTTGTTTCAAGTGTAGGAAGGGTTTCCTAGCAGATGTCTAAGATATTTGGATATTCTTAAAACTTTTTCTTGTCATAATTTTTTATCTAATTGTAAAATATTGTTATAACACTAGAAATAAGATACAAGCCTGATGAAATAATTAAAAATTAATGTGATATATTTGTTTGTATATTACTTTAAAAAATTAAATTTAATTAAATTTTGTTGCATTTTAACCCTTTGCGGCACGCTATATTGAAATACAACTGAAATTTGGAAAAAATGTTCTAAAAAGAGTCAGATGTACTTAAATATTTTATGCCCCCAAAAAAAATTCTGCTGTTTTTTTATTTTTACAGGAGAGGTGGGATACCGTTTCTCTCACCATGCAACAACATTTCCTACACCATAAAGGATATTATGCTGAGAGTTATGCAGTATATAAAAAAATCGATGAAAATAAGATATATACAATAAAATACCGTCAAAAATTGCTTTAAAATAAATTTTCGATATATATTATACACACATATATGTAATTACAATTATTTGAAATTATTCATTTTAAAAATTTCCTATTCGTACAACCCCTGACTTTACCAGATCTCAGTTGTCAATTCTATACAATATATTACCTTGGCTTTCAGCAACCGTCGAGGTTTGCACCTATCTTGCTGGAATTTCTAGCTAGACTACCCACAATGTCGTACAATCGCTTTTCTTGGAAGTATGTTCCCACGTAATTCACTTGTAATCGTAATTCAAGTGAAAAATTAACGTTAAAAAAATTATAAATGATATATTTTTTTGTGTATAAAATAAATTAAAGGGGAGATCACCTTAAAACCTTCAAAAAACTCAATTTTTATTATGATTTAATATAAGCATTAATATAATATAAGCATTTTATTATGCTTATATATAAGCATTTTATTCATATAATATAAGCATTTTATTATGATTTATAGGTAAGTACATATTACTAATTTTTTACAGCAATTTTTTTTGAAAAATTTTTATATTTCCTGTATAATACAATACATTTTCCTGAAAAAATATTTTTATGTGAAATATGGTAATTATTTTAGGTGTAGTATAAGCTATGGATATAAGTATAACCTATGGATAGAATATATTCAAATAATTTAATACATCTCTTATAGTTTTTAAAAAAATCTGCGCGCAGTGCATTGACCTAAGATTCATTTTCATAAAACAATAATTTTTTTCATAAAATAATGTCTAATAATCTCCCAACAATCAGTCTGAAAGGGTTAATTAAATAATCTCACTCATGTTCACGAATTATTGTTATTATTGATACACCTGTCAATACGAAAGGTCAAACCACACTCTCGCAAATAACTCTAGGACGGTAGAAAAACCGCTGTGTGTGTAAGCTTGCATAAGGTCACATAGTCCACTAGTTCAAGTTGAGGTTAAAACTTCTGCCGGCGCCAGTGACACTCGACGGTTACACAAACTACCGTCGACGGCAAATTTACCGATCTTTTTTTTCCGCCCTGTGTGCTAGCTCCAATTGACTTCTGTGGTCTGCTGTTGGAACGACGTCGACGGAAATTTTCCGCCAAGGATAAAAACGCCGTGTGTGCAACGGGCCTTAATCGCCGTCCAGCTAACGCCTATGGTTTATTGCAGCAATTGCCGATTCCTATTACACCATGGGAAATTGTATCTGATGATCACATCATCTGCTTACTGCAATCCAAAGCTGGTAACACCAACATGCTCGTCCAGATTGACCATGCCACACGCTATGTGATTGCAACACCTTCTGCATCTCTCGCAGCGCATACAGTGACTGATTCACTGTATCACAACATCATACTTCGATATGGGCCGCCCAGCATGTATTTACCAGACAAAATAAACTTTTGAAAGTTGTACACGTGCAACATCTTTGTCCATACTACATGCGAGATGCGCCAGTTATCCAGGAAGAGGACAGCTCGGAAGAAGAGGAAGAATCGGCTGCTGAAATACAAGATCCAGTAGACGACATCCGGGTTCCTGATGATCACGCTAACCTTACATCGAGCCGCTATGATATGCGACGCAATCGAAGCCCGCCTGACAGACTAGGACAAAATCTTTCGTAGAACTTTTTAGTGTTTACGCTTCAATGTAAATTTGATTATTAATATCTAAATTTAGCATTGAGCGGGGCCGAATGTAAGGTCCATTTTTATATCATATCGCATTACTTAAAAAAAAGTTGTTTGTTATCTTTATTGTAACCTTACTACAAGATGAGTGGCAACAGTAGTAGTTGGTTATTATTAGAACGCTTCGCTTGTATTATGATCGCCGTTGTGTGTTTATCTTATTAAATGTCTTTTTATAATATGCTTCGCCTCAGCTTTAACTTTTAAAATAACACATTCCTCGTTTACTAACCATACCTTATACGTCCTAGACACGAAGGTATTTAACGGCACTTGTAGCGATTCGATCCGAGCACCCTCATTGCCGAAAGCCGACGAGCTACCGATAGGCTACCTCGGGCCCTCATTATGTTATGAACCTGAAGTTTTCCCAAATGAAAAGAAAAAAGCTCTTGTGTAATTAAATGTTCGGATTACTGAAGCACCTTTCTCAGCCAGTACATCGGCCTGCTCATTTCTCGCGTCATCGTAGTGAGACGGATTCCACTGGAATGTAACCTTTTCGTGGACTGCTTTTAACTGTCGATAGCAAGGAGAAAATTTGAAGAATAACAGCACAGGAAAAGAAGCCCTTTCAGATGTAACGACTACTCAGAAATGTAAGAACAACGAAAAGTACTCAGAAAAATAACAAAAACCAAAATCCCGGCGGCAGAGCCGACGGACTTTGAAAGAACAGCCAGTCACGGATCTGCTGATCCGTGAAAAGAATCCGTGATTTGAAAAGCTGCACTTGAATCTGAAAAACGCAATATAATGGTGACTAAGATAACCAAATTATTTTCCATACAATGAAAAATAGAGGCCAGTCACGAATGCACTTATTCCGCAGATAGAACTAACCACACACATATTAGCAGAAGTATTTTTATTTAAACATTTCATTTCGAGAAAGGGTATTTGCAAAACAATTTACACACATAATGCAAAGTCATCCAAAAGAGCTAAGGAAGAAATTGATTTTTTATTATTATTATTAGTATAAAAATCTAACTGAGAAGGTTTAGAATTTCTTAGGGCATTAAGGTATGAAATGGAAGTTTATTGTGGAAGAGCGGTGTGGTGGGATGGATTCTGGAAAAGGTTCGTGAAATCGGGGAAAACAAGGTCAAGGTCAAGGTAGTGGGTTTAAGGAGTACCTAGCGGGATGGAACATACTCCACCTTAACCTCAGATCGAAAAGACTAAAATCGGAACTGGAAATTTCGAAGTTAAATATAGCAAAGCGAAACTAGAATTTTGAAGGCGAACAGCAAAGTCCACGAACAGTCGCTGTCGCGCAACTGTGATCCGAAATTGTTCTTTGCTGGATCGGTTGAGGGCAGAAAGTAGGGGCAATTGCCCCCCCCCCCCAAAAAAAAAAAGCCCGGCGAATTATTTTTCTCATAGCCTAAAATTATATAATCGTAGACCAAATACTAAATGAGTTTAAATTTAAAATACGACGATGTTTATTTCTTATATTCTTATATATATATATATATATATATGTGTGTGTGTGTGTGTGTGTGTGTGTGTGTGTGTTGGTTGAAACCGAAGTCCGAAATAAATGCTCACAACGCGAATGGATCACAGACAAATGCGCCAAGTCCAAAATGTTACATTATTTCGGACTTGGGTCATTTACAAATGATCATTTCGCGTATGGGCAAATCAGAAGTACGCAGAGTACGAAACTTAATTTTATTTCGCACTTTGATCATTCTAAATTGCTCACTTTGCGAATGGGCAGTTGAAGAAGGATCAAAGTCAGAAAACAATAATTTTTAACTCTAATTATTTAATTAAATAAAATGAATGAAAAGATTTAAAAGATCATGTTAACGATATGTACTGACTATCTTAAAAACCTCACAGTTAAGAAAAGTATGTCCATAGGGAAAAAAATGTAAACATAGTAAATAATAATAATAAATGATGCAAAAAATTATGAAAAATGCTCTGTTACTTATTTTTGCAGGCAAAACTGTTATGGCACTTTGAGTTACATTTGATGCCAGTTGATAGGCACTTGCATCTTTGGCTGTCACACTGCTTTCTACAATTGCAGTGGACGAAACCTTGGGAGCTTCCTGATTCCAGGGTAACTGTGGTTCGAAGTGAGTGTATGAAACTTGGAACGTGTTTTTCAGATATGAAGTTGTCTTCAGTCAGTTGGAATTCATTTCTGGAATATAACTTCTCCAATATTCCGGATTTCGTACAGAGTTTGTACAGTCCATCATCGTTCACTTCCATTATCACAGCTATCGCTCTTCCTCTGTTGAGTTCTGGAATCCGTAACACAACGTTCTGACCGACGCTCATGGGAGGAAATTTAGAATCACTGCCTCTTAACATTTCGTCCGCTTGCTTTTTCATTTTTTGGCACAATCAGCTCGTTTCTCTTCAGTTAACTTCTTCATTTTTTGTAAGATTTACACATCAGAGTTTTCAGAATCTGATGAATCAGTTTCATGCTTACTTGCGGGAATGTTGGCCAAAACCTCTTCAAGTTTTTCTTCAGTCTCAAGGTCCGTTGAACAACACAATTCCTGGGGAAGTCCGTTAGTAAGTTGAACACCAAACAGAGCTTCGTATGGGCTTCAGGTGATTTCACGGTGGTAGGTACATTTTTTTTCATTTGAACGATTCGTAAGCCTTCTGCCTACTGACTTGTTTGATTGTCTGCCATCCACGCCATCAACATATCACGAACATCTTGGTTTGCACGTTCGATGGAGCCTTGGCTTTGAGAGTGTCTAGGTTTTCCATGACCAATTTTTGCTTCAAACATATATGCTAGCTCTTTTATGGTTTTATTCGAGAACTCACGGCCATTATCGGACTGCAAAATAGAAGGAGCTCCTATGATACAAAAAATATCCATTAAATTATAAGAAACTTCTTCACCTGTTTTCGTTTTCAGTGGGCGTAAAAAAGGGAATTTGGTAAGGTGATCTTGATAGTTCAAAATGAATTTATAAGAGCTATCAGGCTCTGACTGCATGTCAATGAGGTCAACCTGTCCTCGTTTTCGGAATGCGTTTGTAAGTATTGGTTTAATAACGACTCCCTTGTTTTTACCCTTTTTTTCTCAAGTGACACTGTTCACAGAGAGAAAGATACAGCTTGATCACCTTTTGAGGCACATTACATTATTTCTGTTCTATACATTACGTCCTTTTCCATATATTTTATTTTTTTTTTGTGACCCAAATCCATATGAGCTTTATGAATAACTTAAAAAATTTCGTCATTATGACAAAAATATTTTATGGTTTGGTCCTCCTCTGTCATTTTTTTAATTAATTTTTCGATACCACAAATAGATACTACCTCATACCTTTTTAGTCTTCTGTGGTCCTTAGAGGTGAGGAGCTGCTTGTTTTTTCTTTTCTTCACACTGCTTTTCACTTCCGCAATCAACTTTTCATATTTTTCGAACGGGAAAACACAACTGTTGTCCAAACCGAACTTTCTAAAAAGCCACCCAAAGAGTCGAGAAATTTTCCTCTCATTTCATTTGCACACGTAGTCGTGGCCGATTTAACAACGTCATCAACAGAGGACATCATGAACAGTAGCACTTACAAACGCTAGAACCAAACGAGACTGAGGAATCGGAGGAGATAAGGCAAACGTGGGGTTGTCATAATCGGGCTTGGTTCATTTATCGATGTGAGGGTGTTTCGCCCATCCTCCAAGTGTGAAATCGGACTTGGCTCACTACTGATTTGCCCGATCGCGAATTTATCAAATTCAAGTGCACAAAATCCGAAATAATGTAATATTTCGGACTTGCACATTTGCTAGTGATCCATTCACGATGTGAGCAAATTCAAGTGCACAAAGTCCGAAATAATGCCACTTTTCGGACTTGGCGCATATGTCAGTGATCCATTCGCGGTCTGAGCATTTTTTTCGGACATTGTCCGATTTCGGAGTTCGGTTCCAACATATATATATATATTAAATCTTAATTGAGACAATTTACAGGGGGCTTAGAAATAACTAATTTCTAACGTTAAAAGCCATGATTATTCGGAGTCAATCAGATTACACGCGTCTATGAATGCATTAGCTATAGGAGTTATTAATGGAATTGGATGGCCTTGGGGGGAATCAGGAAAGGAGAATCGCGGCATCATTGCGTAGGGAGTTGTTTTTGGAGTTTAGACTAGGGTTTCGCGCAAAAATTAATTGCAAAGTAAGCAAAGATTCTTCTGGAACATTCGGCAGACATCATAATGAGCATGCGCGATAAGGTTAGACGCCTTGAGGAACAATAGAGTTTCGGCAGAGCGGGATTAGCATTGAGATTGAGCGGTCACGCATCGCGAGGGTTTAGATGATTGCTTGAACAAACTAAATTATGTGCGGATTGAGTCGAAGGTAGTTAAATTAATAGTTGGAATAAACGTGTTGGATATAATTAAATTGCAATCATTTACCACGGCCTATGTTCATTGACTGCAATATTATTAATAAGTATTAAGGAGTAATTAAGAGAGATCTACGATATTAAGAGCATGCTTCGAGCCCAAATAACAGGCTCGTCATATATATATATATATATATATATATATATATATATATATATATATATATATATATATATAACCCTAAGAGCCGACGTTGCCCCCCTAAAAAATTCTGGATTGGAGCCGCCCCTGGCTCTTTGGACCTCTCCTTTCACGTTACGTTTCTCGACACTCCCCACTTGAACTCAGGAGTTCGCATTTTATTACATTAAAAGTCTACACATGACCAGTCTTCATAGTTTTCTTGGACTATTGAATTTTCTTCTCCCACTGAACCAGCAAAGAACATTTTCGAATCACAGTTGCGCGACAATCGCTTTGGAATGCCGCCGCAGGAGATATTTCCCCCTTCAAAGTCGGGGGAAATCCCATCGTACATTGCTATCAATTCGGGAGCTGACAGCGGTACCTTGACTTGAACCGAAGAGATATCGTATTTTCCGACGTATAAGGCGCACCTATAATTTTAAACTCTATTTTTTTAATTTTTCCGTATAATGTGCACCTTCTCTTGACGAAGAAACCTGAAATGTACATGTGCGATGCTCTTAGCTTTTGAAGTCATTCTTTCGAAGGATTTTCCCAGGCTTTCGAACAGTGGTATACTGAATAGACAAGCGAAAAGGGGAACAATATGTGTGTGGGGGAAATGCTTGAGGGAGTAAATAATTCCGCAAACAGGGGGTAAGAACGCATTTCTGATCCGAATGAATTCTCGAAATTAAGAGTCAGATGTTTTCTCTTTCAGAACTCTCTTTCAGAAACATAATTCGATGATGTGCCTGAAGATATAACGGAAGACGAATATGACGAACTATTCATGTTATCCGATAATTAAAATGTTTAAGTTCATAAGGTATGTCATTTCTTTTAAATAAACAGTATTTAGGTACATGTAGAAATCTAATTTTTTTTATGTTCATCTTTTCCTTATTTTTAAATCTATCATTTTTATATCCGGCGTATAACATGCAACCGTAAATTTCGAACTTATTGTTTGTATTAAAAGTGCGCGTTAAACGACGAAAAATAAGCTATGTAATTTGTTATGTGCACAATGAGAGTCGGCATGGGAAATGGGAGGGAGGGAGGAATTGCTATAAACCTGTTTGAAGAAAACACTATAAAGATCGTCAGGCCCTGATTTTCCATTAGGCCCGGTAGGCCCGGGCCTAGGGGCCCCCCAAATTTTTTATTTTAAAAGAAAAATTCCAAATTCATTTTTTTTATTTTATCCTTTTTAATAGCAATTTATTTATATATCTTTTCAAATTTGATTGATTGGTTCATCATATGTATAGTTATATGTATAGTTCATTATATGTATGTTATAGTTGTATAAAAGGGATTAATAAGTTTTTCTGGTTGCATTGTATCGGTGTTTTAATGATGAAGTTAATATGTAGTTAATATGTAGTTATAGATCGTAGTTAACTTTCCAAGAGCTGGTAACGAATATAATTGACACCGATGCCATCGTAAATCCAAGACCACTCACATTTGTTCACAGTGAATTAGGAAGAACAAAATCTTTAACAGCAGCACATTCTCTTGTAGGAGGAGGATTGCATTCATCTACTCAAGGGAAGGCAGACATTTTTTCCACAAAACAGACACTACTGAAGAGGTTCAAACATCAACACATTTTGATTCAGAGAACCTGGAAAAGAAAGCGCTATGCCTATCTGATGTAATTAAAAACAGCACATTTTCCCAGGACTTCTAAATATTCAACTGATGTACAGATGTGTGCTCTTGTATTGATCTATAAGGCAAGATACCTTGGTTAACGTGGAAGACGGGTGTTGTTATTGAAGTGCAACCCGGACCAGATGGAAAGGTGAGGTCTTTCACCTTAAGATTGGCAATGGGGCGATTATTAGAGGATCAGTGAAGCCTCTGTACCATCTAGAACTGAATTATTCTCCAGAAAGGACAGATAACTGTCCTTCTGGGGCGAAGGATGTTGGAGTTTTGATTCCAGCAGCACAAACTTCCGAAATTTTGGATGCCTCTTGTAAACTTTTACAGGACAGAAGCGGAAACGGACAGTAAAGAATGAACCACGGAACTGTGTGGTTCAGAAATAAAATTACGGGATTTTATGTTTTAACGTCTAACACTGTAAATGTAAATATCTAGCTCATGTACATAATTAATGATCCAATAAAATGCATATTTCATAGTAATTAAAGTGTGTTCTTTACATTTTATACATAACATAATTACATACATTTTTTACATATACATAATTAACAATTTAATTAAAATTTTATTCCATAGTAATTCGAGTACGTTCTATAGCGTCAAGTTAATCCTGAAGTAGTGCACAAAGGCTTTTCCTAAGAAGACTGCTTACGGTAAGCCTGAAATTTGATGATCTTACCTTGCAAGATGGAAAATAGAAAGATATGTGCTCCATTATGGCTTGTTAATGATCCGAAGATAGAGCCCCCTCTCCCGCTTTCATTGTAGTTTTATTTTAGCGTCTGCTATATTAAGTAACACCTGCTTCAAAAACTATAATACGTTACATCTTTCTACAACTATATAAAGGTAGGCAAATTAAACTTATAAGTGGTAACTGTTCAGATAATTCCCGAACATGAATTTTAATTTGCTATCGTTAAGCCACATTCCCCAAACATGTAAAGTCTATGTAGTCAAGTAAAATTATTAGTTAACCTAGAAGTAATTGTAATATAATTTCTGTCAATGGATTCTTATGTAAAAATGCCTGAAAAAAACTATGGTGAAAAGTCTACCACTCCCTGGAAGTGCGTAGGCCTAATATGGCGAATTTTTCAAAATGGCCGCCGTACATATTTAGGTTTTTAACCAATAAGTCCTAAAGTATTACAACTAGCTTAAATATGTGAATTAGTAAAATTAAAAGAATTAAATTGCGCAAATTTTAGTATATAACAAGTATTTTTAGTAACATTTTATTAGGAAAAAAATAGCTCCTAAACAATTGTAATCTATTATTGCTATTTGAGGAAATGTAGATTTATGGATTTTAAGTTGGCAGTAATGATTGTTTTGTACCTGCTGACAGTATTGTGTGACATGGTGATATCAATTTTTGTTGTAAATAACTTGTCTAGGTTATGCTTGTGTTCAGTAGTGTTGTTGTAATTGAATTTATGTGCGTTAAAAAACGTTTTGCACTGTGTCTTTCAATCCACTGTAACAAAACCTTAATGGCTTGCATGTTGTCAGAAGAAGTGAGAGCTTTTGGGGAGGCCTTTCAACGGACCTAGTAATTGAACAAGTTCTAATGAAGAACATTAAAGGATATGGCGGAATGATCCACGGCAAAGGTATGACCGAACAGCAGCAGCTTCTGTTGGTAATGTTACATCCAGTGTGTGCTCATGTGAACAGTTGTATGCAAGATTTTTCAGGAGTAAAGCAAGAAGTCCATCATCAACATCTATCCATGTTCAGTTCAAGAATTTCACGCGATAATGATGACACTGAAAAAGTTCGTGATTATGTGGAACACCAGTATATTTTTGAAGAAGACTTAAATTTGCACAATGTAGTAACAGGTGTAACCCATGGCAATGATGTTAACCCAGAACTAGAGGAGGAGGTTGGTAATACAATCGTTAAAGAAATGACACACAAAACAGTTTCAACGTTCTCTTTCAAGAGGAATAAACAAGCTATTGAAAGCAGTTCAGTTTGTTAAATCAAAAGACGAGACATTTATTATTGATCCTGAGGTACTGTTCCAACGCCTATTGCTTTTTGCACAAAGCAATGCTTTAGACTTAACTCAGGTGTTTTGCTACGAGCTCTGCACATATCCTGCTTCCCTATTTGACAAGTGTGGGCTAATGAGGGAGTCAGGGAATCTCAGCTTGCAAAATTTATTCGTGAAAAAGTTGGCCCCCACAGTAGCAAACCTGAAAACTTGCGTTTTATTGTTGATAGGGGATGGTTGCTTCACCAAATAACTTGGAGTCAAGGGCAAACATTTGAAGACATTTTTCTTGCCTATGAGAAGTATCTTCTTAGGAAATACGAGAAGGTGACTGTTGTCTTCGATGGTTATGGAGACATGTTCTCTACCAAATCAGAGGCTCACCAAAAGCGAGCAGGTTTTGAAGTATCACAAGTAAATTTCTTACCATCAATGCAGATCAGTATGAAGAAAGAATTATTTTTTTCTAGTAGCATAAACAAGCAAGCTTTCATAACTCATCTTGCGAACAAACTAGAAGCAGCTGGGTGTTCCGTCAAACAAGCGCGGGCAGATGCAGATCTTATGATTGTGAAAGAAGGTATTTTTTCAGCTCATACACACCCTACAGCAATTATTGGAGACGACACTGATCTCCTGATCTTACCTATTCATTACGTTCACCCTGATTCACATAACATTTTTCTTTTACCCCAGCCAAAAAATTCCTCAAAATGTGAAACTATCTATGACATCAAGAGAATAAGGCACATACTTGGAGAAGATATCTGTTGCCACATACTCTTTGCATACGCAAAGTTTGGTTGTGATACAACTTCAAAACCTTTTGGTCTTGGGAAAAGTGATACAATAAATTGTTAATGAAAAGTGATATAAAGAGCAGGCTGCTATTTTCAAATTGGGGGGGAAAAACTAAGGATGAAATTGAAAATGCTGATAATAAAGCCATGGTATCCCTTTACCGAGGTGGTCCCGAAGAAACTTTGAATGGGCTTAGACTTCGAACGTTCACAGCAAAAACAACTAAATCCACCAGTCATGTAAAACCAGAATCATTACTTCCAACGACAGATGAAAATTCTTTTCACAGCTTAAGAGTGTGCCATCAAATTCAACAATGGCTGGGCAGAACTAATACAAGGAAAGCTAACACCTATAAAGATGTCAAAAGCACCAGCGCCAGACAACTTGATGAAGTTTGTGAAATGTGGTTGTACCACAAGTCAATGTTCTACCCGACAATGCATTTGTAGAAGGCAACGAATGTTATGTACAAGTGCTTGCACCGATTATCGAGGCATCAGCTGCTGCAATTCTGCATGTGTCAATGTTGATGAGGAGGACTAACTAGACCACAACTGCAATAAAAGAAATCACTGTAATATGTAATACGAGTAAAACTTTTTGGAATTGAAATAGCTATGTTAAAAACAAATTAATCACTGTTTTATAATAAATTTTGTTAAGATGTAAACTGTGTTTTTTTTATAGTACATGTTATACTATATTTTTAAGGAAGTGTCCGTGAGTGTGTGTAGTCATAAGAAAGCAAGATGATTTTAAAATTTTACAATGCATTTACTGTTTCCATTGTAATCATGGAAATAAAACAATGTCCATAAGAATTAAATTGGAACTTTTACGGTCAACGGGGTGAAGCCCTAAGAGATGGGACTTTTGAAACACGAATAGTCCTTTGTGTAGCCCAGAGTATTAACTTATCTTATGCTAAATTTCAGCCTAATCGGTTCATGAGTTTTTGCGTTCTTGCGGAAAATATATGACTACACACAAACACACACAAAACCTTCTTTTATATAATAGTATGGATATTTTTTGAAGATGTAAGTGGTTTTCTAAATAATAATACAGCTTATATTTAGAATTAACACTAGTCGTAATTAAAAAATAGGTTTCCTTTCAAAATCTAAGATGATATATGCCTCCATGTTGATCTTAAATTTCAATTCACATAACACGGTGGCTATTTTGGAAAATCCACAATATTGGACCTACGCAGCCCCGCCGGGTGGTAGATTTTTTACCATTGTCTTTTTCATACATTTTTATATAAGAATCCATCAAGAGAAATTATATCACAATTACTTCTAGATTCAGCCAATTTTTAAGCTATTTTTACTAGACTAATGGGGGAAAGCGCGCTCGCTTCTTTGTTTACATTTACTTTTATCGCTCGCACACTGAATTTTAAAATTTTATAAACACTCCATTTGTAACACATTTTTAATCGTCATTGGCCTTATGTGCATAAAGAGCTCAGTTCAGTGTCAGATTTGGTGTGCCCATTGGTGGTCTAAGATCAGTCTCATAGTACGTATACTAAGTACATACTTTATGTATTAATTCTATAAGGTTTTGTTTTTAACTTTGAGACTTATTTTCGAGAACGGCTGAACGTAAAAATATGACTGCGGAATGAAAATTAAAGTCTTAAATTAATGTACACTGTAAATTTTTTTTGTAGGCCAGAGGTAGCCTAGTGGTAGCGTGTTCTCTTTCGGTACTGAGGGTGCTCGGGTCGAATCCCGACAAGCGCCATTAAATACATTCCTGTCTGGGCCTGATATGGGCAAGTTAAATCCGTAGACCGGAAAGTCCTTCTTTGAGGTCAGTGGGTGGGGAAGGTACGATTCCCCCAAGATTGTCACCACTGTGGGTGCTCGGGGAAAATTGAGGTGGCACCTGGCTAAGGTGGACTCCGACCCTTGTGGTGCCATTATAAACCGGAGCCGCACCCCTCAGCCCACAACCCTAGATGGACCTGGTCTAGAATATATTCCAGCCAGGAGGCATCAGAATCATTTTTTAACGTAGAATTGCGATCCTCCATAGCGGTCCTCCGGAAAGCAAAATTTCAGACGCCAAAACCGTTCGTCGTCGCGAGTTATAATTTTGGCAGCGCACCAAATCCAATCTGTATCGCTTGGGCAAGCAGTAAACAGTTAAATGGTATATATATATATATATACCATATATATATATATATATATATATATATATGTATATATATATATATATATATATATATATATATATATATATATATATATATATATATATATATATATACAGTTGGCTTTCTGTTTAACGACGCTCTACTTAACGACGACCTCTATTTAAAGACAATATTTCCCAGTCCCTGCCCCTCCGACGTAAAAAAATTCTATTTAAAGACGACGTTGTTTCTGTTTAACGACGATTTGTTTTACATGATAAATTTTTTCTTCAACATTTTATCTGCAGGAGGGGAACCTTATGTGGGGGAAAACAAGTTTGGTTTCAATAATAGACCCGGAATTTCCTTGATGTTTACAATGTTGCAATCATAGACTTGTTGCAGTGGGAAAAACGGGGGGGGGGGAATCTCGGAAGATCGAATATTCTTTCATAGAGCTCTTAGTGTGGGAGCTGAATCACTCTATTGTCACTACCATCTGTTGTCATGTGACTTACTAACTGTCCGATAGCAGCCCTCTCTCCCTGCTTCCGGGAAGAAGGTGTTCATGTTTAGAGAATCCATGGTTGTGTGTAGGAGCTCATTCCAGTATGAATACGAGGTGAGCAGAGCAAAATTTTATCAAAGGGAAAGCATCTTACGCTACTTGAAAAGGTGAAAATATTGAAGACTGGGAAGAAAGTGTTGGAATAACAAAAGTCCAATTCGCAAGACAATTTCAGCTACCAGAATCTACTCTCAAAAGGCATTTTAGCAAGCAAAGAGAAAATTCTTGAAGCAGCACAAAAATTTGGTTTGGGATCCACATCCAAACGGCAGAAAATTTAATGTGGCCGATCAGAAGAGTTCGATAAGGCAGTCCTGCAATGATTTCATGAATCAAGAGCATCCATTAATAAACAATGCGGCTGACAGTATGAAAATTAGAAAATTTGCGATCTTGGAAGCAATGCACATGATAACATCAGCATGGAAAGAAGTTTCTTCATCCACAATAAAAAACTGCTTTCGCCTTGCTGGAATTCACAAAGAACTTGTAGTGGAACTGCAAAGTAGTGCAATGCAATGTGATAATGTTAGTAGAAGTAATTTTTATGCAAACCCTGTTATTCCAAGTGTTAATATTAATTATGCTGATATCGAAAGTACCATTTCTAAATTTAATGCAGAATCGCATGAAAATATAATTAATTGGATCGACCACTTTGAGAATATGTCAATACTATTTAATTTGTCGGATTTACAAAAATTTGTTATGGCTAAAAGATCATTGGGTGGAAATGCTTTGTTATTTGTTAGAACAGAAACCGAAATTAATTCGTGGCAAAAATTGAGACAAGTCTTGATTGATGAATTTTCTTTTGAGATAAATTCAGCTAATTTACATAATCTTTTGAGTAAAAGGAAAATGAGGGATTCTGAAACCGTTCAGGAATATTTTTTAAAGATGAAAGAGCTATGCAATTGCGGTAAAATTAAGGAATCTGCTTTAATGCACTATGTTATTAAAGGAATAAATGATAGACCGGAAAACAAAACTATTTTGTACGGATGTAAGAATTTATTAGAATTCAAAGAAAAACTTAAAATCTATGAAGTAATAAAGAGTGATTCGGCAAAGAGTAAAGTTTCTTTTGATAGAATTAGGACTAAAACATGATGTTTATTATGAAATACCACAAGATGAAAATATGAGAGAAAATGTTCATACTCAAAGACTTGAATCTCAGAAGACTACGTATCGCCGATCTTTCCTTGACTGGTTTGTTTTGTTAATAGAATTATTTTGTAATTTGCCTGGCTATGATTGGTGTATCATAGGAGGAGTAATAGTGATTTTATATCTTACTGTTGTTATTATTCAAGCAAATATTTTTGCTGTTGTACAAAATGACAATGTAGTGTCACAAATGAAAGAAATGATCGATGAACTTAGAACTTACAACAAAATGGTGAACGGACAGATTTAGCGGATCAACCAGACTATCATATCAGTTCTTTCAAGGTTATCTTTAGAAAATCCAGCTCAGTGGTATAAATTTACGAACGAACTGCAGCAGACGATTAATTCCACATATCAACGGAGCATAGACACTAGGGCGGAGCGTAAAAAAAGTTTTCGATTTCGTTTTTGCTCTAGTGCGGAAAAGTTGGGTACTGGTGGGTAGGTCATGTATGCAAAGTTTTAGGAAAAACAAAAAATATCTTCCGTCTCCATTTCGGCCGTGATTTTTAGCAGATTTTTACCATACAGTTAAAAATGTGTATTTCCATTGTTTTGTATGCAGCTTTTCGCTTTTTCTGAAATAAAATTCCGAAAAAAACCCAGAACTCACCACGGGGAGGTGGCTGCATTGCGAGTTCCACCCATCCACCCAACCATATCGGCACTTAACTTCTTTGCCCTTTCAGTTATTCCGGTTTTACTCGGTACTCGCATTTGGTTTCAAATGATAGCATAGCTTTTCTCGACTCTGTTCGGGTTCTAACTAAATCGTCACGCTTATTTTCTCCACACACAGCCACAGAAACCTCTGTTACTAGTTTCACGAAACGTTCAACACTTTGGGTGTGGCAAGGAAATTTTAGGCCTCCCAGGTGTTGAGCTACAGACTCTCCACTGGAAATCAAATGTCTCAAATCATCCTCTGTCAATTGGGGGTTCCGTCAAATTATATTTCTGCCAATCAATAAGGTCTATATATGAAACTGTCTCGAAGTTGAGTGACGGAATGTTGTAGTGTTTGATTACTTCCTTTTTTTCCTTTCTTGCTCGTAAAATCCTTCGTAGTCCAAGTTCTCGAACGGACTGTCTGTCGTCTGTGATCATTGACAAAATTATTGCTTCCGGGTGTCCGAAATAGCCATTTCTCTGGATAATGGGATCGACCACCGTCTCTAAATCGTTTTTAAGAGAGCGTGAGACATTTATTGTCTTTCACAAATTTCGTGGACCATACGTGCAATATGACTGTAATTAATTAGACTGTAAACCACATAGGTGGGTACACTTTCATGATGAACTCTGCCAGAGTTTGAAGTTGGTTTGAAGGCTCTGACGAGCTAATGTATAAACGGTTTATTCGATTTGCAGTTATTAGCCAACGTGCATGAGACATTTTCCCAGGGTGCTTTTGTGACAAACTTGATGAGAAGTTTCTATTTGTGACAGCTTGACAAATATCCCAAAGCTATCGCTTGTGTGTGCTAAGATCCTTTATGTCGATTTTCGGAAATTTGCTCGAAATGTCTACAAATCTCACAACTGGGAGGTTTTTACAATTTGCCAATGCTTTCCCAGTAGGACCAGAAAATGCATTAAGGCCACTCGTTCCACCATCCAAATGCTGCACTAAATGTCGGAGTGGCAACTCATTTGCGTGTAACTGGCATATAAACCAGTGCAAGGATTTCCCAATGGCTTCCCCAGAAAGGCGAATCATGCCGATTTTATAGCCAGTATTAACGACTGTTCCATCGCACCCTATTGCTACTAGTTGATGAATGTCAATATTCTTATTCTCCATGAATTGCAGCATCATTTGAGAAACACTCAAAGCTGATGATGAGGTTAGTGCTATGTGTCCAAGGTACTTGCTTCCAGGTTCCTTAATCATTGTAACGTGTTCTTCCAGGACTCTTTTCTGGTACATCTTTCCCCCTACGCTCTCTTGCGTTAGAGTTTTGTTCTTCCTTCCGTCAAAATAAAGTCCCTTCAGTGGTTCCAGCTGTCTTTAATTTCCTTGCTGATGTTCTTTCTGAACTTTCCCCTCTCTCTTCTTATTTTATGTCTATCAATTACAATTAAAGTGTCTGTTTCGGTAATCATCCCCAAATCTTCCAAAACAGCGCTTGCAATGATGGATCCAGTCCGATCTGAAACTCCGGTTCTGTCACAAGCTATAGATACTGCTGGGTATCAGATTGAACGTAACGTCTTTTTACCTTCAGATTGAGTCATCCTGGATGTGGATGGGGAAGGCTACAAGTAATCGTGTCACTATCGGAGTTATGTGGATCCACGTCAGAATCTGGATCACGAAATATGAGCCTGGATGGAGTAACAGATGGCGAAACGTTTATTTTAAGACTTACTGCTTCTATCCCTTTCTGCTTCCTATCGGCTCGTTTCCTCAGCTTTCAGTTTCTTTTAAGTCGACTGCTCCTATGGACATCTGCCTAAGTGCCCGTTGGTCTATAAGAAAAGTTCTTTCCATTTCAGGGATCCTTTTATGCTCTGGGCAAGAACATTTCTTAAAAGAAACACACTTACATGAAGAAATGTTGAACAATTTCCGTGAGCCTTTCACGAAGGTTTTAAGCTTCGCTTCTAAAGATGTTGTTGACAATGTTTTCATGCCAAAATATTTCTTTACCTTTCTGCACGCAGTGTGTCAGCTGCTGCCTTTCTGTATTAAGTTTCGAATTACCTCTGTATTTTATTTAAGAACAAAATGACGAGTTGCATACAAAACAATGGAAATACACATTTTTAACTGTATGGTAAAAATCTGCTAAAAATCACGGCCGAAATGGAAACGGAAGATTTTTTTTCCCCAAAACTTTGCATACGTGACCTACCCACCAGTACCCAACTTTTCCGCACTAGGGCAAAAACGAAATCGAAAACTTTTTTTTTATGCTCCGCCCTAATAGACACAACACCTTTTGAGTTACTTTTTGGTACGAAGATGAATGTAGGAGGTCTGAATAAACTCAAAGAAATGATCGAGATCGAATTTCAAGCTAATTCTGAAGCTCAAAGAGATGAACTGAGAAAGCATGCAAAGCAACAGATTTTTAAAATCCAAGAAGAGAACCGGAAGACGTATAACTTACGAAGAAAAGAACCACAACCCTGTAGAGTTAACGATTTAGTCGCTATAAAAAGAACTCAGTTCGGACCACACTTGAAACTAAAATCGAAATACTTAGGACCCTACAAAATCATTAAGGTTAAAGGAGGCAACACCTATGACGTGGTCAAAGAAGGAAATCACGAAGGACCTAACTGCACGACGACATGCGCTGAATTTCTAAAACCATGGTATATCATACCAAAATATTAATGAAAAAACGTATCATCTCGAAAAGAAAATATTAGACTGTATTTTTGAAGACGAGAAGACTGCATTTTAAAGACGAAGTGACGAAAATGACGATTAAAGACGAACTGACTCATTTTTCATTTTAGAGCTAAGGCAATAAGCTCTATATGTTTCAAACCTTTGTTTCTTTTCAGATAATTTTGTACTTTTTCAGCCTTGCTGTTGGCTGGGTGTTTTTTTTTTTTTTGGTGTTTTTGTTTTTGTTTTTGTATAGTTGCAGTATCGTCTGGAGGGCCAGTCGTGTGCAGGAGGGCCGTGTGTGGGTTCCTGAGCCTACATCGGTCTGTGATACCTTCATATTTCACCAGTAGAGGACACCGTTATCCGTTTGTGCCGCTCCAGCTCAACTAAAGAAGTGGAGATCTGGCAACCCCAGTCAGACGTTGGACGGAGACGAACAATGACGCGCTTGTCTGTTAGAATTAGACGACTGCTCCTTCATTAGTCTATAATGTTATTAATTAACGACGTTTTTTTGTAAATATCTTTTGTAAATAATAAGTTTTCATTAAATGTTAGTGTAGTTATAATAGTATTTGTTTTAAATCACCGCACGGTTATCCTGACCCACATCTATACTTATATATAAAGAGAGAGCGATTTTGTACGTGGAGGGTAATCTCCAGAACCACTGCACCTACTTGAAAAATTCTTTCACTTAATCCTAACAATCTCCATTGTTACCGCTACTGTCCTCTACCGCTTTTTGTGCCGAAGTCTTCAACGATCCTTAGCGTGGTGCTATCGCGGTGATCTTCTGTTCTGACGATAGTGGTTCGAACCTAGCCGTTCTCCGACACGCCGTTTTCTTTTAAAAAATGTATACTTATATATAAAGAGAGAGCGATTTAGTACGTGGAGTGTAATCTCCAGAACCACTGCACCTACTTGAAAAATTCTTTCACCGTTTGAAAGGTACATTATTCCAGAGGGACATAGGCTATATATTATGTATATCTGATCAGTAGAAATAAAGTTAGGGGCTTAATCCTAACAATCTCCATTGTTACCGCTACTGTCCTCTACCACTTTTTGTGCCGAAGTCTTCAACGATCCTTAGCGTAGTGCTATCGCGGTGGGCTTCTGTTCTGACGATAGTGGTTCGAACCTAGCCGTTCTCCGGCACGCCTTTTTCTTTTAAAAAATTAACTTTAATTATTTACTAACGTAATATTAATTTGAATATTATTTTAGGAATATTATTTGAAAAAAAATTTAATATTATTTTAAAAAAACATTCTTTACTTAAAATCCTTTTTTATTTTTGTATTTTTATTTCATCTCTTATCCTCTCTCTTTTAAAAAATTAACTTTAATTAATAACTATAGTAATATTAATTTGAATACTATTTTAGGTGCTTAAAATAATTAAAAATACATTCTTTACTTAAAATCTTTTTTTATTTTTGAATAAAACTACGGTCTCAAGCACATCTCTTTCTTTTAAAAAATTAACTTTAATTAATAAATAACGTAATATTAATTTGAATATTATTTTAGGTGCTTAAATTAATTAAAAAAATTCTTTACTTAATTAAAATCCTTTTTTATTTTTGTACTTTTATTTCATCTCTTATTCTAATTTTGGGATGCCAATGTGTATCTATACTTGTATAATAATATACAAAGAGAGAGAGAGCAGATTTTGTATGTGGAGGGTAATGTACAACTTTTGTACATTAAAATGTACCTTACATCTTTTCCTTTGTCAACCGCAGTCAAGTAACCATAGCAACACCCTTTAGCTTACGGGGTCCGTTTTCTGAAATCGCTCTTTACAACGGGAAAATGGTATCTACTTCCTATCCCCATTTTACGTGGGGGACATTCAGCGTGGGGGTCAGGGGAAAGAGTCGTTAATTGCTTTCTTATTGCTTTCTTACTATTGAAGAAGAATTTCAATAGTAGTTCATCGGTACTCCGTGCCTCTTTCATCTCTCAAAAGGTTGAAAATGGATGAACCGCGGGTGAACCGCCCTTCTGATGTCTCTCGCCTGAAAAGAAATAGCCTCTAGCTAGAACGACAAAAGATTATTATTCAGTCCTTTTCGGCAAGATTGACCCTCCGTTCCCAGAATGTCACCCAATTGTTCTTTGGGGGCAAAGACGTTAGGAAAGTCACAACGATGTGGAATTCGAGACTATATCTCTGCCGACATCACACCGTATTTTTCGAGAGTATATGCTTCGGATATATGCTATCCCACCCCGTAAGGAAAAGGTTTAATATTTTGAAGATTCAAGTAGAGGAGGTATTGATAAATACAAAAAGGATTTTTGAAACTGGCAACGTTAAAGGGTTTATTGAAGAAAACTACATTTGGAACTACGCTTTTTATTGAAAATTTAAGGTAAAAAAAGATTAACAATTTATTGGCTATCAACTGGAAATTTATTGGTATAATATTTTGTTCAACCCGGACAAAGTCGGGACTGGCCGCTAGTATATATATAAATGAATGTTTGTTTGTTTGTTCGTATTTTATGCGCTGTCGTACCGTTCATCCGATTGCGATGAAACTTGGTCAACTTATTGCTTGAACTTGCGCGAAGGTTATAGACTATTTTCATCAAGCTACGACGTTCCATTCCCGAATTATGTTAGAAGTATCAACGAATATTGAAAATCGCCAAAAAAAATCGCCAAATTTCCCAGCACAGGATATGAGACTTCTCCCCGGATATTTTTGTTCAAAGCCATTGTAACATTTCATTGTTGCCAATTAAATTATAACATTTACATAAAAATAAATAGACATGAATTAAAAACGTGATTTATTCATATATTGGCGCATGCAAGATTGAATTTGATATATATCATGTACGTAGCAACGCCGGAATGTTTCTTTTTAAAAATGGAAATATAAGGATGGAAAGTCATTCATTTTCAATGAATGTGTTATCTATCCATTTCATGAATTGAAACTATCCCAAGCTACCTGTTCAAACTCAAATATACTGCAGGACACGTTGACTTAGGTAGAAACACGTGCGTTTAGCCTTGACGCGATGATTTATATAACTGAAGTGACATTGAAACATAGCAGATGATTTAGCTTTGAGAAAGAATTACAATCATGAAATACGTGTATATTATAATTAAGAAAGTCTGAAAGTGGCATTGAAACGTAGCAGACGATTTAGTTTTGAGAAAGAATTCCGAGCATGAAATACGTGTATATACTTTTTCTATAATTCTCAGATTTGCTGTGTTTTAATATTGAATGTGATATCAATCCATTCAAACATTATTGATTCTTTTTCTATAATAATAAATCCATTCAAACGTTATGGACTAACTGTAAATTAATGCTTTAAAATGCCCAAAAAGAGGAGAGCAACTTTCAATCCTGCAGAAGTAAGGGACAAATGTCAAAGATTGTAGAGAAAGGAGTAATGTGATGAAAAAAAACAGAAGAGCGCGAAGCCAACAGAATTCGAAATGCAGTTAGACGCACACAAGAATCTGAAGAAAAAACATTCCCAAGAGCTCGAAGGTAACAGAATTCGAATTGTAGTGATCCGAAGCAGTGAGACTGATGAAGAAACTTTTAACGCGTCAAACATACGATTGTCTTCGAGCTTCAACATCGAAAGGAGAGGAAAGCGATGAACAACAACAGCACCGACAACAAACTAATGCTATTTGCTACCGCAAAAGAATTTTAGCGAAAACTTTAGAACATCATAACATGAGGCTAATCATTGAAAAAAAAAATAATAACAGAAACTGAATCTCGAGCGAAGCCGGGTAATACATCTAGTACAGCGGTTCCCAACCGGTGGGTCGCGGAAGGGTTACAGGTGGGTCGCGACTCGATCCTAAAACTAATAAATGGTCTTTGTGTACTTTTATAATTGTAGTTTTTATCTTCACCTAGGAAAACTTGTTAGTGAGTATGAAACCACTTGTTGCATATATTGCAAACATATATCTATTGTTAAATAAATAACCTTTGCTACAAAGTGCTTATATTTTGTCAACCATTTTCAAATCAGAACACAAATTGTTTATCAATAATGAATCTGTATCTTCAAAAAAGCATATATATATATATATTTGCAATATTTGATGGTAAATTATATATATGTTACGGTGAAACACCGAAATCTGGAGAATGTCGACTTTCACCGGTGAATGTCAACAAACACATAGTCGCTTGGTGTATGTCCGAAATATTTGCTAAATACCCTTATTTCTGACTTACACCAGTAAATGTCGACATTCACCATGCACTAATGGTGAATGTTGAACATGTCCGAGATTTATATTTCCTTCTCCGTAATTCAGTCGCGATAAATTTTTCGCCTCTCTTTCTGAGAGGAATGACTAAGTCAGAATAAGTCGGAATGACTTCAGTCAGAACTTGATGTGAAGACCTGGTAGATTGCAAGTCCTCTTCAATATTTTTCTTTGGAATATGGTTTTCGGTATGACCACCGCTCAAATTTTTTTCAGAAGTATTACCAGTTTCTTCAAGCTGTTCTTCGGTTTCAAAAGTATTGGCAATTTCTTCAAGTTGTTCTTCGGTTTCGGTTCGCTAGGCAAAAAAGACGATGCTATGCCTCTTTTCGCTTTAATGCCAAACATGGCTTCATAAGGACTTTGGTGTATTCCTTCGTGGTATGTAGTGTTCTTGGCAAATTGAACAAATGGTAAACCTTCTGACCATTTATTTGTATCGTTATCGTTCATCCATGCAGTTAGCATATTCTGTATATCCTGATTGGCCCTTTCAACTGAGCCTTGTGTTTGACTGTGACGAGGCTTTCCATGAACTATCTTAACATCTTTCCACATAGCGCATATTTCGGATATGACTTGATTACTGAATTCTCTACTATTATCTGATTGCAATATTGCTGGAGCACCAAATGTTAAAAATATTGGAAGAACGTGATACGCTACTTCTTCCGCCCTCTTAGTTTTCAAAGGTCGTAGCTGGACAAACTTAGTTAAATGATCTTGATACACCATTATGAACTTATATTTGCCATCTCTGTTTGACTGCAGATCTATCAGATCAACTTGACATCTTGAGTTTAACTCAGAACTGATCATTAGTTTCACAACAATACCTTTCTTAGGTGCACTGTGTTTCATTTGACACTGTTTGCATAAATTTAAATACAACATTACAACTTCATATGTAATATTTTTGTATTTATTTTGCAACTCTTTAAGCATACGTGTTCTTCCTCCGTGGCCTATTCTGGTGTGAATTTCATATAGTATACTGAACAATTCCTCATTGGTAACATAATACTGTATATTCGTTTCTCCTGGTTTTAATGGTACAATTAACTTCTCTTCATCATTAATTTTTAAAACGTCAAAACGTTTTAATCGTCTGTAATCCAAAGGTGTGTTGCACTTAGTTTTAGCAGAAACCACTTCAGAAAGTATTTTAGAGTACTTTTCTTGAGAAAAATAAAAACAATTGTCTTATTGTTTACCCGCAATTAATGCATTTAACTTTTCAAGAAAAAGATCACGATTCACTGCAGTATCCATTCTGTATAAATTAGGGTATCGGAAAAAAAAAAATTAAGAAAACGTTGCTCTCACCATCAAACCTTGCATAAGACTGACAAAGCTGACTGACTCCAAGCAGAACAAAGGATTTGGCGGGAAACAGCCAGTTGCCTCTTTGTCGGCTCCTCTCTTTTCGACCTCCACCAGAGCATATCTGTGATTGTCGACATACACCGGTGAGGGTCCGAATGTACAAGAATGTAATGAAATATTCGATCTTTCACCGACGTATTTGGTGTTTGTTGACATTCACCGGTGAAAGTCGACATTCTCCAATTTCGGTCTTTCACGGTAACATATACATAAGGAAGGGATACGATACAAATAAGGTTTATACTGCACCATGGACCGATAGACCGTGGAGGTATTCCGATAGGGAAAGGTGGGTCGCCAGCTGAAAAAGGTTGGGAACCACTGATCTTGTATATATATATATATATATCAGTTAGAGATTTTGACCACACGTGGCAATCAGTTAAAAGGGGACAGTAAACCTAGACTTGCGAAAAATGCTAGGAAATTGACCGGGTTTTCATAATTTTTAACATGTTAAACAATGAAGCAAATTTAACGAAAATATCTGGAATGTTAGATCAAAGATAACTTTTTGCAACAAAAATACCATACTGATGTAAATTATTTAAATTAATGAGGAAATCGTAATTAAGTAACATGTTGTTTTCCTATTTTCATAATTACCATGTGTCAATGCGCACATGATAACTGATGTTAATCTTAATTTTTTTTTAATTAAACACACTTTAATTTTAAAAAAATTGGCTTAATATAGTGACGTAGAATCTTTTAGTTGCCTTCAGTTTCAATACTTATAATTTACAATTAATTTTTAAAAAAAATTTTTTTCATAAAAATTTTCTCATAAAACCTTTTGTAATACTTTTATTGCAGAAGATAACACTAAGCTATGTAGAAGGTTAACATTAACGTGTGACGAAAATTTCAAAGCTTTATCTGAAATAGTTTTGTAAATATCACGCGCGCAAAGTCAGAAAATCATATTTTTAGATAAAGGGATTTCAAGCCAAAATTTTTCACAAAAAGAGTAGTACCAAATTGTTCAGAACAAATCTGGGTATAAATTCATATAAAAAACAAAAAAATCATTTTGATAATTTTCAAGGTATTCTGTCCCCTTAGTTGATTTAAGTTAAGTCTTAGTTAAAGTTGTCTTAGTCAGTTAAATTTGATAAAGAAAGATACAAAGACTGAAATGTTAAGTTCAATAAGTATTTTACTTCGTAAATTAAAAAGTTTTTGTTATTCCGAAAATGAAATAAAATTTGCTCGATTTCGAGCAACGGGGCCCCTAGTAAACTTCATAATCTTTAAAATAAAGAAACTGAAACTATAAAAAAAATCATATGCATTAAACTAAATGTTATAGGAATAATGAAATAGTTTTAACTTAGTATGATCAGAAATTTTTCCGTAATCAGGAAGAAAATTTTAGTTTGAGCGCAGAAATTTTTAGTTTGAAAAAGTTTTGTTCAGAAATAAATTGCCAAACTCATAGAAAAGAGAAGAGTTGGGAAGGTGAAATTCATTCTCAAAAAAAGGGGATAGACAAGATTTGTTATGAAACTAAATATTTAGTTGATCTGTAAAATAAGGAAAGAGTTTCTCGGTAACGACATCTCTTTAACTCCCCATAGCTGGAATCATAAATAGTACACTGGGAGATTAGGAAATTAAAATTGACCAAGACAAGCGTGCACCTATTCCTTCCTGCAAGTCTGATTGAGAGTGTTGATTCGCAAGTTGTAAACGTACACATTTACGTCAACCGGAAGGAACTTTAAAAGGGATGAACAGGATGATCAGTTGGCGAACCAATGTGTACGAAACCTCTGAAACGCTTTTCCTGTTCTCGTTGGCTAAATTATGATTTATCGTTTTATTCAACTTCTTTATATATATAGATATACATATTGGCAACTTAAAAAGTTCCTGTCACTGCGTGATATGAGGTCACCCTCAGGCGCAAAAATGTTTATGTTTCTCTCTCTCTCTGCACACACACACATATATACAGAGACTCTTCGCACATTTTTTAGACGATTTTGGTAAGCGGTAATAAAAAATCGTTTGCTGCAAAAGAAATAATTGCAATTGTACTATGTTTTTAAAAGTCAAAATTATCGTCTGCGGCTTGAAAGTTTTGTTTTTATTCAAAATGGCGTTTTTAACAAAGCAGTGGTTCGAAGGCTACATTTATGCTCTTTCCGAAGAGAAATATGCATACTCGTTATCAAAAAAACGATGTGAGAGTCATGGTTTTGTGATATCTAAAGCGTCGATAGGTAATGCAGTCGAACCCCTTTATAGCGAACCCGGTATATAACGAACTCATGGATATAACGAACGAAAATTTTGGTCCCGCCGTTTTCCTGTTGTACGTAATTTAATTAGTCTTGTGTCAGTTTTAATGCAATCGATTTTAGTCAATTTAATTCATTAATGATCATTTTTAATAGATTTTATCATTTTTTAATACATCATTATTGAATACACATTACAACTAATGAATTATACATTTTGTGAACTCTAACATTTTTCTTAACGGTTCGGATATAGCGAACAAAACCTTTGGTCCCTTGAGGTTCGTTATAACGGGGTTCGACTGTATCGTCAACAAGAAAGGAAAAAACGTCAAATTGGAGCCTCAAGTGGGACAAAAATTCCAAACAAGTATCCAAGGAAAAAACGGACATCTTCGACTATTACAAAGGTACGTTGTTTAATGTTAAAAGAAAATCCCCCTAGTCAAAGGACAGTTGCAAAATCATTAAAATGCTCGGTGTCCACTGTAAACAAAATGATAAACGTTGATTTCAATCTTAAGAAAGCGAAAAAACGCAATGTGCATCGTCTTCTTCCAAATCATATCGCTGAACGCAGGACACGCTGCAGAATTCTATATGAGAAACACTTATCCAAAGAAAAATGGACAACAATTGTCACAATAGATGAATCATGGGTGTATTTAAATGATTGCAACAAAAAAAGAGCCATTTATTATCATAAAAGGGGAGAAAAAAATTTAAGTACATGGTTCAAAGAATCGAAAGAAAGTTTTTCTAAGGGATTCATGATTGTTGCTGGTTTTTCTTATAATGGCAAGTTAAAAATAAAGAGAGTGGAAAAAAATGTCAAGATTAACTCCAAATACTATCAGGAACATATTTTATCGCCAATTTTTCTGAATGAAATACCATCGCTTTACCCACAGTGCCATCAATCTGTGAGACTCCATCAGGACAAGGCTAGCAGTCACACATCAAAATCCACTGTAAATTTCCTAAAAGAAATGGAACAAAAAACTGGTATCAAGGCCATACCCTTCACTGATATCCCTACTAAATCTCCCGATGTATCACCTATGGATTTTTGTGCTTTCGGACTTTTAAAATCTGCATTATCCAAACGTCGTCCCAAAACCCTTACAGGAATCTGGAAAGCTGTTCAGGAGGAATGGGATAGAATACCTCTTCTGACACTTCAAAAGGCATTATTATCCTGGAAATTGCGGTGTCGAAAGATAGTTCAGAATAAGGGATGTCAAATAGAACATTTAAAACACAAGAATTTTATGTGATTTAGTTTTGTGAATACAATATACATCGTCTAAAAAATGTGTGAACAGCCTCTGTATATATATATATATATATATATATATATATACAGTCGAACCTCGTTATAGCGAACACGGTATATAACGAACGAAAAATTTGGTCCCACCGTTTTCCTATTGTATTTAATGCTAATTTATTCTTTTATAGCGAACCTCCGAAATCTTAAGATTCGGCTATAACAAACCTTTTTTTCAGTCGACTACTGAATTTTTTTATTTTTTTATTTTTTATTTTTAAACTTTTTAAGAATGTTGAAGTTACAACGAATGTTGCAGAAGCAAAGAATGTTGAAGAACAAGATGATAAAGATTTACCTATCGCGATGTGGACAGAAAAGCACAAAATTTCAGCATTCACAGATTGTGACATGCAATTGCTCGAAACATGAAGTCATGTGATGATGAAATCATAACATGAGAAAATCCGACTGGAAGACATTGTGGAAGAAATTACAATGAATCATTCTGAAATCGAAGATTCTGCATCTGATGCTGATGAAGAGAAACACATGACGAAATCCCCACCATCTCAGATGCTACAGCAGCGATGCATGTAAATAATAAGTTCTCGTTTCTCGTTGCACAAACAGTGGAAGAAAGAGTGTTGGAGTCATTTGATGTACTGGACAAAGAAATTCATAAAATGTTTTTGAAATCGGCTGTTTTGTGGGGTGGCCGTGGAAAAGGGGTTTCTTCCATAATATTGACTATTGGCTGCATGGACTCTTGAATCAGTTCTGAATAAAATATGACCGTTTAGAGGGGAGGCTGGCTAGAGAAGTTTCACTGCAAACTAAAGTCTGCAATTTTTTTTGTGTTGTCATGGTTTCAATTATAGCAAATCCGGCAACCACTTTGTTTTCACTCCGTATTTTATTACATGCACCATGTTTACGAGCACGTGATTTATGTTTTTTTTTTTTTTTTTTAATATTAAGGGGATCATGTGGAACAATAATGTAGGTAAATAATATAATACTTAGGTTTTAAAAATCTAACGTTTTTTGAATTGTTTAGGGCAGTGGCGCCATCTTTGTTTACGAGATACAAATAAAGCTGGTTTTTAAAAACATGTCTACATTTTTTGGTCGTGTGTGTCGAGGCGGCAACGGAGCGCCATGGTGGGGGTGTGGAGGCCGGAGGCCGCAGGGGTCGTATAGAATGTTAGATATTGCCTTGTGAAAACTACTACCATCCGTGGACTGACTTCAATCAGTATTCCTGACTTCAATCAGTAATTACCTGACTTCAATCAGTAATCAGCCAAGGTAATCGATATAACTGGTTTTAATCTGCTAAAATTCATTCGTACAAAACTAGGGTCGTCAGTTTAGGTAATAAATTTAGTAATATTTTTCCCGAATGGCAAAGAACTTGCATTTTAAGAACAAATGTCAATACTGCTTTTGATTCTGATGCCGGATTCAAAGTAGAAAGTTAAGTAAATCTCTGCGTGTCTCCAATAGAAACGTGACATTACACAACAGATAATTTGGGTTGCAGATTTTCACCTGCCTTACCTTATCATTGACACTTTGTTTGAACACTTGTTTGAACTAATAAACGCTGTTCGATACTAAGACTTTCAGACAAAAGACACGGATGTAGGTATGAGATCCTACGTTGATAGGCAAAAATTATCTACCCATACTCGTGATTTTCCGTATGATATTCAACTGTGACAACTGCCAAGAAGATTTATCTGTTTATCTTCCCGATTCGCGTTGGACGTAGCCAACACAGAAATTTGCTGGGAGATAAATTCGTTTTAATTTTATCACTGAAATTCGCTGTCTAAGGATAATTTATTTTTCTTGAAGACTAGTCACAACAGTATTTTTTTTTAAAAAAAGGAATTTTTTTTAATAAGTTTTTGACCGGTTTGCTTTAATTATTTTCAAACTTGAACAAGGTTTATTCATACAGAATGTCAGAATATATGCGCACAGTCTTATTGAAAATATTATCATTCAACATTGAATGATTCTGATCATATTGCTACAGCTATGTTTTGACAGATTTCACTTAATTTGCTAAAGTTCTTGCAGAATTACGTTCATTTTGTATCAGAAAGATGATAAACATAATATGATGCCAAAATAATTATATTGAAGGTAGGATTCATGCTAGGTGTTAAAACTGATGAACCTGAAAAATTCTAAGTACTAGGCAAAGATACGAGAAACATCAACAAGGAACTCGAGAGCTTCGATATAACTGGAAAAACCGAAAAACATATGCTAGCTATTACAGTGAACTGCAGACGATCCCAACTGCACCTGCTGAGCCCGAAAGAGCATTCTGTGCAACAGAACTTTTTGTAAGACTGAGTGACTGTAGCATTGGCCACTTAAAATACTCCATTTTTAAAATCATACTATTAAAAATTCGGTAAATTCCTAATACACAATCCACGTCCATTTAGCCACTTTTCCCTTCATCTTCTTCACGCCAATGCCAGTATTGGATTTTTTTTTTCGACCAATGCGGAGGCACTTGTCGTGAAGACATTTGCCTATATAATACACCGCAGTTTTGCTGGCCATTTTATTATGGGGCACCATATACTAGGTGGACCAGAATTACCCCCTATGAAGGGACGACACAAACAAAGGCATTTTAGTGGCGCGACGCCGGGATTCGATCCGAGCACCTTCAGCACTGAAAGCCAGCGCGCTGTACCTTAAGGCCGCCACAGGCCCAGTATTGGAATGTGAGCCTTTCACGCAACACCGTCAAGAAAATCTATCGCTAACATCATCTCATGGGGTCAACTTTATCGGTAACTGACAATTCGGACATTCATACAATTTAGAAATTAACCATACGATCCATAGAAAAATCCAAAACACTCTTATCCTCTGCATCCAAACGAAGGAAAAGAACCCCCCCCCCCCAACAAATCCATTTTTTTTTCGGGTCATTTCAGGCGCCGGAGGTACACCGTCTATTAGCAAGTGGAACTGCACAGAGTGAGTGGAAATTCGAAAAATCCGCGCTGTTGTTCTTATTCCCAATCCCTCCTGGTCTAGCGGTGCTAGACCAGGTCCATGAGCCCATAAATCCCCAGAAACTCCATTAATAGGCGAGGATCGGTAATATAGTCCTCCCTAGATAAATTTAAGCAAGTTAGGATGTGGCCTGCTCAGTATTACACTTTTTACAAGTGGGAAAAGTTTTGTTTTTGCGATTAAATTTTAGGCACCTCAACTGACCACTGGGAAATCGAGATTGCAGTCTGCTCATCTCTATCATCCTTGAAGATAAGAGCTCTACCAGGACACTCAGGGCAGACACCAAAGTACTAGTCATGGACAGGGGATGATTTCCAAGTACTCTGGAAAAACGATCTTACTGAATAAATCTCCAGATAAGGAAGAGCCGAAAAAATTTCAGGTAGTCTCCTCTAACGGAACTACCGCGGGTTATTAACGTAGGATTACTTATCGCTTGCTTACCTCTCTCTTTCTCTCTTTTGTTTTGGTGTCTGACGCATTTTGGTATCTTTTTGTTTAACTTTTTACTGCTACTGGCTTTGGCGCGCTGCCAAAATTATAACTCGTGACGCAAGACAATTTTTTTTCTCTCCGAAGGACCGTTATTGAGGAACGTAATCCTACGTTAAAAGAGGCGCTAATCTAAAGGGTTTAAACAAGGGCTTAAAAAACAACCAATTAGGAACGATTATTCAAAAAGAGTAAAAGAAAAAGAAGTTGCGAAAGGATAATTAAGAGCGGTTAACAGAAAACGATGCAAGCGTATTTGGCGTCGATATCGTTTGGCGAAAATCATCCAACACCTGGTAGACCCAATACCCTGGACCAGGCATTGGGATAGATACCAAAAATTTCATCCATAATAATGCGTGTTTTCAGGTATTGCGAGGATACAATTTCTGAAATAAATATTTCAGCGACAAAAAATAATGTTTGATTATTTCTGCAAGTAATGGAGCAGATGTCAATAAATGATTTGCGGTTCAGACATCCTCTCGTTAACTACGCTGACGACTTCATGCAGCATTGCGCAAGAGTGGCCAAACTATAGCTCTATCTAACTTTCCTTTGAGGCTCTTCGCTAGAATTTTGGAAACTTGTGCCAGAAACAAAACACCCAAAATTAAAATGAGCGGCATGTCGGATAAACTCCGTTTTAGGTCCAACTTACTGGTGTGAATCCTTGTATTTTACAAATAGGTTGATAAAAAATAAACTATGCTCGATGTTGTAACGGCATAAAATGGGCAGTTAATGTTATTGTCGACAAATCAACAATAATTAACGAATAATAATCGACAAATATTGTTATGATTCAGTTAAATGTTGATTTGTCGAGAAATCAACATTTAACTGAATCGCTACGAACTGCAATAACTCAAAATATGCCACATTTGAATAATTTGGCAAAACAATTCAAAGAAAAATAATTATATAAGCTATTGAAACTATTTAGGAATCTAGAAATATTAATAAACAATTCGAATGTTTGAAGAATGATATTCGTAATAAAAACATTAGAAAAAACAACGTTTAAAATTTCTTTCATAAAATAAAAATAACATTTTTCTGTTTTTGGCTTTTCTAAGTACAGAGTACGACAGAATGGACTCCCACATTTCTGAAGGTCACTGGTAAGGGAGTCGTGGGGGTAGTTTTTCTAGTTGTCAGTAGACACCATGAGTTGGTCCGGTGAACATCGCGGTTTCGTTATCGAGGCGTTCTTTAAAAACAACAATTCTGTAACTACGATGGAAAACAGAGGGCGTTAGGGACGCGCTTCGGGATCAATGCAACTAATGTCGTTCCTGATCGAAAATCAACCGAGCGATAGGTTTCAAACGTGGCAGTAATAGGGTTTCTTATTACCAAGGAAACCAAGTTGTCGTCCGCGGAACAATAGAATATTTGAAAATGTGCAACGAGTCCGTAAGTTCGATACAGTCGAACCCCGTTATAGTGAACCCGGTATATAACGAACTCACGGATATACGGAACGAAAATTTTGGCCCCACCTTTCTTATTGTACGTAATTTAATTAGTATTGTGTCAGTTTAATGTAATGGATTTTAGGCGATTTAATTCATTAATGATAATTTTTAATAGATTTTATCATGTTTAATACATCATTATTGAATAAACAGTACAACTAATGAGTTACACATTTTGTGAACTCTAGCATTTTTTTTTAACGGTTCGGGTATAGCGAACCACCGGATGAAGCGAACAAAACCTTTGGTCCCTTGAAGTTCATTATAACGAGGTTCGACTGTAGTGAGGAAGTGGCCTCTATTTCCCCAGAGATGACCAACAGAGTAATGGAAAACTTGAGTGAACGGCTTCGGCAGTACATCACAAATAACAGGTGCTACCTGAGTGATGTAATTTCAAAACCTAGTGGGGAAAAAAAACTAGATGGTTAGTACTTTTTGAAAATATAAAGCTTTTTTTTTCTGTAAATTGTTTCGTTCGTTTTTTTATACCCTTTGAAATGTAGAAGTCCATTCTGCCGCACCTTGTATGTATAGACATTCTCAAGAGGATATTAACACTGTTTATCTTTGCCACTCCTGAAATAGCGGAGAGCAGCTGATCAAAACATATTGGTAACGTATCGATAGATTTTCAACGCATGATAAATGGGCATAGGAACTAGGGATGCGACATCGATAACAAAACATCGATGTTTTGAAACATCGATATTCAATATTAAAACATCGATGCTAATAAAACATCGCCCAAAAACCATCGATGTTTTTAAACATCAATGTTTTAGAACATCCATTTTTTAAACTGGTTAGTAACCTTTTTTACTTCGGTTAGTCGTGGGGGGGGGGGGGGAGGGGTGATTTAATTTTACTCTCTGATTCGGCTGACACAAATGACAAAAACTTGGTTGTTTTTTGCCTTGGGCTACATTGATGACTCAAAATTCTCGTTGTAAATATTGCCATGTTTTGCCTTTAAATGTCCATATAAATTTGTGGTATTGCCAGAAGTTTTGAGGGACTTAAGGCAAATATTACATTTTGCCAATTTGTCAAAGGTTTTGCAAAAATATTTCCAAACGGTACTTTTGGGGGGCATATTACTAATAATATTAACGTCATCTTATATAAAACAGAACAAAACAAAAACTTAAATGGCTGCTCTCGTTTATATACTATTTATAAAATAAAACCCCATGGAAGGTTCTGGAGTGTTTGTCTGTTTGCTAAGGAATCGTTCCCTCTTTTGTATTCGTCCTTTTCAGAATTCCAACTTACATTTACTGAGTGTGAAAATTATGCTACGTGGTAAATTTTTTTATTATGGTACTTTTTCTTTAAAAAAACATCGAGACAACGTAAAACATCGAGCAAAAAACATCGATGTTAAAAAAACATCGGCTTCAATAAATCGATGTTTAAAACATCGATGTTTTGAAAACATCGACATCGATGTCGCATCCCTAATAGGAACGATGAGAAATCGGATACTAAGTGAAGGAACATTTATAGATGCATTATTCAGAGCTCATTTGCAGTTTGTTTGATTTTTCCTTCGGAGTTGTCCTCACATTGCATCGGTGAAAAAGTAAGCCCAAACATAACAGGAACGCAGATTTATGAAATCCACACTAAAAATTAAGAAACTTGGTGTTCACGTTATGCGTATTCCATTGTCCTTCGGCCTATGTTACTTTACGCTGCTCCGGTTTGGGGCTCAGCAGCGGTCACTCACATCCAAAGACTGCAGTCTATTCAAAATAAAACCCTCCGACTAATTAGGAAAGCCCCTTGGTACCTCCGTAACAAAGTTATTCATAGAGATTTGGCAATAGAGCCCATTAGACACCATATCAAAGAACTCGCAATAAACTTTTATGATAACCTATATGCAGTAAATAATGAAGACCTAATTATCCTCCCATATTATGACCCTAGAGAATTTCCCAGGCGGCCTAAGGCCACACTGATAATAAAACCTGGGCTTGTTCCCATTCACAACAGCTAACTTCCTTTCCCTCTCCTTCCTTCAAACTAGGGATGCGACATCGATGACGATGTTTTCAAAACATCGATTTATTGAAGCCGATGTTTTTTAACATCGATGTTTTGTGCTCGATGTTTTACATTGTCTCGATGTTTTTTTTTTTTAATGAAAAAGTACCGTAATAAAAAAAATTAACCACGTAGCATAATTTTCACACTCAGTAAATGTAAGTCTGAATTCTGAAAGGACAAATACAAAAGGGGGAATGATTCCTTAGCAAACAGACAAATGGCAATTAACACCAATGAACCAATCAGAGGGCTTGGAATGTTCCTGACACTCCAGAACCTTCCATGGGGTTTTATTTTACAAACAGTATATACAAGAGTGCATCCATTTAAGTTTTTGTTTTGTTCTTGTTTTATATAAGTTGACGTTAATATTACTAGTAAGATGCCTCACAAAAGTACCGTTTGGAAATATTTTTGCAAAACCACTGACAAATTGGCGAAATGCAATATTTGCCTTAAGTCCCTCAAAACTTCTGGCAATACCACGAATTTATCTGGACATTTGAAGGCAAAACATGGCGGTATTTACAACGAGAATTTTGAGTTATCAATGTAGCCCAAAGCAATAGTGATGGGCAAAACGGATCAGTAGAGAAATCCGGATCTTTGGGAACCGTTCACTTTACTGAACGGCTCTGAACGATCCGTTCATCGTTCACTAGAAAGAATAAAGTCTATATATATATATACAGTAGACGCTCGTTAATTCGAACTCGGTTAATTCGAACTTTCGGTTAATTCGAACTAATACAAAGGCCCCAAAAAACTTGTATTGGAGTTAATGTTAAAAATATCTCGTTAATTCGAACTAAATTTTGATCAATTCGGTTAATTCGAACTAAAAATTTGAAAAAAAAAATTTCTTTTTCCTTAATTAACGGAGAAAAACACACGCTGTATTTATTATTTTGTGTGTCAAAATCACCTGTATTTTTTTCTATGTAAAGAGGCACATGCCCGCATTCCTAGACTATTGCATTTCCGCTAAACATTAGTGGCTATTGTCCTTATCAGTGCTTAAAGGACAAAGCGATTTTCCGCATTTGTATCGATGTTCTTAGAATTTCAGAAAAACCAGTCTTTACTACAGATTCTAGGGAGCTGCGTCAGTTATGCCTGCAGTGCAGACAAGTTAATGTTATCTAGTTTTTCTTCCTCAGTGTGTGATGTGAAAGTGTAAAAATTCAGGATGTCTACGCGTGGAAGGTACAAAACCCTAATTTTGGAGACATAGGTAGAAATTTTAAAGAGAGTAGAGAATGGCGAATGTAAAACAAAGTTAGCAGCTGACTATGGAATTAAAAAAAAAAATCTTGTCAACTTATTTGAAAAACAAGGAGTCAATTTTAGATTCATGGGAAAAATCGAAATTTGCTAGAGGAAGGAAACGCATGAGAAATGCATCCCAAGAATATCTAGAAAAAGCTCTACTGCTATGGTTCCAGGATGTTTATATCTCGAAATTTTCCGATAAATCGACCCCTAGTGCTGAGGAAGGCTGATGAATTGGCAAGTCGAATGGGTATTGAAGATTTAAATGCAGTGATGGATGGCTTTATCGATTTAAGTCAAGGCACAATATTTCTTATCAAAACTGTAATGTGGCCAAAGCTCTGATGTAAACGAAGACGTATGCACTAAATTCGGTACGAAACTGCCAGGGCTTTTCTCTACTTACCTGCCGAAAGATATTTTTAATGCGGACATAATGGAAAAAGCCATAATGGACTCTATTAAAACTCTGAATGCATTTATTCATATGGAACCTTTCTCTGAAAATGAATTGAAATGTTTACTTCAAATCGAGAAGCTGGCTGAACAATGTAGGCATCATAAACAAAACCAAACATCCACTTTACAGTTTTTCTCCAAAGTGTAATTCGTATTTTTAATTAAAGTTTACTTTCTACTGCATATCTTCTGCTTCATTTTATGATTAAGGCAAGTCTGTATTGTTTTTTAATATTTTAATTTTATATAACATAGTATAATATATTTTCCGGGGTTATACATACTAGGAGATTTTTCTTCTTCAGTGATACACTTTTAAAGTTATATATTTTCTCTTAACATCGGATAATTCGAACTTCGGATAATTCGAACTTTTTCCGAGAACCTTTGAGTTCGAATTAACGAGCGTCCACTGTATATATATATATGTGTATGTATGTATGTATGTATATATGCATATACATATAATGTTAATATATGTATATATTATATATATATATATATGTGTATATATTATATATATATATATATATATATGTTGTTGTTGTTCCTAATGCCCCCTGGGCATTCTAGGCTTCGGGCTGAAGTGTGCGACTCCGGTTTAGCACCACAAGAGTCGGAGTCCGTCTTAGCTAGCTGACAGCTTAATTTTGACCGAGCAGCCCCCATGAGCGACATCTTGGAGGGGGGGGGATCGTACCCTCTCCACCCTTCCTGCCCTCATAGAGGGACTTTCCGTCTTTGGATTTAACGTTGCCCATATCCGGCCTAGATACGGAGGTATTTAATGCGCGCGTTCGGGATATATATATACATTATGAGTCAATTTGACCTCCTAGATTTTATGTCAAGAACTAGTTCTGTTTTTTATTTCCTTTAAATACTTTTATTATTACATATATAGTAAGTAATTATTAAGTGAAAATGTAAACTTGTATGAATATAATAACTTCATTAACTGAACATATTCCTTGTTTTAAAAGTTGTATTATTATTTATATTAAAAGATATACAAAAAGATGTATATATTTAATCAAGAGGGGATAATTTTTTGTCGTTATTTCAAACGCAAAATAGGTTTACCATCCTAGGTGTGTATCTGATTATATGTTTCCTGTGACATAAAAAAAAGTTCTTTCACACCGTAAACCCAAAAAAAAAGAACCAGATTTTTAAAAAGTCATTTTAAGCAGTTTCTAAGAGGACATTTTTTTAAGTTACTCGTTCAGTACCTTAGACGAACCTTAGTCGTTTAATATATGAAACTATTAACATTTTCTTCAACTTAATTTTTATTATTTTTCGAGAATATTTCATTATGTTTGATTGGCCGGCAGTAATGTTTCATTTTGATTTATTTGTAACTAGCTGTTTACCCGACAATTTCGGGTATTTTTTTCCCCGATTTTTTATTAGACAGGAAAAGGAAATGAATTCTACCTTTAGTGCTTAACATCGAAGTCATTTTATTTCTCCCTCCTCTCTCCCCCCATTGCTGATGGGGCTGAACTTGTACTTAAGTAGCATCGGGAGTGTCAGTATTCCTCTCAGCGACCCCGAAACCTATGGATTCGACACTACTCTCGATCATTTTGGAAATTTTATTTTGCACCCCTTCTTCCCCCCCCCCCCAATACAGATGGGGAGCTGAACTTGCCCTTTAGCGGATCGTGAGTGTCACTAATCATCTCAGCGACCCCGAAAACTTTTGATTAGACACCACTCCTCGGTCATTTTGGACATTTTATTTTTCATCCTTTCCCCCCTCCCCCCAAGCTGATGGGGCTTGAACTTGCCCTTAGACGGAATCGTGAGTGTCACTAATCATCTCCGCGACCCCGAAAACTATTGATTAGACACCACTCTCGTCATTTTGGACAATTTTATTTTTCATCCTTTCCCCCTCCCCCCCAATGCTGATGGGGGCTGAACTTGCCCTAAAAACGGAATCGTGAGTGTCACTAATCATCTCAGCGACCCCGAAAACTATTGATTAGACACCACTCTCGGTCATTTTGAACATTTTATTTTTCATCCTTTCCCCCCTCCCCCCCCCAATGCTGATGGGGGCTGAACTTGCCCTTAAACGGAATCGTGAGTGTCACTAATCATCTCAACGACCCCGAAAATTATTGATTAGACACCACTCTCGGTCATTTTGGACATTTTATTTTTCATCCTTTCCCTCCTCCCCCCCCAATGCTGATGGGGGCTGAACTTGCCCTTAAACGGAATCGTGAGTGTCACTAATCATCTCAGCGACCCCGAAAACTATTGATTAGACACCACTCTCGGTCATTTTGGACATTTTATTTTTCATCCTTTCCCCCCTCCCCCCCAATGCTGATGGGGGCTGAACTTGCCCTTAAACGGAATCGTGAGTGTCACTAATCATCTCAGCGACCCGGAAAACTATTGATTAGACATTACTGTCGGTCATTTTGGACATTTTATTTTTCATCTTTTCCCCCCCTCCCCCCCAATGCTGATGGGGGCTGAACTTGCCCTTAAACGGAATCGTGAGTGTCACTAATCATCTCAGTGAACCCGAAAACTATTGATTAGACACAACTCTCAGTCATTTCGGACATTTTATTTTTCATCCTCCCCCCCCCCCCCCCCAATGCTGATGGGGGCTGAACTAGCCCTTAAACGGAATCGTGAGTGTCACTAATCATCTCAGCGATCCCGAAAACTATTGGTTCGACACTACTCTCGGTCATTTTGAACATTTTATTTTTCATCCTTTTATTTTCCCCCCCTTCCCCCCCCCAATGCTTCATTTTGGAGGGGGGGCTGAACTTGCCCTTAAACGGCTTCGAGAGTGTTACTATTTATTTCAGCGATCCCGAAAACTATGGATTCCACACTAATATCAGTCGTTTCCGTTTAGTTTTACATGGCCCCCTCCCCCCTAGTGGTGCTAGGGGTATCAACCCCCCCCCCCCCAGTAATTATTACCATATTATAAGTCATATGTGTACCAAGTTTGGTTGAAATTGCTCCAGGCGTTCCAGAGTAATGCTGAAACATGGTATATACATACATCCGTTACTACATATTATTAAATGGATGAATTTGTATTTTCCACTCTACATCAATCGTTATATCAACCGCAACACTGAAAACGTAATTCATTACAATAGACTGCTTATTTCACCGTTGACTTATCCCCACCCCCCACCCCGATACTCAGCAGCTGGCCAGCAAATCAATCACCGCTGCCCGAACCAGTGTTGCCAACCTTTTCGAAGCGCCTCCCCCTAGCGCCATCTCGAAATCCCCCTGTTTCCCCCTAACGCCATCTCGAAATTCCCCCTGTTTCCCCCTAACACCAACTTGAGATCCCCTAGACCTTCCTAAAAGAAATTCTGGTTCCAAATAGGCATCCTGTTTGAGAGATAAATTGAAATAAATAGAAAATACACACATAATGAAATGGAGGTTTATTTATATTTGACATATGTATGGAACTTAAAATCTATAAAAAAAAAACTCGTCTCGATTGTACATTACGTCGATTTTTCTAATTTAAATTTCGTCCCGATGTCCAGGATATATACGAGTATTTCATCAAAGACATAGGTCTGGCTCTCTTTTTGTGCTTTACTATTGCCTGGCATTTTAAAGTCATAACATATTGACGTTGAACAATTTGAGCATACAGTGTGGAAGGAACGATTTGACACATGAACCGCAGTTCCTTGTAGAGGTAAACCTCACCATCATAATACTTTGAAGTACTTTGAGGGACCACTTATTTCCGTAATTTATTTTTAATTACTTTGTATGTCGAAAAAGCACCGTTCGACACTTGCGTTTGAAATGGGTAGTGTTAGTAGCGGCCATGGAAATTTAGCGATATTTTCAAATCGCTTTTTTTTCCCCGCAGAATCACAATCTTCAAATACTTCTGAATAAAACTCAACAGAATTAGCTACATTTGACCACGATTTATTTTATAATTGATTCCATTCTGACTCTACATCATTTTATTGCCGGATAAGTGAGTTCGATGGAATTTTGCATGAAAAAGGCCCATTTGCGACTGGGTGCACTTGAGATAATGCAACTTTTAGGATGAAGATTGGAACATCGTCTCAGAACATATAAGTTATCTGGTAATCGTTTTGAATTTCTTGAGCCAAAGTACAAAGAAATTTCTTACATCTCTCTTTGACATCTAAATAATTCTTTCTCCTTGGTATTTTGTGCAATAGAATGAAACTCAAAGCCAAAAATACATCGCTGATGTATGCATTAGATGGGACTGAAAATCGAAATCCGCTAATTCGCTGTCACCCAATTTCTGTTAGACTAGATGGCACAACGAGTTTTTGAAGCAAGCTTTTGAACATCAGAAATAGGTCTTCGAGCAATTTACTAGGTTCCACGTGATCGCTTTGGAAAAGTAAATTCTATTGGGTATACTTTTAGTTCAAATTTTAAAAAAAACCAAAAAAGCTTTGAAACGGCAATCTTTTCATAATGTCGTGCAATTGTTCAAGCCATATAACACTGTATTCCGATTTAGCAATTGAAAATAGCAGTTCTAAATTCTTCCCACGATCCAGTATTGTGTTTATAGCCCCGGATCGTGCAAGCCCACGAGTCCCACTAAGACCTTGGATTTTTTGTTTTCCGTTACCATTTAGGGTTTCGTACAGCAACTTATATTTTTCAACGTTTAGGGCTGTAAGAAAACCAATTGGCGTCTCTCGTACTAGAAATTTCTAATTGGCGAGGCAATGTCGCCGCTGCTTTTTCGACACACAATAAAGCGAATGGCAAAACACATTTCATGACGACTACGTCGCTTATCTCGCTTTTAAACAAAGCAGTGACGGAATTATGTTTGCCAACATGACATTCGCTCCATCGACGCCCAATCCCGGCATGTTTTGAACCCTCAAACCATCTTGTTCTAATTGAATTTAATAGCACTGTGCACTATTTTTGCATCAGCATCGATTATTTTATTTAATCTGTAGAAGGTTGTGATCACTGTCTTTTCTTTTAATGAACTTTAAATCTACGCTCCTAGAAACCCCCATAAAAAAAGTCCCCCATAGAGAATTCCCCTAAAATAAGGTAACTTCTAAAAAAATGCGCCAAAAATATGTACCCCCTAGAAAATGACCCTAATAAAAATGTTCCCCCCTAAAAATACCCCTAACAAAATGTGGCCCCTAAAAAACGCCCCTTTTCATTAATTTACCCCCAAATTTAGGGGCAAAACCCCCAAGTGGCAACACTGGCCCGAACGTTTCTCCAAAGACGAATCCTGGTCGTTCACTAACAGATCTATAGCAGATCCCAAGGTCGGTCTTTCAGAGAACCGGGTCATTTTGAAAACAGATCTTCAAAAAGAGCCGTTCATTTTTGAAAAGTCTTCAAAAGAGACGGCTCTTTTGAAAACCGTTATCTTCAAAAAGATTCGAATCTGAAGATCTACATCGGTCTTTCGGTTCCGGTGAACCGATGTGGGAGCCGTCAGATCCGAGACTACTGAGATCCGGATCAGTCGTTCATTTCAAAGAGCCGTTCAGCAGCGATCGGCTTCTGAGCTGAATTTACCATCTCTACAAAGCAACCAAGTTTTTGTCATTTGTGCCTGCCCAATCAGAGAGTAAAAATTAAATCACCCCCTCTCCCCACGACTAACGGAAGTAACATATGTAGAGATTACTAAACCAGTTTTAAAAAATGGATGTTCTAAAACATCGATGTTTAAAAACATCGGTGGTTTTTGAGGGATGTTTTATAGCATCGATGTTTTAATATTAAATACGAGTTTAAAACATCGATGTTTTTGTTATCGATGTCGCATCACTACTTGAAACCCCCACTCGCTTGACTACTTCTGGTTTCCTAACTGTCACTCCGAACAATAAACCACAGCTCCATTCATGTTGCTCCGCCCACTGACTCATTTCCCATTAGCTTCGTAGAATTCGCTGCTTCGTTCTCATTGGATCTCTGTCCGGCCATCATTACTCATTGAATTTTTCTCCATTGTCTTAGGTTAAATATTTTTTCCAAAATCCCCTCTCTCTTTTATTAAGCTTTTCTCTACACCCCAGTTATCCTTTCATTACCTAACAACCTACACTGTTAAAACTTTTTGCAATTTAATTTAATTCACTTTATTTTTCTCCTCTCTTTCTTCACACCATTCTCAGTACGATATGGATAATCTTTAAATTACTGTAGCTTCATGGATAATTCTTTAAAATTTTCAGTTTAGAAAAACTGCGCGTCCCTTGTTGCGATAGTTACAGGTAGTGTAGAATTCTTAGAACTACTAACGTTTGGAAATAGGCTTTCAAATTTAATTATCATACTCTCAAATTCAGGAGTTTCTCTCTATTCTAAAAAAAAACTAACTGCCGCTGCCGCAGCCGCCGCCGCTGTCAAAAAGCTTGTCACGCGTGTCTCCTCCAAACCGCTGGGGGTATGGGTCGAGACCGATACCAATCGATGCAGAATAATGTGGGGAAGAAAGTTAGACCTGTCTCATATTCGTCGGACTTTAAGTTTTATTTTATTTTATGTTTTTTGGGAAAATATTGACTTTTTCATGTTCGGATTACGATAACTCGCCAAAAAATGATCGTAGAATTTTTTTTTTTTTACAATCTAAGACTACAGACATTTCTTCTTCAAACAAGACCTCATTTGTTTAAAAATAATTTAAAACAGACTGATATTTTTATTAAAATTGAAAACCCACTTTTTGGAAAAATTTATGCGTTTCGAGATTTATAAATTCGATGCTCTCAGACTTATTATGTTACAAAGAAAATATTTATATCAACTGGAAGATGAAAGCTTTCTCATTCATATAAACTTCATTTCAAGTCTCTATCTTAAAATTTCGATTTTTAATTGAATTTTAAAGAAATACTTCAAAAAAAATCTTCTCATTCGCTTCCTTTGCAGAAGGACATGAAAGAAGATCCGATTTTTCACCCATCTTCATCCGGGCTTATACCCCCATCTACCCGGGCTTCATCCATTTCGCCGGGAGGGGGGGAAGCTTCAACTGTAAACAAATGAATGACTCAATCGCTGTAAACAACTATTGAGTCATTCATTCACTTGATTCACCAGAGGAGCGAGCGTAGCGAGCCTAGGGGCGAAGCCCCTAGTATATTAAAAAAATAATCTAACTATTCGCTTCTATTTGTATATTTTTATGAATTTCTTCATATATTAAAGTACTAGCTCAAAACCCACACTTCGCTACGGAGTACATTCATATTAAATACAACGGTCAATGTGTGCAATTAAAGCCAAAAAAAATAAATAAATATATGTATATATATATATATATATGTATATACAGTGATTTCCGCTTATAAGAATCACGTTTATTATTACTGTTTTTGATTCTTATAAGCGGTTGATTCTTATAACCGAAACTTCCCTTTGGACAGGCACACATACACAAATATATACTTGTACATATATATAAACACACAGGCACATATATAATAATTTACATTAAATACTCTTAATTTACGTTATTATCATTTATTAAAATTATTTTTATAATTTAAAAAATACTTAATTTCTAAACAAATACTATAAACCTCAATTTCTAGACCTATAAGTAACAACACATGATTATAAAATTCAACAGAGGCAGCTTCTCTTTGACTACACTTTGGAAGAGCATCATATTAATTAACAAGTTCTGTTTTTCAGAAAAACTAAGAGTCTTCCTGTGTTTATCATATTGAATTCGACTATCAAAAAGTTCTACACCTAACTGGCAATTTGTTAGAAAACTAAAGTGAATACTAGCGACGCTTATGCTTATTACAGTCTCAGACGAAGATTCACTTTATAGCTTACGTTTCACGGTTTGATTCTGAATCAACACCGTGAAACGTTTGATTCAGCATCGGTTCATCTGATTCAGCAAAATGGATCCGTTTACGTTCACGGTTTGAATGCTGAATCCACTGTCCCGTTTGAGTAAGTGATGGTGGACACTTCGCGGAAGATTTATGTGTTTCAGGGTCCAGAAATCCGCAAACCAGGAAGTAAGTGGTGGGAAAAAAGAAGTGCCTGTCTGGAGAAAGCGAAAATCGGACCCGGGCGGGTTAGATGCCCCTGAGTTAAGCTAATAAGCCAGTGTTTAGCAAAACGTATAAGGAGAAACTCTATGTTATGTCTAAAGGAATGTATTTTACGACTGTTTTCCAACCCAAAGTTTTATCAATCTTTCTTTTCAAAAACTTAAGAAAGAATTTCGTACCTTTTGAGAGTTCAAGTGGCATTTTTTGGAAAAATGAAAGGAAGGCGAAGATTGCAAATGATTCTTATAACCGGTGGATTGATTCTTTAAAGCGGAAATTTTAACATGGAAATAATACATTTGTTTTGGTTTTTGCGATATTGATTCTTGAAACGGTGATTCTTATAACCACTGATCACTATAAGCGGTGGTTACTGTATATAATAAATACGACGATCAATGTATACAATTGATGTAAAAAAAACAAAAAAATATATTTATAAAAAAAAACGCAACAGATATTTTTATAGACAAAATAATGTAGAAGAAAATATTCAAGTTAAATCTAATAGAACATACTAAAGAAAATAGTACAGTTTGAGAATCATATCTTTTACTGTCTTTAATATTTTTTTTTGATAATGTCCAATTGTCTTCCGCATTAGCAAGAAAAAAAATATTTTTTTTGTCTATTTAGTTGTTATGCACGTGACGATAAATTTATTTAAAGTACCAGAAAAAGAAATCACGTGATCAGCATTTAATATAATAAATTCTGAAAATTAATCTTAAAAAAATCACCAAAAATCAGAAAATGGAGGTAAAGATTCGAAAAAGATTTCATTTTAAAGGAATTTTTATTATCTTTCTCATGATATAAATTTTATAACCCTCAAATTATTATTTTAAATGCAAACTTAAAAAAAGTTACAAAAACAGCTTAAAAATTTAATTTTAAAAAATCTAAGAAATTTTTTTCAAAAATCTGTCTTAGTGCACCCCTACACTATAAGAAGAATCGCCATGCAAAATTTCAGCCCTTTAGGTCCAAGCGGTTTGGTCTGCGCTTGTATGTCAGTGAGTCAGTCAGTTACGGAACTGTTTTATATATATAGATTGATATTTTCGTTATCAGTTAAAAATTTCGTATTTTTACTCTCTCGTTTTGAGGCGGTCGCCTTGTGGCCTCACCCATGGGGCCAGCTCTGATTAAATCGAACTTTTTAATAAAATTTAACATGTTTATAATTTTCACGTCACATTTATTCATTACATACATATATATATATATATATAAAGCATTCTAAGACTAATTAGGTAAAAGATGTACAATTGTTGTTCGAATTCGCGTGAACCATAAGAACAAAACTTTTTGAACTGTCTACTGATGTTCGTTTTTTCTTGTTCCGGCTAAATTTAAGATACATTTTCCTCCGTAAAACCTTTTAAAATAACTGAAAATGTTAATTTATTTATTATTAGAGCAATAGCACTTGGATATACATCTATGCACTATTATATGCCACTAAAATACAAGAAAACAGAAGAAACAAAACACGAAACAAAATGGCATATAGACATCTTGGAGCAGAAACAACAGTCTAATTAGGCTGATATCCTTTCGTCCGCATCAGTTCCCTAGCCTCTCAATATCTGCCATTAAGTTACTTGATAATGCGGAGCCCAGTGGCAAAACTGAAAATGTTGATGCTGCAAAGTGCACGATTTGAGGCGAGTTCACATTTACACCACTAAAGTTCTTGAATCAGCAATTACTTTTTTACATGTTTTTATTAACTCACTTTCACGTTTGTGTGTTTGTCTAGTACAAATCTTGCAATCGATTTTTAACTAACTTCGACTAGCTAGACATTTAAAACTTGTAGAATAGCTCAGAAAACGATGACAATGCATTCTTTTGATACTTTTAGCCATCTTTAAGTAGGATTGAAATAATTTTAAGTTAATTTTGTTTTGTAGACAGGTGCAGCCATCTATCAGCCGGGACGGGAACGAAAAGTTAAACGCAAGTTAACTTCCAATTAACTTTATTTTCTTTCAAGTTGATGGGATAATTAAATCAAAAAAATTTTGAAGTATTTATCTATATATATAAAACATTTCCGTAACTGACTCACTGACATACAAGGAGTGTACTAAGAAAGATTTTTGAAAAAATTCTTCTTAGATTTTTTAAATTAAATTTTTAAGCTGCTTTTGTAACTTTTTTTAAGTTTGCATTTAAAATAATAATTTGAGGGTTATAAAATTTATATTACGAGAAAGATCATAAAAATTCCTTTAAAATGAAATCTTTTTCGAATCTTTACCTCGATTTTCTGATTTTTTGGTAATTTTCTAAAGATTGATTTTTAGAATTTAATTTATTAAATGCTGATCACGTGATTTCTTTTTCTGGTACTTTAAATAAATTTATCGTCACGTGCATAACAACTAAATAGACCAAAAAAATATTTTTTTCCTTTCTAATACAGCAGACGATTGGATACTATCCAAAAAAAATAAATATCCCTTACGATTTATATATATATATATATATGAAATGTCCGGATGGACATCTCATGAAATTGTATCTTGCATCGTGGCCGGAAAATAATATAGTCGGCTTCAGGAACAAACTAATTTATTAAACAGTAAAGCAACACATCTTACTCGCTTCGAGTCAGTCCAGCGTCTCCCGCAAAAAGCGCCAAAATAGAATTAGGTCAGAGAGGTTGCCAGAATTGGCGGAGGAAGTTAGTATGTGGGAAGGCGAAGCGTTTACGTCAAGACAAGAAGGACGGGTTACCATGGCAGAGATGAAGTACAGAATGGGCGATTATAGGTAGTTAGTAATATTACCACAGAATATCCCCCCCCCCCCAATCTAAAATGGATTGGAGCCGCGGCCGTCGACTCCAAGACACTCCAGATAGTGAGAACTTGAAAATTAGTAGTTAGAATATTAGGTTGAAGCTGGCTCGAAAATCACAAATTTTTATGTTAAATTGTACAATTAAAAGACATAATAGTATGAAAAATGGCGTAATTTTAAAAACAAATAGGTGGAGTAAAATAAAAATGTAATGGTATACTTAAATGAAAACACTAACAACAACAGATCTAAAGATGTTCCAAATACAAATACAAGTAAAAAATTGTGCATGTCTCAGCCCCTGACATGTGTCACAGTCTGAAAGTGTTCCGAGTCCTGGACGGGTACAGTTCAACTAGTTGAAAAACACAAAGTAATTATTATTCACAGTCTTAGTCGTTGAATAATGTTTAGTTCTTTTGGAGATCTCCTGGGTTGTAGTCACTTTTTTAGAAAATAATGTTCTTTGTTGTTTATTATTATTACGTTTGACATTAGTTATTGACTTTTCTTTGAGCAAAACACTATCTATATTTTATTTTTTTTCTCTAGATCATGTACACAAAAATATTAAAATTATTCTTTCAGCAATTAGTAGAATAAATTTACCAAATGCTGTCAAAATTAACTTTCAACATCAATACCAAATGTCTGGTACCTGATGTTGCAAAATTCGAACAAAATACAAATTCCAACAATTGACACTAACATTCAATTATTGTGAAGAAATAAAAAAAAAGCAAGACAATACAAACATAAATTTGTGGTATGTGACCTGTTGTGAGTACATCCTCGTGAGCGTTTACCAAAGGGAAGGTGCTTCCAACCTGAAACTCAAGTTGAGCAAACTGCACAAAATGAAAAGGGGCAGGCAAGTTTCTCAAACATGAGAGGGAAAAGCAACTGTTCAAAGGGAACATTTGAAAAGTGCGAAGAGACAGGGAGGACAGTGAGTGGAAACCCCAGTATAAAAATCAATAATATTTATCTAGTACATAGTATTTTTCATATAAAATGTAGTAAGCTTCAAAAAGTTTTAAAAAAAATATGTGAGTTTCACTTACACTCACGGGGGGTTTCTTCAAAATTAACTAGGATGGCGATAGGACAGGAATGCTAAAATAGAAAGATTAAGGATAGCTGAACGATTTACATATTGGTGACTTATATGATCATTTCATTACTTAAATTTAACTTCTTTTTTCCGATTTTTAATTTTCTTCTGAAATATTTCGTAATTATCATCATGTTCGACATTTATTTTGAAAGTTTTCATTTTGCTTTTACTTTTACAATACTAAAAATAACAAAAATAATATAACTGACCTGCTTACAACACCAATTTTTGTACTGTAAATTACAATACTAAATAAGAACTTTTTTAAGAGTGATGGTGATCTTGAAAAATAGCTTATTGGAGCTTCCACAATTCCACTGTGCAGCGTTCATCGTAAACACAGGGAATAAATTTAATTATCTTGAATATAAATTTGTTGACGGTGAAGGCGCACATATAAAACTTGCAGCACTCATGGAGCCCTGGAGTTGAATCGGATGCTGTAGCACTGGTATTTTAGACAAAGATGGTGTAGTCCGAGACGGGAAGAAAAATGGTGAGGTCAGGCGGGAAACAGAATTCGAAAACCAAACTGGAACGAACCGGAACAATGGCATCTTTACTTGTTTCGATGTAGTCGACTTCTGTAGCAATTTCATGGTGTTGGATGAGAAATGCTTTTGCTTTGGGTCATTTCAAGCTGGTGACTTCAGGAACGCATGCGGAAAATAAAGCAAAAGTCCTGTAGAACAATGGCGGGAATCCAAAACGAAACTCGTGTAGAACGAAGACTTTTTAACTTGTTCAATTTGCAGTCGAATTTTTAAAGTCCAGATCCTGTCGAGCTCTCTGAAATGTCCGGATGGACATCTCATGAAATTGTATCTTGCATCGTGGCCGAAAAATAATATAGTCGGCTTCAGGAACAAACTAATTTATTAAACAGTAAAGCAACACATCTTACTCGCTTCGTGGCCGAAAAATAATATAGTCGGCTTCAGGAACAAACTAATTTATTAAACAGTAAAGCAACACATCTTACTCGCTTCGAGTCAGTCCAGCGTCTCCCGCAAAAAGTGCCAAAATAGAATTAGGTCAGAGAGGTTGCCAGAATTGGCGGAGGAAGTTAGTATGTGGGAAGGCGAAGCGTTTACGTCAAGACAAGAAGGACGGGTTACCATGGCAGAGATGAAGTACTGAATGGGCGATTATAGGTAGTTAGTAATATTATCACACACACACACACACATATATATGTATATATATATATATGTATATATATATATGTATGTGTGTGTGTGTGTGTGTGTGTAATAAAAGTGAAGCTTGACGTCTTTGTAGTCGCATAACCGGGGTTGTAATGTCAGTAAGTCGTAGCGAGTGACGTAGGAAGGAAGTCCAGGCAGTAAAACATAATACTCCGCATTGCTGGATTACCGTTCATTACAGGGCCCGATTTATAAAATTCTTGACTATAGGCACAACTTAGGTTAGGGGCCCCCTAACACTGATGTGGGCGCAACATTTCCCAAATTGACACACACAAAAATATAATCACGAATCATTATGAATGTACAATTTTGCCAAGAATTGGCTATTTGAAGCGTAGAAGCCTAGATCATTATCAAGTAACAAAAAGCAATACAACATATTCACTTCATCATTAAAACGCCAATAGAATGCAACCAGAAAAACTTATTAATGCCTTATAGACACTATAACATACATATGATGAATTATACATATAACTATACATATGATAAACCTATCAATCAAATTTGAAAGATATATAAAAAAAATACTATTAAAAAAGGTAAAATAAAAATTGAATTGCGAAATTTTTCTTATAAAATAAAATTTTTGGGGCCCCCGAACGGGCCTACTGGAAAATCAGGGCCTGGTTCATTAAGAAGTTAAAACTCACTCAATGAAACAAAAATATACACTAAATGAAGGCTATAGAGTATCAAAAATAGCAAACTAGGCCTTAACATTTTAGAATCATATCAATTAATCAATATACAGTTATATACTCAAAAATTCAATTTTCTTATTTGCATAAAAGAAATGACAGAATTTTCTTAATTTTTATTATGCGTACTCTATCCCTTTATCTATTGTTTTATGAATTATATTTAAGAAAATCTATTAAAATTACTCATACTTTGTTCAAAAATTAAGTCATTATTTACTTGATAGCTTATGTTAGTTTACTGATATTTATTCAACTTTACTCACAATTCTACTATTACCAAATTTAAAACATATACTATCAATAACATTTTATTCACTACATCAAAATACACTCATATTTTTTATTAAAATATAACTCAATTAAAAACACTTCACTTTTAAAACTACTTCACAAATCCCAACTTACCTTTAGAATCCTTATATCATATTTTAATTTTTTATTACTATTTTAAAATCAATATTCAATTTAATTAGAAAATGAAATCTTCAGCACATTGGTTTAATCGCGTAAAAGTCCTTGGCGTCATTCCTCTAAATTTACATGATGTCCGAGAGTTCTCTCGAATACTTTGGTTTTACTCTTAAGTTTACAATATTTCTTCCTCTTCCGTTTCCAAATCAACGTCATTGTCACAATTATGCCGGACTCGAACATCTGACACATCACGAAAACACAAAATTCACGAGACATGACGACTTGAAGCATGATCACTACGAAAAAATAAAAAACCAGCGGCGACGTTCGAATTTTTCACACGCACTAAATTTTTCTTCTTTCACAGTACACCGAAGCACTGATTGACGATCACACTTTTTGGAGACGCAGGATGAAAACATTGGCGGAGGAAAATCTGGTCGAAACATGCGACTCAAAACGAAACTGTTGGAACGAGACTGAAAACGCCGAAATGCCCTCGGCCTTGGGTAGCCAAAAACACACGAAGGAGGGAAAGTATCTGTCCCAGTTTTCGATAAACACATCGCTGGCTTGAAGGTCATAATGAATTGTGTATCCATTGGAGTTCTTTCCCGCGCAGGTTCGAATCCTGCCGACTAAAAATGTAATAAAAGTGAAGCTTGACGTCTTTGTAGTCGCATAACCGGGGTTGTAATCTCAGTAAGTCGTAGCGAGTGGCGTAGGAAGGAAGTCCAGGCAGAAAAACATAATACTCTGCATTGCTGGATTACCGTTCATTATTCGTAATACTGTACTGGCTCAAGTCCGCTATTTAAATTCCAGTTACAATACCTATAGAACTTTATACGTAAGAAATATCGTCCTGGGGCTGTTGGAACAGCACAGGATAAAATAAAAGACAAAGGGGACACAGCGCATAAAAAGTTACATCTTGAATACACCGTGGCAAACACTCAAAAGCCCTGGAATTATTGGGAAAGGCGCGGATTTTCAGGCGGGCTGAACTTCAACTGGTTAAAAACTGACACATGACTATGAGGCGTCATATTGGATGATGATCGCGCTATGTCCGTTATATAATGCTTATATAAGACACTCCGTCCGCACGTGGCATTTAGGGGAAAATTAGATTTATATTGGTTGGATATAGGTCGCAATTCAAGGTTAAGGGACGGTGTTCTGTTGTAATAAGATAAACGAATTTGGAAAAAAGCGTGTTAGGAATAATTAAAAGGATTGAAATTTGTTTCATATATATATATATATATTTATATTTTACATCAGTTGTATACATCGATCGTCGTATTTATTATATATATATATATATATATATATTTTTTTTTTTTTTTTTTTGGCATTAATTGCATACATTGACCGTTGTATTTAATTTGAATGCACTCTGTAGCGAAGTGCGGGTTTTCAGCTAGTTAATACATACAATTGTCAAGTTTATATGATTCAACAGAAAATTTAAAAACATGGTATATATAAAGTTATTTTTATCTTGTAATTATTTCTTTTTAGCAACAAATATTGTTAGTAGTTTGGTCACTTGACATCTCATTTCTTTTAATCGGTTCACAATAACAGTGCGCTACCGATTATCCGGGTTAATGTAGGAGAGGCGTAGCACGAAAATTGACAATCCCGGCTAGTTCCCGATTCGGAATTCAATTTTATGTTATTTTCGAAATATAATACTAAACTTGCTTTTACTATTTTATTAATTTCATTTATGTATCTAATCCATAACTTTTTGGTTTTGTTTTAACCCCAATCTTTGATGTTCTTTGCGATCACTACGAATTTTTCTAACAGCTATGATATCACTTGTATTAATCAAATTCCATTGACTCACGTAATCTAGCAAGTGTCGACTTTGAGCTTTGTTTGGTTTGAACATATCCCCAGGCTCTTCACTAATTTTTCATCTTCAACTTCTTCCCGAGACTGAATCGTAGCAAGCATTTAAGAATATACTTCGAGACAAGCCCAACCTGAGAATAATAACATATACTACAATATATAGTGCCATATTTTCATACCCCTGGTTCACGTAATTCACTTTCTAACCACTCTAGAAGATTTCTTCTAGAAATAAACATGTTCTTAATAAATAGAAAACCGTTGTTTTAAAATATTGTTTTTTTCTACATGTATAAATTTGCACGCAGTTTTTAATAAATTTGTCGCTATTGTTTGGATAAAGACTTCAGAATTTTTTGTGCACGGTACATCCGCACCGCATAATCTGCACAACCGGATTCACCCGCACACAGATAATCGAGAATATTATACAGTGGTACCTCGACTTACGAGTTAAATTCGTTCCATGACTTAGCTCGTAACTCGAAATACTCGTATCTCGAATCAATTTTTCCCATTGAAATGAATGGAAATGCCCTAATTCGTTCCATGATTTAGCTCGTAACTCGAAATACTCGCATCTCGAATCAATCTTTCCCATTGAAATGAATGGAAATGCCATTAATTCGTTCCGGGCTGCCCCAAAACACCGCAATTTTTTTTGTTACATGTTTTTAGATATGGAAAACGTGCTTATAAACGACGAACATGTGTAAAAGGCGCAATACAATAGAATGTACAGCAATAAATTTGTTTTATTAAGTGTAATTGTACCACATTTACCTTGGAGATCAGACTTGAAGATGCTGAGGAAGAGGAGGAGAAAGGCTGAACTGAAAAAATTAAATTTTATTCGTTGATTTTTGTATCTTTCGCCACCCTTCCTGACTTTCGCTTTTATTACCAGCTACTCTCTTAAGTGAACGAGTGAGACCGGAAGCTGGGCGATTGTTGCATCGTTTCATCTGTAGGCTGGTAATGTCCAGATTCTTCTTTCTGAGAATCCGAAGAACGTTTTCTCAGAATCCAATCTCTCGGTTTAAGACTGGATAGTAGTCTCAGAATAATATTATACAATTGTAAATAACTGTACATAAAGGTTGTAAATATTATATGCTTCTGGTGTCTCATTTGATGAGCACGTCGCATGGCCTTCGCTGCTTCAAACTAGCGGTGGGATATCTGAAGCTTGCACGTAACCCGAATTTTAGCCCGTAACTCGAAGCAAAAAATCTGCCGAGAGAATGCTCGTATCTCGAAAAACTCGTAAGTCGAGACACTCGTATGTCGAGGTACCACTGTACAGTATACAACAGGGGCATGACGAGACCACTACATCTAGCTGGTTCACCGGTTATTGCCGAGACAGAAGAGGATGGATTCCAGCATAAGATAATACTGGTTGGAATATTTAGATGATTACTACACGTTACATGCTTTCCAGAGATGTTTGCAAGCAAAAAAAAAAACCTTGACATGCTGAAGTTATTTGGCGCATCATATAGAAATGCTCGTCTATAAATTAACTAGCTGAAAACCCGTGCTTCGCTAAGGAGTACATTTTAGGACAATTACAATGAAAACTAATGAAATTGTTGTTTAGAAAATTTCCTCATAAACAATATATTTTGTTTCTTCATTAGGCGGAACTAATATTACCAGGCTCGTCCGCGAACTTACGCGTGAGCACGCTACGTAAAACTAACCGTGGGAAAAACAATTTTCTCTTAAATCTACGCCAGCGTATTTTAAAGTTAGGCCTTGAGACTTATTTATCGTCATGGCGGAGCATACTTTGAGGGGAAATCGCAGTCTCTTGAAGTCAATAGGGAGGTCATTGGGTATTAGACGAATGCGTGGCACAAACACTTTTTGTCCTTGAGCACATTCGGTTAAAATAATGGCTTCGATTAAATTTTTTTATGCAGGGCTTTGACTTGTAGTCTAGTGCCATTACGCAATTTCGGTGGTTTAAATTCCGAATGAGCGTTACGGGTGTGCCCTTCCACAAAGAGATCTTATGGTATGGAAGACCCGGTGGTTTATGGGAATTTAAAAACTCTACCGGATAGTTAACGGCATCATCTGAATTAGACAGTGTCTATTGACTGTCAAATTTTCAGCACTTTAGGTCCAGCGGTTTGGTCTGTGCGAGGTCTGTCAGTCAGTCGCGGAACTGTTTTATATATAGGTTTAATTTAATATCCATAACACATACTAATTTGAATTAAATTCTTAAAAAACTTCCATCTCAATTAGTTTAGTGGTTAAATTTTATCTTTTACTGTATTTTAATTTTTTTTTGTCAATTTATTTCGTTGTTATGCACGTGACGCAAAATTAATTTAAAGTATCATAAAAAGAAAAGAAATCTCGTGATCAGCATTTAATAAATTAAATTCTAAAAATTCACCAAAAATCAGAAAATGGAGGTAAAGTTTCGAAAAAAATTTCATTTTAAAGGAATTTATGATCTTTCTTATGATATAAATTTTATGATCCTGAGATTATTATTTAAATGCAAACTTAAAAAAAGTTACAAAAACAGCTTAAAAATTTAATTTTTAAAAAAAAATCTAAGAAGAATTTTTCAAACATCTCTCTTAGTGCATCCCTACAATATCAGAAGAATCGCCATGCAAAATTTCAGCCCTTTAGTTCCAGCGGTTTGTTCAGTGCGTTATCTGGCAGTCAATCAGTCATGGAACTTTATATATATATATATATATATATATATATATAGATTACAGAAATTTCTACTAAATAGACAGGTAAGGTACCGATAAAAAATAAATTTGTGATAGAGGAAAGGTATTAAATTTAGAGCATTAAGCATTAAGGCTTAGGGAAATGTTCGTCTATAAATTGGAAATAATCCATGGATGCAAAATTTTTTTTAAAAATATAAACAAAAAAAATACCTTCAGATAGCTAAGAAATCATTACTGTATTTTTCGGACCATAATAGCCCCTTTTTGCATAAAAATATCGACTTAAAATTGGAGTGCATCTTATGGTCGAAAGGTACATTAAAATAAAATATTATATATATATATATATATATATATATATATATATGAAACATAGGAAACACATGAAATTTAACACAATAAACAACCAACACGGAATACAGAACAATATTAACATTTCAGAACAAGAATTATGAGTAATAAATGTAAAAACCGGGAAAAGCTGTCGGTTGTAGGAGAAAAATGTCGAGATTTGCATGCTTGGGAAAAAGAGGAAGCTTTATGCAAAACACGTTAGGGCAGGGATCGGCAAGTAATTTTAAGAGTGGTCCGGATACTGTTGAAAATTTTTTATCGAGGTCCAGAAAAAAAACTCATAATACTTACTAGTTTTAAATTTTTATTTTGACTCATTTAAGTAATTACATAAAACACAATAGGTAGGTATTCTTAAAAATTAATGCGAGAAATTACATCTGCGGATTTAAGCCAGTTTCTGATAGTTTGGTTCACGCGGGATAAAGCTAATGCGAAGAGTGTCTTCAAGGTGGGCGTCCGTTAATCTCAAAAGCGATATTTGTTCTTAAAAGAATTCATTTTTAAAAAAGATGATTCACATACATATGTGGAGCCAAACATAGTAACCAGGTTGATAGCTAGTTTTTAGCAATTTTCATACTTTTTTTAAACATGTTTACCCCAAAATTCTTCAGTGGATGCAGTTTTATACATTTGCAAGGAAATATCTTCTTGCAAGTCAGTTATCTCCATTTGAAGTAAAGACTTTGAAAGACTGAACAACTTCGCAGCCACGTTAGTCCATTCTGCCGCTGCAGCAACTTCATAAGGCGATTTAAGGAATTGAGACAGCTTCCCTGTCTCTGCAAAGTCTTGGAATCTTGCAGCAAATTCCTTCCGAAGATCTGATATAAACCTTAAAAATCTGGCCCTGATTTTCCATTAGGCCCGGTCCTAGGGGCCCCCCAAAAAATTTTATTTAAAAAAAAAAATCCCAATTCAATTTTTTTTTAATTTTACCTTTTTTAATAGCAATTTTTTTTATAATATCCTTTCAAATTTGATTGATTGGTTCACCATATGTATAGTTATATGTATCATATGTATGCCATCGTGCATATAAGGGGTTAATAAGCTTTTCTGGTTGCATTGTACTGGTGTTTTAATGATAAAGTTAATATGTTGTATTGCTTTTTGTTATTTGCTAATGTTCTAGGCTTCTACGCTTGAATCGCACCTTCTTGTAAATGGTACTTTCATAATTATTCATGATTATTTTTTCTGTGTGTGTCAATTTTGGAAATTTTACGCCCACATCAGTTTTAGGGGGCCCCCATTCCAAGTTGTGCCTATAGTCAAGAATTTTCTAAATCGGGCCCTGTTAAAAATACTGCAATGTCTTCTTCAGAGTTCTTTTTATATTTAAGAATTGTTGGGAAATGAATAAATTCTTGACTCGCAATATCTTTTTCAAAGATATCCAGCTTGCGACGGAAAGCAGACACACTTTGTATCAGATCACATATTAATTTCCCTTTTCCTTTAACTCGGTGTTGAGCGCATTTAAATATTTCAGGAAAGCCACAGCTAGTATATTGCGCTCGTCCAAGTGATTCCTTGCTTCCTGCGTATTCAAGTTTTGCAAGAAGAAGGTTACTTGTTCTTTTATTTGCCAGAAACGTTCAATAACTTGACCTTCACTTAGCCAACGAACATTGTTGTGCTGCAGTAAGTCAGAATACGCCGAATAACATTCAGAAAGAAACTCCTTGAACTGTCGGTACTAAAGAGCAGAACGAGACCTCATAAAATTGATCATCTTGACCAAGCTGTCCATTACTTCTTTCAGAGTAGCACTAAGTTTTCCTCAAAGGACTGTCTGGTGAATTATGCACTGATAAGATATTAGGCCTGCATTCTTATCCCCGATTCTCTTTACTAATCTTTTTTCTTTGCCAATCATCGCCGGGGCCCCGTCACTTGAAAGGGACACCATTTTATCATAACTAATGTTTGATTTTGTTATGAATTCATCAAAAGTCTTGAATAAATCTTCTCCGCGAGTCTTACCTTTAAACGGCAATATTGCTAGCAATTCTACCCTGAACGCTTTACTTTCAATGTCAAAAAATCTAACGAAAATAGACATTTGTTCATCATCAACAATGTCACATGATTCATCAAGTGCTATGGCATAGCAAGGTGCGATCTGTAGAAGTCCGAGGAAACTACTTTTGTTGTCTGCAACTAAAATTTCGGTTCTTCTTGTATTACTTCTTGCCGACAATGGAATACCTTGAATTGCGGCGACAATATCCCTTTTCTCTTCAAAAAGTGCCCTGGCCACTTCCAATATGCATTCTTTTACTATCTCAGAGTCTGAAAATGGCTTCTGGTGTTTATGAAGCGTCCAACACACACACAATGCTGCTTCTGCGGATTTTTCTTGCTCGCTCATGCAGCGAACCAGTAAGGCCGTACTTTTTCTGTAAGAAGTTGGATATGCTTGGAGTTTTTCTTTACGAGCTTCACTGCCAAGAGGAAAGTTTTTGTGGAACTGCTGATGAGTTGTTTCGTAGTGTCGCTTTAAAATGGCACTTTTAACAATAGCGACAGTTTTGTTGCATATGAGGCAAACTGGAACCGGTTTAGGCCTATCAGGCAGCGTAAAACAATATTGTTCAGTCCACTCAGTCAGAAACTTCCTATTTTCACTGTCAACTTTTCGCTTTTTAGGATCCATATTGATGTAGGTACGAAACGTTTTAGTACACGACAAATTACAACACAAATGAACGAATGCTCCTCACAAGATTGCAACGCAACTACCTAATAACTGACGACGTGTCGAAACCTGCAGACCAGTACGCTCTCTTGTGCTACACAGCACAGCATAGCAAACATCTATGTATCTACCTACTAAAACTAATTATATAAAATATTAATTAAATTGAATAGGTAAGTAAGTTATTTAACAATTTTTGGCGGTCCAAGTTTCAACCTTTCGCGGTCCGGATACGGACCGCCTGTTACCGACCGCTGCATTAGGGTATAAAACGTTTACAGACGTTGTCATGTTTCCGGTTGTACTAATGACGGTCTCTTTAGCTGAACGTGCGTTATTGGTGAAGCTGTTTTACGAAGACCAGGGGAATGCTTCTGCTGCAGTTCGTGAATTTCGCCGTAGAAAGAACCTACAGCGTGGACCAATGTCTACTAAAGGTATCCGGGCCATGATTAAGAGATTTGAAGAGACGGGGAAATTAGGAGTTCAACCTGGAAGAGGCAGTAAACGTGTCACACCGGTACTTGTTGATGCCGTCAAGACAGCTGTTGACGCACAGTCACAGACATCAGAGTTTGAGAGCAGTAGCGCCCGTGCAGTTTCTCGACAGACAGGCTATTCTTACAACACCGTCCGAAAAGTACTCAGAAACATAATGCACTACTTCCCAAACAAGATCCGCCATACCCAGGAGCTGCTTGATAGGGACAAGCCACAACGTCTCTCATTCGCAGTGTTTTCTCAACAGAATGACTGTTGATCTGTCATGGCCTTGAAATATTCTGTGGAGCGACGAGGCTCATTTCTACCTCAATGGGACAGTCAACAGAATTGCGGCATTTGGGCTAAGGAAAATCCGCAGATCCAGACTGAATTTCCCCTACAGTCTCCAAAGGTCACTGTCTGGTGTGGATTCACGGCGACATTCATCCTTGGGCCATTCTTCTTTGAGGAAATCGGTGAACGTGGGCCTGTCACATGTTCCGTTACGGGCCGTCGGTACCATGACATGCTGCAGACGTTTGTTGTGCCGCAACTACAGCAAGACCTTACATCGACCATTTTCATGCAGGATGGTGCGCCCCCACATATCCATGGGTCCGTGAAGGCGTTATTGCACCAACACTTCACAGAGGAACATGTTATTAGTCGCTCCTTTCCCAATCCATGGCCACCACGTTCGCCGGATCTAACTCCGTGCGATTTCTGGTTATGGGGCTATTTAAAAAGTCTGGTGTATCGTGGAGGTGTTGCGACGTTGAATGACTTAAAGAACTCCATAACGCTTCATGTGCGAAGCCTCACAACTGATCAGTTACGATCTGCTGTTGAATACACTGTCCATCGACTTGAAATTTTGCAGGTGAATGAAGGTGGTCACGTGGAGCAGCTTTCCCTACATCGTCCTGGACACGATTAACAACTGCTCCTCTTGTGCAATTTCGTCCGAATCTGTTCTTGTTTCTGCAAACTGAACTGTTTTTGTTTCTCCCTTACCTTTACTTAATGTGGTTCGATGACAAGGTGATCAGAAACTAGTCAATAAATGTTAATATTGTTTCTGTATTCCATTTTGGTAGTTTATTGTGTTAAATTTCATGTTTCTCCCGAAAAGGCGCCCCTGGTGGACATTTTGTAACTAATTTTTTTTTCGAAATTCCGTGAGCGCATCTCGTGTATAGCCCATATACAAAATTTCGTTGCATTTCGTTCACCCGTTTGCGCTGTACGATGCCGTTTATAGGGGAAGTTTAATTATAACCACCCGGTATATTATATATATTATTTATACATATTTTTTATCTTTATTAAGTAAGAAGTTGAAAATATCTTTATATACCAAACAAAATCCAAAATATTCTTTTCTAAAAATCCTGTCATAAATTTGACGTTCGTCTTATGGTTCGAAAACTATGGTAATTAGTGTGTACAAATAAAAAATAAATATACTTTGAATACATATATATCTTTATTTGAGCAATATTTTGGTTTAAAAAAAAAATAGTATCAAAAATAACATTTATAGACAGACATTTTGGCATATGAAGAACTTTTGAAGGTAACAGTTGAGGCATTACACCTGAGTTGTCAAAATTTGAGAATCTGATATCCACAATTCTAACTGCTGAATCTGTACTTGTATATTCACCCTAGCAGTGCCACCAAAAGCTTGATATTGTTCAACACTGTGCTCATAATTCCACAAACTAGATATATCTTCCTCAAAATGGTCACTGTAAGTTTCAAGACAATAAATAGATCACAATATGATAACTGGGTGAAAAACATAAAATTACAAACTAAAACTTAAAAAAAATACTTTATCTGTTACCTAAATTAGCCTTAGTGATGAATTAAAAATATGTATTTTAAATTACAATAGAACTAATTCAGGCAAAAATAATTTGTAAATATATAAGAGAAAACTACAAAATTGAATGGATGCCATTCTTCCTTTATGAAATGAAGTGAAAAAGGTGTTTCAGTATACTCACTATGTCTGTGTTTAGTGACCTCAATACAGACAATGTGGGTCAGATGTGTATTTAGGCATGCAATACATAGGTATATCATAGAGGACAAATCTATGGTGCCCAGTATAAAGGTTGCTATTTAAGTCAAAAACAGTGATTTAAATATACGAAGTTATTGGCTTTTATACCAATTGCAGAACAATAATTTTGACTTGAGTCTTTTGTACAAAGAAATGTACTTTTGTATACAAATTGATAGACTTAAGCCATTTATACAAGTCAAAAGATTTTATTTATTTTTTTGTTGTCAATACAAACAAATATCTAAAAATAACTTTTTTTGACTTAAGTCCTTTATACCGGACACCATAGAAATAGTACGGCCACATATTTCAGGAACTGATCCCCATTTTGGGCTTTCTCGCTCTTTCTATATATAGTTCAAGTTCAGGCTACATTTCAAGCTTTAAATACTTCTTTATTGCCTTTGAAATGATCACAGAGCCAACAGACTATGAAAATAATTATTCAATGAACAATAAGTGTCAGATAAGACAATATTATTAACTACTGCAGTCAATGGCACACCCAGGATTTAATATTGGGGGGGGGGGGGGGGGGAGGCCCCTCACAAATTTCCCCACAAAATCTGTCAATATTTATTTACCATGAAACTGTAAGGCAGTGATGTTTTTTAAAGGGAAAAGTTTCTTTCAAAAAGTAAACGCAGATTGTTAGAATTTTACTGCCTTCATTTAGTGATAAATGAAATTTGCAATTACTTATTACGTACAATGCACAAATTCTAAACATAAGTTTGTCTTTCATCAATTTCCGTTATCACGTTTGGCAATACTATTGCAATTTCTGCAATGGAAAAAAGCAATTTTATTTAGGTAAGAGTTTTCAATTTTTATTGTTATATAATTCTGAATCCATATTGTAGGTGCATTATTTTTCTCACCACTGACTGCAGTGTTTCCCAACCTTTTTCGTGTTGTGACTTACATCAATGGTTTCCACACATCCTGTGACCCCCCTTTCCTCCCTACATATTTTTATTTAAAGGCCCTTTTAAAACATAAAGAAAGAAAAAAAACGCATTTTCCGTAATTTAAATTCCAACTAAATGTTTAATTTAACAAAAATGAAATTTGTAAGAAATGGCAAACATTAAGAAACATTCATCGCTAAGGCAAGGGTATGTAAAAGCAAGAACAAAACAGAACCTTGAGAAAAATAATGCACCTACAATATGGATTCAGAATTATATAACAATAAAAATAGAAAACTCTTACCTAAATAAAATTGCTTTTTTCCATTGCAGAAATTGCAATAATAATGCCAAATGTGACAACAGAGATTGATGAAACACAAACTTATGTTTAGAATTTGTGCATTGAACATAGTAAGTAACTGCAAATTTCATTTACCACCAAATGAAGGCAGTAGAATTCTAACAAACTGGGTTTACTTTTTGAAAGAAACTTTTCCCTTTAAAATACATCACTGCCTTATAGTTTCACGGTAAATAAATACAGATTTCTTGGTGTAATTTGTTAAAAAGTTATTTAAATTGAATCCCTTGTGACCCCCCAGAAAACACTTCATGACCACAGGTTGGAAACTGCTGAACTACTGGTTCCAATTCATTTTTAAGTTGAAATATTAAGTACTGTTTTGAGAGCTTTTAAGAACATTTCTTAGATATTTCAAGGATAGATCTAAAGGTCTATTTTTAGTTCTATCTCTAGAGACAAAGTAGTGTATTTACATTGGTGTAAGAAATTAAGAGAATTTGCAGACTTGGTCGATTATCTCTAGAACTACTGTACCGATTTTAATAAAATTTGATATGTACATACATTGATACAATACAAAACAAATAACCATTCAATAATTGTAATACACACGCATGATCGTGCGTAACACTCGCTGGAGTCAGAAGGTATGAAACAGCGGTTGCAGAATAAACAAAAAAAATGGGTTAATAGGGGGTATGGTCACCTCTTACAGATATACAGGTCTCGCAGCGTGATTTCATACTTGAAATAAGGCAGTTTATCATTTCCTGTGGCAATTGGTCCCACTCGTTCAGCAACGCTGTTTTCTTTCCCTGGATGGTTCTCGGACGGGAGTTGGGAGTTGCAATTGCCCTCCCCAGAGCGTCCCAGACATGCTCTATAGGGTTAACGTCTGGAGATCTGGCTGGCCAATCCATCCAGCGAATATCATCACTCTCTAGAAATTCGTCGACCAGAAGATCTCTATGTGGCCCCGCGTTATCATCCATTAAAATGAACTCAGGGTCAACTGCACCCCTGAAAAGGCAAACATAGGGCTCCAAGACCTCATCCCTATACCTCACACCAGTCACAGTGCCTCTTTCAAAGACATGGAGAGGCGTGTGGCCATCAAACATGATGCCTGCCCAGACCATTAAACCTCCTCCGCCATAATGGTCGATTTTGCAGACATTGGAGGGTATGTAGTGGGTCCCTGGTTCTCTCCATATGAACGTACGGCAAGAATCGGTGTTTAGGCTGAACCGGGACTCATCAGTGAAAAGAACGGTCACCCATTGATCCATACTCCAATCTCTATGCTCTCTCCACCATGATAAACGGATTATCCTGTTCGTAGAAGTGAGCGGGACGCAAACATCAGGTCTTCCTGCAAACAGCCCTCTCTCATGAAGTCTCTTGGAAACAGTCACCCTTGATACATTGCTTCCTGTGGCTGCATACAAGTCATGAGAGAGCTGAGAAGCTATAGCACTCCTGTTACGCCTCGCTGCAATCGACAAATGTCGATCTTCTCTGGCCGTCGTGGCTCTTGGATGACATTGCCCAGACTTTCTCTCGATGGATCACCTCTTTTCCCTCTTTCCTACTTTGCAACTCACAGTTTGAATGCATTAAAACTAAAGATGGTCGACTGATGCTACTGCTAAGTTCAGATAAAAAACAATTTAAAAATGTCAACAGACATAACTCTATAAAAGGAACTGATTTATCACTGCAAGAGTTACCCAATTTGAAACTGGAAGCATAACTGGTCTTAGGTCAGTTTTGATAGAAACACGGAGAAGGTATTTTAATAACATCTGGTATTGGAGGTTAAAAACTTCAGATCTTTTAAAAATTTTTAAAAAATTTTTGACCAAAAATGAAAGATTTACAAAACCTTAAAAAATTAAAAAACCTGTAAAAACTACTTTTACAGAATCTTTTCAGGATTTTTAAGAACCACAAAATCCATAAAGTAAACAAACAAACACACACACACACAGAGAGAAAAATACAAACCCTCTCATTTCAAAAACTCCTCATTAATCATAATTATATTTACTTAAAGGTAAATTATTATTTACATTCCTGAATTCCCTACTGAATTTTTAAGAATTTTACTTAAAGCAATGTAAAGTAAGATAAAAATTTTGAATTAATTCTCAAGAATCTATATTCACAGTGTACTAAGTTTGGATTAGTAACAAACTAGATGAAGTCTATAGTGTTTACATTAGTTTAAACAAGTAACAACAAGTTTTAGATAAGTTTATACAAGTAAGCAAAAATTGCATTTGAAAAACAAGGTTTATAAATATAATGATCAACTTTAACTACACTTAAAAACAAACCAATTGATAAATTTTATAAAATGTTTAAATTTTTTAAAAATCTCACTGCACAAATCTAAAATAAGTGACCTAATCAAATTTTATCTGGGACTTCACTGATAAAACTAGAAGATATAATGAATAAAATAAACATTTGGTGAACCAATTTTTCACACTACTTATAAAAACTTCTATGAAACAGAGAGATCTTCATTTCAATATTACTGATTTAAATTACATCTAAAAAAAACTGGGTCACACTTACACACTCCCCCCCCCCCCCCCACACACACAAAAAATCTTCCATGTGATAGGAAAAAATTTAAATTAACATTAAATCTAGGCCCAATTTTGGGCCTAGATTTTCCAAACTACATATTTGAAAAAGTATTCATAGAGATTAAAAAATTTTCAAATTCATTACCTGATTTGTTTGAGCTGAGAGAGAGTAAGATCTGAAATAGAACACTTTTCATTCTCTGCCAAAGCAACTACCTCACCAGCAAGTTTATGAGAATTTCTGAAAGGGATCTAAGAAAATTTAAAAAATAAGAACATGTTTATCACATTATCTTTCAGATTTTAGCTTCTTATGAACTTTATTTGCAAGTCAACAGATCTAAGGACAAAATACTTAATTTCCTTTAACTTAATGGATTATAACAAATAATAAATACTGACTAAGTGTATATTGTCCCACTTGATGTACATTCAAATATGGCACACACACATAATCCATTTCAGACAAAAATAAAATATTCAGACTAATCTTAGTTTAGAGATAAGGACTGCATAATAATAATAATTAGATGACTATCTCTTTCAGAAACTTACCCCTTTCTTAACTAAATAATAAGCCACATCTGTTGCAAGCATTTCAGGAGAAAGAGCAGACATACAAGAGTCTTTGTGAATCTAATCAATACATAGATAAGACAAAATTTACTAACATTAGGATATAAATATTAAATATAGCATACATTTAAAGAAACAAGAACTGAGCACATGGAAATTTTAACTTCCCAAATTAGAAAATTGAATGTTTAAGAAATATAGTATCTTCAATAAAAATTGAAGTAAAACTTCCTTTGTTTTCATTTTTAAAAAATCAACTAAAATTTCAGGACAGTTCAAATATGATGGTGTGATAGTCAACAAAATAAAACATCCACACAAAAACTTGATCATGAAAATAACTCTTAAGTTATTTTATAAAATATTTTTTTAAAAATCTTCTAGTAGATCAGTTGACAGAAAAAATATTCTAAGCTATTTACTTAAAAGGTAAGGTGATTATAATTAGAGAATTAACAAAATATTTCAAAAATGACTTCTTTTATTTCATGCTAATTAACAGAACGGTAAGTTCATAATTAGATAAGTATTAATAAAACAAACCATTCAAAATAAGGAACAGATATCAGTGGCTTGGTGTAAGAAGTGCCTACGTCAGTTTTTTCCAAGATGACTTTGTTTGCTTATGTCTCTTTAAAAAAATATTTTCAATGGAAGAAGTACCCAAGTCTGTACAATGGTTTAGAAAACACTTTTAAAGCTTCGGACAGACTTGGGTACTTCTTATATTGAAAATAATATTTTTTTAAAGAGACATAGGCAAACAAAGTCATCTTGGAAAAAAACTGACTAGGCACTTATTGTACCAAGCCACAGATGTATACAGCTCAGATTCAAAATATTAGAATAATTGAGAAAAAGTAATGATTTTATATTTTTACTTTTTTAATATTAATATCTCTGAGTAAGAGAGAGAGGGAGAGAAAATCCCCTATAAGAAACCATACATAAATCTCATACCTATAAAACTACTACATTTAAGATTCTGAAATTCCTTAAAATATTCTCAGCTAAAATATAAAATTCAATGCATAATTTTAATTAGTCCCAGTGTGTAATAAAACTTGAAAAATTATTTTGAATTTCAAATACATTTAAATTATCATGAATCTGTTTTTTGAGCCTCTTAGACTTTCTGAATGAATTTCAAAACTCTCCCACTGTTCCTTATCCTGTAGGGAACATGTTAACTTTATGCTTTATATTGAAAATGACCCATCTTATCACCAATTACAGTTCAGCTGTAATTAATCTAAACAATAAATTTAATGTAAGAATTTGCAGCAATGATATATATCTATCTGTCTACCCATCTCTCTCTCTCTGTGTATATAAATACAAGGTGCGGTTATTAATTTCCAGGACTGATATAATAACTCCAGAAAATATTACATGAAATACATACCCATTTAATATGTTTCGAAGAAATTCCCACCTGCTATAATGCATTTCTGTGCTCGGCTGTATAAGTTTTGGAAACAACTTTTAAAGTTCTCTTTTGGAATGTTCTTTAATGTGGACATCACCGCTTTCTTGATGGCTTCGACATCCTCAAATCTTGTTCCCTTCAGCAAATTGGCCCAGCATGAGATTGTGGAGATATAGCATTCTCCATACTCTCCGAACTTAGCACTGGCAGACTTTTTCTAGTTTCCAAAACTGAAAGATTTGCTGACAGGAACAAGATTTGAGGATGACGAAGCCATCAAGAAAACATGTTGTCCACATTAAAGCACATTCCAAAAGAGGACTTTAAAAGTTGTTTCCGAAACTTATACAGCTGAGCACAGAAGTGTATTATAGCAGGTGGGAGTTACTTCGAAACATATTAAATGGGTATGTATTTCATGTAATATTTTCTGGAGTTATTAGATCAGTCCTGGAAATTAATGGCTGCACCTTGTATAATAGTATTATGAACACATGAAAACACCCATGACGATAAAATAAAGCCTAAAGTTAACTCACTTTCAAAGTTTCTAATATTCCACATGCTATTTGTAAAATATTAGTTAACGTGTTGTAGGTGTCAAACAGAGGTTCTTTATCTTCCTGTAAATGAAAAAAAGTTAAAATACCCTGCACTATGGTGACAGCAGATTATACTCATCATAAATATAAATATGTTACTTACTTGCAAATCTTTATTGAAAGTACTTGGCAAGCCTTTCATCACAGTAAGGAATCCAGTGCACTGTAAAATTTAATTACACTGTTATAAGCACTTCAAATAAATAATCTTCCTCCTTCTGCCATTTCAGATCATAACTTAAAATAAAATTTACTTTATATTCATACATTTGGAGTGAGCTGCCACGTTTTACTTTTCTATCATGACTACCTTGGTCACGAGAGAAATTTTGGTTTACAGCTTACAATCTGTTTCTTTAACCCTTAGACGAACACACTCAGCACGTTCATCCATCTTTCCCTCAGAGTTACGGATGCGCTGGATGTGTCTATCTAGATTTTCCAATGTTCTGCACATTACAAATGTGTTTAACGTGTTCGAAATTGATTTTTTCATTCATCAATAGATAGTATCACTTAATGGCATTCAAATACAATTTCTCCTTATAAGGAGAAGATTTTTAAGTGATTATTTTGAGAATACATGTAGTATAAAATGGCAGGAGATTTGGGTTTTTGAAAGCTAAAGGCTATTTGAACTGACATTTCAAGTGATTCTGAGAATGATTCAGATTTATTCGATGACAAAAGTGATAAGTCTGTGAAGTGGGTTTATGCATATCACCATGCTTTAAAATATATCATACTATAAGAAATTTATGAACAAAAAAAATCTCTATATTATATAAATATATACAGTGGTACCTTGACTTACGAGTTTAATTCGTTCCATGCCTTAGCTCGTAACTTGAAATACTCTTATCTCGAATCAGTTTCCCTCATTGAAATGAATGGATCATTCCGGGCTTCCCCAAGACACCTCAATTTTTTGTTACATGTTTTTAAATAAGAAAAATGTGCTTATAAACGACGAACATTGTATAAAAATGCAATACAAAAGAATGTACTGCAATAAATTTGTTTTATTAAGTGTAATGTACAACATTTACCTTGGAGATCAGACTTGAAGATGCTGATGGAAGAGGAGGAGAAAGGCTCTAAACTGAATAATTAAATCTTATTCGTTGAATTTTTATCTTTTTGCCCCACTTTCCTCACTTTCACTTTTATTACCAGGAGACACGGAAGCTAGGCGATTGTTGCATCGTTCACTGTGGCTGTAATGTCCAGATTCTTCTTTCTGAGAATCCGAAGAACGTTTACTCAGAATCCAATCTCTCGGTTTAAGACTGGATAGTAGTCTCAGAATAATATGTATACAATTGTATAATAATTGTACATAAAGGTTGTAAATATTACATGCTTCTTGTGTTCTCATTTGATGAGCACGTAACATGGCATTTGCTGCTCAAACTAGCGGTGAGATATCTGAAGCATGCTCATAACCCGAATTTTAGCTCGTAACTCAAAGAAAAAAAATCTCCCGAGAGAATGCTCGTATCTCGAAAAACTCGTAAGTCGAGACACTCGTAAGTCGAGGTACCACTGTATATGTATTCTTAAAAATTTTATGTTTCCCTTATTTTGTACTATTTATTTTGATTTAAATAACTTAACTGTATTTTCAAATGTTCCTTCAAAACGTGCTTATTAAAAAAAAAAAACCCACCAACGCTGGGAGAAGAACCGGAAGGTGAAAACTCAATGATCTAAGGGTTAATATAATGAGCCGGGCTGTACTTAATAACAACCCCTACCAGATATAATTTGTCTCTATTGCTCTGATAAATTACGAGAGAGCACATTTGTACAAAGGAATATGTAAATTTGAAATATAATGAAGTTCCTAAATGTACATTTAAAAACATAAATTGTTTTTTTAAACTTTACATTAAATTATATCTGACAGATATAAATATCTCTCATTTCATATTATAAAAGTTCAAAATAAAAATTATATGACAACAAACATTTGGAGTGAACTGCTATGTTTTACTTTTCTTTCATAACCATATTTTGACCATGAGTGATAATTTGCTTTATGTGGTTTAAAAACAATCTTTTCTTCAATTTAAAGTGCCATGTTTAACTTCTACACTAGATATAATCTGTATCTCTATCACATGGATCAGCCATGAATGAACATATTTACACAAAGAAATCTTTAAATTTGAAGTACAGTCAGTCGATTCTGGTTAACTGGACCCACCGGTTAATCAGACCAGCCACTTATTCGGACCAAATCCCATCTTGTAACATAAGGCACGTTCATTTAAATGGAATAGCTGGTTATTAGGATAAAAAATGATCACATCCTGATGTGGTCTGATTAACCGGAATCGACTGTATGTTAAAGTTCCACAATATGAATTTGGAAAGATAAGTTAAATGTTTTAAAAACTTTATATCAAATAATTATCAGTGTTATAAAATTATAGACAAATATTCATTGACATAATTGTTTAGATTTAAAGAAATAAAAAAGTACTCCTCATTAAATCACCACTGTTTAAGCTTATCAGTCGTGCAGAAGCAAGAATGAGAGAGCAATAAAAAACATTAAAGCAAAGGCTGGAAGGCATAGTTTTTGTTTTTATACAGAAAGTAAATACAATTTTACTTCATAAGCTCTAGTAATTACTACTAGAAAAATAATTACATAATAATATGAATGCAACACTTAAAAGAGATAAAAGCATTAATATTAATCAGTCAAAATATATACAAATTTTAATACCTATTCTAAATTTTATAACTACAAAAAGCAGCACTTACCACAAATATTAGAAATAAATTAGATGCTAAAAGCAAATACAACAGACTGCAAGTTCAAAGAGTTAAAGAAGATAGAAAGCTTATTGATAACATATTAGTAAGCTTTTAACAAACACTTATCTTCCAACCTGAAAAAACCATGAAATATAGAGTAAGTTACAAGTATCAATGCAGGAGGAAGTAAACAAACACATCAGCAGATTATAATAAAAAACAGTAAAAAAACGTTTGTATTGTTATTCCAGAGTCTAGATATAAAAAGGTCTACAGAAGTATTAGTATTATTACACAGATTTAAAATAAAATGGCACTAGTAAGATCACATTAATAAAGGAAATACACAAATAATTATTTTCTAAAAAATTAAAGTTTATGGAATTAAAATACATAAATAATTCTTCTACAGTTCTGAGTTTTGCCAACACACATTTTCAATAGTTTTTCTAATACTAATTTTAACTACACTCATATATTTTCCATTGTATACAATTTAAATTTAAACTAAGATTTCTCTAATAATATGTTTAGATTTTGCTTACAAAATGTTTGTGACAGATTATTCCAACCTCTACCCTGGTATACTAAAGCATCAGAAACTAAAAGTTGGAATATTCCATTAAAAACACTTTTTAGGCTGAGAGTAGGTAACAAAAATTTTTTATTTCAAGCAATTAATTAAAGAAACATGGAAGGAAACTCAGGAAAAATTTTGCATACACATCCTGTTAAAATTGCTAAAAAAGGGAGATTAAATCCAAAAGATATAAAACTTTCCATGACTTAAAACCCTAGGTAGGTATCATGCTTCTCTCTTGAAATACATTTTGTATTTTTGTGGTATATTATTCAATAAAAACTGAGTTATATACCATGAAAACATGCAGATAAAAATTGCAGATATGACTAACTATTGAGAGCAAAATACATCTGAACTTATTTAATACTTCGTTGTATTTTACTGAATGCCAGAAAACTAACTTTCCTAAATTTACCCTAAAATGAAAAAAAAACCCCTTCAGGTACAAAATGCATGCTTAAAAGATAAATAAATGCTAATTATTTTCAAGATGGGATGTTGGGAATTCTTCAGCCAAATCTACAACCTTCATCTAGCAATTTGAATCTTTCACATTTCTAAATAGTAAGTATTATGCTCTGGCTCTACTATTTATTTATTACAAATGCCCAGAAGATTGGCTATGATGCCATTTGCTCTCAGTAAAGGGCAAGACTGCTGGCCATTCTTTAAGGGGGTACCATATAGGTAGCCAGCATTACCCCCTACAAGCCGGTCCCATAATTTAGAACCGAGTCAAGTGGTGGGACCGGAACACTTGACCCCACACCTCCAGAGGTAAATTTGAGAACTTGGAGGACATTGCAGCCACGACAAATTTTACTGGCCACCATTAGTGAACACAATGGTGGATTTTGTCAGGGACCATCATCAAACCTGCAACCCTCAGTCACTGGCTTGACACCTTTGCCAACCGGGCCATCGCACCCGCTCTGGCTCTACTAAAGTCTACCATAACAACATGTTTTTTTTAAATCTACTGTTTAGAAGAACACTGTTGAAATATCTTTATTAGAATCTTTAGTACGATTGCATTTCTTTGTATATCTAGCCTTTGTATACTATATATATATAAAGTCTTGCTGGCTTGTAAAATTTTATTTAAAACAAATTTAATCTTTATTTTAGATGTCTGAACATGATATAAAGATTAAATAATATTCATACCATTTTATGATAAAAACTTTCTCTCAAAAAAGAAACAAAGAAAAGAATCAAGCCAGAAAGTACATGATTTTCCTTACATATTATACCTTTCTTTAGACAGGTATAGGTGCATGGAACTGCTGGATGCAAAAATTTGAAGTTGTCCATTGAGGAAAATTTTATTTATTTATTTTGTATTGGGACATATGCTGCTAACTGTTAAGTGTAAACATCAAAGTTCAATGCAGTCTCCAGGCCAGAGATTTGGATGGGGGGGGGGCAATGTCGGCTCTAAGGGTTTTATTTATATATATATATATATACTAGCTGGGCGAAGCCCGGCTATGCTCGGGCCCCACAAAAGAAAAAAAAGGCCCTTTTCGGGGCCATACAAATGTTCCCGTCAATTCCCCGTTAAATTCCTGTCACTGCCGACAGATGGCTGCACGATACGGGGGATAGATATGTCGGCCATGTTTTCTCGGGATGAGTGAAGCGGTGAAGTACTTTTAGAATTAAAATATATTTAAAACTATTTTAAAGCTTCCAAACTAATCTTAGAATTATCTCCAGGCTTCAAAACATAAGTGTACGAAGTTTCAACCAGATTCGTCAAGAAATGTAGATTTGTATACGTTACATACATACATACATAGAGACACTCTGCTTTATATATATATATATATATATATATATATATATATATATATATATATACATAAAGAAATAAACATCCTCTCATTTTAAATTTAAACTCATGTAGTATTAGGTCTACGATTATATAATTTTAGGCTATATAAAAAAAAAAATACGCCAGTTTTTTTTTTTTTTTTTTTGGGGGGGGGGGGCAATTGCCCCTACTGTCCCCCCCCTCCTGGAGCCCCCTTGGTTCAATATAAACACCTTCAGCATATGGGTCCTTGTCACAGCACCTTCAGTAATAGGAGGTGAGATTACCCGCATTTGTAGCATCTTTTAAGCTACACGTGCCTCCTGAGTAATGCTAAATGAGTAACAGCTTTCATCATTGCCACCCATGCTTTGCTTTTCTTTTCTTTACTGCCATGCAGAAAAAAAGGAAAAATTGTCCTAAAAGAAACAGTCCTTCTCAGGGCTTGAACCCAACAAAGAGTTCTTTGGCAATGCACAATACAAAAGTATGCTTGAGTGAAAAGTTACATATCAGCTATGCTTTAGGGGCCATTCAAGTATTACCTAAGCATTCAAGGAGGTGGGGGGGGGGGTGCAAGCTTTGCTTATTTTTGTTGACAAGGGGGAATCAGAGTAATGCTTATGTAAGACAGAAAATATGCATACAAGACAGTCTGTGATGTGCTCCTGACTACACCAATTGCCCTACCATCCAATACTGAAAATTAGTTGCTCTGTTTTTACTGTTATTAATTTAATATCTATGCACTTTTACTTAGGAATACACAATAACTTTAATGATTGAAAGAAATTGTTTGACCTATGAAACAATGACAAGAAATTTGCCAAATCTTATGTAAGCAAGACATATGTTTATTTTTGCTTACAAGTGGTTGGAAAGGAGTCTAAAATGACTAAAAATACACTTACATCATCCTTGAATGGCCCCTTACTCATAACAAACCTAGATCCATTGCTGGGTATGTTAGAGATGTATATATTTGCAACTGTAGCCCCTCCCATGAGCATGTTTTCCATGCATTTTGTCATTCATTCATACTAATACAAACTATACTGAAGTCTTACATTCCCTATCAATCTTCCAGCTTTTCCTCTCATAAGTTCTAAACTATCAGCATTCTTTTTCTGAGGCATAAGACTACTTCCAGTGCTAAAAAAAAAGAAAATAACTAAGAAACCCATTTACATCATACATATAACTCAAAACATATGTAAGATAACACTAACAATATGCATATACAGTCAAATCCGGTTAATTGGACCAGCCGCTTATTTGGACAGAATCCTAGAGAACCCAAACAAATCCTATTGCATAAGCTTAATAGGGCATGTTCATGTAATTGGAGCAGCTGGTTATTAGGACCAAAATGATCATGCCTGATGTGGTCCGATTAACTGGAATCGACTGTACATGAATTGATAATTCACACACATAAAACTATTGTAAAAAAATATTAATGCATAAAAAAAACAAAATAATTACATTTATGAAAAAAATTAATAACAAAAATACCAGATTTATAATAAAGAAAAAAAATTAATATGAACTAGGGTAAAAGAATTGCACTACTGAAGATGTAATTTAAGGTTTAAATGAAAGCATATATAACAAAAAACTAAAAGTTGAAATTGACTTTTTAAATGAAATCGCTATTATATGTTGTGTGAGAAAAAACAGTTTAAAATGGATTTAAAATCATATTGATAAACTTAAGATATTTCATATTTTTAATAATAGATTTATATACCATACAGTACACCATTAATTAAAACTAGCTAATTTGAAATTATATATAACTTCTCCAAATAAAAAATTTTATTCAGTAATAGATGTTCAAAATTTTCACTTTTGGAACATACATATGAATGAATGAACTACTGTAACTACCATCTGGATTAAAGTAAAATAAACCTAAATTTTAATAACAAAATACTGTATTGAAATCTTAATTTTGAGAGACATTAAATTTATCTGAAATTTTTCATTCACACAAAACTAATATTCTTTGTGCTTAGAACAAGCAAGTTATCACTAGACTAGAAATAAGCTATTTTCATGAAAATACAGCATATAAAATCTCTTCTCTTTACCTTAAAATTTTCTGCTATTCATATACACCAATAAACAAATACAGTACAACTTCTCTATGGCAGCCAGTAATAGTTCGAAAAAAAAGTGGCGGTTTTGAGGGATGGCTGTTAAAAAGAGGTTTCTTCCATAACATTGACTCTATGGAGTCTTTAATTGGTTCTCCACAAAATTTGGCCATTTAGAGGGGTGGTTGGCTAGAGAAGTTTCACTGGAAATGAAATATTGGGAATGTTATTTGTCTTGCTAATGCTTGACACTTGTCCATTAAGACATTCACACTTAATCCATGAAAATCGTTGGTTGCTTTCAATGGTGGCACCGTGGAGGTGAACCAGCACTGCCCCCTGGTGCCACCTAAATTTTGACAGAGAAACCCCAGGGGCAATATCTGGGGGGGATGGTTTCATCCCCCACAATCTCTGACCTCATAGAAAGACTACAGTATAGAGATTTAAGATGCCAATTATGTGGCCTAGTCATGAACATATTAAGAGGCGTTGTCAGAATTCCAACCAAGCAGGAATGTTAATTTTAATCAATATATTTTTATAGCAGTGTTTCATAAAAGATTAAATCAATCTTCCCTCCTCCCACACATAAATACAAAAAGAAAAAGAAAAAAAATCCTGATACAATTGAGAAACTCTGATTATCTACAGAGGCTGTTCGCACATTTTTTAGACGATTTTGGTAAGTGGTAATAAAAAATTGTTTGCTGCAAAAGAAATAATTGCAATTGTAATATGTTTTTAAAAGTCAAAATTATCGTCTACGGCTTGAAAGTTTTGTTTTTATTTAAAATGGCGTTTTTAACAAAGCAGTGGTTCGAAGGCTACATTTATGCTCTTTCTGATGAGAAATATGCATACTCCGTTATCCAAAAACGATGTGAGAGTCATGGTTTTGTGATATCTAAAGCATCGATAGGTAATATCGTCAACAAGAAAGGAAAAAAACGTCAAATTGGAGTCTCAAGTGGGACAAAAATTCCAAACAAGTATCCAAGGAAAAAACGGACATCTTCGACTATTGCAAAGGTACGTTGTTTAATGTTAAAAGAAAATCCCCCTAGTCAAAGGACAGTTGCAAAATCATTAAAATGCTCGGTGTCCACTGTAAACAAAATGATAAACGTTGATTTAAATCATAAGAAAGCGAAAAAACACAATGTGCATCGTCTTCTTCCAAATCATATCGCTGAACGCAGGACACGCTGCAGAATTCTATATGAAAAACACTTTTCCAAAGAAAAATGGAAATCAATTGTCACAATAGATGAATCATGGGTGTATTTAAATGATTGCAACAAAAAAAGAGCATTTTATTATCATAAAAGGGGAGAAAAACATTTTAGTACATGGTTCAAAGAATCGAAAGAAAGTTTTTCAAAGGGATTCATGATTGTTGCTGGTTTTTCTTATAATGGCAAGTTAAAAATAAAGAGAGTGGAAAAAAATGTCAAGATTAACTCCAAATACTCTCAGGAACATATTTTATCGCCAATTTTTCTGAATGAAATACCATTGCTTTACCCACAGTGCCATCAATCTGTGAGACTCCATCAGGACAAAGCTAGCAGTCACACATCAAAATCCACTGTAAATTTCCTAAAAGAAATGGAACAAAAAACTGGTATCAAGGCCATACCCTTCACTGATATCCCTACTAAATCTCCCGATGTATCACCTATGGATTTTTGGGCTTTCGAACTTTTAAAATCTGCATTATCCAAACGCCGTCCCAAAACCCTTACAGGACTCTGGAAAGCTGTTCAGGAGGAATGGGATAGAATACCTCTTCTGACACTTCAAAAGGCATTATTATCCTGGAAATTGCGGTGTTGAAAGATAGTTCAGAATAAGGGATGTCAAATAGAACATTTAAAACACAAGAATTTTATGCAATTTAGTTTTGTGAATACAATATACATCGTCTAAAAAATGTGTGAACAGCCTCTGTATAAGATCAGGGATATAAAACTATATTGATTGCAACAACGTTTCTTAAGGAAAAATTATCTGCCATGTTGGATAAAAAAATATATATATTCTTTACAACATTAAATGAAAGAAATAACAGTAAAAATGTACAGATAAGAAAAAAAATTAATTACATTAACATAGAAAAGAAACACAAATTTCAATGTCTTTCCCCAAAACATTGTACACAGTTTATGAAACAAACAGTGAAAATGATGAATAAAAAATTCTAATTTATTTTAAACTAATATTAAGATTATTGTGGTAACATACAAAGTACACTCACCAAAATGCATCAGCTATTGTAACAAAACCAAATTCTTTTGTACTGTACAAAATTAAATCTTCTGCCCATTTGCTAAAATGGGTTGCTAAGAGGGATCCCCAGAACAAAAACTCAGCTGAAAATCAAGAAAAAATTATACTATTGTAACTCATTACTAGTTTAGAAAGAAACTTGATGAAAGAGTTGAAAAACTAAACTTTTAGAGTACAATGAAGCAGATATCCCCTGAAGTAGTTACCCATTTATTAATATTATTTAAAGTGATAACATAATTAGCATGATAAGATATGTATATGAGAAAAAATTTTGAACTCTAATATCCTAACTGAATATCAGATGAAATTTTACTCTATCTAAAGTTGGGAAACACAAGACTTTTTATTTCTTATTATACATAATACTAGCAAATATAAGGATAAAAAAACAGAGAAATAAACTGTTAAAATATAACATTGACAAACAGAATAGATATTACAAAATCACAAAATAAGAACTTATTTTTATATATTAATAACTAAATCTTAAACCAGAACAGTAATCTCTTACAGTAATCTTAAACCAGAACAATACATCTCTTTAAGTAAATGCATTTCACTATCACATTAGACATCAAAGAAGTTTAAATGATTACAAGAAGTATAATTTGGGTATTTATTCAAATATAAAGTTCATTTTCTTTGAAGTAAGTCTTTTTACTTCCCTACACTGAACACTTTAAAACCATTTTCCAAATCCTGTAAATTTTGCTTGGTGAGAATTTCTTTCTATGCATTAGTTTCAAGTCTAATACTACTTTTGTTAGAATTACTCAAAATGCATTTATATGCCATCTTCTCTGTTTTTCCTTTACTTACAAAAATAAATATATATATACAGTGCAATCTCGATCGATCACATTCCAAATCATCGTTTTCCCGTATGTGTCGTTTATTTAACACAGTCCAGAAGATCATATTTCTTTATGTTCCCGCATCAATCGTTCAGATCAGTCGGTCCCTTGAAAAAAGATAGATCGAGATTCTACTGTGTGTGTATGTATGTATATATATATACATACAGATGTGGGCGCGGTAGCCCAGTTGGCAAGAGCAGTGGACCAGTGATCTGAACGTCCCTGGTTCGATGCTTATCGCTGAAAATCTACCTCCGTGTTCACTAATGGTGGCCGGGGCATATAAAATAGGTCGTGGCTACAATGTCCTCCAAGTTCTCAAATTTACCTCTGGAGGTGCGAGGTCAAGTGTTCCGGTCTCATCACTTGACTCGGTTAGAAATTACGGGACCGGTCATTTAGCCAAGTTAGACTCCGACCCTTTTGGTGGTAATTCAAAACAGGAGCCGCACCTTCATTGCCCATAGCCTTCGGGACTTGATCTGATGCTACTGTCGGTCAAGAGGCATAAGCAACAACATATACAGATATATATATATATATATATATTATACATACATACATATACATACATACATATACATACATATATATATATATACATACACACACACATATTATATATATATATATATATATATATATATATATATATATATATATATATATATAAATATATATATATATACATACAGTGATTTCCGCTTATAAGAATCACGTTTGTTATTACTGTTTTTGATTCTTATAAACGGTTGATTCTTATAGCCGAAATTTAGGTTTTTCGACAGCACACACACCTATATATACATATATTAGATAATTTACCATAAAATACCCTTTAATTTACGTTAATTATCTTTTATTAAAATTATTTTTTATATTTTTAAAAATACAACTTAATTTCTAGACATATAAGTAGATACACATGATTATAGTAAGAGAAGAAAAAAATCCAATATTTGTTATCACATACCTCCTTAACAGTTTTAACATTTCAACTACAGGAAGGGAGCAAGAAAAAGTTTTCTATGGTAGTTTGATGTAATGAAGTTTTCAGGAGGCTGTTTATACCTCTTTCAATACTAATAGTCTCAGACGAAGATTCACCTTCTAGCTTACGTTTCACGGTTTGATAACGTGCTGAATACTACTAATGTCACATTTGCCTAAGTGATAATGGACACTTCGACGAAGATTTATGTGTTTTAGGGTCCAGGAAGCCGCAACCAGGATGTGGGAGGTGGGAAAAAAAGAGTATTTTTGTTTGTCAGTGGAGAAAAGTGAAATTGGCCCTGGGAAAAGTGAAGATGCCCCTGGGTCAAGCTGATAGGACGGTGTTGTGCTAAAGTGTTTAAGGGGAAACTATTATGTTATGTCTGATAAAGAAAGGGATGAATTTTACGACTATATTCCATCCAATCTTATCAATCTTCCTTTAAAAAAAAAAAGTAAGAACTCCGTGCCTTTTGAGGGTTTAAGTGGCTTTTTTGGAAAAATGAAAGGAAGGTGAAAAGTGTAAACTGATTCTTAAAACCGGTGGATTGATTCTTTAAAGTGAAAATTTTAACATGGAAATAATACATTTGTTTTTGTTTTCATGATATTGATTCTTATAAACGGTTGATTCTTATAACCACTGATCACTATAAGCGGTGGTTACTGTATATATATATATATATATATATATATATATATATATATATATATATATATATATATATACATATACTATATATATATAGTCTAATTAGAAAACTACAAACATTAGATAACTGTAAATATGTAGTAACTTATGATTTTAAAGATCTATTTAATAATATCGATATAATTGATTTAAATAGAATAATCATAATGTTAGTACAAAATAATATTCAATACTTAAGCAACGAAATTAAACTAACTCGTTTCAATAGGCACCTAGAATTAGTAACTAAACATAATTACATAGTTCATAATAATAGTATATACTTACAGTCCAAAGGTGTACCACAAGGTGGTAATGTGTATGCTAGCTAATTTATACTTATATTATTTCGAAATTAATAATATAGAAAATTGCAATTACAATATATTTAGATATATAGATGATATAATAGTAATTAATAAAAGTAATAACCCTATAGACTTAAATTTTTACCCTCCTAATCTGGAACTAATTAAAAGTAGCCATGATAATATTAATGTAAATTTTTTAGATATTAATATTAAATTAAATACTCACAGTAAATTTACTTTTGACTTATACGACAAAAGATCTGACTATAATTTTAATATTGTTAAATTTCAAAATTATCTAACCTGTTTACATACATCTGTTTTTAATAACATTATTGTGAAATCAGTTAGTTCGTATAAATAGGCTGTTCTAAAGACAATAGGATTAAGCATATTATAGACTTGAAAGCTGTGCTAACTCGGAATAATTATCCAGTAAGTCTATCCAAAAACATAATTGGTTGTTTTTGTTTTAATGAATAGTTTGTTCTGTTGCATTAATATGTTAAAAATAACAATAGGTTAAAATAGAAAAAATAATTACTAAAAATAAAAATAAAAATCAAAAGTAAAAATAAAAATAATAATAAAATTAACTCTTAGTAGTAATAATAATAAAAAATTAAATAATTAAGGGAATAATAGTCCTAAAATACGGTAACCTAAGTAAGTCTGTAACTGAGAATCCACTACCTCAATGGTTGTAAGTTTTGTGATGTCAGTCATCTTGCGGTTACAAGTTCTTAACCTTTAGCTTACGGGGCCCATATTTCCGATTTTCTCTTTAGAACGGGAAATTTCATACCCCCTTTGTAAGAACGACCATCAAGGAGGAACCACTAATTGCCTCACTCGGACCGTGGGAGAGTGTTTGCTACCCCGGGGGGTGGGGAGTGTTTACGAGAAGGAGTGTTTCCAATTTCCCTAATTCCCCTTCACATGGACAGACCGGCTATTTGTAAACATATTGTGACGACAAGGGGCTTTGTACATCTCGTTTATTTATTGTAACATGCGTTACCATTATTTATCGATTATACTATTTTAATGGTGGGAAAGTTTTCAGAACAATTTCCAAGTAAAAAAAAAGACGAATTTTAAGAAAATAAAGGAATATGTACAATCGAAAATAATACTAAAATTATTTATCTGCTCACATGTATATACATATATATATATATATATATATATATATGTGTGTGTGTGTATATATATATGTGTATATATATATACATATATATATGTATACATATATATATATACATATATATATACATATATATATATGTATATATATACATACATATATATATATATATATATATATATATATATATATATATATATATAAAACAGTTCCGTAACTGACTCATTCATTCACTGACTGACTGACTGACTGACATACAACGCACAGACCAAACCGCTGGACCTAAAGGGCTGAAATTTTGCATGGCGATTCTTCTAATAGTGTAGGTGTGCACTATGAAAGATTTTAAAACAATTCTTCTTAGATTTTTTAAAATTAAATTTTTAAGCTGTTTTTTAAACTTTTTTTACGTTTACATTCAAAATAATACATTGAGGGTTATAAAATTTATATCACGTGAAAGATCATAAAAATTCCTTCAGAATGAAATTTTTTTCGAATTTTTACCTCCATTTCATAATTTTTGGTGAATTTTTAAAGATTAATTTTTAGAATTTAATCTATTAAATGATGATCACGTGATTTCTTTTTCTGGTACTTTCAATAAATTTATCGTCACGTGCGTAACAACTAAATAGGCAAAAAAAATATTTTTTTCTCTTTCTAATGCAGCAGACGATTGGATATTATCCCAAAAAAATGCATATCCCTTACGATTTTTTTATAAATATATATATATAGATAGATAGATATTTTACATCAATTGTATACATTGATCATCGCATTTATTATAAATATATATATTTATTTTTTGGCATAAATTGCATACGTTGACCGTTGTATTTAATTTGAATGTACTCCGTAGCGAAGCGTGGGTTTTCAGCTAGTATATATATTTATATATATATATATATACACATATATTTACATATATATATAAATATATATATACATACATACATATATATATATATACATACATACATATATATATATATACATACATATATACATATATATACATACATATATACATACATATATAGATATATTTATACATATGTAAAATCAATGCCTAGGAGCTGAAAATTTCCCTAATTAGCAGCAGATATTTCCTATTCCCTCTTAAATTTCCCTCGGAAATATTTTCAACTCTCCGCCAAATTAGACTCCCGCTGATCCAATTTCCTGCATCCGCTGCGGTCTTTAAGTAAACAGGGGGAAAAAAACTTTGGGACGACAGCTATCCCAAACCCGTCTTTTTGGAGAGTAGGGTCTTGGGATACATGCTATCCCAGCCCGTAAGGAAAAGGTTAACTTCCACTCTGACTAGCGCTAGGCTTGGTGTTCTTTGGTTAAGTACTTTTATTCAATCTTAATTCAATTATTAATCAATTCTTCTGTTAATAATGGATTGTAGGTGTCTGAGTGTGTTTATTGTATAGATCATACTCATCGGAAACAATCCATTGGTTTTTAGACAGTATTGACACCGCTGATGAAGAAATGCTGTCAAAAACCTTATTCATACTTTTCTTTTCATATTATTTGTTCCTGGCTGCAAGTAGCTTTAGAGCTATTACTGGTTTTCTCTTTCATCTTATTCTTATTTATATATATATATATATATATATATATATATATATATATATATATATATATACACATGTTTTTTAATGATTTAGAAAAGGAAAGAACTGAAAGCAATTAACAGAAAGGCTGAAATAATTAACTATTGCTGAGTATGGAAGTCTGCTGTTGATGCTTCTGAGTTTGTGAATACAGCTTGTCAAAAGTAGTTTACATTCTATTCAGAAAAGTGCAGAAGGAAAATGTTATCTTATTTTAAAGCTTAAAAGAAAAAAAGAAAAAAGTCTGAAAAGAAACCAAACTTTTTAAATAAAAAAAATGCTAACTCTTTAACAAAACTCTATATGTTTGACACAATGTTCTTTTATCTTGATGAATACATAAGTGGATAAAATGAGCCAATTCATTGATGCATTTCACTAAATCCATCTTTTTAGGAAGCCTTAAAGAAATAATTTTTATAGTAGAATTTATGGATTCAATGTCTTTGCACAACATTATTGATCCCCTTTTTCACTTTTGGGGAGCAGGAAATAATTTCTTAGGCCAAATCTGAAAACTACATTGTGTGTTAGTGTTGTAATCTGTTTTTTTTTTCTTATCAAAAATTCCATAACTGAAAATGTCTTGTATGACAAAGAAATTGCCAAGCAAGTGAAACAAGCTCCCCGGTCTTGTCTTACTCTGACAATTGTTCTTTAGAAATGCTTAATAACACCAGAATAGCCCTTTCAAAAGCCAATATCTTTCATCAGCATGAAATGACAGTGAATGTTGATTTTTAATCATAAAAACAAATGAATTGCCTAACTCAAAATATATCTAGAAATAAAATTTATTTCACTTCCAAGAACCTAGTATTTTTAATGATGCATTTACTTGTTGAAACACATCCTCTTAGCTTCAATTACAATCAAATTTAAGAGAACACTTACATTATTTCTGCTGGTCAAATGAAAGTTTTGTTGTAGTTAACTTCTTTTCATCTATAGTAGACTTGTAAGTAAATAAAATGAGCAGAGACCTTCCTATGCTTCAAACTTTGGATCAGAATGCAATGACTTGCACTCTTGGATAAGCCACATTCATTAGCAAGTTTCCTATACATAGCATTCAAATTAAGGAAATTTCAAGACACTGTTTTGATGAATTCATTGATGGTGTCTTTTGACAACTTTAATTTTAGTAATTATGTCTTCTGTTCTATTTCATTTTTAAAATCACCACACAAATGACAACTAGTCTGTATGACACACAACCCTCACTATAAACTAGTCATACAAGTTGAAATGTACAAGAATAACTAAAAGTAAAGGAGTTGTTGTTGTCAATCCCCTTGGTGTAGGAAAGCCTACATCAAGGACATAGGTCCTCAAATCCTAGATCCTTGGCAAAGTAAGCAGCTTCACTTTAAGGCGAGGTACCACTAGGACTGAAGTCTGACTTGACCTCGAAGAACATTGGTCTCGTAATTTTGAACTGAGTCAAGTGACGAGACCAGAACACTTGACCCCGCACTTCCAGAGGTAAATTTGAGAACATGGAGGACATTGCAGCCACAACCTATTTTATGTGCCCCAGCCTCCATTAGTGTGTTGTGCTCAAGAGGTGAGGTAAAGAACGAGTTTATGTAAGCCTCAGGTTATGCCCCATTATAATCATCTAAATAATTAAATGTCTATGAAAAATGAAAATATATATATATGTAGATATATAAAATATTGAGGTGTTGGACAATTAAAATTCTGTAAGGTGGATGAGTGTGTATTTGGCTGGTGGATTTTAATTAAATAAGAGAATTTAGTTAGTGAATTTACCCCTTGTCTGTCCTTAAAATCTTATGTTCCCTAAAATGCCCTCTTTCTTTCTTATCTCTATGTGTGGGTAACTCTATACCCCCTTTCTTGCCATTTCTTTAAGTTGGGCACAGAACAGCATTTCCCAGAGATGCGAAGTGAGTTTGCAGCCGATTGGAATTTTAACGAGCTTCGCAGCCCAACTGTGAAGATGTCCGCGGAGGGGTACACGCCACCGTTCAGCACAAGGATCGGACCTGACCATGCAAAATGCTCTCTTCGTGCACACCAAGGGGCCCAGCGTTACATCATGGGAAAATAACAAAATACTTCAACTGTCACCCTATTGAAAAGTGAAAAGGTTAATGTTGTGCGCTGTTTCTGAGAGCGGCAAATTACGGTGCCGCTAAGGACTCTTTTCTGTCTCTCTCATGCAGGTGCGCATGCGCCAACCACAGGGGAAAAATTTTCCTCGCGAGGGAGTTTTAAAAAAAGCTACACAGATTCGATTTGAAGATTTCGACAGGCTGACCTCTCTCCGCAGTTCTCCTTGCCGAGTCCCTCGAAGGGTGTTCGTGAGATGTTGTTCCCGCAGGGCCGTAACCCACTGGGGCTTCTATGCCTTGAGTCAACTTGTGCCAGGCAAGCCCATCTATCTTGTCTTTTCCTACTCCCTTTATTTCAATTTTCCCTCTCTTTCTTTTTCAGAACTCCGTAGGTTCATAATTTTTTATTCTAGTTTAATAATTTTAAATTGAGCTCACTTAATTTTAACGCTGACGATAAAAAAGATTATTTTTTTTAATGTGTAGGAGTTAAATCACCAGCCACCTGAAAGGTATTACTGTGATGAAATTTATTTCATTAATGAAGTGTATGAATGTATTGATTACCTGTATGAAAGATATTTTTGGCTAATGTTAATTAATTCCCCGGTATGGGAAATTGTGGCTGTCAAAGCAGATATGCTAGAAGGATATGTAAAACTGAAAAGATGTTTGTTTTATGATAATTTAAAATAAATGATGTGTTTTGCCTCTAAACTACTGTGTAGCGAATATTTGAGTTTGTCTTTTATTGGTGGGCCAAAAGTAGCGCTTTATTCTAAGTAAAGCTTAAAGTGGGGGTTAGTTATGAGAAAAGACTTTAATTATGAGGGTATGTTTTATTATACGATCACTGGCATTATTCAAAGCAAAGCTTGAAAGTGAAAGTTAATTATGAGAAAAGGAAATAATCAAATAAAAGCAAAATTAAAGCTGAAGTTAATTATGAGCCAAGAAACTAATTACGGCAATTAAACCCAATAAAATAATTATGGAAAAATAATTTAATTAAGTAGATAAATTAAACATTCGACCACAAGTATAACACAATAAGTGAACACGGTGGTGAATTTGCAGCGACGAGCATTGTACCAGGGATTTTCAGATCACTGGCCCATTGCACCCAAAAGTACAGGAATAATGTATGCTTCAAAATGTACAGCTAGTTTCTGAGGCTTCTTTTCAGAGAGTGCAGATTAGTGTTAGTCAAAAAAAATAACTGAAGTGAATAATTCAACTTTTTTAATACAGTTTTCATATCCTCCATTTATAGTGTGTCAAAGAAGAAAATAGCTTTAGAGATAAATGAAAGCTTATTTTAGCCAAAACAACACAGAAGTTATTCAATATAATCTTCAAATACATACCAATAAAATCTCTGTCACTGACTGCAAGCATGCTGTTGGGTGTACATCCAGAAAACCCCAGTTCTAGGATTAAAATAACAATAAATTAGACTGCAGTTCAAGTTTTCAAAGTCAAAATTATTTTCTATGGAGCATAAATATTGTACTTTTAGGGCATAAAATAAACGGAAGTAGCAACTGAAGAACAGAAATAAATACTTAATTCTGAACATAAATGTACAGAATTTACAGAAACTGGTTTGTTTCTGAGCTAGAAGCAATAGGTTAACCAGGGAAATTTCCATTATCTGAATTTGATACAAAGGCTGTTTTGAAATTCTCTTATTCAGGGAAAATTCAGCTGAAGTACAGCTGAGTCAGCCCAGTTTGAAAAATATCAATGTAATCAAATATTAGTTTCAGGATGTATTAAGCATGCAATTTTAATAATGTATATGAAGGTAAAGTTATAAATAAATGTTTCTTCGAGATAGATTAATCTCGTAGGATATGCAAAGCTTTCTCTTGTTTATAATATATTTTTTAAAACTTTTGGAATGCACCTAACATACTTTTATTTTCAATCAAGTCATTCTAGAGATATTTATTATTTTATTTAGAATTTTCATTTATTTATTAATTATTTTATTTACACAAAGCATGTCCATAGATACCATGCTAAAATATATGAATTATATATATATACAGTGGAACCCCGATTTTCCGTTTTTCATGGGACCAGTGGTAAAAAACGTATGAAACGGGAAAACGTAAAATCGGGGTTAAAAAAAATCTAAGCATATTGTTCAAAAATTGACACTTACCGGATGAATTATCCAAAAAAATGTGTAATCTTTACTTGTTTTTTGCTTTTAGATACAATTTCAACTACAGCACGTTCAATACTAACAATTTTTTGCAAATTTGCTTCTTGGTTTACATTCGAAACTAAAAATTGTTTCAGAGTTTTTATGTTTTGAATTGCTTGATCAGCTGTGGTTACTACAATCTCCGTTATTTCTTCTTCATCTTCATCACCACTATCATCGGAAGCGGGCATTATATTAGATATCGAAGGAATTTGTGAAGTGATGTGCGTCGCAGTCTATATGCGTGTCATCGACTTCCGGAAGATTTTCACCTTCAGCCAAGCAATCTTCTTCCGTTTCATTGTAATCTGAAAGTGAAGGGCTAATTTCATCATTGGATTCCGAGAAACCTTCTTTATTAAACACATTGGTAACGCATTTTTTGTCGACACTGTCCCACGCTTCAGAAATCAAATTCAGAGCTTCCAAAACATTTATTTTTGCTGTAGAAGTATCATGCAGGTCCCCGGAACCAATAAAAAGAAGTGATTTCCTAACCAGTTGTTTTCTGTAATGTGATTTAAATGATCGGATAATTCCTAGATCCAAAGGTTGAAGTTGGCTGGTGCAGTTTGCTGGAAAAAATTCTACTCGCACATTTTTCAATTTAAGAACCAAATGAGAGGTGCAGATATCAAATAAAATAATTTTTTTTCGCTTCTGTAGTCGAATTTTTTTATCCAGTTTTCGAAGAAAATCTTCAAACAGCGATTGAGTTATCCACGCCTTTTTATTTGAAGCGCAATCCGTGGGTAAACTTTTCACATTTTTGAAACACCGTGGTTTCTTTGCTCTACCGATCACAAGAGGCGTTATTTTCTCACTTCTGTCGGCATTAGTACATAATAAAACAGTTAAGCACATTTTTGAAAGCTTTCCCCCGTGGCAATTTTTGCCTTTGACTGTCAATGTTTTGTCGGGTAACAAGTTGAAAAATAGTCCCGTCTCGTCGGCGTTGAATACGTCTCTTGGATTGTACTCCTTTAATAAATTTGGCGAAGTGTTCTCTTTCCACTGCTGCACAGTTGCAATATCCACACCATCGGATTCTCCACAAATAGATTTAAAACATAAATTGTTACTTTTTTAAAATCTGTCGATCCAGCCATTCGATGCAGAGAAGCCTTAGAGTTTGAGCCTTTCAGCAATTTCAAGCACATTTTCTTTAACGATGGATCCGTTTATTGGAATTTTTGATGCCCGGGCTTCCTTGAACCATTCCATTAAAATTTTTTCCAAATCATCATACGGAGATGTCTTAAGAGTTTTTCGTTTCTTTGCAGATTTTCCGAATTTTTCAGCACTTAACTCTATTGAAGATTCTTGCTTTAAAATCGTTTGCAAAGTTGAATATGCAATACCCAAAGATTTAGCAAGACCAATTTTAGTGCCATGAAATTCTTTAGCTTTTTCGACGATTTCGGCCTTTTTGGCTAGAGAGAAACATTTTCGTTTAGACATCGTTCCTTCAGGTTAAGAATGCTCGACAATGAGAAAAATGGTTACGGTGCTCAAACAAACTTTTACAGACCAGCTGAAACCAGTTCTACCTTTCGTGGGTTGCATGATCTAGTCATAGCCCCCCCCCCCCCCCCCCCACCTGCTTTCCATGTGAAGTGTGGATATTGGACAATCTAACCAAAAGAAATCCATCACCCCTTTCTCTTTTGTTGACACAGAGTGATCGAAGAATCGAAAGGCATTGCCGTGATTCTCCCCCACTTGCGGGTGTCCCGTGCTTTTGTTCTTCCCCTAACTTTCTGATTTTAGCACTGGGTGGAAACCCCTCCTGCCTACCACACACAGACAAAATGACAATAAGACGGAACAGAAAGAATATCAGAATGCTTCAAACTGGTAAGAAACAAGTTTTTCTTGAAAGAAAGAACTCGAAAAAGTTTCTGTGAGCCTTATAGAGGAAAAATGATTTTGATCTTTAGAAAAAAACGTATTAGGCGGGTTTTTCTGGAAAGGGGTAACATAAAATCCGGGATATTTTAACATTATCGGTATAGGCAATTTGCACAGACCAGCAGAAAATGACGTAGGAAGCGGGATAACGTACGAAACGGACAACGTAAAATCGGGGTTCTATTGTATATATATATATATAAATATGCACAACAAAAAATATTCTCACTTAAAGGGATAACATCTATTCTTTATAAAAATTACATAATTTTTTGTGAAGTTCAAAACATTTACCTTTAGCCAAGAAGTCTCTATCAATATGAAATGGATTACCAGCTATTGCACCACTGAAGATAAAGAAAAACAATTGAAAATAAATGCACAAACTTAAAGCACTTTTTATTTTTTTTTTAACTTTTTAGTTGAAGAACACTATAAAAATGCAACGTACCTGCCTAGAGGACAAATATTCATTCTTGAAATAATGTCATCAAGTTTATTTGCATCATTATGGATATACCATGCATAGCTAAGTTTAATAAATAAAATATTTTTAACATCACAACTTAAAATGAATTACAACTGTCTTTAAAATACATAATTTTAACTACCTCAGTAACCAGTGACTCCAACGAATAGGCTGCGCTCGTTGCAAATGAGTATAACCAGGCATTACTATGTCAATTTCACTAAAAATATTTAATATAAATATTCAGATACATGCAAGTAAACAACAAAACTTTAAACAAAGCTATGACAAAATAATAATAATAATAAACAAGAAAATGTAAATATATAAATTTATGGAAAAACATTTTTCTGAAATAAAACCAGAAACAGAATGCTAAATAAAGTAAGCTTCCATGAGTAAGATTTTTCACAGGAAATACTATTTAGGAAAAAGAAATGCAATAAGAAGTACAGTCGGTTCCGGTTAATCGGACCACACTGGAATGCGATCATTTTGGTCCTAATAACCGGCTTGGTCCAATGACATAAGCATGGCCTATTATGCTTATGCAATAGGATTTGTTTCAGTTCTTTAGGATTCGGTCTGAATAAGCAGCTGGTCCGATTAACCAGAGGTTCAATTAACTGGATTCGATTGTATATTTGCTAGATGTATAAAATACTGTTTGACGCAAGTTGACACTGAAAACTACCACATTATGGAAAACCAAATAAAGAAAGCCAGTGAAATAAAGTTTAATGACAAAATCTCTTTATTGGTAGTAAATTGTCAACATAATGTTGGCACTCTTGACAAAGTGATGTTATCCTTAAACTTAATTTCACTAGTTTTTTCAATCCAGTTTGTGCTTCAATTGTTAGTCATCAGCTTGTTCAAGTTTTTCATCTTTCATAGGAAATAGTATTTTTTGCACTTAACTTAGAAAGCATTTATGTTAAAAATCCATTTCTTTCAACTCTGTTTATACACCCATAACTACCCTCCAATATATAAGATACCAACTAGCTGAATACCTGTGCTTCGCTACGGAGTACATTCAAATTAAATACAACAGTCAATGTATGCAATTAATGCCAATATATATATATATATGTATGTTTAATATCCATAAAACATACTAATTTAATACATAAAACATTTAATTAAATTCTTAAAAAACTTCCATCTCAATTAGTCTAGTGGTTTTAATATATACCGTATTTTAATATTTCTTTTGTCAATTTATTTTGTTGTTATGAACGTGACACAAAATTAATTTAAAGTATTACAAAAAGAAAACAAACCATGGGATCAGCATTTAATAAATTAAATTCTAAAAAGTAATCTTTAAAAATTCACCAAAATTCAGAAAATGAAGGTAAAGATTCGAAAAAGATTTCATTTTAAAGGAATTCTTATGATCTTTTTCAAGATATAAATTTTATAACCCTCAAATTATTATTTTAAATACAATCTTTAAAGAATGTTACAAAAATAGCTTAAAAATTCAATTTTAAAAAAAATCTAAGAAGATTTTTTCAAAAATATTTCTTAGTGCACCCCTACACTATAAGAAGAATCGCCATGCAAAATTTCAGCCCTTTAGGTCTAGCGGTGTGGTCTGTGTGTTATCTGTCAGTCAGTTAAGGAACTGTTTTATATATATATATATATATATAGACAAAATAAAAATTATCTGTTTAGCTGAATATATCTAAATCTCCTAAAATTAATCAATTTTGAAATTAATACTGCACAGTTACAAAATAAATAAATAAATATATAAATAAGTTCATTTTAAAGTGTAAAAATTATTTGGGTCTTAAGAAAGAAAAAAAAATTAAACTTCCTGTTTCCATCTATTTATATAAAATAAAATGAAAAGGACATCATTGTAGTTCAACTAATACATTGCTGTTTCAAAGATTACATCGAGATTTTTTTTTAAAATTCATCATGAAAATTATTAAATTTTTCTAAACTATGACACTTGATTTTACAGAATATATGAAATATAATATAATTCAATAAATTATAAAATGGTGTTAAAAATTAGATGGAAATTCAAAATGGAGATACATTCCCCCTCAATTAAAACACTACCAGAGTAACAAAAATTGGCAATGCAAAAGAAAGAGGAGTTATAACAGATCATAACAACTCTGATCACTTCACTGAAATAAACAACAGAAACATGTAGTATAACTACACTATAGTTTAAAACTGATTCATTGAACACATTTCTCAATGTTTGTGTCAATATTATGAATATATTTATTTCTCAGAGTATCTTAATTTCCCTGGGGAAAATTAAAAATGATACCAGTAAAACATCTCTGAAACAATTTCCATTGAAACTAAACTAAGACAGTCTAATGCTCAAAGCAAAAGTATGTTGCACATTCTAACTGAACTCAAAACATGTGCTTACATGTCAAAAATATTATGAATTATTCTAATTCAAACCACTATGATTATATGAATTTTTGTTTCGATTGTATGTTTGATAATGCAGCATTTCTAATGTTTTAATTCTTTTTCACAAGAAAAAGCAGTAATAAAAATAATATACTAATACAGTAAAAGCTAACTATTAATTTTATAAAGGTCAGCGATCTGAGTAAAGAATGTTTAATGATTATAATAATATGACAACAATATATTATCAAAATAATATGGCACTAAAAGCTAATAATTTTAGTACACTTGATAAACTAACTTTCTTGCACGGTCGCAACAAATTTTAACAAAGGATAAGAGGAAAGTTTTCAATAAAGCAGACTGCTCACGAAGCCACAAACGCACATCAGTTGTAACCTATAAGAATCAAAAAGGAAAAGATAATTTAGGAAAAACAAATAATAAAAAAATTAAGCTCAAATGCTAAAAAAAATGATACCATTTTATAAAATTACATATACTATTACTATGCACAGAGATAATGTTATTTATCCCTTAAAAAATTATAGAGCTAAAAATGTAAATGCAGCCATTAAATATGGCAGTACAAATCTTTACTGGAAAAAAATTTTGATACAAAATAATCATATGCTGTCTAACTGTCAATACTATGCTATGGATTAAACACACACGAATAATATCTAATTGGGGAAAAAATTTATATAAACTTACAAAATTTATAAATAAAGGCAAACACCAATAATTTATTAAATAGCAATCATTATCTACTTTATACTTCAAGTCAAAATTTAACTGTAAATTGACAACTACAGATGACAAGTCATTGAAAGAATTTTACATCCATAAAATTCACAGTTCATATAAAAGCTATTAGGTGGCCCATGCAAAACTTTTGCATGAGAATCAAATATGATAAATTTTATAGCGAGGTTAGTGGCTTGTAGTAGGATGAAAGAAGAACTGGTTCCTTTGTAGCCATTGTTTATTTGTTAAATAACAATGGTGCATAAAGATAATACAAAACCGATTATAAAACACCTTTGGACAAAAAATTGGAGGTGAAGTATAACACAAAACAGGGGAACATGAGATATAGACACGTCAAAATACCTTTGTAGACAATATTTTAAGTTAAGTATGACACAAACTCATGAAAAATATATTTACATTACAAAACTTCTTTGTACACACTACTTGCCCGAGCTGTATAGAGGTATCCAAAGAAAAAACTCTATGGCAAAAAGTCCATTTTTAACAAACAATACAATGTGCAATTCTAAATTAACAATTCGTCAGAAGCGGAGAACTTAATCTTTAAAATGGTACCTCATTTATCGATTTTGGTAAAGTATGAAGGGAGAATAAGGGATCATCACCAAAAATCACCTTCTAGAAAAAATATATACGATGATGGTATGTTTTTTAAATTTAAAGGTTAGTGTTCAAGAGCAGTTAAGCTGGATGATGGCTGAATGGCTAGGGTGCTAGTATTCAGTACCACAGTCTGTGGGCTGGAGTCCCACTTTTGGTATGGATGTTTGTAGCTGTTCAGAATCTGCTTTAAGCAGTAGGTCCTGGTCTAATAAGTCCTTGTGTAGCGAAAAATGACCGCAACGCTCCAAACCAAACCTAGTGTTCGAAAGAGAAAAGTAAACAAATATAGCAAGTGCATGCTTGCCATCTGCAATGAAGCAAACCTTTACATGTCTCATGCACATTTTCCCACAGAGTTTACATAAAAAATCTGCCAATCAGCCACAGACCAACCATTGCCCCAATCTATTTAGCTCATCCAGAAAGTAAGTACCATCTGGGTATTAAAAAAGATTAGCAATTTGTTTTCACTTGTATTTTATTACAGAAAAATCTACACATGTTAAACTACTCTTCGACATATTCACCATGTGAATTAAGGCATATGTCATATCTTGGCACTAATTGAAACATAACCGCTCCATAGAATTTGGCCACCTGCGACCTGAACCAGTTCTGGACGTTTACCTTGATCTCGTTATCACTTGCAAAGTGCTGGCCAGCAAGAAATTTCTTGAAATGAGAAAACAAATGGAAGTCGGATGGAGCTAGGTCTGGACAATCAGGAGGGTGACAGAATTGTTCCTAGTGAAATGAATCAACCAGTGTCGTCGTTATGAGTGCGGTATGCGGTCGCGGGTTATCATGCACGAACACTATACCAGAAGTCAGTAGTCCACGCCTTTTGATCTGTATCGCGCAACGTAACTTCTTCAATGTCTCACAGTAAGCTGCAGAGTTGATTGTTGTGCCTCGGTTCATCCAGTCCACTAACAAAATTCCTTGCCAGTCTCAAAAGACGGTGCACATGATTTTTCTTGGTGAGACGATAAATTTCACAAGGTCGAACATTTCTCACATTCAAAAACTTGATAACGGCTCTTATTTCCCAGCTGGCGGGCCGATCGATTGTTTCAAACATGAATACCAACAAACAATGACTTCAAACATTAACGTAATCAAACAAAATAGCTAGGCTAATTCGTTCTCGAGTTGAAGTATGTAACTACGCATGCGCAACCTTCGTGCTGTCAGATGAGCGGGAGATATACGCAAATGGTACTTACTTTCTGGATGAGCTAAGTAATTGTTTTTCTTCAACTTACACATCTACGTGGTAAGCCCTTAATTTGATTATCCTTTACTTATGAGATAAACTAGAAGCATTCCCTTGATAGCTTGGTAGAATTTTGTCATATGCAATTCAATTGGGAACACAGAATTGAATAAATAAAATTAAACTCTAAATAGGTATACCGCAGGAAAATATCACTAAAATGTTCTTCAGTGGGAAAAAAAACAGATTTTAGTCCAAACAAATTGTTTTTCCATGGAAAAAGAATAATATACACCTATGTGGATGTTGCCAACTTATTACTTAATTTGCTGAATGATGATAAAAGCAGATGATTTTAAAATTTAAAAGTTCAATCAGTGAGTGAGAATGGGAAAAATAAGCAAGCCAGCTCATGCTATCTAGCGGAAGAAAAAATGTTTATAATGTTTATACTTTGATTTTTAAATAAACAATAAGATGTGAAATTCTAAATTAACAATTTGTCAGAAGCAGAGATCTTAATCTTTAAAATGGTACCTTATTTATCCATTTTGGTTAAGTATCAAGGAAGAAAAAGGGATCATCAGAAAAAAAATCTTTTAGAAATAATATATATATAAATTATTCCTCCCACAAAATAAATTAATTATGAATTTACAGTCATATAACATACTGTTAATGGTTTATAAAAGCTTACCAATGGTTAGCAATAGATTTTCTTGAATTTTTATCCCATATACATGAGAAAAAATAATTAAAACAAATATAAATTAAAATTCTTCCAAGATAAACACAAAAGTTATCCAATAGTTGATTAATTTATGTATATGATGATGCCAAATGACCGGCATTTGTAAAATAAACAATAAATAATGTGTATGATGATGTATTGAAAATGAACAAGACATGAAAATGAAATTTAGAAAAAATGATAACAATGATAACTGAAAATCAGTACTACTTGTTAAAAAAAAAAAGGAAAAATTTTAATGCTATTAAACTTTTGTTAACTTCAATAGAAGGAAAAAGAAATTTAACATACAAATTTTTTGAAGATTCATACTGATTCATTTAAAAATAACACTCAAACCTATCTACTTAATCTCTACCTAGCAAAATTAGTACATTTGCAGTATAAATCCAAAAAGAGATAAATTTTTTCTTTTTTTTCAGTCTCTTGTCTATATCAGTGGTTCTCAAACTTTTTATGTCTAGGCTCCATTTTAGATGACCTTCAAGCTTTAAGGCCCCCCTAGGTCCTAAAAAGCATAAGAAATACTAGTAAAATACACTGAAGAGCCAGAAAATCTGGGATAGGCGATCTCATTTGAAATATGTAGCATTAAACACTTTCTCATTAATGGTTTTGTCCTCAAGCAGCATATATAAAGCGATAGACATCTGTGTAAGCCTAAAGAGCTGACTATGCAGTCAGCATAGCAGGTGATCATGATTTAGTGAATTTCATAAGAGTTTGATAGAAGGTACTCGTGAGATGGGTTGCACCATTTCAGAGATGCAGGCAAAGTTTAGATTTTTACAACTGACCACTTAGAGTGTGTACTTTGAATAAGAGAATTCCGATAAAACAATGAACTTACAACAAGAATGTAGCTGTAGAAAGACTCTTAAAGATCATAATCAGTGTCATCTGTTGAGAATCATTTAAAAAAAAGAAAAAGAATGCAACATTGCAGAAAATAACGTTACATTTAAATGCTAGGGCCTCTACTAACATCAGCATGAAAGCTGTACAAAGTTGACTGCATTATATGCACTGTAATAGCTGATGCCCACCATGAGCTCCATTGCTTTCTTAATGATACAGAACTCTGCACCTGGTTTGGCCTCGGGGACACCACCCCTGGTCTCCGGAAGCCTCAAAACAAGTAGCCTGATTTGACAAGATTCTTTTTCAACTGATTCGGATAGATAGAAGGGTTAGTGTGTGAAAAACATGCCTTAAATCAATGAATCCAGCATGTGAATGAAAGACTACATGCTGGTGGTCCCTCAGTAAAGGTATGGGGTCTGCTAAGCTGGCACAAATTAAAACCTCTTATTTGTCTACAACATCTCTGACAAGTGAATTCTACGCTAACATCCTTTCAGATGTGTTACAGTCCATGTCATGCATTCCCTCTCATGGGTTTTGGGGTCTTCTAACAAGATAATGAGCCACTACACACATTCACAATCAGCAAATTATGGTATATGGAACACTCATCCTAGTTTTGGAACAGGAAATAGCCCCCTTGTCCACCAGATCTCAACGTTATTAAACACATTTTAGATGTCCTGCAATGTTCCGTTCAAAGCAGACTTCCACTATCTAGGAATATAACTAAATTGTGAACCCCTTTTCATGAGGCATGTTCATTGTCTACAGACTTCCTCAGAGAGCTCATGGAGTCCAAGCAGTGGTCTATCTGCACCGTCGGGATTATCCCAGTTGGGCTTCGGTCAGGTGGGGCCTGATGTGTGCTTTTGGGAGTCCAAGCAGTATTATTTTTCTGCAGTTCTATGATCTAGAAGTGTATTGGATAGATATCCCAGTTTTTCTAGCACTTCAGTGTACATTATACACATTTTGCATTGCCCCCTAGAATATCCCTCATGCCTCCAGCTTGAGAACCACTGGTCTATAACAAGGGTTCCCAAACTTATTTGGCCTACTACCCCCTTTTCAGAAAAAAAATTACTCATTGCGCCCCTGGAAAATTTACCTTCCTAAATGAACAAACAGAGATGAAGTTACAGAGATGCACCCAAGGCTACTACCGTCCCCTTGGATTGTTCCAGTGTCCCCTGGGGGATGGTATCACCCACTTTGGGAAATCCCAGTCTAGAACATCTATTTTGAAAATATGACAGTAGCAAGCTAGCAATCATAACTCTTATCAGGCAAGCAATGAAGCATAATAGTATTAGCACGAAAATTGTGGTAAAAAAAGCAAGTAGTTAAAGAATGGGAAATATTTTTATGAAATTATAATAGCAAAATGTAATAAACTTAATCTATAATCATGACTCCTTATCAGACAATACATAACTATACAAAGTGTATTACTTGATCATTTCTACTCCTTCCAACATGTAGTTTTCCCCCAATGTCATTTCCAACAATTTCCTACAAACAAGTAATAAATATCCAGGATAAGTGAGAATTGAATTCAAGAGAAACATTTACACAGAAAAAAAATATATTTGCTAATTACTATCTAAATACAACACATTTTAAATTTAAATAACGTTTTATACAGATTAAAAAAGATAAGACATAAAATACCATTTTGAAAAATTTGAAGAATATATTGAAATATTTGTTAATATTGCCTTAATACAAAAATTCAGATCTAAGATTTTATTTATTTTTTACCATTATAAAAAAAATAGCAAAATACAATGCACTAAAAAAATCCCTTTCATAAAAAAAGTAACATTTCAGAATAATTGCAAACCACAAAATTTGGTTACAACCAAATATTTCTCAAAATGCCACAGAAAGAAAACCTTGACTTTAAGTTCAGAAAGACGCATGTTGTAAACAATTACAATTATAGAAAAATGTAATTAAAATTATAGAAAAATGTGTGTATGAAAATATGCATAGGTAAACACTTGTTAAAGGTTAAAAAGCTTTGTTAGGTGGTGGCGAAATGGTTTTGGTTGGCGAAATACTGTTAAGTTTTGGTAGTCGAAAGTTTTACCGTGCATAGTAACAGGGATCGTATTTGTCCCTTCTATATCTTTCTCTCCCCTTAGTTCTAACCTTGGTAACCTAATCCTTTCCTGTTAGCCATTTTCATGCGGGGTGCTGTTGTTTTTGGGCTGAATTCAAACAGCACACCAAAGGAATTTCCTGATTGATTTTGCAGACATCCACCTGGAAGCGCAGGAGCCGGCGGAGTAATACACGTAAACACCAGAAGGTGCAGCGAGGGAGGCGAAAAGTTGCGCCACCAAAAAGACCCTTGTTTGGTAAACGCCAACAGGCGAAAAAAATGAATTGAGAGAGGAGGAATCCTCCGATTAACTTTTTAAAAAATATTTTGCAATTACAAGGCTGAGATGCAAGGAGCGCCTCAGGTCTATTTTCCCCCTGGTCTCAGCACGGCGGAAGTACAGCCCCTAAGGTGGGTGAATCTGTTTTCTCTTCTTGGGAAGAAAGTTTTCCAGAGTCAGACAGTGGTGTGCTAGCTGCCGTTCTATGCAGATACATCTTCCTCATCTCCATCCATCGCCCTCCGTACAGCAATGCCGAGACCCTGGCATCTTTCCCGATACAGATGTGGACAACCAGATATGCTACAGATGAAATGACGACTTAATCCATTGTCTCTCAGGACCGGTCCATCCTTTTACTATCCTGTCTTTGCCTTTCTTTCTATTTCTTTTCTCCTTTTTTTTTTAGCCACAGACGGCAAGGTAAAAGTTTCTTTTTTATTTTAATGTTGCTTTAATTAAATCCATGTGATAGCTATGAGGAGTTTTTTTTTGGTTTTCGCCAACCACCAATTGTATTGTGTTACTTTGTATATGATATTAGTTACCAGTAACTCCCTTTGGAGTGTAGATCAGGGAGCATGTATGTAATTTGCTTTAAGGGTTCTCCCTTATTTGTGTACACGTTAGGGAGCAAATGTAAGGATATGTCAAAAGTTTAACTGTAAAATAAATTTTGTTGTTGCCTCTAACCCTGTGTTTAGTAGATATTGAGTTGTGTTTTAATTCTATACGTTCACTGGCCAAACGGCATGTTTAAAATTAATTAATTAGAAATTGATGTGTTTATCTATTTAACTAGAGACTAGCTCCCCAGAAACAATCATCATAAATGGTACCTTGAGAAAAGAAGATATAAGCATATTAATTGAAAAAATCCTAGAAGTTAAAAATGAAATTGACTTTCAATCACCTTAAGTCTCCTTTCATTTGCAGAATGAATATCCTCATCTCCTTTTATCAAGAAGATATTTGAAGCCCATTCTTTAGCAACCTACAGAATAGATAATAATAGTAAAAAGTATGCAACAAAAAAAGATAACTGATATTCAAACATATAAAGAGAAGGATGTAATTATATTAAAAGAATGAAAGGTAACACATTAAAAATTCCTTTTACCTGGGACAAGCCATGCAACAGATGAGCACTTTCTTCCGATGTAACTAATCCACATTTTTCTAAGGCTCTGACATATGCTTTACTGCCCTATATCAAATAAAACTTCAATCAGCTGGAGTTTTAATAAAAGGAGTACTAAATAAAAATTAAACAAATTTAAGACATAGAAATCATATAATTAAATTTTGTATACATTTTACAAATATGAAGAATATAAGTAAAAACAAAAAAGAGGACAAAAAAGTTTTTACAAACCTTAATATCTACATCCCATAAATATTTATCAAATGAAATAGAAGCATTAAATAATTCCATGACTGGGCTAATTTGTTCAGCAAATCTTCCACCCCAAAGTTTTCCATGCTATATAAATTTAAAATTTTAGTGAAAATATATGCCAAAAAAATTTTTTTTAATGCATTGATGTAACATATAAATATATTAAAATAAAACAAAAAAAAACCCCTCTTTCATCATAAGCATAATATAACAGAAATGTTAACCAAACATCTAAAAATTATTTATAAATATTTATATGAAAACATTTTAAACAAAGCCACTCAGATGTCCAAGAATACATATTCTCTACTTCTCATCAATCAATTAATAATAATAAATAATTATTTAATATTTTAAAATATAAAATAGATTCATAATTTATGAAAAACTGAATTTAGACACAGAACAAGCATTTGATAACAATAAAATTTTTAAACAGATTTTACTGAAAAGAAATTATTACTTATTCATTTAAATTATAGTAATCATGAATTTCACAAGCAAAACTTATGAATTCTCCAATGGACTACCATATTTTAAAACAAAATTGGGTACTTACGTATTAATGCAACCGCAGCTACAGATTTGGCGGTTTATAAGTGCCGCCAATCTACACCTAAAATTTTTGCGACAAATCATAAAATAAAATACTTTATTTAAAATCAAAACACTTATATATATATATCATTTATTATATATATATAGGCGCATTAGCGCAACTTCAGCTGCGGTGGCGTTAATACGTAAGTACCCAAAATTGATTAAGATTTGCAAGTGACACATTCAGTATCATTCTTACTTTTTGATTAAATGAATTAAGTTTATAAATGTTTCAATGCAGGCAGAACTTTAGGTACTTAGCATTAGGACAAAAAATTTGCTACAGAACCTAAACATTATGGCCAGTCAATTTTCAGAATTAAAAATGGTATGCATCTAATGTTTTGTTATTTGGCCTACATCTAATGTCTTATTTTACACACACACACATATTTATATATATATATATATATATATAAGAGCAAACACATTTTAATCACCCTGATTAATAATATCAATATGGTATAAACTTACTTAATTTTCCTTATAGTTTAGGTATTAGCTAATGATAAATATTAAGACCAGAGTTTGAAAAAATTTTAATTATTCTAATTTTTTTTTACTTTTAAATGATTCTTTTCAGTGTTTTTTTAAAAATACAAATACAAATAGTTATCATGCTTAAAAATCTTATGAATAAAATCAATTATTCAGGGCAAAATAAATTTTGTATTGGACCAATATGTGAAAATAAATATCTATGAGTCTAGAAAGTTTATATTATGTAGATCAAAGAAATAACAATAATAATTCCAATTGTAATTTGATTGCTGAAGATTTAGACTAAGAGTGTAGAAGAACTTACTCAGTCCAATATATATAGAATAACCATTTAGTAGTAGTGAAATACTATACTTACAACCTTATCATTTTAGCATTACTAACAAATACCCAATTACATTTTATACCCCTACTATTACCCTTACAATGCTAATTTTGCGATTTTGGTTTAAGTAAAGAAGAGGGTGCCCCTTGGCGCAGTTTTCAAAATTCGCCAAAATCACACTAAAAGACGACGGTTATTACGAGTTCATATGCAGGAACTCGTCGCAACCTAAAATTAATTGCCTAAAACTGACTGTATATTCTGTATGTACACGTAATTTTTTTTGTCCGCTATGTTGCCGTTACCGTCGTTTTTTAGTGTTATTTTAGCGAATTTTGAAAACTTCTCCAAACCTTGCCAAGGGGTACACACTTGTTTACTTTAACCGCAATTTTCAATACGGCACAGAATTCTAAATATTTTCAATAAAACTGGAAGTTTTCGGTAACCTTTTTTTCTTTTGAGGATCTATTATTTTACAATGTCAAATTTGTAATAAGATGCACGGGATTCGAGACTTTTTTTGTGATATAAAATATAGCGGTTATTATAAAGATTTCGCATTAGGCGTAAACGAGGTCGTAATGGCTGAGGAAATGGATATTTAACAAAGGAAAGGTCAAAGAGATAATGCTATCTTGATAACAATAATCAGATTTCTTGGGAATGTACAAATGAAATCTTAATTTACAAAACTACCACTACTAATTTTTACCTCGGGATTTTCAACACTTTCACTCATTTCTATTATTTCAATTATGGATGATGTTAATTAAAGCAGTACGCGGAAGGAAGCATACGTCCGGCAAGAAATTTTATTTCCACCGCTTCGAATCAAAATAAACAACAGCTTAGATAATCAAAACAATTGCCAAATAATAAATGAAATTTATTCCTCTATAACATAAATTTAAATCTTTTATTCGTAAGAGTTATAAAAATAGTACAAAAGAATTAAATATTGAATAAAAAATACTTCAGTACTTTTAGAAATCAGAAATGAGCTCCGACCCCCTTACCTCTAATAAGTTATCCTACTATATGTTTTGTAGGACATATGGCCCTGGTTGACTGATGCGTTTTTTCAGCTGTACAGTCGGCAGCAAAAGAATAAAAGCCCCGGTACCGAGTTGAAATTTTACATCCATAGTTTACCGATTTCTTAAGCAAGAATGATGTACCGTATTTACAGCTTCCGGATTTTGAGGGGTATCCAACCTTCTCATCAAATCGTTCGATCCTGAATCGAGAACTCCTTTATAAAGTTCATGCTTTCATTTTCGTCTTTCGTCATCAAGTCCATAGATTCTAGGATTTCTCCCTCGGAGACGTATTCCTTCAGGTACCCATATTCCTTATTTTTGCGGATCATGCACATTTCGGCGAACCCTGGCATCACAAGTTGGATAGTTAGAAAGGCCTCCTTGGATGATCGGTTGGCTATTCGGGTTAAAATTTATTTATGTCAATTTAGCAAACAAACTGTATAAAGATTCCATAGAATGCTTATATCAATCTTTTTACCAGATTGATTGCTATTTATAGCTTGTACATTTTTATCTGCTGCAATACGTCTCTTCATGTTTTCAATATCGTTTCTCATAGCTTGAGCTGAGTTTCATATTTGAAGCCATTTTCTTACGCCATTTTGGCGCCAGAAAGGAAGCCAACTAGGAGCTGTTTTCTGACAGCAGTGGATTGAATATTTTTAATATAATGAAATAATGAAATCCTCATCTTTGCCAACTATCCTACGGATTACGAATGTTGGAGAAAACACTTCTCCTGACCCTTCCGTCTCTGATGTTGCTACTGCCGCTCCTGCGAAATATTCTCCCTTCTGTCTCCGTAGAAAGACGTATATGATGAATGCTGTTATGGAATGCGATTTAGAGCCAGCTGTTGCTTTTCAAAACCTTGACCCTCATCATCTTCAAATTGAAGAAATGCCAAACATTCTGAACTTTCTCAAGATCTGCGGTGATAAGTCACCTGAATTTAAGGACTTCAAGAGTTCGATCGACTTCATTATGCCAACTTTGGATGAGACTTTGGCAAACATATGCAGCTCAACTGGACTCGACCATGACTTTGAGATCAGCAAATTATCAGGTATGTGGAAGTACATTGTTGCTTTCAGCCTTGGTCCTAACTTTGATAATTTAAAAACCTAATGGCTATTGTGAGTAAATTTAATACTACTCCGGTAGTTAAAAAATCTAGTAAAAAAATAGAAGAAGTAACGAAGGTAATGAGCCACAAGGTAAGCGAGTTGCTCTCCAAAACTTATTAGACCAGGTAAAATCGGATGTCATCGAAACAAGAAATAAATTTGCCCCCTTGAGGAAAATTCTGATGATGAAATTGTAATGGATGATACTATCCAAGTAGAAAGAGAGCCAAAACCAGAACCATTCTTGATGAAAATGGTTCCAGGTTATCAAAATATTATCGAAAATATAAACAACCTAATCCAATTTAATTTGCCCAAAACTGTCTCAGGACAGTTCCTTAAGATCTCTCCCACCACCATCGATCAATTTAGAAATATCCAAAGGTACCTTATCGCCACTAAAACTGAATTTTTTGGAAAAAAAAAACCCGAGATTGAAAGGCCTCTTAAAGTCCTAATCAAAGGTATCCCCATTGACATTCCATTAGAGGAAGTCAAACAACAACTCGTAGAATTTGGTTTTGAGGTGAACGGAGTTTCACAACTCAAACGATTTAACACCAAGGAACCTCTCCCGATTTTCTTATGCCACCTCCGACAAAATAAGACTCTTGAGCATATATATGAAATCCGACACTTTTTAGGTTTCGTAGTTAGGGTTGAAGCCTACAAATTCAAAGGTACCAAGCAACGCTTCTACTGCCAAAAATTCCACCATAGTAGTGAAGTTTGCCTTCTACAGCCTGTCTGTATGAAGTGTGCTGGTGCACATTCATCAGCAGCCTGTACTAAACCACGTGACACCCCAGCAAAATGTGCTAATTGCAATGGTGACCACCCATCAAACTATCGTGGTTGCAGTGCTCACCCGGAACAGATAAAAATTAGACGCAACCAAATTAAGACCATAAAAGAAGCGGCCAAAGCCGGTAATTATGCTCCCCAACTAATTGTCTCAACAACCTCAGGAAATACCTTTGCTAGCAAACCCGTTAATTCAACAATTTCTTACAGCCAGGCTGTTCAGCCCAATAACTCCCCTCGTCTCACTATAACGACTGAACAAACCACTAATATTGTAACTCCTGCTAATTCTACTACTGAAACTCCAACCTCTAGAGTAACGCCAATGGGAAACCTTGACGGCACACTAAATAAACTTTAAAAAAATTGGGGATGTTCTTAAAGAAATTAAACAACTCTGTTACGAAATGAATATACCAGATTTTAATTACTTAGTTGATAAACTTAACTCACCGTCTATAACTAACGTTCTTTCTGCTGCCTCACAAGAGGCAGCCACCTCTTCTGTCCCTTAATGCTCCCCTCTACTTCTTCTGCAATTTCTGTTCTGAGCTGGAATGCTGATGGCTTGCGTACACGTATTCATGAGTTTCGGGAGTTTGTTATTAAGAACCCCGTTGATCTTATTCTGGTACAGGAGGTGAAGTGTCCCACCCCCAGAACTGTTAAAATTCAAAACTACAGTCTGTACTTCACTCCCGGCCTTGACCCTAATACTAACGCTCCCCTACGTTTCGGTGGCATTGCGATCTATGTCAAACGGAATATTAAACATAACCATCTCCCCAGTATTAACTTACATACCATTGAAAACACAATTGTTAAAATTTGGATAAACTCTAGTACTACTCTCACCCTTGTTTCCACTTACTTAAGAATTACCGATGGTAGACCCGTAACTAATGAACTTTCTCAACTTTTTAATCTTGACCATAAAGTTATACTTTTTGGTGACTTTAACGCTCACCACCCCTGTTGGAACTGCCAGAATAACCGTTCAGTAACCAGATACGGTACTGAAATTAATTCCTTCTCCATTGATATCTCCGTTGATATTGCTTTCCCACTAAACCCCACCAGGCTTGGTGTTTCAGGCCATCATTGACTTTGCCCTTTTAAACAACATTCACTATCCGTATGAGATTTATACTATTAATGATTTATCCTATGACCACTTACTTGTTAAACTTGACATTGACTGCAACTCCGTGCTCCTTTCTATCATTTCTCCTTATCATACTAACTGGCAGTCCTTCACTAAATTTGTTAACAACTCCCCCCCCCCCCCACACCCTTTAATGATATTAACAGTCCTGATAACATAGACGCTGCTGTTACCTCTATCACTAACACCATCCAAAGCGCGCTGGAATCTGCTAAGGTCCACTCTCCCCAATATTTCTATCATAAACTACCCCATTATATCGTTGACCTAATTAAATATAGGAACCATTTCAGGAAAATTTGGCAGCAAACTCGGGACCCAGAAATGCTTAATAACTACAAAAATCTCGAAATCAGGTTAAAATTAAAATGAAAAATTTCAAAAATAATAAATGGAAAGAATTTATTGAGTAACTAGCTCCCACTGATAACTCAATTTGGCAATATCTTAAAAGAATTAGGAAACCCCATAAGCCCCTTCCAACCTTTAACTCCAGTTCCGGTATCTTAATTAGTGACTCTGACAAAATTGAGGCCTTAGCAGCTAATTATGAAACCCAATTCCACCCCCACTCTAGTGTTTTTTGCCCAACTACAATTGTTATCTACAATTATTATCTACAATTGTTATCTCCAACTACAATTGTTATCTCCAATAATATCCTCCAAAACTTTCAGTCCAGTAATCACAATAGTGAGATTGAAAAAACCACTGTTAGCGAAGTCTTAAATGCAATTAACTCCCTCCCTAATAGAAAAGCCCCTGGTCAAGACAGTATCACCAATAATGCCATTAAAAATCTCCCCCTTCATTATGCCAACTATTTAACTGATTTAATTAATAACATCTTTAAATTTAAATACTACCCGCAACCCTGGAAATCGGCCATTATTTTCCGAATTCATAAGCCTGGTGAGGATCCTTCCCTTCCGAAAAACTACAGGCCCATTAGTCTCTTATCTTCTCTTTCTAAAGTGGTTGAACACATTTTTTGTAGCCGTATTCATAATTTTATCGATAGCAATAATATTCTCTCTAATGCCCAATTTGGTTTCAGACCCAAACATTTCTACCACACATCAGCTGCTTCCTGTTACTGAGTACATCCAGGATGGACTACAGAACAGAATGCAGACTGGTGCTGTCTTCTTTGATATTCTTAAAGCTTTTGATACTGTCTGGCACAGTGGCCTTATCTATAAACTCATTAAATTTAAAATGCCAGCTGCCCTAATTAAACTTATACAATCCTATCTTTCGGACAGAACTTTTGCTGTAAGCTATTCTGGTACCACTTCAGCCCAACGCCCTGTTAATGCGGGAGTTCCTCAAGGTTCGAAACTCTGACCGGTCTTATTCAACTTATTTATAAATCATATCCCCACCACCCCGAACACTTCGCTTGCCCTCTATGCTGATGACACGGCCATTCTCGCTGAAAACCATAATGTCAGATATATGTATACTGATCTCCAACGTCACATTAACATTCTTGAGCGCTGGTTTGATAAATGGCGTATTAAATTGAATCCTAGTAAAACAAAAGCTATCTTCTTTTCATACAATAGGATTCCCCCACCCCCAGTTAACGTTTATGGTCAGCTCATCCACTTTGAAAGAGAAGTGAAATATTTGGGTATCTTCATGGATAGTAAGCTTACTTGGAAGAAAAATATTAGTAATAATATCTGCAAATTTTTCAAAGCTAGAAAAGATATCGCCCACCTCCTGTACCAGAAGGAGATAAGTATAGAAAATAAACTTCCGCTTTACAAAACAGTACTTCGAGCTATACTTCTTTATGCAGTACCTGTATGGGGGTCAGCGGCTAACTGTCATTCCAGAAATTGCAATGCACGCAAAATAAAACCTTACGTCTAATTACTAAAGCCAATAGATATACAACTAACTACTCCCTCCACAAAAATCTAAATATTGAACCCATTCGCCTGGATATAATTAATCTAGCCACTAAATTTTATAATAGTCTTCACTCCACTCCTAATGAAGAAATTGCCAATCTTCCTGATTATGACAACAGAGAATTTAATCGTAGACCTAGAGCGACTCTAGTGCTTGACACTGGGATTACTCCCAACTCTTCTTTCCCATAATTAATATTTTTTTCTTTCTTTATGTTATTCTGTTTTCCTTAAATTCTTTCTAGACCGCTTAATTCCCCCCCTTTTTTTCCTAATTATATGCAGTCATATCCTCTTACGCTTTTTTGAAAAAGGAAGTGTGTCGTCCCGTTGGTGTAATATGCCTCTGCGAATCCTCATGGTCAAATTGTGAGCCGTCCTCCCTGATAATATCTTCTGCTAAGCTCCTGGATCCTGTTTCGTCAACCAATCAGGTTGCGGGACACATTTTGCTCTCGACCAGTAGTTAAGCTTGATCTTTTTTAACCTCTGTAATACAAATTCCTCATCTTGCTTCCTTTTTCGGACTGTTTTCAAGTACGGGTTGCTTGATAGTTCTTTCCCATCCTGGGTTTGATCCCAGCATTTAATATCTTTGCTGCTCGCGGTCCTCTGGGCTCGTCTTCGACTTTTGAAAGTTTAATCTTTATACTTTGCTTTTTATTTTATCTTATAGTGGAAATTTTTTTGACAAGACTTGCTGATTTAATTTTGTGTTAACTTTAACTTACTAAATTCTTATATTTTTATTTTTATTTTGTAACTTCTTTAATTTATTTTGTAACTTAACTTTTAAAAAAAAAAAACTTGATTCATTGCTTCTTGGACCATGCGTGAAAAGCTTCAGTGCTTCCCATATCCATACCGAGGGTAAAGGGCTTTCTTAGCCCTATTTGGAACCTCACGAAAACTTTTTGTCCATGTCCATGTCCATGATAGTTAGAAATGAAATTGTGAAAGGGCATTTTCTGGAAGCGCAGTCTGCGTCACTTGGATCTGTGGAAGGGCAGTCTGCATCAATGGGATTTATATTACTGGAAGGGTAATCTGCGTTACTTGGATCTGCATTACTGGAAGGGGTACCAACATCCTGAACATCATCATTTTGTTTCAGGATGATCTGAATTTCGAAAATGCGATAAATCTTGTCTTCCGTATCTGTGGAATGGCATTCTGTGGAAGGGGTAGCAACATCCTGAGAACCATCATTTTGTTTCGGGGTGCTCGGAACTTGGAAAACCTAAGTAATACATATTTTTTGAAGGAGAGGTATCAGGGATTCATCCAGCTTGCATAGTGTATAATGCAGGAGTCATGGGTATCTTGTCGTAAATACTTTCTCCTCCTTTCCACTTGGTCATTTCCAAGAGATACCTGCACTGGAAAGGCAAATTCGTGTTTACATCCTCGGTGTGAGCAAAACAAGAGAGTCTTTTCGACAGCCACAATCATGTAGCTCGTCCCTTCGATCATCCGGTACTTGGATTAGGGGCTCTAAGATAAAACGAATGTCTGCATTGAAGTTGGTCCGCGGTTTAGATATCCCGGTTGGTCTTGAGCATGGCCATGTGCCTCGCTGTCCTATCTTGGAAAATGTAAATGACGAGAATTACGTTGGCCATCTAGTAAATGTGGCAGGTCCCAGGTTCCACCAACAGTTGTCCGAAGGTAAAATTACTCTTTACCAGGAAAGTGTTTTTTGTATCTAAAATCATGAAACGTATGTACATCAAAAAGTTTATCAACTGGTATGCTTTTTGTCAGACATAGGGACAATTAACAGAGTGTGGATAGTAGTGCATAAACACAAAAGCAGATATAAAAATAAAACTTCTTTATTTGAAGTTGTAGGTACACTGAAATAACTATTTACAATTAAACATAATAAAATAAAGCTGTCTCAGACAGGCAGTCCACGAGACAGCTCACTCAAAACAGGCTCTACATCAGCCGGGAAAACAGAAAGAGAGCAAGAGCAAACAAACTCGCTACACAGTCGATATATATACACACAATATTTGCATAAGTATAAAAGCACATAACGAGTTGATACAAACACGTAATCAATAAGCCACGGGGAAAAACAAATGAAAAATACCACTAACATTTGATGAATGCAAATGACGTCATACAACAGAACCTCAGCGGTAATGATGTCATTTGCAAACGAAAATTCTAGGATAACACGGTTGATTACCCAATTACTAGGGTATTAAAATATCATACTTAGCAACTCCCAAAATGAAAACAATGGCGTGAGGGCAATACCAAACTACGGGAAAACTAAATGTAAGTCACATTTAGATAAAAATCCCAACAAGTGGCCCGCCTATTGCACTCTCAGCATTTTGAACCAAAAATATTTTAATTAAAAAAAGTCTAAGTATATTAAATGTTCACACAAAACAATGAAAAAAACTCGCTTATATTCACAATTACTTTAGACTTAGGGTACCACCTTTAAAAACCTGGCTTAAATTCTTTAACAATATGTATTCACTATAAGTCTTAATGTTTCACTTACGTGACCTAAAATTTTGAATGGTACAGTTGCCCATTTAAAGTATCAATAGTTAAGTAGATACAGTACGAGAAAAACTGTATAACTACTATTCAGACATTTAAGAGATAAACGTTCTAAAAAATACGTTACAATTGACAGTTCTTGAATACATTCTTTCGTACAGTAGTAAATTTCATAAATACAATATTGTTACGAATTAGGGGCCAACTTGGTGTGTTATTGCGCGCGTGCGATGTTTTGGAGTTCGTGTGATTTAAAACTGGTTTAGCACGTTCACGCGTCTACCATGGAGTGAGAAATAAATCCTGCTCTTGGGTCTATTGTTGGAAAATGGTTTTGGTTCAGCGGTGTGGCATCTCGGGTTTTGTTTCCCAGGTGAATAAGAGTATGGAATAAAAGTTCAGTAAAAAAAAGAGTTGTTCTTGTGGCGATAAGTTGCAGATTTGAACAGGTGACATTTTCTTATTGAAAGGACGTTTTCTCGTCGGGCTTGAGACGGGGACCTTGGTATAAGAATTTATAAGGTCGTATACTATTTATTAATAAGTGTTATATTGTGATTAATTTTTATATCTGAATTCCTAATTGTTAAGAAAAATATATAGGTGCTGGAGTTTGTCGACTTCCAGCGAAGATTTGTAGTATTATTTTGTCTACTGCTGCGAGTTGTAAAAGAACTGTTTATAAAATCTCTGTTTTTCATTTGCGGTAACTGGCATATTTATTTCTGTTCTTGAAATTAACTTTTTAAATTATCTTTCCGTACCACGGATTTGGTACAATATATATTCCAAGAAATTTCAAAACACATTAAAATTTACAAAAAATTAGAAATTACGTTTGCAAAGAACTAGTTACTTTAAACATTCAAGGAAAAACATCATAAATTCAACAGTGTGAATAAATACACCCATATTATAAACGAGTGGGGCCACACTCCCGAAAACAATAAGAACACATGTACTTAATTCGAAAATATCGACAATATATATACAACATAAGTACTCAAAATTTAAACTGATACGAGCATGTGGTTACCTAGAGTTCGAGTGGGCAAATGACAGGACCCATTTCAAAAGCTTGGACTCACTAAAACAAGAATATAACGATTGCCGTTACAGAGGGCCAAGATACATAATCCCTAACGTGTGACATATTCTTCAAAACTCTCAGACAAATTACATTTCCCTCCGAAACGATACTAGGGGCTGCTCGTGCAATCCAAAAACAACACAGTCAGAAAAATGTACCCCAGCGGGGACCGTTACTCTCTCCCTCTAGAATAATCACACTTACAAAGGTACATAAAAAAAACTTTAATAACATCCAAAACCCTTTAAAGAAAGGTTGAAAACCAAACAAAAAAAGGCCAGAACACATCTGGACTTTCAAGTTTTCACAACTTGGATACACAGTCTGTAAATTTCTCTAGTTTAAGTTTTGTAACAGCTTTAGTGAAAATATCAGCTAAATTCTTCTTTGTAAGTACGTATTTTAAAGGAAAAAAGTTGTCACGGATTAGTTTCTAAAAAAGTGCAGCTTAACTGAGATATGCTTAGTCTTATGGTTTTCCAAGGGGGGTTTACAGAAGCTAATTGCTGCTTGATTATCACAAAATAACTTTACTGTAGAGGGCTTAAGTGCTAAAATTTTATGTTCAAAAACTTCATTTAAAACCCGTGTCATCCATATTAGTTCTTTAGATGCCTCGGTAAGGGAAACGTACTCGCTTTCCATTGATGACAAGCTTACACATTTTTGTTTGAAAGTCCTCCAAACAACGGGGGCCTTATCCACTAATTGGAGCATACCTCCCATCGTTATTCTACCATCTCTATTAGGTGCAGAGTCGGCATCGCTATAACATGTCAACTCTAATTTTTCAACACACAGTAGTTCAAGCTTATAATCTTTAGTTTGACACACATACCATAAAAGCTTAGTTAGTGCATTCCAATGTAACATACCAGGATCAGCCTGAAACTGCGATAAAATGTTGACGGAAAAACTAATATCGGGTTTCATCCGATTAGCTAAAAATACCAAACAACCTATAGCACTCCTATAAGGGATGTACTCCATTTGTTACGTTCGTCGTCAGTATTAGGACACTGGCTTTTAGATAGTACCAAACCTTTAGGTATAGGTAAAGATGTTACTTGCAGTTTAAATTTACTAAAAAGCTTTTGCATACGTTTCATGTTTTCTTTCTGATGAATACAAAACTTCCCACCTACTTCTTCCAATTCTACTCCCAGCAATGTTTTGGTTTTCCCTAAGTCCTTTAAATCAAATTTATCTCTCTATTCTAAAAAAAAGTAATCGCCGCCTCCTCCGCCTCCGCTGTCAAAAGCTTGTCACGCTATCTCCTCCGAAACAGCTGGGGTAATGGGGTCGAGACCGATACCAATAGATGCAGAAAAATGTGGGGAACAAAGTAAGACATGTCTCATCTTCGTCGGACTTTAATTTTCTTTTTTTATTTTATGTTTTGTAGGAAAATATTGACTTTTTCATCTTCAGATTACGATAACTCGCCAAAAAATGACCGTAGAATTTTGATCTTTTTTTTAATCTAAGACTACAGACATTTTTCTTTCAAACTAGACCCCATTTGTTTAAAAATATTTTAAAACAGACTAATATTTTCATCAAAAAATGAAACACAGTTTTTCAAGAAATATCGTCCCCAAAGTGGATACGATACGGCATGTTTGTTAAAGTTTCTCCGACTGATAAAATATGTAAGTGCTGTGAACCCAGATGGCAAGTACCAAGGTATACTATTTCTAAACACCTCTATAATCCTTTACATCATCGGTAAGTCAATTTAAATGCATCTAAAATAAGCCCAACAGCAGTCATTTTGTTGACACCCAGTTTTTCTCTTTCCTTTTAAATAAAAGCAGTTTATGATGTGTGACCGAGAAAAGCCGTATGTGGGGGAGGGGCTTAAACTCTGTTATCTTCAAGGGTCCATCTCAAAATAGAGTAAGAGCCTGTTCGGTAGCGAAAGCGTAAAAGGAAAGATGGCGCTAAGACTGAAATAAACCAATCATAGGCGTTAAAAATTTCGTTGCTAATCGTTTGGAGTTGTGTCATTGGTGAAATATATTTCAATACTTTAACACTTCCGCTACCGGACTCCTATGTGAACAGGCCCTAAAGCTCTGAAGAGGAAGAAAAAAAGTGATGAGTGGTCTATTCCAACGATCTCAAGATAACCGAATGTCTGGGATTTCTGTAGTGACTTGGGATCCAAATAACCAAAGGGCGGTATCCCCATTCCGAAATTCCTACACTGTTTCGTCTCTAATTCGATAATTTTCTGTCAGTCATGTCATAAAAGCAATTAGTCCCATTTGTAAGAGAGAATAAGCGTTCCTGATTAATATTTAACTAAATATATCTTGTGAAAGATTTAAAATAATTTGAAGTTGAGACACGTTATAAACCAAAATTAATTTATCTGGAAAAAAATTGTGAAAGTTTTCCGTCCAATAAAATTTTAATCAATACCATCTGAAATTTGCAAAAATTAGCAATTTCCCTTCCTTTGGTTCCAAGTAAGGATATCAAGTAATTATCCGAAACATATCAAAGCTTAGACGAACGCTATTCCTTTATACCAGTGGTTCCCAAAAAGTGGTCCGCGGACCACAGGTGCAGGGCCGTTCCTAGGGTAGCTTCCGCCAGTGTGCGAGAATAATTTTGCTCCCCCCCCATACCGCATAGATTAATTGAAATTTCTCTGAAATATTTTTACATTAAATGAAACAACGAATTACAGAAAATATTATAAATTCAGTTTATTTTTTAATTTTACAACCTAACATAATAATTATTAATGTATTGATATAATAACCAAATGAATACGTTATATTAAATACATACAACACATATCTATTAATACATATACATAATAAGTCAGTCAAAAAGCTTAAATAATCTTTGCTTTTGTTGCCTTTTTTAATGCAAATTCTGTTATAATATCTGATCATCTATATCTTCCGAAATGTCCTTTTCGTTACTAATAATTACAAGATAAAAAAAACTTTTTATATACCACGTTTTTAAATTTTCTGTTGAATCATATATAAACTTGACAATTCTCACTTAATTGCACAAACCTTCACTTAATTATTCTTTTTCACTTTCTTTTATTCAATTTTAATCACTTTTCAGTCGTTTCCACTATCCACAGACTTTATAAACTTTAATTTTAATAATTTTTTTAAAACTTTTCGCACAATATTTTTGTAAACAAACTAAATTCACACGTATTCTGTTTTCAAAATCGTCAAATGCCGTTACACAAAAGTGCAAGCATTGAATTCGATCGAAGCGCCACCTTGCTGATTTTTTCGGCTAAAAGTATTAAAAGGATGCATTGTCATCGTGTTCTGAGCTATTCCAAAAGTTTCAAATGTCTAGCTAGTCGGGAAGTTAGTTAAAAATCGATTGCAATATTTGTACTGGACAAACGCACACACACACACACAAAAAAAAAAAAAAAAAAAAAAAAAAACAAGAAAGCAATTTAATAAAAATATGGTAATAATAGAAAAGTCTGAAAGCCTGTCTTGTCCCATTGTTGATCTCAAATAATTTTTTATTATTTTAAATTTTGAAAAGCTTCTTTCCCCGCTAGCCACAATCACAAGTAATGCTAAAAAAATTCGTATGGCAATCACTAAATTTGGAAACAGATAGATGAGGTTATTTGTAAATAGGTATTGAATCACATTTAACGCGTTCATTTCAGGAGAAATATAGGGTGCAACGTTATCAATTTCACCGCATAAATCTTCAGCTATAATATCTTTTACATTTTTAAATGGATCATGAACATACTTTCCACAGATTTACATTTTGTAGACCTATTTGGTTTTATCTGTTTTAAGGAAATCTGATATTGAAATAAATCCCCTTAAATGCTCCCTAATTTCTATTTGCTTTGATTTATTATTTAATAGAACAAATCTTACTACAACAAGTCGGTCTTGGTGACTTAGATCAAGGGTGGAATCTAAAATAATAGAATAATATTTACTAACTTTTAAGAGCGATATTATTTCATGTCTGATTTTTTGTCCCAAAAGGGAAATAAGTTCATTTTGAATATGAACACCTAAATCAGCGGTTCCCAATCGGTGGGTCGCGACCCACTAGTGGGTCTCGGAAGGGTTACAGGGGGGGGGGGGGTCGCGACTCGATCCTAAAACTATTAAAATGGTCTTTGTGTACTTTTATAATTTTAGTTTTTATCTTCACCTAGGTACACTTGTTAGTGAGTATGAAACCACTTGTTGCATATATTGCAAACATATATCTATTGTTAAATAAATAACTCTTTTGCTACAAAATGCTTATATTTTGTCAACCATTTTCAAATCAGAACACAAATTGTTTATCAATAATCAATCTGTATCTTCAAAAAAGCATATATATATATATATATATATATATATATATATTTGTTTGCAATATTTGAGGGTAAATTATATATACATAACGAAGGGATACGATACAAATAAGGTTTTTACTCCACCGTGGACCGATGGATCGTGGAGGTATTCCGATAAGGAAAGGTGGGTCGCCAGCTGAAGAAGGTTGGGAACCACTGACCTAAATAATGAGGCATATTTGATGGATTTCTGCTAATTCTAGTGAGGTGGTCTGATATGGTAATGAAAAAATATCATCAAGTTTACTTACCTGTGAAATATTTTTATTGGTCAGCAACCACAAAATCGAGCACAAAAATTAGAGACAAAAAGCTTTGTTTTTCTGTTGTTGAGATGGACACGTTCAAAATTAATATAGTGCAAATTATCCCGGTCCGTTGTTTTATAGGCTCAGGGCATAAACGAGTATTTTCCTGCAACCTGACAAAAACCGCCCGCACCGACGCGATTTGATGGAATGATGGGTTAAACGTGTTAAAACATAAACGAACAATGTATTTCCCAACTCGTTGCGACGTGGAGTAGCGTTTTTAATATCAATGTGGGTTTGTTTATTTCCAGTTATACTTGTAAAATGCATTTTTAACTCTAAGTAGTTACCTAGCATAATGATAATATATTTATATTGATTATTTTACTAATAAATTAGTTTCAAAATTTTTTTAACCTGGCGGCTGACTTGCTGCCCCCCTTGACTTGCCGCCCGTGTGCCCCGCACCCCTGGTACCCGCGGGTTGGAACGGCCCTGCACAGGTGGTCCGCGAGAGCCTCGGGAGTGGTCCGGCACCACATGTAAAAAAGTTGCCAAATGAATAGGGATTTTTAAAGCAATGTTCACTGAACTAGGTGGGCCGAATATATTCGATGACTAGGTGTTGAACTAAAATTTCTTAAAAGTTTTACATAATTATTTTATTATTAGAATATGATACGTTAGAATGCGAGTACGTTAATCCTGTATACCTTTTGCCTGAAGGATACAGTGGTACCTCGACTTTCGCGTGTCTCGATTTACGAGTTTTTCGAGATACGAGCATTCTCTCGGTAGATTTTTTGCTTGAGTTACGAGCTAAAATTCGGGTTACGAGCATGCTTCAGATATCCCACCGCTAGTTTGAGCAGCGAATGCCATGTTACATGCTCATCAACTGAGAACACAAGAAGCATATAATATTTACAACCTTTATGTACAATTATTATACAATTGTATAATATTATTCTGAGACTACTATCCAGTCTTAAACCGAGAGATTGGATTCTGAGAAAACGTTCTTCGGATTCTCAGAAAGAAGAATCTGGAACTTACAGCCACAGTGAACGATGCAACAATCGCCCAGCTTCCGTGTCTCACTCGTTCACTTTAAGAGAGTAGCTGGTAATAAAAGCGAAAGTGAGGAAAGCGGGGTGCAAAGATCAAAAATCAACGAATAAGATTTAATTTTTCAGTTCAGCCTTTCTCCTCCTCTTCTATCAGCATCTTCAAGTCTGATCTCCAAGGTAAATGTTGTACATTACACTTAATAAAACAAATTTATTGCAGTAAATTCTATTGTATTGCGCTTTTACACAATGTTCGTCGTTTATAAGCACGTTTTCCTTATTTAAAAACATGTAACAAAAAAAATTGCGGTGTTTTTGGGGAGCCCTGAACGAATTAATGGCATTTCCATTCATTTCAATGGGGAAAATTGATTCGATATACGAGTATTTCGAGTTACGACCTAAGTCATGGAACGAATTAAACTCGTAAGTCGAGGTACCACTGTATTCTATACCCCCATTACCCCCCGGAAGGTCCAAGGTCCCCCCCTCCTCAAATAGGTGGGGGTGGTCCGCACATGATTCAATTTCTGGCTTAGTGGTCCGCAGACTTCTACGGGTTTGGAACCACTGCTTTATACGGTATGTCTCAAAATAAATTGGTGAAAGTTATTGGTTGAAATAATATGCGATGCCGGAATAAAATATATATAGCGAAGGACTCTTTTGAAATGCAAACTGTCGCAGTTAAAGAAAGTTTATATACGTTATTTCTCCCACGTTATTTCTATTAAAGAACGTGGGAGGACCCCAGGGATACGGAAGGTATCAGAAAAAGATGATCTAGAGTACTAGAGTGGTGATACATCTTTAAGGAGACGCAGTTTCAAGAGAAGTTGGATTCCGAACGAGTCTACTGGGCACGACTTCAGTGACAGAGATTAACTCGGTAACTGGTCAAGAAACGGGAGCAGAAACCTGGGCTAGGAGAAATTCAAGGTCGGAGTGAGGTGTGCATCAGAGAATTCGACTAGACACGACTTCAACGACAGATAGTTACTCGGCAACTGGTCAAGAAACGGGAACAGAGACACCGGTACCAGGAGAAAGTCAAGGTTGGAGTGAAGTGTGCATCAGCGACGTGGTTATATAGTGAACTCTCTTGAACTGTGATCAAAGTGTGGCAGCGGAGAAAGATCAGAGTGTCAGTTTTTCATCGAGGTGAAAAAGGGGTAAGTGATTCTATCTTTTCTCCCTGTGTATGAGATAGCGGTAGTAATTATTTGAGGGAATCGAATTAATTTTGATAAGTGTTGAAGTGTTGATTCATATGTATAATGATGGAAGTAATTTGTTGAGTTATTGAATTTTTGGTAAATGGAATAATAATTTAAAAGTGAAAAAGTGTTATTTTGTATAACGGGAAAAATGTACAAGTGTTCGTACTAGTTATTAGTGGAAGTGATTTATAATTGTAGTAGTTAAATGCTCGTAGAATTATCATAATTGTTGAGGTAAAAAGTTCAAGATAAGTAAAGTTGGTTGTATTTTGTTATAGTAGCAAAAACGTGGAGACGATTTGTTAACTACCAAAGTTAAAGTGTGATATTTACGATAAAAGGAAAATCACATCCTAATTGTTAATCGTGGTTGAGTCTAAAAATGGCATTCTTGGGGAAGGGACGTAAGGCCGATTTAATTACGTTTGCTAAAGAGCTAAAGGAAGAGGTCCCTCCGAATAGCACAATGTATGACCTAAAACAAATAATTCTAGGTAGTGAACGATATGAGGATGGGTTTACGGAAGAGTGGTATTTCTCTATAATTAATGAGAGATTAGAACGAGAGCAAAGAGAAATAGCAAAACAGGAGATAGATAGACAGGAAAGATATAAACAAAGCGAAATGATGTTAAAATTGAAAGAATTAGAAGTTGAAGAATTGAGGATGAGGGCAGCTAAATGACTTTCAAGTTTAAGGGTCAGAGAAAGTATTGGAAGGGTTAATAATAATTTCGAAGGAGTTTTGAGAGATGAAAAAAGGGTTATTCTTGAACCACTAGTTAAAATAGATAAGGTATTTGCCAAAATTGACCGGAAAAAGGAGGATAAAAGATGTTTTGTCTGTAATAGTAAAGACCATTTGAAATATCAGTGCCCCAAAAGAGTTCAAAATCTCAGAAATAGAGGGGATCAGAGGGGAAATAAATTTGAGATGGAATTTAACAGAGACGAAATTATTCAACTGAGAATAAAATTGAAACCCAACAGGAAAGGGAAGTGAGGGATGTAATTACTCAAGGAAAGGAGATCCTTGAAGGGGTAGCATATTCTCAAAGGCATTTGAGTAAGAGTATAGATCAGATATTAGATGAGGAGTTGATTATTCCTCCTAATATGTTCGAAATTGTAAGGGATACAGAGGAGGAGGTGGCTATTCCCCCGAATAGATTTGAAAGCGCAAGGGACACAGAGGAGGAGATGATTATTCCCCTTGATATGTTTGAAATGGGAAGTGAGACGAAGGATGAGGAGATATACTATAAGGGAGGAGGTAGTGAATTAAGTCCTAATGAGAATTTAGATGAGACAGAGGAGGAGATGATTATTCCCCTTTATATGTTTGAAATGGGAAGTGAGAAGAAGGATGAGGAGATGTACTATAAGGGAGGAGGTGATGAATTAAGCCCCAATGAGAATTTAGATGAGGTGAGAGAAATGGATAAAATTTTGGATGGGGAATTCAGTCTCAATGAGAAATTGGATGAGGTGCGAGAAATTGGAGTTTTAACGGAAAAAGAGAGGAAAGATCAAATTGATATGTTAAGGAATAAAGGGTTAGAGGAAACTAATAATGAAAATGGAAATAATCAAAGGGAAACACGAAACGAAGAATTAAATGCCCAGGGAAGCCCTAACGATACGGGTAGGAAACAGACGCAAACTATGGGAGAAAAGACTTCCGCAGAAAAGGGTGATTTTGAACCGACACTAGATCACAAATTCACAAAGGAGAATGAGAGATGGTGAAATAATAAAGCCAAAAACCTATTCGTATTTATTTAGGGTCCCGTAAAAATCGCAGAGAGAATCACAGACTTAAGTAATTCCCAAAGAATTCCGGGAAACTCATGTAATTGTGTATTTTATAAATGTTATAGAAATGATTTAAGTAGCTCCCGAAGAATTCATTGAAAATTTAATTAAATGTGTATTTTGGTAATTGTATTGATAACTAATATTGTTGAATCCTAAGAAAAACGGATTAAATTTGTAAATATAATGGTATCAAGAATTTAAGTGTATAAGTTCTGTGATATTTATTTTTTTGGTTGTTTTGTTGTATGAACACATGGTTTATATGTTTTTTTTAAGTCAAGAACTAAGTTAATGTTAAGTGTTCCCTAGAGATTTGGGGAAGATTCATTAAAATACGTAAGTTTAACTGGTCAAGATTAAGCCAGGAAATTCCTAAAGAGTTTGAAAAAAAAGGAATCAAAAGTGTAATTATCTTAGAAATTCTTGCATTGAAGATAAGTGATTTGTAGTCAAATAATTTGTTGGTGTTTGGTTTAAAGTAAAGAAATGAGCAAGAATTATAATATTAATTTTGTGTCAAGGCTAAGTGTGAAAAGTAATTTTTGTTACCTGTAAATGTTGTGGCTATCTCATATGCAGATGAAAACATGGAATCATTTACTTGTAAAAATGTATTATTGTTGTGGCTATAAAACGCCACTCGTCACAAGTTGAAAGCACAGTTTTTACTCCAGGGGAGTGCTTCGTTATCCTCTGATCAACAGGGACTGTTGTTCAAGCGTGAAAACGTCTCAAAAAGACTTTTTTCACTTCTAGAGGAAGGGGCATAATGTCAGACTCTCGTCTCCCATTCTTAAGTGGAATTGATGAAGGTGAGTAATAGCGTCTTCAATAAGCACAAAAATAAACGCAAACAGGTTTCGAAAGATATACACATTTGGAAACCCTCGACAATAGTGAGGTTGTCAGGTCATTTAGAATGATTAGGGAAACACAGCACTTCCAAGGTAGTAGCCGTGGACAATGAAATTCACGATAGGTGGTCTGCGTAGCGCGGATGGAAAAGGCCGGTTGTTGTTCGAGAAAGAGGGAGAAGAATGCATAAATACAGACGCCGGCAACGAACGAGAATAGACTTGGACTGTTGAAGGGTCGACACACGTACGGAGAGACAGGGTCTCGGACGGACTTTGAATAATGAGCCCGGCTCTCACGAGTGTATTAACGTTCGTCGGGACGAAACTTTGTAAAGGATTTATTTAACCAAGATTTTAATGTGTTAATAAACCAGATGTAAATAAGAGTTGGTTCTACAGTTATAATTACTTCTACAAGATAATGATTTGTCGGATCACGACCATAAAGGTTAACATCCTGTTCGGCTGTTTTCCCAGATATCGTAATTAAATGCCAGCTATGGATCCGGTATTTCACACACACACTCACATATATAACGAAAAAATAAATTTCCCTAACGCGTATTCCAAATTCTTTTTAACAAAGTACAACTCCTTATCTAAAACTCAGTCTTGAAATAACCTAATTGATAATACCTGAAAACCTAACTGATAAATTATACTAACCCTAAGTGCCCGTGCCGAATCTTTCGTAGGCACTCGAAATTTCTGAACTCCAATAGTATTATCATATATGGTCAGAAATCCTGGAATTGCTGGTACTATAAATAAGTCCTGTTATAATAAATTACTCACTGACAGTTCGACGAAACCTCCTCTTGCTCTAGTCTGGAATATTGTGTATAAAGGAATAAAGGGTTAGAGGAAACTAATAATGAGAATGGAAATAATCAAAGGGAAACACGAAACGAAGAATTAAATGCCCAGGGAAGCCCCAACGATACGGGTAGGAAACAGACAAAAGAGATGTTTCCTCTTCCTCAATTATTTTCTCTATAAAATATAATCTCTTGAAAAACAGACCACATGATTCCCGTAACGAATTAAAAATATCTAACCCTGGTTAGTGAAACAGGCAAATTCTCATTTTAACACTAGAAAGACGGCTGCCGTCATTTTAAAGGTTTCGGACATACTATTGAGCGCTATGTCTGTACTTATGTTCTCAAGTTCTGAAGTTTTATGACTTTTTCTAATTTTACGCGAAATATGCATACACATTTACAAAATTATATTGGGTAGTAAAGAGAGGGAGAAAATGTGTTGTACACTAGGGTGGAACGAAAAAAACTTTTTTTTGAATTTCAATATGCTCTAGTTTTCAAAAGTTGCCTTTTAACAAAATAAAGACGGAAATTAAATATTAGCATAATTGGTGCATGTTTTCAGTTAGCGCAAGAAGGGCAAACTATTGGATTTTATTAAATTTTTGACAAATTTCGCAATTATTTTCAAATTGAATACACTTGTAGTACAAAAAAGTAGCAAAATATGTAATTTAAACATTCCTTTTAGTCAGGAGATCTGCTAAACAGGTTTTTATAATACTTTTTACTTCATAAAAATAGTACACTTAAAGGCACTTAAGGACGAGGCACTTAAAAGACACTCTGACATCACGGTGGAACGAATTTTTTTTTTTTCAGAATTTCAATATGATCTAGTTTTCAAAAGTTGTCTTTTAAAATAAAAATTAAGAATATAAAATATTTTTGCTGTACTAAAATATTTTCAAGTGCCGCAAAGGGCTTCAAAGTGGATATTTTTATGAAAAAGTGATTATATTTGTATTTTTTGTTAATTTCTTTTATAGTATATTAAAATAATGTATATTTGCTGTAAATAAAATATTCAAAATATGATATTTTGACAGAAAACTTGCATATTCTAAGTATTTCTAATTTTTAGATGCCATAACAAAACAACTGATTTTGTGGAATTTCGCGATTTTCATCATATTAATTTTACATTAGCATATTCTTATAATACACATTGGAATGAAAGAAAAACAATTTTTAATTGACGGACCTTAGTTAAAATAAACAAATCACACTTATTTAGAAAAATATTAATGTAATGTCTATTAAGGCAAAACATTATTTTGAAAAAAATATTCATGTTTTTCAAAAGTCCATATTAATCACACATGGATTCCATTACTTATTTCACAGACACAATGAATTGGTTTTTTTTGTTTCAAATTTTGGCATTATTTTTTGAGATTGTATTTTTGATTTTATCAATGCATCTCTTGGAGAAGTACCACGAACGAACAAGGATGACCAGGTAACTAATTTAACAATCCTTTCTACTACTTGTGTGTGACATGGAATGTTGTTGAAGTCAATAATTTAAAATAAACTGCCCCTACGTCACCTATTTTGTTTCCTAGATGGAAAAACTAAAGGCCCAAATGAATTTGGAGGAGAAATTCTTAAACAACTAGAAAACTGCTCTGAACTTCCAGTGATTGAATTTTTACCTATTGAAAATAACATTACATTACTAGAAATTAAGGATGATTTAAGTGTGGACCCAAAATATTTGTTAGAAATGTATAATGCAATCTCTGTTGGAAAGTGCTCTTCTGATTTCTCCATGAGAAAACCAGGAAAATTTGTCATTCACGATGGCTTACACTAGCAAACCGAATACTTCGCTTGTATGTGGGAACAAAATGTCCTGCGAAAAATCTCCGAATACTGACTGAGTACATTTTAAAAGTTTATGCACCAATTTGGTTTAACATAAAGCTGAAACCATCTTGTATCCGTGGATCGAAGCACTTGTGGAAACTTGTAAACTATTCACGTTACCTCAATTAGACTCTTAAAAATGTAATTGACCCTGTCATTCAAAGAAATGAATACTTTGCCGCTTCTGAAAATCTCCTCCTTTGTATGATATTAGACGATCGCAGTCATGTAAGAGAGCTTGGATTACCCCGGATTCTAAAAGCAAGGGCGGAAAATGAAGGAGGCATCAGAAATAATTTAGTTCCACGTATAAACTTTCATGCCAAGGATTATATTGATATGATTGAATGGAATGATGTTAAAGTAACAGAACCTCCTATGACGAGGGATGTTTCTGATGACAAACTAAAACTGTTTATAAAGGAAGCAAAAGAATCTGATCACGAGAAACAAATTATTGACTTCAACAACATTCCATGTCACACACAAGTAGTAGAAAGGATTGTTAAATTAGTTACCTGGTCATCCTTGTTCATTCGTGGTACTTCTCCAAGAGATGCATTGATAAAATCAAAAATACATTCTCAAAAAATAATGCCAAAATCTGAAACAAAAAAACAATTCAATGTGTCTGTGAAATAATTAATGGAAACCATGTGTGATTAATATGGACTTTTGAAAAGCATGAATATTTTTTTCAAAATGATGTTTTGCCTTATTAGACATTACATTAATATTTTTCTAAATAAGTGTGATTTGTTTATTTTAACTAAGGTCCGTAAATTAAAAATTGTTTTTCTTTCATTCCAATGTGTATTATAAGAATGTGCTAATGTAAAATTAATATGATGAAAATCGCGAAATTCCACAAAATCAGTTGTTTTGTTATGGCATCTAAAAATTAGAATTACTTAGAATATGCAAGTTTTCTGTCAAAATATCATATTTTGAATATTTTATTTACAACAAATATACATTATTTTAATATACTATAAAAGAAATTAACAAAAAAATACAAATATAATCACTTTTTCATAAAAATATCCACTTTGAAGCCCTTTGCGGCATGTGAAAATATATTAGTACAGCAAAAATATTTTATATTCTTAATTTTTATTTTAAAAGACAGCTTTTGAAAACTAGAGCATATTGAAATTCCGAAAAAAAAAATTTTCGTTCCACCGTGATGTCAGAGTGTCTTTTAAGTGCCTCGTCCTTAAGTGCCTTTATGTGTACTATTTTTATGAAGTAAAACGTATTATAAAAACCTGTTTAGCAGATCTCCTGACTAAAAGGAATGTTTAAATTACATATTTTGCTACTTTTTTGTACTACAAGTGTATTCAATTTGAAAATAATTGCGAAATTTGTCAAAAATTTAATAAAATCCAAAAGTTTGCCCTTCTTGCGCTAACTGAAAACATGCACCAATTATGCTAATATTTAATTTCCGTCTTTATTTTGTTAAAAGGCAACTTTTGAAAACTAGAGCATATTGAAATTCAAAAAAAAGTTTTTTTCGTTCCACCCTATTGTACACCCACTAAGACTGACAGCCATCAATTTGACGGCGATATAGAAAACAGGCAGAAATTTTTAAAATGATGCTGGAAAAATGTTAGTTACTTTTCGTCTCTTCCCCCTTTTGAAAATAACAGATACATTGGCTCTTCAGAAATATTGGTGTTGAAAAATGAGGACTGAACAAACCCTGAATATATTTTTACGGATAAACCATACCAGGCTGTCAACTCGAAATACCTGCATAAAAATATATCTTGATATATACTAAAATATATATTGGTATGAAATACGTAGTTCAAAATTTACAGCATTTAACCATTTAAAAAAAGAAAACATTAAATATTTTAAATTCTTGATTTTATTTTTAACCGTCAAAATGACGGCGTTCAATCTTTTTAGTCAGAAAAAAATTCCTGTCTTTCTAATGTTAAATACGTTTGAAGGGAGGACATTTCGCTCTTTCAACTTAATAGCCCTTATGTCAAACCACGCCTTTTCTTCGTTTTAAGGCTGCTATGTACAAAGAAAAAAAAATCGTATTTCCCTTTTCCTCTTCTTGCAGACTCTTGTGGTGGGAGGAGTCCAGTTGACAGTTCGAGAATTCCACCCCCCTAGGATTGACATTTTGAGGGATTGTAATGGCTCTCTCTCTATAGGGGGGGTTAAGCACTGTCCCCAAATTTTTTATTTAAAATATATTTTTGTCAACTATTTACAGGTACATAAATGCTGATAATCAAATAAAATTGGTATTGTTAGATAGCCTGAACTTTTCTGCAAAGCGCTACAGGATCCATTTTATAAATTTCGTCCACCGAAGGAATTTATGAGCGTTTAAAACACACTATACCAGATTTCCCCCCGAATAATTTAAATTTTAAAATACTAATTGCATTTTTAAAAAAAACGAAAAATGTAAAATTTCTTTCTCTATGACGGAGTACAATTTTTAAAAAAAAATCTTTGAATCCAAGTCGGCAATCCGTGGACAAATTTTCTCCATAGGTTAACATTGAGGTGAGAGAATCCAATGGGGTTAGTACATGGCAGCCTTAAGTATCGTCCATAAAACGTGCGATGCACATTAATCTTTCACTTTGTTCTAAAAGTCCGCCAATATGCTTTTTCTCTATCTATAATGTGGCCACGCATACTAATCCGTCTCTATTATCATAAACTGTGCTAATTTCCATTGTGTGCTAATTGTTGAATTCTATGTCCAAAATGCTGCATATGAATAAAATTCTTTGGACGAATTGTGCTCTCTACATCATTCGGCTGCACGACTGAATCTTCTTGTGTTTGTGGGTTACTACGAATCTGTTTTTCCTTCATCCATCCTGCATTTAGCGTTTTATTACACACACACGCGCATACACACACATATATATGTTATAGCAGAAAATCATGATTATCAGCAATGCCTTCAAAATATTATTTCTACTCTTCGCTAAATACACTAGTTATCAAAAATTAAGGAAAAATCACAAAAAGAGGGATAACATGTTCAAAACTAGGCGAATCTGTTTAAAATTTGAATATGTTATTAGGTAAAAGGCGCTGAACAATACTACATTATGCAAAATAGTAGCGCTGCAATCAGAATACGTCATTTGCGAGGAACATAAAAGTGGTTGTCTCAGAGCAAGGCGACAATTGTCGCTGCGAGGCTGAGATTAGACATCTGGCATAGCGAAATTGTAACAATGACCTCCAGGCATCATTTGACCGAAGAACTGCGATGGCGAGCTATTGGGAAACTAGAGGCAGGACAAAGTCAGACAGAAGTGACCAGATGGCTAAATGTGAGTCCGTCTGGGGTTCATAGACTTACAGTAACAATTTATAACCACGGATTTGGCATTCACGAGGTTCAGCCAAGGACGGCCATACGCTACCACGAGTGACGACGATCGATATTTGTCATTATGCGCACGAAGGAATAGAACCGCAACTCCGTCTAAACTCATATGGAAGCTGCAGACTCTCGATGCAAGCTCCGGAAGGTTGGTATCAACGTAAACCGTGCGTAGAAGGCTTCACGAAGGTGGTATTTTTGCGAGGCGACCAGCCCCGCAAAAATACCACCCGCAAAAATTTGCGCCCCGCTCACGTTACGCCATAGGCTGGAACGTTTGCAGTGGGCACGTCAACATGTCCACTGGACGCGTGATCAATGGAGGGCTGTTCTCTTTACGGATGAGTCAAGGTTTAGCCTCCAAAGAGATAGTAGGCGTACTTTGATTTGGAGAGAACCTGGAACTCGTTTTCATCCATTACACATCCGTGAAAGAGATGCTTACGGATCAGGCAGTGTCTGCGTTTGGGGTGGTATCTCTTTGGGTGGACCTCCATGTGTTTCCCCGTAGAAATGTGAATGCTCATACCTATACGGATATTGAGGAAACCTATTTTTTCTTTATATTGTCATGCTTATAGAGATGACATTCTTGATGATTATGTGCGTCTTTATGCCGGGGCAATAGATGATGATTTCGTGCTACAGGACGATAACGCGAGACCGCACAGAGTTCGCATCGTGGATGATTATCTTGAGCAGGAAACAATTCAGCGCATGGAGTGGCCAGCTCGATCGCCGGACCTGAATCCTATCGAGCATGTTTGGGACGCTTTAGGACGACATATAGCTGCTCTCAATCCTCCTCCTAGGACCCTAGTCACGCTTTCAACTGCTTTGCAAGAGCAATGGCTCTCACATCCTACCGAACTCATAGACCACATAATTGACAGCATCACACATCGCTGTATGTGCTGTATTGCTTCTCGGGGGGATTATACGCCATATTAAAGGTACTTTTCCTAGACCAAACTGACACATCCGATTTGTTCATTGTATACATATGCTAGTTTCTATAACACCATAATTGTCTGGAGATTTCTTTTTATGCTATTTTATACCTACCTATGTGTTGTATAATGTGGATAAGTTTCATTAAATTCTACGTGTAACTTTTTGAGTAATCGCTATTTTTGTGACTTTTCCTTAATTTTTGATAACCAGTGTAGTCACTGTAAGTATGTAAAAATTTCAATAATTAAGCATTACTGCAAATAGCATTTAAAGAATTCGGTGGAAGTAAAATGAGTTATATAAAAGTTATTTATTAAGATTTAACTTTCGATTTCTATTTTAATGTTTCTGTTTCTCCCAAAAATTATGCTTTATATGTCACTATGATAAAAGACATTTTTATGTGCTCCCTATTACTCTTGTGAAATTATAATTATTTCACGCTAAATTTCTATGATTTTCTCTCCGAAGTTGCTATACTAAAATTTCAATCCATTTTATTTAATTTATTAATAATTAACTAAAAGTTTAGCAAAATTCAAATTTTTACTAAGGGAAACTTAAAAAAAAATATGGAAATTCTTGCAGTTTCATAAGATAGCTTCTAAATAACCAGCAATGATTTAATTTTATTTTTTTCTAACATACGTTTATCCACCAGTTATAAAAATAAGGAAACTAATTGACTAAAAAATAATTTTTTTTTAGAATTAAATTCCTTTTCCCAGTCGTCACCGGGTCTGCTGGTTCATTCTCTTCACTTTAATTCTCGGTTCCTTTTATTAATTCTGCCACACAGTGGCGCACCCAGGGGGGGGGGGAAGGGGCCCGGCCCCTTCTCCCCTGAGCAAAGAAATAGAAATTGCATTATAAATATTGATTTTGCATTATAAATATTTTTATCCGTTCATCTCTTCAGGACTCCGTTCAGGACTTTCTGGTCTACGGATTCAACGTGCCCATATCCGGCCTAGACACGGGTGTATTTAATGGCGCTGTCGGGATTCGACCCGAGAACCTCAGTACCTAAAGCCAACACGCTATCACTAGGCTACCTCTGGCCACTTAAGCATGGAATCCACCCGAACGGAGTTAATTAATCTGTATACCAGCACACTTTCAATAAGGTGTTACAGTTTCTTGGCCAGGTGATGGTGAATAGCTAGAGTGCTGGCATTCGGTTCAAATCCTGTGGGTTCGAGTCCCACTATTGGCATGGATGTCTGTAGCCGTTCGGAATCGGCTTTAAACTGTAGGTCCCGGTCTAATTGGCCCTCGTGTAGCAAAAAGTTGACCGTTGCGCACCAAACCAAACCAAACGTTACAGTTTCTTTCAGCGGTACTTTTAGACGAGATACTCGAAGTATCTTGAATTTCCAGGTGATATCTAAGCAGTAAATCACGAAACATCTCATTAACAGGGATTGATAATACTATTTTATAACTATTCTTAAAATATGGAAGTATACCTTTTTCACAGCAATGCGATGTCCTCCTCTACACTACAACTGTCCTTGACGATTCCCAACGCCATAAACGTACTGAATTTTGACCGATGGCCTATACTATATTAATCTGTTTTTCTATCAAATAAGAAATTTGATTTAATAAATATGATGAAAAAATAAATATTTCTACTTAACACATTGTTGACCGGCAATTTTGTTTAAATATATACGCCAGTCACCTGCAAAGACTGAAATTTTGGAATATTGTACGGCATTTTTATTTTCTGAAATCCGTTTTCTGTATACGGGGGTCAGAGGTTCACAGTTTAAATCAGGGGTCGTCAACCTTTTTGTACCTGCCGCCTACTTTTGTATCTTTGTTGACGGCAAAGTTTCTTTACCGCCGACTGGTGCATATCCACAGTGCCTTAGTTGAGCGCAAGTGCGAAGTAAATTTTAGAGGAAAGGGTTTGCAAAAAATAGGTACTCAAAATTATCTTTTTATTTATAGTTTATGTATATATCTGTACCTTGGAACAAAAAGGACCAAAGTCCATTTTAATCAAATGTCAGAGAACATCAGTTTCAGTTTACAAATTTTACTAACTTTTTACAAATCTTACTAATGGTTTGTGTATAAATATTTTCCCAAGTTCTATGTTTCAGTTTTAGTCATAGTTTTTTCCCTTCATTCTAGTAATATATTTATTTTGATTTCTTTTTCATTTGTCACTCAAATTTCAAAGTTTTGGACATTGGCCTTTTTGTTCCAAGGTACAGATATATACATAAATAGCTACGGATGGTTACACCTACGGAGCTAATTCGTTGCTACCTCGTCCACGCGTATACTTCGAGAAGTGTCCGGTGAATTCTTAACTGTAATCCAAGTTTAGAGATGGAATTCAAGAGTAAATTGCAAAAGCATATTTTAAAAAGTCAAACTCGCGAATTCGTTATCAACGTATTCGATGTATGGAGAAAGAACACAATTTGTAACAACGGACAAAAATTCCCACTGCCCACCATAAAAGCTTGAATCGCCCACTAGTAAACGGTAGGGACCAGGTTGACTACCACTGGTTTAAATAACAAAATGCGAGGACTTGCCTGAAACTTGTTCAGGTCATAGTAAAAACAGTTTTCAAGCAAAGCAATGTTCAGTTGATGGAAAATTTATTCAATTTGTCTTTCCTTTATATCCTAAATTGTCTTCAAAATTTGCTTGCAAAAATACGATTTTATTCGGTACGGGTCAACAATGTATTAAAGTTACTTCAGTGTGTAAAGCGTTCCGAGATTTGGATGGCAATTTTCGGTACAAGTGATCCCACGTAGCTTATAAACACTGCGTGACATAGCTATTCTTAGCATGTGTAGAGTGAGGCAGGCACTGTGGAACTTAGATCGTTAAGCATAAAACATTTTAGAAATCTGTTTTTTTAAGGAAACATTATGCAAATGAAAAAAAAAAGTTTAATTTATTAATGATATGCAAATATATACAAAATTTGGATTCTCTATAACCACCAGTGTCGAGTTCTTGCCATGTCTGTTGCCTTACTCTGTTTTTTTCTAAACAAGTATTTTAAAGTCGACAGATACGAAAGAGGTCTTTCCAATCAGTCGGGAACTGCAATAAAAAGTGATAATTTGGTGTAAAATTGTTTACAAATACACAACATCAACAGTGAAAAGCTTTTCATAGTTACTTCTCAGGGAAGGAATTTATACACTGAAGTAATTCTTAATGCATTTGTATGGACTGTAAATGGTAAACACCCGTTGGCGTATTCACTCTTCCAGTAACTACTGAAAATGATACTTCTATTACGTCTTGGCACGCGATTTCGTAGTTGAGGATATCTCTCTGGATTCAGTCAGTTTCTAGAACTATTTCGACAGTTATTTCGACAGTTTCTACCATTGACTGAATCGTGTGAAAATTTATAGTTAATAAGGTATACCAAGAATTTGGCTAGCTTTTCGTCGCTTAAACTTGACAAATTCTAGCTGTTTTCATCGTGTCTTTAAACACTTAACACTTCTTTGAGCCAAAAAAAAAATCCGCTGAAAATATTTAAGTTGTTTTAAAAGGGCGCCTATAACATAGAAATAAAACAGAATGTTATTATCGGCAGATGGACAACTTTTTACTCCCTTGCAAATGTATAATAACATTTGAAGTTTTAGCACTGATGAACATAGTTTGATGCTTCGGTAAGTCCGCAAACGTCACGTTACCAATACCCTGCCTCAAGTAACCGATGACATCTGGCTTACTTTCAGCAGTGCCAGGAATAATACGGTAAAAAAACTTACCCAACCTGGTTGGATGGTTCTCCCTCATATTTTTTAAAAAGTTTGATTTCATTTCACGACAAGCACGTCCAGTTAACATTTTAGGATTTCTGTCGAGACTATAGGGAATACTTCCCACCAGAGCATCGGGCACAAATGTCCTTCTCGAGTTGGGAGGTGGATCCAAAAATCTCTGATGTAGGAGTAGATCGCATGCTTCTTTCGAAGTCCTTTTCAGAACATGTTGTTATTGTTTCTTTTGTTCCCTGGCGGGAACATATTCCAAACCAGGTAGTTAGATGTCTTGAAGTCTAATATATGCGTCCGGTTTTATGGCACGAAAAGGGACGGAGTCCGGCTTAGCTAGGTACCACACCAATTCTGATTGATCATCCTCAGGGATGACATCTTGTGGGTTCGTACCCTCCTCAAATCCACAGACCCACGAAGAGTGAATTGCCGGATTACAAATTTAACGCGCCCATATGGGGTGTAGACTCAAGGGAACTCTGGGTCGATTCTCGAGGTTCGAACCTGAGTCCGAAATCGAACGCGCAAACCACGAGCTACTCCAGGCCCATTTTGCAGACCGTACTGTGCGCGAAAGTTCCTGGAAGTTGTGTTGTAGAATTCGTTCCTCCTGACGGAAAAATACATGTTCTCTCTGCACAATCGGAGACATTTTCATGATGTAATAGTGATGCAATTTGATGATGAAGTCACTGGAACTATAATTTTGTTAGTTTCCTTAGTTTATGACTCTCACCTGCCTTTTCAACATCTGTCGAGTTATTCCGTATTTCTTGTTGGATTGTTTACCCCCTCTTGAAACACCCAGTGTGTAATTTATTACCTATTAAAATAAAAAAGCTCATACGGACGACGTTATTCGTTTCATCAATTTTTCGAAAGGTTAGGGATATTTTGCACTTTGTAAATCTTCATCAAGCGCTTTCTTCACAATTAATATGGCAAAGGGGTCATCATTACCTGGAATTTGGCAAGATTGACCGGTCCAACCAGAGGAGCAGCCTCCTGTACAGACACCGGTGTATATGTTGCAACTTTGCGGACCATTGATACAATGGCAAGGCTGCTTGCAGTCTGCTCCGTACCAGCCTTCCTCACATTCTAGAGAAGGAAAATAATCTTATTAACAATAAAACTCAGAAAAATTTCAAACAATTTTTAAACGTGCAACATTTTTGTTTTGAAGCTCACAAAATATGTCGCTTTTAAGCACACTGGATGTCATTTCAGGTAGTTTGTAAAGTTCCATAAACAGCCTAGGTAGAGAATTTCAGAAACACTACTGTTTCTCAGTTTTGCCAGTTGAACTCATTCCTTGATCCAACTAACTACGTATATTTGTTTATATATCTGTGGTTGCAGTGCAAAGAGTGCCAAGTCCAAAATCGTAGTTTTGTGAAAAAACGGAATTAAAAAAAATGGCTTTTGTAAAGTCAGTTATTTTTAGTTTAATTTTTAATATTTTTTTAAAGCAAATTTTTCTAATTTTATTTTTGTTGAGTAAAGAATGTTAAGTCCTTGATTGGGACATAACCTCTTTAACCCTAGCATGTTTGTGTTTAGTTTCACATATCCCAAATTTTCCCTAATGAATAAAAATATTTAGGAGTGGAATCGGACTTAGCTTTCTGTACCCTGCATTGATACTAACCTTGCGTTGATTTTTTTTTCTGAAAAATCAAAAAGTAATGCAAGGGCCCTGAAAAATCAAGGCCCTTGATTTTTCAAGCATTCTTGGTTAGATAACTCATTTTAGCCCATTTTGGACGTAACAACCTTTGGAGAGCAAACACAGATATATATATATATATATATATATATATATATATATATATATATATATATATATATATATATATATATATATATGTAAAGGATTTAGTGGGAAAAGAATGATTATTCTAAATTTAAAGGGGGCTTGGGAATTAAATTATATTCGTGGCGTAATTCGCCTCTAATTGTTCGTATTCAAAGACGCGAATTGGGAAAGGGATTTTCCCTTTTATTATATAATCTGTGTGCGCCTCTGAGTTCTGCGGTCGAGGAAAAACGTTTACATTTTAGTTAGCCTTGAAAGATGTCTGTTTAGGGCTCTGCGCATGTCCAAGGAGAGTTGGCGCGCTGAGATTCCCGCGAATTTGGGAAGAGCGGGAATAGAAGTCGATGCTATCAGATGTGTTTTCGCCACGGCTCTAAAAAAGAAATGGCGAATAATGAAATGCGTAGATCTGGAGAGGTGGTATTATGACATTGAACTGAATAAACTCTACTTAATTTAGACGATGCTGAGTACTTTTTGAGTGTATGCCTTCCCTCGATGCCATGGACTATAAAACAAGAAGACTGCAAACGACACATTAGCAGGCGAAAGCCAACGCCTGTCATATATATATATATATATATATATATCATCCCTTTAACTCCCCCAGTCTCGTGGGCGTCAAACCTTATATAGAAGGCCATGAAGACCATGGCTCCAGAGAACTGGCCTGAGGGCTTCTGTCCAATCAATGCAAGAGTGAAAGGGTCATATGACGACGATCTCATGAAGTTTTAAAAGATCCACCAAGGTTTCGGCCGGGGATTCCCTCTCTGTCTTAGTGCTAGTCAAGTTGTGTCATTTTCTGCACGCTGTTCCTTTGTCTTCGTGTTATATGATGCAGTATCCATCAACTTGGGGTGAGCCACCCTCGTCCCTCCAATAAAGAAATTTATCTGGTAAAGATGAGGACTATGTTTTCCTTGAGTGAATAACTTTCTCCACTCCGGTCACGTCTAAGATATGAGATATTATTCTAGGTATAACTCCACTGCTTGTGGCATTCCCCCTCGCGTGACTGCAGTGTTCCGGAATCCATGGTGTGTGTGGGGGGGATGTTATATATATATATATATATATATATATATATATATACATACTGGAAAGCTAATACCACGCAAAATAAATCCCTATTGTCAATCTAATTCCATATTAATTCCAGATCAACAATAGATAAGATATTAAGCTTGAACTGCAGCTCAATATCTTACGTAGTTGAGAATATTATCTATTGGAGACAACTTCTGTGCCCACTGCATCTTGCTTGCTATAGACACAATAACATTAGATAGTTATATCTAATAACGAGGCGGGAACATTGTCTTTCCACATTCGCCCGAGAACAAGCATTCGCGATAGATGTTGCTTACAATGGAGCACCGTAAAGGGTTAACAACACCGCCTACAGGTTTCACCTCAATTTTGACTGAGCACCCCCAGGGGCTGCATCTGGGGGTATCGTACCTTCTCCACCTACTGACTTATAGAAGGACACATTAGAAAAATGAAAGTAATGAAAATTAGTTGCCATTTTTTATTATAGAATACCTTTCTGGTCGTTTTTATGTCGTTTGGACAGTCGAAAAGATTATTTGCCCTCATAATCCTTAATTACCCTTTGCTGATAAAAGGCACTCCCGTAATGGAGTCGAACTATTCATAGCCGGTGTCCTTTGACGCCTCATTCTTAAGTATGTTGTACTAGAGAAAATTTCTAAAGCTCGCTGAAAGCAATGATTTACCAGAAAATTTAATGAAAAGGATAAATAAATTAACATCTAAGCCTTCATCACAGACATTCTTTTTCATTTTTTATGTCAGAAGTAACCCAAACTTGATTTTGGAAGTTGTGAGAAATTAATTAAAATTTTAAATATTAATTATGGCGCTTCACGTTTTAATAAATCATAATAATTAAAAATTTGAAAAGGCAGGATTTAATAATCTCCAGGTTACATTTGAGAAAGTAGTAGAAAAGGGGTTAAAGGAATTTCCTTACATAAAGCCCCGTTTAAAAATTTATTTCAGAATTTTGTTCCAACGAAGTTTAAATAATTCAAACTTTCTTACGTTATTTCTCATAAAAAGGTGGTTCCGACATATAGAGGAATATTCAAATACTCACTGTCATGGCACTTGAATCCTTTATATCCTGGAGCGCAGGCGCATCCGAAGGGATCGGGCTTGCAAAACAAGGAATAGTCGCATTCAGGGCAAGTAAGCGAGCAGTTTGCGCCAAATCGTCCTTGGCTGCAAGCTGAAACATAAACAAGCGATATCAAGGAACAAAGTAGTGAGAACGAGTTAATATCGTTCTTATTCTTTTAATTTAAGTTCTCAATAGCCATTTTTTTTGTTTCATATTTTACGTTGCTCATTAATCAATTATTTTACACCTCGTACCTTCAAAGGGCAAATTTATGCATGTGAAAAGTAAGGCACAAACGAGAATGAATTACCCAAATGTAACAAAATATGCATTATATGTGTCCTTCCAGATGATAACTTAATATTCAAACTGTATTCCATTGCGGCAGAGAAAAGTCACGCAAACTATCGTTGACAATGATGCTTATATGGCCACCATAAAGACAAATCTCAACCCAAATTTCGGAAGTGGTTTCACCATGCTCCTTCAAGTAGCCTTGAAATGTGTGGGAGAACTACACAATATCAGGAAATCTTAAAAAAAAAGAACCTCTTTTTTCTAATGTGTAAAGCTCTTTGTCTTCCAACGTTCACACATTCAACTGCTGGTTGCTTTTAAATACAAAAAAATTGACTAAAAATTTGGTTAAAGAAATTTGACCAAAAATTTTTTTTGGTCAAATTGGCCATTTGGTTTTTCTGGTATTAAGTTGGAATGATACGAAAAGTATTCACGTAACTGTAGGTATGAGGTAGAAGAGTTTTGATTCATTTGTTTTTGAACCTCTTTGCAGGCAGCGTCTCACGTGCCATAACCCGGCAATACTTGGATTAATGTCCATATTGGTACAGAGGCGACCTCATTTTATGTCATACAAAACGATGAACGGACATTTGGAGGGGGATAAATAGGTCATGACTTTCTTTTGTGTTGTGAGTCAGATCGTATTTAGATGTTAAGCCGTCTGTAAGTCCAGAGAACTCAAATTGCGGTCACAACTTGTACAACGTCAGGAAAGACATATTTTGCTAAAAGATAATATCTGTTTTATGAAAGATTTCAAGGACGATATTTCGTTTACGGTAAATCGTGAGGGGTTTACGACAATTTACTTTGGCTTGCTAACAAAATCAGTAACTTGGACCCACGTGATAAAGTGTTAGTTGGCGCGGGCCTCCCACAAAGTGGGCTCGAGTTGGATTCTTGGATATGACAAAAATATTCACGTGCAGTCTCGCCCTTGGCTGCAATATGGAGCTCATATGGAGCAGTATTTGATACTCTATAAGTTGCTGCCACAACAGCGTAGCTAACGAATCCGGCGCGTGGATAGGTCAATAACTATAGCACAAAGTATCTTGCTCATAGGAAAAAGAAATGAAAAACTAGGAGCATTTGTGTAACTGAACTTACCAACTTCACAGTTGTTTCCATTGAATCCGACGGGACAGATGCAAACTCCTAGAAGGTCATGGCAAACGCCACCGTTGTAACAAGGAGGGCATTGTTGGTCACAGTGTTCACCAAACAGATTCTTCTTACACTCTATGTATACATGAAGATACAAAAATCATTATGAAGTAAAATCTGCGCGTATATGAACTTTTAAATTTTAAAATCGCATCAGTCACGAAATTTGCACATTAGGTTAAATTCTTTTATAATTTTCTATCTTTAAGTCGTAAGGTGTATGAAGGCATTAAAGTCAGAAAAATCTTAGAATATATGGCATTGTAACTGTATAATTACACAGAGAGTAACTTTGTTATAACTGCCTGATTCCTTAAAAAAAATATATTACCTTCAAACTCAATTTTTCCCAGTAAATCGAGTTTTTACCACAAGTATATCAATCTTATTCTTAGATTTATCCCTATTTTGACAAATATATATTCAATATTTCAATTATAATAATATAAACAATTCAACATAAGCATAAAAATTAAAAAGCGGGCACAGACTGCCAAACAAATTAACTTAAAACCTACCCTAGCGTTGAAAACTTATAACTTTTCAGTAAAAGATTGCGCAGTTGCACCAAATCCATATACTGAAAAAGAACAAATATAACTAAAAATGAATAATCCAACAGAGCAAGAATTATAGGAAGAATGTAGACAAACGCACCAAAGTCAAGATTCTGTAGTAGTGCCGGAACTAAACTAGAAATCGAGGTAACCGACTGGTCTCTTCATCAGGGAGCCTAACCAAATCAGTTACCTCAAGGGGAACTGTCTGAATAGGATGCAGGTATAACCAAAAAACATCCCAAGGCCCCAAGATCCCCATTGAAACAGATAGACAAAGGAAATGAAAAGACTAAGCACTAAGGGCACTAAGGGCTTGCACTAAGGGCTCAACGAACCATAAATGCAAGTACACATACAATCCTAATGAAAAGACTAAATCAAAGATGCACACGTACCCTAAAATAGTAAGTGACGGTTATGGTAAAACAGCAGCCAATTTTTTTCCTAGTAGATACGCCACTGTAGCAAAACCACAGCGCCACACCCTAATGAAGTTTAAAAAAAGTATGAAACAGAAACCCTATCCTAAACGTCTTTAAAATATACCCGAGTCTAAATGCTATTTTTTAAAAACTTTTAAATTGCTGAATTTATTAAGAAAATTGTTCTTACGTAGGTTTTCCTCGAAAATGCAACATGCCCCCAAAAAATCTTCAGCGTTATTTTAAAAGTTTCTTATTATGTTAAGCTGTGAATGAAAAATATTGTAATAAATTTTATAGTTCAGGTTGCTATGGAAATTGGTAAACGTGACAACCTCAAAGTTAAAATATAATCTTTTATCATATATCCCAATTTTTAATACGCTATTTTGAATTTTAATTTTTATATCCAGATAAGTCGCAAAATGATTATTTTCATAAGTCCTGTTTAAAGTTAGTTGTTTTAAATAATTTATAATATAAACAATTCAACATAAGCATAAAAATAAAAAAGCGGGCATAGACTGCCTAGCAAATTAACTTAAAACCTACCCTAACGTTGAAAACTTTGAAAGTGTTGAAAGTGTAAGAATATAGATAGCATACACACGTTTGATTTTGAAAACCTTTTTACTGGTATTCCCCATGATAACTAAATGAATATCTGCTCAGAAATATATGATTCCTATCTTGATAGTACTTTAATCTTAAAATGTGACTGGATTGATCTATGTAAATTTAATATTTTTGAAAACTACCTCTTTAATGGCATGGGTTTCTTTAAACAGATAAAGGGTATACCAATGGGTAATAGCTTTTCTAGTGCCTTTGCAAACATTTTCTTACATTCTTACGAAACTAAATTTCTTAACTCAAATAATGTTACCGGATTTAGGTATATTGATGACCTGATAATTTTTAACTTAACGATTTGGAATTTCTTAATCAAATATACCCAAAGGAACTAACTTTAAATAGGACTAATGAAAATAATCATTTTACGACTTATCTGGATATAAAAATTCAAATTCAAAATAGTGTATTAAAAAATGGGATATATGATAAAAGATTATATTTTAACTTTGTGGTTAACACGTTTACCAATTTCCTCAGCAACCCGAACAATAATATAATATTTTTATACCTGAACTATTTATATTCTTGAACTATATTATAATATTTTTCACTCACAACTTAACAGAATAAAAAAACATTTGTAATAACGCTGAAGATTTTTTGGAGGCATGTGGCATTTTCGAGGAAATCCTATATAAGAACAATTTTCCTAATAATTTCGGCAATTTAAAAGTTAAAAAAAAAATGGTATTTAAACTCGGGTACATTTTAAAGACGTTTAGGATAGGGTTTCTGTTTCATACTTTTTAAAAACTTCATTGGGGTGTGGCGCTGTGGTTTTGCTACAGTGACGTGTCTACTAGGAAAAAAAGTGGCTGCTGTTTTACCATAACCGTCACTTACTGTTTTAGGGTACATGTGCATCTTTGATTTAGTCTTTGCATTAGAATTGTATGTGTACCTGCATTTATGGTGCGTTGAGCCCTTAGTGCAAGTTGTCCGTGTCTTTTCATTTCCTTTGACTATCTGTTTCAATGGGGATCTTGGGGCCTTAGGATGTTTTTTGGTTATACCTGCATCCTATTCAGAAAGTTCCCCTTGAGGAAACTGATTTGGTTAGGCTCGCTGATGAAGAGACCAGTCGGTTACCTCGATTTCTGGTTTAGTTCCGGCACTACTACAGAATCTTGCCTTTGGTGCGTGGAGCCCTAAGTGCTTGTTTCTGTTTGTTTTTTGTCTACATTCTTCCTGTAATTCGTGCTCTGTTGGATTATTCATTTTTAGTTATATTTCAACATTTCAATACATATTAAAATAATATTCCTGTCGGCCATTCCTAATTTCCGTTCATCTAACATGGTTATAAACTTTGTTACCACACAGCGATAATGCTGCCGAAGAAACTTAACGATAGTCAGGTAGAAAAAAATCTGACGGTAAATTTCGCTCACATTAAAAACTAAAGCTTTCCTTTTGAATATCTGAAAACCTTTATCTCTGACATACCAACACGGAAGTTACACTTTAAAAGTCGTTCAGTTATTGCAATGCACCCAGGCTCTAAATATAATGCATTTTGTAACACGCGAGATTCTGGAAAGCCATGAACTAGACAAATGTTCAACAAAATCCTTCAACAGCAATGGCCTCAGTTTATAATTAAGAAAATTTCTGGCCTTTATAATCCCATCATGTTAAATATAGGGGCGAGCCAAAAGTTTGTAAAACTTAAAAAATTTATAAAAAAGGAAAAAATCATGATAAAGAAGTGCGGTTTGCAAGAAAGGGCTCACAAGGAAGTCGTATTTTTTTAGCAGCCAAAAAAAGTTTTAAAAGTTTTTAAAGAGTTTAAAAAGTTAAAAGAGTCGTCGGTAGATGGTGCTAACAGCAAGAGATTGAGCAGAATTATTCAAATCAATCTTGCAGTAAAAGACCGTGATACATGAAGATTTGTAGTATCGGCAACGAAGTGGAAGACCCTCGTAGGTGGAGGGCCGCATTACTGCGGTGGAAACCGTTATCAATAATATGGTGGCGGAATCGTCCACGGGAAGTAGCAGTGCTCGCAAAGCTGGACCAGTGACTTTAAATTTTTTTTTCTGCTTAAAGAAATCCGATTTCCTTGTGAGCCCTTTCTTGCAAATTGCACTTCTTTATCATAATTTCTTCCTTTTTTATGAATTTTAAAGTTTTTACGAACTTTTGGTGCAACCGGATATTAGATATTATTTTTATTATTATCACAAATTTTTTGTGACAGTAATTACTGACATATTTTAGTTCTTATACGTAAATTGAAAAACTTCCGAAACCACAACATCCATAGAAGAATAGGAACATGTGATTAACTGTGTTACCTAGGACAACGCCTTCTAACACAGAGTTTTCATGAGATTGACAACGGAGAGCGAAAGTTCCACCGAAATGAGAAAAGGAATGTTCGTTTTTAAATATCTTCGGAAGCGTAAATTTCAACACAAAAGTGAAGGAGAGAGTTTTTTGGTCAGAGCTTTGGAGGGTGAAATGAAGAGTTCTCAATGGACGTCTCCAGGATCTTCGTGATGCTTCACTGGTGGAGACGGAGTCAATAGCTGTCTGAAAGCTGGTTTTCAGTTGGCAGGTAGAGAGAGGAGGAAGAAAAGAGTTTTGATAGAGAGATAAGGTTCAGAATCAGGGAGTTCTAAAACTAGGAAATCGAGCATATCCAAAAGGATTTACTCAGAGACAAAAAATAAGTGCTAGAAGGAAGTTTAAGGATTGTAAAATAGATTTTTATTTTATTTTATAAAAATAAAATAGTTTTAGCCTTGGCAACCACAACATCAGTATATGGGACTGTTATCTATATAAATAAAAGAAAAATTTTGTCGGTAGGGAACAATTCCGTGTAGACCGTTTCCGGTATGGCATCCGTTATGAAATTCGGCCATGTTTGAAAATGTCGAAATAGATGTATCTTTTTTTTCCATGAAAGTACATAAATGTTACATATTTGTTAAGAGCTTTAAAAACTGATAATTTTTTCTGCGTACACTTATTCTGTTACTTTAATAGTTTTAGAGATATTTCAATTCTAAATGCATACTCCACCGATACAAAACGTAACCGCCATGTTTTAAAAGTTAAAATCAATGTATTTTTTTTTAAAGAAAGTACATAAATTTTACATATTTAGAAAGAGCTTTAAAAGCTGATAATTTTTTTTCTGCGTACACTTATTCTGTTACTTTAATAGTTTTAGATATATTTCAATTCTAAATGCATACTCCACCGAACAAAACGTAACCGCCATTTTCTACGATGTAAACACAGCGTGATTCATTCACAGCGTGATTCTCACTAAAAAATGAATCACTGAAAAGATATGTTTCATCGTGTGTCTAATTTTTAATTATTTTTCTATTTTTCATACTTTTAATATAAGCTTTTTAATCATAAATACATCATTTGACGATGTACTGATTTTTTGGGGATTTTTTGGCAATTAAAAGTGAAAAAAAATTAAATTCAAGTGAACTGTGATTCGAGTGTCAAGTGATTCGATAGCTGGGAGAAGCCCGACTAGTGAAGAATATACAAAACTACAATTCTATTAAGCAAGACGTCGGCTCACCGTTATCGTAAACGACTGACAAGGGTGAACTGAGAGTCGAGAATTCCAGCCCGAATTTCGACTTAAAGTCTATTGAAACACGCGAGGTTTAGCAGAAAGGAGTACGCCATAAGTGTCTGTTATCGCTAACATGATTGTGAGATAATAGAATTTAAATCACTGTCAGATTTCGAAACCAAATTTCATGATGTAAAAACCTTTGCCAATCATAGAGAAATACTATAATTACATGCATGGGAAGTATTAGTGAAAGGTTAGAATAAGATATATATATATATATACATATACATAAATAAAAAGTAATATTAAACGTTTCTATAAAAACTCAAAAAGGGAGGTATAAAGTCGTTAATAATTACATAATTTGGTTCGTTTGAAAAATTTTGATGATTTCATATTTAAGATGAATATACACTGCTGGCCACTGTAAATGCAACACCCTGAAGGAAACATGCAAATAACATGAAATTTACAACATGCATTAGCGGAGGTGAGATATGCAAATGATTAGAATTTCAGCGCAGACGCACATCACGCGCGCCTGTGGCGCCACTTCAAAGCTCTATTTAAGGCTTGGAGATTTCGACGATTTCAAGTTCGGCAATTGTGTTTTTCTTGTGGTTTTTAAAAAAAAAAACGATCAATTATGGCTCGTCGAAAACAGCGATCATCTTTTGATCAAGTATCCGAGTTCGACAGAGGAAGGATAGTGGCCTACCGAGATTGTGGATTATCTTTCAGGGAAATCGGTAGTCGTGTTGGACGAAACAAAGCAACTGTAATGCGGATATGTGATCGTTGGATGCAGGTTGGTACGACGGACCGGCGTGTTCGATCGCATGCACCTCAGCGCACCACTTCACGTGATGACAGGCAAATTGTGCGCATGGCAGTGACGGATCGCTCAGTCACATCACGAACCATAGCACAGCACATGCAGTCTGTAACGCATCATCCAGTGCCTGCGCGTACCATTCGACGTCGTTTACAGCAGAGTGGTCTGTCCGCAAGACGTCCATTGCTTTGTCTACCCTTGACGCAGAACCACAGACGTCTCCGCCGCCAATGGTGCGATGACAGAAGGATGTGGACGGCATAATGGAATGAAATTGTCTTTACTGACGAGTCACGCTTCTGTCTGCAACACCACGATGGTCGCATTCGAGTCTGGAGACACCGTGAAGAGAGGATGCTGAACAGCTGCGTTATGCACCGCCACACTGGTCCTGCACCGGGTATTATGGTATGGGGCGGTATTGGATATCACTCTCGCACACCTCTAGTACGCATTGCCGGTACTTTAAACAGCCAGCGCTACATCTCCGAGGTGTTCGAGCCATTTGTCCTTCCTTACCTTCAGAGCTTGCCCACAGCCATATTTCAACAGGATAATGCGCGACCACACGTGGCACGCATTGTCCAACGGTTCTTCGTCAATCGCCAGGTTGAATTGCTTCCCTGGCCGCCTCGCTCTCCGGATCTTTTGCCGATAGAAAACATGTGGTCCATGGTTGCTCTACGATTGACCCAGATTCCATCCCCAGCTGCCACAGCAGATCAACTTTGGCAACGTGTGGAAGCTGCTTGGTCTGCTGTACCCCAAGAACTCATCCAAAATCTCTTTGAATCAATGCCGAGCCGTGTGGCAGCGGTGATATCCAACAATGGCGGCTACTCTGGCTACTGATTTTGGCAGGAACCACACTTCACAGAAGTCTATAAATTTAATCATTTGATACTTGGTCAACATGTTATCTACAAAATAAATTTTGTTGTGATATCTCTTGTCTTTCTTGGTGTTGCAATTTGGGTGGCCAGCAGTGTATTTTCCAATTTTTCGCCTTAGAAATCATGAATGAAATTGGGATGAATCACTTGGAATGAACATCGTTTGAACAATTGCGTTTTCATTTCTAGATTCATTCTAATTTGTTTGGCTGGCATAACATCAGTGGGTTCAGCTTAAGTCTACCTAATAATACAATTTCAATATATCTCGTTCATCAAGAATTTTCAAATTACACTTTCAGTAAATTTCAGGATTGAAACAGACTTCTATACCAATTTCAGAGGTAAAACTGGGACATATTTCTTGTATTACAAGAAACAGAAGAAAAAGGCTACTTAAGATCCGTGAATAAGAAATGTTTACAGTGGAAAAAATTAATGTCTCACTGTCTGGTAGATTATAATACACTAAAGTGCCACTGAATTAGGGATAGCAAAGCCTATGCAAATTGTGTAGCGCTGCGCATCATGTATGCGCAAGTGAGGGCGCTGTGGTAACTGCATATATAGCGCGTACTGTGGTTGTTCTGAATTAGTTGTTGGAATTGCCAGTATGGGTAAACTGCCTGATTTAGACGCCTTCGATCGCGGACAAATCGTAGGTGCGCGACGCATGGGCCATTCAATTTCCGAAATCGTCAGACAGCTAGGATTTTCAAGGTCGACAGTGTCAAGAGTATACCAAGAATGCATGGATGGTGGAAAAAAAACTAGCGATCGGGCAAACTGCAAAGGACAATTAGCCTTGACAGTGCGTGGTGAGAGACGGCTCAGGCGTATTATACGTAGCCAGCGAAGCCAAACATTAGCTCAAATTACCACCCAGTTTAATGACGGTGCCAGTCGTACAGTCAGTAAACGGACTGTGCAACGCTCGCTTCACCGTATGGGTTTCGGGAGCCGTCGACCTACGAGAGTACCATTGCTCTATACTCGCCATCGGGCTGCACGTCTTGCCTGGGCAAGAGAGAACAGAGACTGGAGTGTAGAGGACTGGAAACGAGTAGCATGGAGTGATGAGTCTCGATTCTGACTACTTAACGCTGACGGGAGGCTGAGAATATGGCGTCAGGCTCATGAAGCGATGGATCCTGCATGCCTGGCTGGAACTGTACAAGGGCATGGTGGCTCAATCATGCTCTGGGGTGTTTTTTCGTGGCACAGTTTGGGATCTTTGGTGCGTGTACCAACCTCCCTTAATGCAATTCGGTACGTAGAGTTGCTGGGTGATCACCTCCATCCGTTTATGCTGTTCTGATATCCGCACGGTAATGGAGTTTTCCAGCAAGACAACCGTACCTCTCACAAGTACCGGTTGGCTACTGGCTGGTTGGATGAGCATTCCTCTGACTTTTCTGTCATGAATTGGCCACCTAGAAGCCCAGACTTAAATCCTATTGAGCATCTTTGGGATGTTTTGGAACAAGGCGTGAAAGGCCATCACACAGCACCAAAGAACCTTACTGAATTATGGACAGCTTTAGCCAATATTTGGCAAGCCATTCCCGTGGAACGTTTCCAGAAACTTGTTGAATCTATGCCTCGTCGTGTGGCAGCCGTTATAAAGGCCAGAGGAGGCCCAACTCGTTACTAGGTAGGTATCCCTAATTCAGTGGCACTTCAGTGTATTTAAATGCAGATACCGCAGAGACAAAGAATTATCTTTCATGGATGACATTATTTCGCAGATTTTGTAATACCGGTGAATTGGTTCAATATTTCAAGATTTTAAAGAATTTTCATAGTGGAATAGCTTGAAACTGAAACAAGAAATTTCAGTACATGGAATTATGCAAGCAACACACATATGTACAGAAAAGGTTTTTCTATTAGCGGAGTCTATGACGATTTTGTTACGTTTCTAATATGATTTAGGGCGGAGTATTTGATATTTAAATTTAATATATTTAAAAACGGGAGCGTGGATTGACGTCAGTTCTTCTGTTATGATGACCATCGCCTTGAAATCATCAAACTTCGAAAAATCTATTTTTTGAACACTAAAAAAATTCCAAGCAAAATTTTATTACAAGTTAATTTATGAATCATCTTATTACGAGAGAGAGCAAACCAATTACTTAAAGTCTTCTGTACACAGAATACATAACTGGGGTCACCGCAGAAATTCCACAATATTTTTAACCAGAAATTCCTTTCATCATCATTACAGAAACTTAGTGCCAATACTTTAATTAATACGGTAATTCTATTTATAAAGTTAGATCAAATATAAGAATTTTCTGTACATCCCACGGATGCAAAAATAATTATTTACAAAGAGGAACTTTCATCAACAAAATCAGTTGAACAAATTAATGGCATTCTAACTATTTTCACAGTGTGTCTTTCCTCAAGAAAACTGATTGATCGAATTAATGAATATTAGGGTGGAACTAAAAAAACTTTTTTTTGAATTTCAATATGCTCTAGTTTTCAAAAGTTGCCTTTTAACAAAATAAAGACGGAAATTAAATATTAGCATAATTGGTGCATGTTTTCAGTTCGCGCAAGAAGGGCAAACTTTTGGTTTTTATTAAATTTTTGACAAATTTCGCAATTATTTTAAAATTGAATACACTTGTAGTACAAAAAAGTAGCAAAATATGTAATTAAAACATTCCTTTTAGTCAGGAGATCTGCCAAAATGATTATTTAATGCGTTTTACTTCATAAAAATAGTAAACATAAAGACACTTAAGGACGAGGCACTTAAAAGACACTCGGACATCACGGTGGAACGAAAAATTTTTTTTCAGAATTTCAATACGCTCTAGTTTTCAAAAGTTGTCTTTTAAAATTAAAATTAAGAATATAAAATATTTTTGCTCTAATAAAATATTTTCACATGCCGCAAAGGGCTTGAAAATGGATATTTTTATGAAAAAGTGATTATATTTGTATTTTTTGTTAATTTCTTTTATAGTATATTAAAATAATGTACATTTTCTGTAAATAAAATATTCAAAATATGATATTTTGGCAGAAAACTTGCATATTCTAAGTATTTCTAATTTTTAGATGCCATAACAGAACAACTGATTTTGTGGAATTTCGCGATTTTCATCGTATTAATTTTTCAGTAGCATATTCTTATAATACACATTGAAATGAAAGAAAAACAATTTTTAATTGACGGATCTTATTTAAAATAAACAACTCACACTTATTTAGAAAAATATTAATGTAATGTCTATAAAGACAAAACGTTATTTTGAAAAAATATTCATGTTTTTCAAAAGTCCATAGTAATCACACATGATTTCCATTACTTATTTCACTGACACATTGAATTGTTTTATTGTTTCAAATTTTGGCATTATCTTTTGAGAATGTATTTTTGTTTTTATCAATGAATCTCTTGCAGAAGTACCACGAACGGACAAGGATGACCCGGTAACTAATTTAACAATCCTTTCTAGTACTTGTGTGTGACATGGAATGTTGTTGAAGTCAATAATTTGTTTCTTGTGATCAGATTATTTTGCTTCCTTTATAAACTGTTTTAGTTTGTCATCAGAAACATGCCTCGTCATAGGAGGTTCTGTTACTTTAATATCATTCCATTCAATCATATCAATATAATCCTTGGCATCAAAGTTTATACGTGGATCTAAATTCTTTCTGATGCCTCCTTCAATTTCCGCCCTTGCTTTTAGAATCCGACGAAATCCAAGCTCTCTTACATGACTGCGATCGTCTAATATCATACAAAGGAGGAGATTTTCAGAAGCGGCAAAGTATGCATTTCTTTGATTGACAGGGTCAATTACATTTTTAAAAGTCTGAGGTAACATGAATAGCTTACAAATTTCCACAAGTGCTTCGATCCATGGATACAAGATGGTTTCAGCTTTATGTTAAACCAAATTGGTGAATAAACTTTCAAAATGTACTCAGTCAGTATTCGGAGATTTTTTGCAGGACAGTCTTTTCCCACATACAAGCGAAGTATTCGGTTTGCTAATGTAAGCCATCGTGAATGACAAAATTTTCCTGGTTTTCTCATGGACAAATCAGAAGAGCACTTTCCAACAGAGATTGCATTATACATTTCTAACAAATATTTTGGATCCACACTTAAATCATCCTTAATTTCTAGTAATGGAATGTTATTTTCAATAGCTGAAAATTCAATCACTGGAAGTTCATAGCAGTTTTCTAGTTGTTTACCTATTTCTCCTCCAAATTCATTTGGACCTTTAGTTTTTCCATCTAGGAAACAAAATAGGTGAAGTAGGGGCAGTTTATTTTAAATTATTGACTTCAACAACATTCCATGTCACACACAAGTAGTAGAAAGGATTGTTAAATTAGTTACCTGGTCATCCTTGTTCGTTCGTGGTACTTCTGCAAGAGGAGATGCATTGATAAAAACAAAAATACATTCTCAAAAGATAATGCCAAAATTTGAAACAAAAAAACAATTCAATGTGTCAGTGAAATAAGTAATGGAAACCACGTGTGATTAATATGGACTTTTGAAAAACATGAATATTTTATTCAAAATAACGTTTTGCCTTAATAGACATTACATTAATATTTTTCTAAATAAGTGTGATTTGTTTATTTCAACTAAGGTCCGTCAATTAAACTTGTTTTTTTTTCATTCCAATGTGTATTATAAGAATATGCTACTGAAAAATTAATATGATGAAAATCGCGAAATTCCACAAAATCAGCTGTTCTGTTATGGCATCTAAAAATTAGAAATACTTAGAATATGCAAGTTTTCTGTCAAATATCATATTTTGAATATTTTATTTACAGAAAATATACATTATTTTAATATACTATAAAAGAAATTAACAAAAAATACAAATATAATCACTTTTTCATAAAAATATCCATTTTGAAGCCCTTTGCGGCATGTGAAAATATTTTATTAGAGCAAAAATATTTTATATTCTTAATTTTAATTTTAAAAGACAACTTTTGAAAACTAGAGCATATTGAAATTCTGAAAAATTTTTTTTCGTTCCACCGTGATGTCCGAGTGTCTTTTAAGTGCCTCGTCCTTAAGTGCCTTTATGTTTACTATTTTTATGAAGTAAAACGCATTATATAATCATTTTGGCAGATCTCCTGACTAAAAGGAATGTTTTAATTACATATTTTGCTACTTTTTTGTACTACAAGTGTATTCAATTTCAAAATAATTGCGAAATTTGTCAAAAATTTAATAAAAACCAAAAGTTTGCCCTTCTTGCGCCCACTGAAAACATGCACCAATTACGCTAATATTCAATTTCCGTCTTTATTTTGTTAAAAGGCAACTTTTGAAAACTAGAGCATATTGAAATTCAATAAAAAAGTTTTTTTCGTTCCACCCTAATGAATATCGGTATGAATCCTTTGGCTCCTGAGAGTTTTATTACAAGTTTTATTTTTGAAGTTTCGAGCAAAAAAAAAAATTTTAAATTAAAAACCCTACAGTTTTCATTTTACATCAAAGTTACAATATTTTATATGTTTAAACAATTTGTTTTCCTATGATTGAATCCTTCCTTCCGATGTAACTATCACCGGTAGAAACTACAGTCTCTGAAAGGGGCGCGGTGGCCCGGTTGGCAAGAGCAGCGGGCCAATGATCTGAACGTCTCTGGTCCGATGCTCACCGCTGACAAATTCACCGCCGTGTGCGCTAATGGCGGCTGGTGCACGCAAAATATGTCGTGGCTTCAATGTCCTTCAAGTTCTCAAAATTTACCTCTGGGGGTGCAGGGTCAAGTGTACCGGTCTCGTCACTTGCCTCGGTTCAAAATTATGGGACCGAACCCTCAGCCAAGTCGGACTTTTCCTTGTGGTGCTGAGTTAAAACCGGAGCCGTATCTTCGAGACCAGTAGCCTATAATGGCCTTGATCTGATGTTGCTGTCAGTCAAGGGGCATAAGCCACAACAACACGACAACAACAACAGTTTCTAAAATATGAATAATCTTATTACAAGAGAGAGCAAACCAATTACTTCTGACAGTCAGCCTCAGGAGAGCAGAAGCATTCATTCCCCTTTTTCCAACGTAGTCACATTCATAGGTCCCAGCGTCCGTGGATTGCACACTTTGAATTACCACTTTATCTTTATTATACCAGGATGGTGTGTCCACTCCATTGTGCCTCCATCTGATGGGAAATTGCTTATTGAAAGTTACTTTGAGTTCTACGGTATCACCGATATTTACGACTTGAAAGGGATCCGGAAAATATAAATCACCTGAAAACGTTTCAAACATGAGCACTAAAGAATTACAAAATACTTTGTAATGGGCTTCAAATAGCAATATCGTTATACAAAAATAAAAATAATAAAAAAATCGATGCACCAAGAAGGATTTGTCCGATTGTAATAAAATTTTGTATGCAAGTATGTTTCGACCGAACGTGCAAATGAGTAAAATTTGGTGTCCAACGAATGAATAGCGGGAGCTCCAGCGCATCAGAACTGCGCATCCAGCTGCTGCATACAGGGTATCCGTTACACCCCCTTAACTTCTAAACGGTGACAGCTTAGGCCATAAAGTTGGTGTCTAGGTATAGTAAAAAGGCTATGCGCTACTCGATGAGACAACTTATAATACCATCTATTGGCAAATTTTAGAATTAACGTTTTTATCTTAAAAACGTTAGGAGATACGGGAAAAAAGTCAATTACAAAGTTGTTCAATATCATCGATTTAGTAAGAAAAGATACTTAACGCACATTAATACTTAAAACAGAATGTAGAAAAGGAACATTTGTTTGGTCACGATTTCGAAAATTGTCATGTCATAAAGAGTGGATGAAAGAAAGTGAGACACTTCCCTATCTTAAGGATAATTTATTTATGTTGCTGAAAATGCTCTCCATTAGCCACTATACATATTTGCACTCTGGACTGGATTTTTCGCTACACATTGTGCAACATGACAGCAGTAATGCGTCGTCGAAGATCCTGCAATGTTCGCGAAGGAGTCGCATATATCTGCCCTTTTATGTATCCCTATAAGAAGAAGTACAATGGGGTCAAGTCGGGTGAGAGTGGGGGCCACTTTACGATATCACCATACCCGATGACTCGATTCTCGAATGGCTCCATTAGGTACTGCTTAACGTTTGATGTCTTATGCAGAGGGGCGCTGTCATGATGGAACCATACATTTCTTAGTTGGTGGAACGGCAGATTCTCAACAATGTCGGTTATTATATCCTGCAGAAGCTCCAAGTACCGTTGTCCCGTTAACGTTCCCTCTCAAAATACTGGTATAATGAGCCTGTCATGAAAAATTCCACACCAAACATTTACCGATCAGCGTATACTTGATGTCGAACTTCGATAGCATATCTCGGATTTTCCATTGACCAGGTATGAACGTTCTGTCTATTCCACGTTCCGTTACGCTAAAAACATGCCTCATCTGTCCACATTATGTCTGCCAGGAATGTTGGGTGGACCACTAAGTTATTCATCCCATTGTTGCACCACGTGTAACGTCTCTCAGCATCCGTTGGCAGCAATCCCTACACGGGTGTAGATCGGTATGGATGACCATCTAAATCATTGAGAATTTTCCAAAACGCGGCTTTTTGAGAGGCCAGAATTGTCATTGATCATTTTTGTGCTGCTCTGAGGATGGGCGAGAGCATATGTTAGCACATCTTGTGGTTGCACTTTGCGTCCTACATTACGAGGTCTACGAACTCGAGGTCGGCTAGTCACGCAGACCGTCTCCCTTAAACGTTTTACAAATTTTACGGTGGCCTGACGTGTAGGATGCGGACCTGCAGGAAAACGTTCACAATACAGCTTTGCAGCTGATTTTGCCTTACGTCCACATTCACCGTAAATTAAAAACATGTCGCAATACTCTGTAATGCCAAATATTGCCATAACCCTCAGCTTTAATGTACAACTCAGCAAAAACATCCTTTTTATGCTACACTAGTCTCTGGTGAACAGGTATGACGTTCCATACTCATTTGCATAATACATGAAATCAATCCGTGTGATTTTTATACCAGACATGGTTGTTTTAACTTTTCATAGTTTTCATAGTCCAAAAAGTTTTCATAGTTTGTAGAGACATTCAGTAAAACTCACAACTGGTGGAGACAGAACCATGGTCTCCATGAATACGAATCGCTTGCGTTTCCACTGCGCCACAACACAGGCTGGTATTTAATCCGTGAGGTGGTCTTTTCGAGCTTCGCTCGCTTCTCACGACGTCATCGTGTTGAAAATCACGACCAAACAAATGTTCATTTTTTTTACATTCTGTTTTGAGTATTAATGTGCGCAATGTGTCTTTTCTTACTAAATCGATGATGTTGAACAACTTTGTAATTGACTTTTTTCCCGTATCTCGTACCGATTTTGAGATAAAAACGCTAAATCCAAAATTTGCCGATAGATGGCGTTGTAAGTTGTCTCATCGAGTAGCGCATAGTCTTTTTACTATACCTAGACACCAACTTTATGGTTTAAGCTGTCACCGTTTAGGATTTAAGGGGGAGTGTAACGGATATGTGTGGGAACCCTGTATAAGGAGTGATTCTCGATCTGATATTCAAAATTTCTGTTGCATTTCGACTGCGGATATCTTACGTCGACTGTAACAATGCTTTGTTGAAGGATTTGAGCTCATACGAGCGAGTTTGAAATAGGTCATGTCATCGGATTGAAAGAAGCTGGTTTGGCAAATCGAAGAATCGCTCGACATCTGGGTCGAAACGATGCAGCAATTGGACGATGCTGCCAAGAGTGGGTCAACAACGGCAAATTTAAGAGTCAGGACGGCAGCGATTGACCTAGAACCACAACAAGACAGGAAGACAAAGCGATTGTCAGATCAGCTGTCACAAATTTCAAACTTGAGCACGAAAGAATAAGTTCATTACAAAATACTTTGTAATGGGCTTCAAATAGAAATATCGTTATATTTACCCTCTCTCTCACACAAATCTGCCAAAGCGTAAAAGATCCAGAGAAGGGTGCAATGATATCATTGGCATTCTCACATTCAGCGTGCTTCAAATGACCGTTTTTTTAAAACTTTATACCGGGACTTATAGAATTCAGATTCATAGTTTAGACTGAAAATGAATATATATTTATATAGTTTTCTTTACATGAGTTAATCTATCAGTACCAGCCAGCACACACACACACACACACACACACACATATATATATATACATACACATACACACATGGTTGTTTACACGACACACATCAATAGACATATGTACGCATATACATACATACTAACTTGAATAAATGAAAGAAAAAACAGTGTACCCGATTAGATATTAGTCATATCGCTGTGGCTATAGAGTGGTCTACATTAAATTTAAAAACTCATGTGTAATCTCGCTAATTCCACTGCCAATTGTGTACTCGAAAAAAGCTTAACGTAAAATGAAACCTCAAGGGATTCTGACACTCAACAAATAAACTTCACTCTTAGACAAAAAAAAAAGCGAAGCAACAAGAATGGGTAATGCAAATTGGACACAAACTGATATGCATACAGGTTTCGACGGAAAACGCAAAATTTAAAGTTTAGTGGCAAATGAATAAACATGTGACGCTGCAGCGCATCTTAACTGCGCAACTGGCAGGATATTAAAGAGGAGAAATTTCGATTCCAGGTCATAAATTTTTTGTGAATTTTATTCCATGTACCCAGGTAGACAGTAACTATGACTCGCATAAAGGTGCGCGAACAATATGCTCAGATGTCAGCATTTGAGAGAGGACGTGTAGTTGGGCTCAAAGAAGCCGGTTGGTCTAATTGGCGAATCACTCGACATTTGGATAGGAGCGATGCAACTATTAGACGATGTTGGCAGGAATGGGTGAACCATGGCCGAACACAGCGTCAAGAAGGACGCGGTCGGCATAGAGAAACGACAGAACGTGAGGCAATCGTCTGAGTGGCACTCACAGCCCCAGATTCATCATTATCATCGATCGTACGTGCAACTGGTGCTTCAGTGACGGCAAGGACCATTCATAGGCAACTCAGAAAAATGGGGCTGAGCTCACGGCGCCCCTTAGTTCGACTACCATTGACCTTTGTACACCGACAAGCCTGTTTGCTATGGTGTCGGGCACATTCAACCTGTTATGTCACTGACTGGAGTAGAATAGTCTTCAGTGATGAGTCCCGCTTCGAATTCAGCCCCGATGACCAGAGAATACGTGTCTGGAGACGCTCCGGACAGCGGTGGGATACCAACCTGACTGTGTTCCGGCATATGGGCCGACAACCAGGAGTGATGGTCTAGGGTGCCATTTCATTTCATAGCAGGACCCCTTTGGTTGTCATCCGTGGCACCCTTACAGCACAGCAGTATGTCAACGATATTCTACGCGCCGTTGTGTTTCCCTTCATATCACGCCGTCCTGGGCTTACATTTCAGCAAGATAATGCCCGTCTGCAGACGGCGAGAGTTTCTACTGCTTGTCTTCGTGCTTGCCTAAGGCTACCTTGGCGAGTAAGGTCTCCGGATCTCTCCCCCCATTGAGCACGTTGGGAGTATTATGGGCAGGGCCCTTCAACAAGCTTGGGATTTTGACGATCTAACGAGCCAATTGGACAGACTTTGGCACGATATCCCGCAGGAGGACATCCGCCACCTCTATCAATCAATGCCAAGCCGAATAACTACTTGCATAAGGGCCAGAGATGGACCAACGCGTTACTGACTTTTTCACTTTGTAAAGCTCTTTATCTTGAATAAATCATCCAATTTTTCTCAAATTGTAATCAATCATTTTTCTGTACATATACATCACATCTACTGATTTTCGTCCCATTCGGATAACTCCTTCTTGGTGTGTTCTCCCATTCGTCTGTCAGTACCTCGTTTTACTTCGGACCTTACCTGTGACATCCTGAAGTTGTACAACTATATTCATGGATCCACGTTCATGATTGTATCCGCACTGGAATGCACCAACTTGCTCAGGTTTGCTTAGCTCATACAAGAAGATAAAGGCGTAATCAGAACGAGTGCCTATAGCGACCTTCCTAGGTAATCCTCCACCCTGGAATAAAAGACAATCCATATATTTTGAACATTACACGCATCCCAGAGGGGCGTGATATACTCTACATGTCACATGTTACTAAAATTTATCCTTCACCACCGAAGGAAAAATTGTTGGCACAGATAACAGTTAACCTCCACTATCTTGTACGCTTAAAATAAAACAGATCGAAGAAATTTGGCGCAAGTCAGGTCGCTCCCAAGACAACTCCGTTTGTGTACAACACCGAATAAATATATTTTGAAATTGGTGTATCATTCTTTTAGAGCTATGCGCAAACTATGGTTCGCGACCCACAAAGGGGTCGCGTAAAAAATTCGAGGTGTCTCGGATAGTTTGAAATAACTTTATATATTGAACTAGCTGAATACCCGTGCTTTGCTAAGGAGTACATTCAAATTAAATACAACGGTCAATGTATGCAATTAATTTGTATGTTTAATACCCATAAAACATACTATTTTGAATTAAATTCTTAAAAAAACTTCCATCTCAATTAGTCTAGTGGTTAAATTTTATCTTTTATCGTATTTTAATATTTTTTTGTCAACTTATTTCGTTGATATGAATGTGACTCAAAATGAATTTGAAGTATCAGAAAAAAAAATAAACCACGTGATCATCATTTAAATTAAATTCTAAAAATTAATATTTAAAAATTCACCAAAAATCAGAAAATGGAGGTAAAGGTTTGAAAAGGATTTCATTTTAAAGGAATTTTTATGATCTTTCTCATGATATAGCTTTTATAACCCCCAGATTATTATTTTAAATGCAACCTTTAAAAATGTTACAAAACAGTTTAAAAATTTAATTGAAAAAATCTAAGAGTTTTTTTAAAATCTTTCTTAGTGTACCCCTAGACTATAAGAAGAATCGCCATGCAAAATTTCAGCCCTTTAGGTCCAGCGGTTTGGTCTGTGCGTTATCTGTCAGTCAGTCAGTCAGTTACGGAACTCTTTTATATATACATATATAGATTACTTAATTAAAAATATACTTTGCATTTTCTATAATTACATATTTTTAGTATTTCTATTTTTGTATTTTTATACGTTAAAAATATACTGTATGATATTGTTTAATAAGGTGTCAAACAGTTTTACAATAAAATATCCACGAGTAAAAGAGTATACTTGCATTGCTTCCATTTGCTTTTAACCATCTGTCTGAGACTGGGTATTCAATATTATTAGCTGTAAATACTGAACAACGCTGAAGATTTAACCCGGAAGATGATACGAGAATAACACTCTCAAATATTTCAAATATTGAGTAAATATTATTTAGGGTCCAGGCTCACCCTTTTTCATTAATTTTTTCTATGTTAATTTTATATAAATAAATGAAGTTTATAATTTAATAAACTTCATTATACGAATTAAACTTCATTATTCTTCATTATACGTTTTAATATTCGAGAGTAACACTCTCAAGTACTTCACCAAATATTGAGTAAATATTATTTAGGGTCCAGGATCATCCTTTTTCATTATTTTTTTCTATTTTAGTTTTATAAAAATAAATGAAGTTTATAATTTTTAATACGACGCTTAAAATTTTAAAATCATCCTCTTTTGCTATTTTAATTTTTGTTAATTTATCCCCACTTGAAATCTACATTAATATTTAAATAGGAAGTTTTAGTTACATGAGGTTTGTCAAACGAAAAATTCAGGTAGTGTCTTCTAACAAAACTACCGCGGGTTATTAACGAAGGATTGCTTATCGTTGTTTACCTCTTTTGTATGTGTATATGTATGTATGTATGTGTTATGTATATATGTATCTATATATATGTACGTATGTATATATATATATATATATATATATATATATATATATATATATATATATATATATATATGTCAAAATTTTGACGCATTTTGGTACTTTTCTGTTTAACTGTTTACTGCTTGTCCAAGCGATACAGACTGGGTTTGGCGAGCTTCCAAAATTATAAATTGCGAGGTACGGGCGGTTTTAGCGTCTGAAATTTTGCTTTCCGGAGGACCGTTATGGAGGAACGTAATCCTACGTAAAAAGGTGCAGAAGGTAAACCAGACATTTTTTCTTTGTTATTATGCAAAGGAAATATAAACCCAGAAACTATTGTTCATCGATTTTTAAAATAAGTTTGTCAAAATTCGAGTACATTTTTTCTATTTCTTTGCTAACATTTTTCTAATTTAAGAAAAAACCATTTTGTTAGTACCAATAAATTTTCATTGGGGTCGAGTGAATTTTTTATATAAAGAAAGTGCGTTGCGGTCGTAAAAAATTTGTGCACCACTGCTTTACAAGACTTTATTTGAGAGATTTATTTATTTTTTGCTCCCTGCGTCTAGTTTGTGGATGGGAGGAGAAGGATACGAACTCACCAGATATCTCGATGCTCGGTCCTCCCTTGGGATGCTCGGTCTTAATTAGATGGCACAACGGGGTGATACTAGTTTACCTAAATGGTTCCCCCTCGAGTGTGTCCAGTTCTTGGCAGAAGTTATTTTGACCACCAACACAGACAGATAAGGCACGCCCTCTTGGAAAGCAAGCAGGGGATTGGCAGCGCAGGGATCGCGTTCCGCATCACCTTACCATCTAGTTTGCATATCAGTATGCGGAGGAACAAATTCTCACCTACGTGGATCACTTAAGGCTGCTGTGTACTAACTCTATTGGATTCACTCACCTCAATGTTAACCTGTGAAGAAAATGTGTCCTCTATTGACAGCTACATAAATTCTGATAATCCAACAATAATTACAAGATAAAAAGAACTCTTTATATCCCATGTTTTTAAATTCTCTGTTGAATCATATAAACTTGACAATTCTATGCATTAATAAATACTTAAAAAAATTTTTTTTGATGAATTATCCCATTATCTTGAAAGAAAATGAAGTTAATTGGAAGTTAACTTGCGTTTAACTTTTCTTTCCCGTCCCGGCCAATAGACGGCTGCACCAGTCTACAAAACAAAATTAACTGAAAATCAATTCAATACTGCTTAAAGATGGCTAAAAGTATAATGCATTGTCATCGTGTTCTGACCTATTCTAAAAGTTTCAAATGTCTAGCTAGTCGGGAAGTTAGTTAAAAATCGATTGCAAGATTTGTAAGGGACAAACACATACACAAACAAACGAGAAAGCAAGTTAATAAAAACATGGTAAAAAAATTATATTTTCAGATAGCCTGAACTTTTCTGCACCTTGCAACAGGATTCATTTTATGAATTTCTTCCACCAAAGGAATTTAGGAGCGTTTAAAACAGACTATACCAGATTTTACCCCGAATAATTTAAATTTAAAAACATTATTTTCATGTTTTTAAACGAAAAATGCCCGAAGGTGTAAAATTTCTTTCTCTATTACGGACACATTCCTTGGACACATTCCTTGGACACATTTTCTCCATAGGTTAACATTGAGGTGAACGAATCCAGTAGGGTTAGTACACAACAGCCTTAAACACGGTGACAGAAACTGCTTCCAGGTAAAGTCAAATCATCTTTAAAATCGAGACACCCCTAGAGAATCGGGCTGTAATCCATAAACGAGAGCTAATTAATCTGATTTTTATTAAAGAGAGCTCTCTTGTTATTCCGTGAATCTTTCTTAAAAGACGAGTCTCGCGCCTTTTTCTTTACACATTGAGTCACCCAATTCTAAGTTTAATAAAATATTTTCTCATCTGTTTTATATACATCACATACGAAGTTCTAACTCGTATGCCATTGTCTGTGCGGTCTTAATTGACGAATGTAATTTCATTGCCAGGTTGGAATGTTATGTAAATAGCGATATATTAAATTATGAGATAACAGGAGAAATCCTTTTAAAAATTTTAATTATTCGGACATTTAGAAGTCACGAACTTATTACTAAGAGTAGAGAAGTTAGTTCAGATATAGCTAATTTCGAAACGATTTCTGATACACTGTGATATTACTGATTTTTATGCTGCCGCCAACATCGTATAGTGGTTAGCATCAGGAGATTCCTCAAAGTGGGCTCGGGTTTGGATCGCGTCTAAGGCGTGGACACTCTTGTGCTATATCCCTCATAGGGAGAAGTTATGGTTCACATAAAACTGATTCCATAATGAAGTAACCAAAGAATTCGGGGTGTGGTTGGACTAATGTCCTAAGGAAAAACACCTGTCACGTTGGAAAAAAAAATTATAAACAACTCTTACATTATTTGCCGTTCACTCCTTATCCGGAAAACCTGCAAGGCAGCGATAAATGCAATACCGACGTGTAGCACGCATACTAAAGTTCTCACACAAATGTCAAACTAGGCGATAACCATCAAAACTCCCAGTGGAAATCTCTTACCGATCCAGTGTCAAGTACCCGCGAAAATTCAATCTTCCGGTAGTTGTCGATGCTGTAGCAGTAGATCGAGTGCCCAGTTGTCCACACCCAGAGGTAGAATGTGTCATCAAAATAGACTACGAATGAAAGCAATAATCATAAAGAATCATCTTGGGCAAAAATGAAAGATAATAACGCACAAAATTTAGCATCATTTGTAAAAAATGAACATAATTAGAACCCGAGAGAAGAGGTTAATATTTATGGTGGTGTCACACGGAATGAGATTAATAAACTTGAATACACTGGTGGGATAAACTGAGACCGACACAAGTCCCAATGGATACAAGCGTGAATGAAAGCGATTCATAGTTACTCCTGAGGGAAAGAATTTATACGATGTACTTCTTAATGCATTAGTACGGACTGTAAATGTAAACACCCGGTGGCGTATTCTTCCTCCCAGTAACTACTAAAAATGAAACTTCTGCGATGTCTCGGCGCGCGATATCGTAGTTGAGGATATCTCTCTCAATTCAGTCAGTTTCCAGAAGAACTATTTAGACAGTTTCTACCACTGATTGAATCGTGTGAAAATTTATAGTTACAAGGCATACCAAGAATTTGGCGAGCTTTTCGTAGAAGAGAATATTTTTCACCAGAGCATCCGAAACGAATGCTCTTCTTGTATTGTTGTTATTGTTTATGCGACTTGACCGACAGCAACATCAGATCAAGTCCCGAAGGCTATGGGCGATGAAGGTGCGGCTCCTGTTTTGAATTAGCATCACAAGGGTCGGAGTCCGACTTGGCTAAATGACCGGTCCCGTAATTTTGAACCGAGTCCAGTGACGAGACCGGAACACTTGACCCCGCACCTCCAGAGGTAAATTTGAGAACTTGGAGGACATTGTAGCCACGTCCTATTTTGCAGCGACGAGCATCGAACCAGGGACGTTCAGATCATTGGCCCGCTGCTCTTGACAACTGGGCTACCACGCCCTGTACCCCGCTCTTGTTGTCGGATTGTTAAACCCCCTTTTGAAAAACCCTGTCTGAGGTTTATTATCTATTAAAATAAAAAATGCGCATAACGCTCGGCGTTATTTGTTTTATCAATTTTTCGAAATGTTAGGGATATTTTGCACCTTGTAAATGTCCAATAAGTGCTTTCATCACAATGAACACGGTAAAAGGGTCATCATTACCTTGAATTTGGCAAGATTGACCGGTCCAACCAGGAGAGCAGCCTCTTGTACAGACACCGGTGTATATGTCGCAATCCTGAGGACCGCTGGCACAATGGCAAGGCTGCTTGCAATCTGCTCCATACCATCCTTTTTCGCATCCTAGAGTAGGAAAATAACCTTGTTAACAATTAAGCTCAGACATTTTTCAAACATTTTTTAAATGAGCAACCTTTCTGTTTTGAGGCTCATAAAAGATGTAGATTTTAAACATGCTGCATGTTATTTCAGGAAGTTTGTAAAGTCCCATAAAAGCCTGGATAGAGAATTATAGAAACATCTCTGCTTCTCAGATTTGGATGTTGGACTCATTCTTTGATCTTACACCCCCCATATATATATATGTATGTACACACAATCGCTATATATTTTACATAATATGGACCCATTACGGCAAGACGAGGTTGAGGCAAAAAGGATAACCAGATTTAAAGAAAAGACAGCCATCATTTCTTTTTAATAACACTAATGTGCAAGGTTTTGTAGTTTTGAAATGAATAGGTGTATCTGAATGGATGTTTTGCGCATAATTCCGAGAATGACCTTCAAAATTCCGTATCACGTCACGTTTTTTCACAAATGACGGAAATGTGAAAATAAAAAAAACGGTATTTTGTAATGCCATCGTTATAGGGCAACGTTAGTAACGCGTGAAAATGTTCTCTGGAGGGGCGGAATGATTGTTTAAGGAATAGATAAACATCAATATCTAGCAAATAATGGAAATGCAACTGTTTTATCTGTATGACGTCAGGATTTGCGCCACTCACAAAGGCGGAACATGAGAGTTGTAAAATCAAGGCCTGCCCATAGTCAATCCATCCCTGTGCCATCCCCGTCCAATATCAAGCCCCCAACAGACACCGATTCAGACGATGTTACAAGTGAGGAGATGTACAAACCGGACAGTATGGAGGATGAAACCCCAGCGCCATTTACACAGCATGGACTAAATGATTTGGTTCACGATCTGAATTTACCTAAAGACGCAGTGGAGCTTTTAGGATCACGACTTCATGAAAGAATTTGCTGAGGAAGGTGGTCTGGTATATTGTCGAGACATTCCGGCAGTCATGAAATACTTCAACATCAATTGCAATTTAGGACAGTGGAGGTTGTTCATAGATGCCAGCAAATCCAGTTTAAAAGGTGTTTTATTCATCCAAATGTGTTTTATTCATCAAAGGTTGTTAACATCCATCCATCCATTCCAGTAGCACGTTCTGTGACTTTGAAAGAGACATACGAGAACCTTAAATTACTGCTGGAAAGTGTGCAGTGCAAATTTCATAAATAGTCTTTGTGCGGGGATTTCAAGGTGATTGGAATATTGCTCGGCCATCAAAGAGGCTACACAAAATTCCCTTGCTTTTTGTGTGAATGGGACTCCAGAGCAAGGACGGAACATTGGGTTCGGCAGCAGTGGCCAGTCAGAAGTACATTCACACCTGACGAAAAAAAAGCATTGTTTCAGTTCCACTGGTTGATCTCTCGAAAATACTGTTGCCACCTTTACACATCAATCTTGGCTTAATGAAGCAATTCTTGACAGCTTTAAGCAGGGACAGTAAATGCTTTCAGTATCTGGGTGGTACGTTTGCATAAATCACGACTGAAAAAATTAAAGCTGGCATTTTTGTAGGCCCTCAAATACGAAAATTAATGGTAGACAACAAATTCGAGGAAACCATGTTTGTGTGAGTTCGAATTGCGAACATGGACTGTATTCGGAAATGTGGTACACAACTTTTTGGGGAACACGAAGGTTTGAAATTACACTACTTTAGTTGAGGAGCTGCCGGAATTTTATAAACTGCTTGGTTGCAAAATGAGCGTCAAATTCTTCATGCTCATCTCAATTAGTTTCCTAACAATCTTGGAGATTTTTCGGAAGAACATGGCGAGCGCTTCCATCAGGATATTAAAGTGATGGAAAAGAGATACCAAGGAAAGTGGATTGTACATAAGATGACCGACTATTGTTGGATGTTGAACAGAGACTGTACGGACGCACTCTGAAGACAATGAAAAAAAGGAAGTTTGAAGGGTAGCCCAGTGGTCAATGTTAGGTGTGTTTGCTTTTGAATATGTATTGATGTTTATCTGTTCCTTAAACAATCATTCCGCCCCTCCATAGAAGATTTTTACACGTTACAAACATTGCCATATAACAATGTCATTAAAAATAACTTTTCAATTTTAATTTTCATATTTCCAGCATTTATGATAAAACCTGACGTGATACGGAATTTTGAAGGTCATTTTCGGAATCTGCGCAAAAAAATACATTCAGATACACATATTCATTTCAAAACAACAGAAAAAAGGTGAAAAATTGCAGATCAGTATAATTATTCATTATCCAACCGTCAATTGAACGGACTCCATACTCAGTGGTTCTAACAAAGAGTACTGAACAATTCTAGAAAATTACATAAGACAAACCAATGTTGAAAATACATCAAAACATGGACGACTAACGCCCTCCACACTAGAAAAACACAACTAATTTCCGTTACAGAGGTTGAGTCTTCATATGATTGTAGCGAAATTCAGAGACAAAAGCTACGCATTACGTAATATGAAAATTACGTACAATAATCAGAGATCACTACAGCAATAAATCGCTTCACTCATAGAAAAAAAGTGTAATTGGGGGGGGGGGCGTGTTGGACCTCCCTCACACATGACTGAGACCATTGCCCTCCGTAGTAATGACTGAGTAGGATAGTCGTACTGTAGGGGAGAAAAGGCTAAATTTACTTACTGTTGATAGTAAAGTCTTTGATGGGTGATTGTCGAACAAAGGTGCATAATTTACTGTTCCGGACAAATTCCAATTATGCTATACGGGTGGCCCAACTGAAAGTGAAACTTTTGGTCTTTCTTTTCTGTAATGGTTTATTTTAATATTTTAACATGCAGAAAGTAATTGTGTTACATGAGCTACATATCCACTACATAAGGTCGTTTTGTGGGTTCAAGAAAGTGAGCGGCATGTCCTCTCCTCACACGTCCGTTACGAAATTCCCCAGACCCTCTGAACACAATACACTGTGGCAGACACTGATGCCTATAAATATCCTTCATACGATGATAAATTTCAGCTATACTAACACTTTCTGAAGTCCAAATTTTATAACAGCTCTCTGGTCTTGTTTGGACGAATGTATGTCACGACTGTACGTAGTCACCTTGCTTACACACGTCCAAACATTTCACTGACATTTTCCGAAGGTAATAGCTTTGCTTCGGAACACACAACGTCATCCATGGGAGCAAACAAAGTTCTAAGTATTTAACCACTGCCGCTAAAACAAAAGTATTGTTTCATTTGGAACACCCTTATATAGGGGGATACGAAGGAGTATCTTGTTGCTAATGGATGTTCTGCAATTTTGGAGCTTTGTTGAATTCAAATTATTTTTGGTCAAGGCAGCCGTATGACAAGGAGTTTTTCTCTTCTTAAAAAAGAATGCCTTTATTCAAAATATATTAATGTAAGGAAATACGAAGAAAATATTCGCATAAGGGGATAACTTCATGGTTGGTAACCCAGACGCAAAGTCGTGTGCCATTATTAGAGTTACCAAACGTGGGCTGTTTACGTCTACGAAGTGGCCATGTCAGAGTCAGCAAAATACGGCCCACACAGTACTAATTCCCCAAATAACCTTGAAAGATGATACCACGCAAAATAAATACATATTGTCACTCTAATTCCAGATTAATTCCGGATCAGCAGTAGATAAGGTACCGAGCTTCCGCTGAAGCTCAACATCTTATCTATTGGAGACAACTTCTTTGCCTACTGAACCCTGCTTGCTTTAGACGCAACAACTTTAGAATAATTACAAGATAAAAAGAACTTTTTATATACCATGTTTTTAAATTTTCTGTTGAATCATATAAACTTGACAATTCTATGTATTAATAAATACTTTTTTAAAATTTTTTTGATGAATTATCCCATCAACTTGAAAGAAAATGAAGTTTATTGGAAGTTAACTTGCGTTTAACTTTTCTTTCCCATCCCGGCCGATAGATCGCTGCACCAGTCTATAAAACAAAATTAACTGAAAATGAATTCAATACTGCTTAAAGAGGGCTAAAAGTACAGGTAGCCCTCCTACAGCACGGCATCTTACAACACGGTTTCGTTCTAACACGATATGATAAATTGCGGGAACCCTCGTATAACACTACAACCTGTAATACGATTTCGCTCTAACACGATAAAAAATTGCGAAAACCTTTTTGTACAACACTGTACATCTATAGCACTAGATAATATGATTTTTGTTTAACACATTTAAAAACTAAATTACCTTAAAATAATGAAGGGAAGGAATAATGAACTATAGTGGCTTTACATGGAAATGTATAAACAAATTATAATTTATTCATTTATAACTCTATAAAATTACAAGAAGGCCTAACCTTAGCTGAAAATCTTGAATCATTCTTCCTGAATGCAGACCCTTCCGCTGAAAGAAGCCGAAAATTCAAAAAGGAGTTGCAAAATTGCCTATCTCCATACCGTGAAATCTACAATGACCTTGTAAGAACCAGCAAATAAACCAAAATTACAGATTTTTTAAAGGGGATAGAAGGTACAAAAAATCTAAATGAAGAAAAAGGGTCTGAAAGTGAAGGTGATATCGTTCAATCGAAAAAACGTTCTCGTTTGATTGTGCTGAGCAGTGATGAGGAAGAAATTTATTAAATTCAGGTCGCATTAAATGAAAATAATATTTTTTTTGGTTTCTTTTCGTTTTGTGTTATACATACATTTATACTTTAAATAAAAATTAAGTTGCTTATATGGAATTTTAAACAGATTTTTGTTTTTACTAAGTTTTCAGAACGTAACCCCCCTTTTTTAAACTGTCTTTGGGTCTCATATAACACGGTTTCACACAACACGGCAGTTTCTAGGAACCTATCTACCGTGTTATAGGAGGGTTGCCTGTATTAAAATAATGCATTGTCGTCGTGTTCCGAGCTATTCTAAAACTTTCAAATGTCTAGCTAGTCGGGAAGTTAGTTAAAAGTCGATTGCAAGATTTGTACTGGACAAACACACACACAAACAAACAAGAAAACAAGTTAATAAAAACAAGGTAAAAATTAAAGTAATGAAAATAAATTGCCATTTTTTAATTTTAGAATATCTCTTTGGTCTTTTCTTCAGTAACTTTGACAGTCACTAAGATTATTTGCTTTAATATACCTTAATTGCCCTTTGTTGACAAACAATGAAGACATCTCCATGATGGAATTGAACTATTAATGGCTGGTGTCCTTCGACACGACATTCGTAAGTTTGTTGTACTAACGAAAACTTCTAATGCTCACTAAAAGCAATGTTTAACTAAAAATTTTACGAAAACAAAAAAATTGGTTAACATCTAAGCCTTCATTACAGACATTCACTTTCATTTTTTTTTTCTGTTACAGGATCACTCATGAGGAGGCAATAGCACCCAAAACGTGATTTTGGAAGTTGTACGAAATTAATTAAAATTTTAAATATTAATGATAGAGATTCACGATTTAATAAAATATAGTAATGAAGAATTCGGAACGGCAGGATTTAATAATCTTCAGGTTACATTTAATAAAAAAGGGTTAACAAAATTTCCTCACAAAAAGCCTCGCTTAAAAATTTATTTCAGGTTTTTGTTCCAACGCAGTCTTAATAATTCAAACTTTCTTAGGTTGTTTCTCATAAGAAGGTGGTTCCGACAGATAGAGAAATATTCAAATACTCACGGTCATGGCACTTGAATCCTTTGTATCCTGGAGCGCAGGCGCAACCGAAGGGATCAGGCTTGCAAAACAAGGAATAGTCACATTCAGGGCAAGTAAGCGAGCAGTTTGCGCCAAATCGTCCCTGGCTGCAAGCTGAAACATTTACATGTGATATTTAGGGACAAAGAAGTTAAGAACGAGTAAATATCGTTCTTATTCTTTTAATTTTAACTTTAGGCTCTCAATAACCATCTATTTTAGTTTCATATTTTGCGTTACTCATCAAGGAATTATTTTGAAGCTCGTACCTTGACAAAGAGAATTTATACATGTGAAAAGTGTCGCACAAACGAGGATTAATTACCCAAATGGGACAAAATGCGCAATATGTATGTCCTCCGAGATGATCTTAAAAGGTGCGTCCTTAATATATCAAATATTATTATTCTCTTTTAAGTGAAGTTGAATACAAATATATATATATATATATATATATATATATATATATATATATATATATATATATATATATATATATATATATATATATATAATAACGCCCCATTATTATTAATTGTCCTAAATCTAACGCATATTCTAAATTATACTGTTATCTTCTCAATAAAGTACAGCCCCATTTCCAAATTGTGACGTAGGAATAAACGAATTAACTAACTAGTTTTCCCCTTAATGCACTCGCGGAAGATTAAGTTTATTCATTAACCGCATTCATTAACTCAGAATCTCGTGCCTTTACTTCGCACGCTCGGAATCACGGGAATATTTTTTATCGATGAGTTATGGCTCACATGTTCAGACAAATGGCTGTTCCGAACCAATTAAAAAGATTTTAAACTCTTAGCACCCCCCATGGTATAAAAACGTTGAGCAGCGATTTTCGGCCCTTCTTTGCCTTGCTCTCGTGCTCTTCTGACTCGCGCTCTCTCGTTCTTCTGCCCCTTGTCCGCATACTGCTTCCAACTATATTATGATCTAACCGTATTGGATACACAAACCCCGGCAGAGTCCGGTGACTAGTTTGTTTGCGTCCTATGGTCTAATTACTTGTGCTTTGCTGAAATAAAATCTTCATTATCCGGAATTAATAAATAAAATAATGTGCGTCTCATCAGCTTTGTGCGTGATCATCAATGCCTCTCCTCTCCGCCGTTTTTCCTCCCCGATGCGTTTTGGCTCTCCTGAAATATTGTTCTTCTCGTCGCTCTGGTTAGGAGTACCTGTGTGTGAATCCATCAACAGTACCGGTCTGGTTTCGTCTACACCGTCATGTATAATCTCCTCCACTACGTGATGTGATTTCAATTTAAAGTTAAAGGTTATCATCATTATATATATATATATATATATATATATATATATATATATCATGATTTGAACGAATGGCAGAAATCAACCCGTTTAATTTAATAAGTTTATTAATTCCATAAACTGCAAGACAAACATTTTGGTTTAGAGAACACCACGTATCACCATCACACACCAAGTTTTTAATACTACAGAGCAAATCTGAAATCACTCATCTCCAACTGTTGCCAATCCGGAGTAGCTAAACTTTTCCAGCAGGACATTCGGCTAGAAAAACCGGTTACCCTACAAACTCCTGACTCTGATTCGTCGGGTTGTACACAAAGTGAGGGACGAGTCATTAAAAATAAAAATTTCTAGATCTGATTCTTACTTACACACACACACACACACACACACACATACACACACACACACATATATATATATATATATATATATATATATATATATATATATATCTAATAAAGACATCGCCCAACCCAAACTTCGGAAGTGGTTTCACCCAGCTCCTTCGCGTAAACTTGAAGTGTTTGTGTGTGTGTGCATGTGTGCTTTATCTTGATTTATTCTGCGCATTAAGAATCATGTGCCATACAATATCAGGAAACCTCAAAAAGAAAAACTCTTTTTTCTAACGTGTTAGGCATTTTGTGTTTTGACACTCACCCATTCAACAGCGCGAAACTGTTGGTTGATGGCAATGGGGCACCGTTCAGGTAAACCAATATCATCCTCTTTTGTCACCTCAATTAGAACCCAGAATTTCCAGGTGCGACATCTGGGGGAGCTCGTACCCTCCTCCCACCCTAAAACCAGACGCAGGCACTAAAAAATATCGTAAAGATATGTATCTCTCTTAGCGTAACAGTAGATGTACTTAGCATTAAATTTTATGTACATCCATGCAGGTTCCGAATTTAAAATACATTAAATTTATAGAAAATTTTGCTAAAAAGATTAATTTTTCGGGTTTTAAGGTGGAAGGATATGAAAAGTATTCACGTAACTGTATGTATGAGGTTGGAGAGTTTCAATTCATTTGTTTTTGAACCTATTTTCTCGCAGCGTCTCTCATGTGTCATAACCCGGCAATACTTGGATTAAGGTCCAGACTAGTAGAGAGGTTACCCTCATTTTACGTCATACAAAACCACGATTGAATATTTGGAGGGGTACAAATTTGTCATACTTTCTTTTGTGTTATTAGTCAATTTGTATTTTAAATGTTAAGCAAGACCTCTGTAAGTCCAGAGAACTCAAATTCCTGTCACAACTCGTGCAACACCATGAAAGACTTATTGTGGAAACATATACGATCCGTTTATCGAAGGTCTCAAGAACGACGTTTTGTTTACGATAAATAGGGAGGGGTTTTCGCCAATTTACTTTGGCAGATTAACAAAATTAGTCACTTGGACCCACGTTAAAAAGTTGTAAGCGTCGCGAGCCACTAACAGCGAGCTCGGGTTCGATTCTCGGATATGGCAAAAATATTCACATGTAGTCTCCTCATATGGAGCAGTGTTGTATCAACTATGAGTTGCTGTCACAATAAAATAACCCATGAACCTGCAGTGTAATGGGCCAATAGCTATGGTACAAAGTACATTGCACATAGGAAAAAGAAACGGAAAAACCAGGAGCACTTGGGAAACTGAACTTACCAACTTCACAGTTGTTTCCGTTGAATCCCACGGGACAGATGCAAACTCCTAGTAGGTCGTGGCAAACGCCCCCGTTGTAACAAGGAGGACACTGTTGGTCACAGTTTTCGCCAAACAGATTTTTCTTACACTCTATGTATACATGAAGATACAAAAAAACATGATCAAGTAACATCTGTGCGTATATAAACTATTAAATTTTAAAATTGTTTCAGTAACGAGATTTTCCCAATAGGGTCAATTCTTTTATAATATTCTATATTTAACTTGCGATGTGAAGGCTTAAAAATCAGAAAAAAATCTTAGAGTCACAAGTAACTTTCTTACCAGTTAATTCATTAAAACTTTGTTATCTGCTTAAATCATTACAACTAAATTATATAACCTTCGAACTCAATTTTCCCCTGTAAATCGAGATTTTATCACAAGTATATAAATCACATTCTCAGATTCAGCCTTACATTGGCAAACGCATATTCAATGTTTTCATTCACATTAAAATAATATTCTTGATGACCATTGACAATTACCGTTGTTCTAACAAGGTTATAAATTTTATTACCATGCAGTGATAATACTGCTAATAAAACTTAAAGATAGTCAGGCAGAAAAAAAATCTGACCGCTTTTGCTCACTAGAACACATTAAGGCCTTCATTTTGAAAATCCGACAACCTTTATGTCTTGCATACCAACAAGGAAGTTTCACAATAAATGTTCATTCAGTGATTACAATGTTCCCAGACTCTACATGTAATGCATTTTATAATACCTGAGATTCTGGAAAGCTATGAACTAGACAAATGTTCAACAAAATCCTTCAAGAGCAGTGGCCTTCGTTTATAATTAAGAAAACCCTCTGGTCTTTATTATCATCTATATATATAAAACAGTTCCGTAACTAACTGACTCACTGACATACAACGCACAGACCAAACCGCTGGACCTAAACTGCTGAAATTTTGCATGGCGATTCTTCTTATAGTGTAGGGGAGCACTAAGAAAGATTTTTCAAAAATTCTTCTTAGATATTTTAAAATAAAATTTTTAAGCTGTTTTAGTAACTTTTTTAAATTTTGCAATTTAAATAATAATTTGAGGGTTATAAAATTTATATCATGAGAAAGATCATAAAAATTCCTTTAAAATGAAATCTTTTTCGAATCTTTACCTCCCTTTTCTGATATTTGGTGAATTTTTAAAGATTAAATTTTAGAATTTCATTTATTAAATGCTGATCACGTGATTTCTTTTTCTGGTACTTTAAATAAATGTATCGTTACGTCCATAACAATGAAATAGACAAAAAAATATTTTTTCCCTTCCTAATACGGCAGACGATTGGACATTATAAAAAAAAAAAATTATTAAAATGCAGTAAAAAATATGTTCCTCAAACTGTACTATATTAACTGTACTATATTCTTTAGTATGTTCTATTAGATTTAATTTGAATATTTTCTTCTACATTATTTTGTCTATAAAAATATCTGTTACGATTTTTTTATAAATATATTTTTCAGTTTTTTTTATATCAATTGAATACATTGATTGTTGCATTTATTATATATATATATATATATATATATATATATATATATATATATATATACACACATATTTTTGGCATTAATTGCATACATTGACCATTGCACTTAATTTGAATGTACTCCGTAGCGAAGTACGGGTTTTCAGCTAGTACCGTATACACATTCTATGTCTACAATCTTATTACCTTTATTCCAACTTTAGTTTGTATAGGAATTAAGCGTCTCTTTTTACATCTGCTTATTCGAACAAGTTTTCATAACTTTTAAATTGTATTTTGTATCGAAAACTAACTTGAGTACTGCGCGCTAAACACGATCATTCGCTGTGAACTGACGTCACTTATTGACGCCAAACACACATGCAGGGTTTACACTCATTCGTACGGGCAACAACGCTTAAGGCTTCTGTACTAAGAAAAAAAATCGCATTTCTCTTTTCCTCTTCTTGCAGACTCTTGTGGTGGGAGGAGTCCAGTTGACAGTTCGAGAATTCCACCCCCCTTTGGATTGACATTTTGAGGGATTGTAATGGCTCTCTCTCTGTAGGGGAGTTAAGCGCTACCCCCCAAATTTTTTATTTAAAATATATATTTGTCCACTATTTACAGCTACATAAATGCTGATAATCAAATACAATTGGTATTGTCAGATAGCCTGAACTTTTCTGCAAAGTACTACAGAGTTCATTTTATAAATTTCGTCCACCGAAGGAATTTATGAGCATTTAAAACACACTATACCAGATTTTTCCCCGAATAATTTTAATTTTAAAATATTAATTGCATTTTTTAAAATAAACGAAAAATGTAGCCAAATGTAAAATTTCTTTCTCTATGACGGAGTACAATTTAAAAAAAAAAATCTTTGAATCCAAGTCGGCAATCCATGGACTAATTTTCTCCATAGGTTAACATTGAGGTGAGCGAATCCAATGGGGTTAGTACATAGCAGCCTTAAGTGTAAACGCCCGAAACGACTGACATCTACGAATTAAAAAAAATTAAAAATTACAACCACGTATCTACGAATCTGCGTAACTCGAGGACTTACTGTATTTACACAGAGGGTCATTCATCAAGGAAATCAATTGAACGAGTTAATGAATATCCATATGAATCTTTCGGTTCCTGAGTGTTTTATTACAGTAAGTATTGTTTTTTAAGCTTAAACAAAAAATTTTTGTTTTAATATAAAACCCTGCATTTTCCATTTTTCTTAATAATAAAGGTACATAAAGGTATCTTTTAAAAATAAAGGTACATTATATGTTTAAACAATTTGTTTTCCATCAACTGATTCCTTCCTTCCGATGCGACTATCACCGGTAGAAACTACAGTCTCTGAATAATTATAATTACAAGATAAAAAGAACTTTTTATATACCATGTTTTTAAATTTTCTGTTAAATCATATACACTTGACAATTCTATGCATTAATAAATACTTTTTTAAAATTTTTCTGATGAATTATCCCATTAACTTAAAAGGAAATGAAGTTAATTGGAAGTTAACTTGCGTTTAACTTTTCGTTCCCGTCCCGGCCAATAGATGGCTGCACCAGTCTACAAAACAAAATTAACTGAAAATAACTGAAAATGAATTTAATCCTGTTTAAAGATGGCTAAAAGTATTAAAATAATGCATTGTCATCGTGTTCTGAGCTATTCTAAAAGTTTCAAATGTCTAGCTAGTCGGGAAGTTAGTTAAAAATCGATTGCAAGATTTGAACTGGACAAACATGCAAACATACAAACAAAGAAGAAAGAGAGTTAATAAAAACATGGTAAAAATGAGCCATTATACTACGAGAGAGAGCAAACCAATTACTTCTGACAGTCAGCCTCAGGAGAGCAGAAGCATTCATTCCCCTTTTTCCAACGTAGTAACATTCATAGGTCCCAGCGTCCGTGGGTTGCACATTATGAATTTCTACTTTCTCTTTATTATACCAGGATGGTACGTCTACTTCATTGTGCCTCCATCTGATGGGGAATTGCTTATTGAAAGTAACTTTGAATTCTACGGTATCCCCAATATTTGCGACTTTAAAGGGATCCGAAAAATATAAATCCCCTGAAAAAAGTTTCAAACATGAGCACTAAAGAATTACAAAATACTTTGCAATGGGCTTCAAATAGAAATATCTTTATACACCCTATAACAATAAAATCGAGGTACCAAGAAGGAGTTGTCCGATTGTAATAAAAGTTCGTATGCAAGGATGTTTCGACCGAACGTGCAAATGAGTAAAATTTGGTGTCCAACGAATGAATAGCAGGAGCTCCAACGCATCAGAACTGCGCATCCAGCAGCTGTATATCAGGAGCGATTCTCGATCTGATGTTCAAAATTTCTATTGCGTGTTGACTGCGGATATCTTATGTTGACTGTAGCAGTGATTCGCCGAAGGATTCGGGCTCAATAAGGGCATATTTCAGAGTTTGAAACAGGTCGTTTCATCGGATCGAAAGAATCTGGTTGGGGAAATCGAAGAATCGCTCGACATCTGGGTCAAAGAGATTAAGCGATTATACGACGCTGGCAGGAATGGGTCAACAACGAAAGATTTAAGCGTCAGGACGACAGCGGTCGATCTAAAACCACAAAAGGTTGGGAAGACAGAGCGACTGTCACAGCACCTGATTCGTCGTTATCAACCTTCCGACGTATGACCCGCACACATGAGTCCAACACGACCATTGACAGACGACTAAGAGGGCGGAATCTACGCGCAGACCATTACGCCGCTTACTCCTCACGCCAATTCATCCGTCAAGTCCAAATAAAGTGGTGCTTAACTTGATCAACTTGGAACTGTGCTGACTGGGGACGTATAGTCTTTGGTGACGAGTCCCGCTTCCAAATGTGTCCTGACGACCACCGGTAGGAATGTCGGTGGTCGTCTCCAGACTCCGAAATGGTGAATGTCTCCAGACACCGAAGACGTGTCTGGAGACGTCCAGGGCAGAGTGAGGATCCTGCCCTAACTTATCACACGCCATACAGGCACACAACAGGGCGTTATGTTCTGTGGTGCCATTTGCCATTTCCTTCGATAACCGGATCCCTTTGTTAGTCATTAGTGTTACACTTACAGCGCAGCATTACGTAGACGATATTCTGTGACCCGTTTTGTTGCCGGTCCACTTGCGCCGCCCCGGACTTACTTTTCAACAAGATAATGCCCAGCCGCATACGGCATGTGTTGCTATGAATTGTCTTCAACACTTCCTTGGCCATCTAGGTCGCCCCATATTGCATATTTTGGATGTGATGGGAAGGCGATTGCAACTATCCCGAAATGTTGTCGATTTAGCTCGACAATTGGAGACAGTTTGGCAAGAAATCCCTCAGTGCACCATCCGGGAACTTTGTTAGTCTATACACCGCCGGGTGATAGCTTGTATCTAGGCCAGAGGTGAACCAACGCCCTATTGACTTCCTCATTTTGTAACGATCGAACTCTGGAATAAATCCTTCAATAGTTCTGAAATTCTAATCGTTTTTTTTCTGTGCATGTTCTTTACATCTACCAATTTTTGTCGCAATCCGACAATTCCTTCTTGGTGCGTCGATTTTTTTGTTACAGAGTGTATTTACTTCCCCTGTCACTCATACTCATACACACATACACAATTTATTTATATGCATACGAGTAGATATATACATACATATATGCATATAATACATACATATATATATATATATATATATATATTGTGTGTGTGTACATAAATATACACATGTATGTTTAAACATATATGCACATACTAGCTTGAATAAATGGAAGAAAAGAACAGTATTCCTGATTAGATATGAGGGATAGTCAGAAAATAAGTTTCCCCTGGCGACTGTGGATAGAGGTGTGTTTGAAAGACAAAAAATATAATGATACATTAAAGATAAGACGTAACTTTATTTTTCCACATAAGTACCAAGTACGTTGAGACATTTCTCATACCCCTTTATAAGCTTCAAAAAGTCTCCAGGAAAAAATCAGGATTCTGCATACGAAAGAAGCGTTAAATGGCTTGTGTGACTTCAGCATTGCTTCCAAAGCTCCTCCACCGAGATTCTTCTTTAAAGCCGGAAACAGATGGAAGTCACTGGTTGCGAGATCAGGTCTGTATGGTGGATGGTCAAGGCGCTAGCAACCAAGAGTTGCAATATGGTTTTGCGTTGATGTCGCCGAGTGGGGTCTCGCATTGTCATCCAACAGCAGAACGCCAGATGTGAGATGGCCAGGCCGCTTTTTCCGAATAGCCTCCTTCAATTTCGACAGGGTATGACAGCACCGCGTAGCATTGATGGTTCCAACCTCCAAAAAGTCCAGCATCAAAACTGCTTTAAATAAGAATCTCGGCGGAAGGCGCTTTGGAAGCAATGCTGAAGTCACACAAGCCGTTAAACGCTTCCGTATGCAGAGCCCTGATTTTTTCCTGGAGGGCTTTTTGAAGCTTATAAAGCGGTATGACAAATCTCTCAACACTTGGTGCTTATGTGGAAATATACAGTTACGTCTTATCTTTAATGCCTCATTATATTTTTTGTCTTTCATACACACCTCTATCCACAGTCGCCAGGGGAAACTTATTTTCGGACCATCTCTCGTATTTGCAATATTTGTGTGGCTATTGAGTGAGCTCTATAAAATTAAAAATTTGATGAGCGATCTCGCCAATTCCACCGCCATTTTCGAACCCGAAAAAAATTGGTTTCGGAATGAAACTATATATATATATATATATATATATATATATATATAAGACGTAAGAGATCCGTCATATGTTTAATAGGCTTGAGCACGGGCTAGTATAGTGGCAAATCCATTCGACTTTCAAGGTATTCATCTAAGAAACGAGCGTAATGATGTCCGGCATTGTCGTCCATTAACACAAATCTTGAACCAACAATACTCCTGAGCAACCTTATTTGGAGATGCAGAATATCATCTACGTACCTCTGGTGGGTTACAGAACATCGTAGATGTGAAGCTCGGTGTAGCCGCTTATCATGATTCCTTCCCAAACAAGCATACCGCCGCCATGGGAACTGGATCGTTGAAGGATATTCGATGTACGGTGACGTGTTCCCCATTCTTTCCAGTTCAAAGTACGCCAAGAATTCTTATTCGAAGTGAACGGGGGCTCATTCGTGAACAATGCTCAGTTCCAGTCGTTTGGCATTGGCGTTGGAGACGAAACCACTTTAAAAATGCCCCTCTAGAAGGTGACGAAAGAGGAACTCAACGCTTTGGCTGTTCCGCATACAATCCATGGTCTTCGGTATGCAGTATGCCTACTTATTCGGTGGCTACTGTCCGGTCAGGGCCCGAGGTAGCTTAGTGGTAACACGCGGGGCTTTGATCTAGGGGTGCTCGGTTCGAATCCCAACGAATGCCATTAAATTCTTCCGTGTCTAGGCTGGATGTGGGTACGCTAAATCCGTAGCCTGGAAAAGTCTTTCTATGATGTCAGAGAGGGTGGGTGAAAGTACGATACCCCAGATGTTGCCCATGGGTATTGTTCAGTCAAAATTAAGGTGGCACCCGGCTAAATCGGCTCCAATCCTTGTGGTGCCATTGTGAAACGGAGTCGCACTCCTCAACCGCAAGCCTGTATGGAACTGGTTTGGAATACTCAAGCAAGGGGAGTAAGGAACAACAACCACACTGTTAGGTCAGAAACCAACTGCCTTGTGGTTCGATGGCAAATTCTTCTTGCAAGCAAAGCCTAATAACGAGCTTACGGTGCCGTATATTTTCCTTAACCAGCGCATGGTCAACTTCACCTGTGTTTAAAAACAGATTACAGATTTTGGATATCACACTCTGTATGATATTCCAGTCTTTAGAGACGTCCGATTCTGCCATAACAGCTTCAAGCCTACCAACGCCACTCTATCTTTGAACTTCATCTAAGAGATGTCTTTGAGACAAGATTAACTGCATTTAAGTGCTTGCTCACCCACAAATGCCCTTTTCACCAAACTAACGCGGGAATTCTAACGCGTTTCCTTTTATGCTTTGAACGGATCTACATTATATGCATACCCTAACAGAAATATTTTAGGAACTATATGTTTTTATGTTCGGTAGTTTCAAACTAACTTAAACACATATTCAGGATTGAACTTTCATATGTAATTGCTTTGTCAGTACCAAGTCTCAAGATATCCTTCGACTGTAAACACTAATGTGTATGCATACACACACACACACACACACACACACACACACATATATATATATATATATATATATATATATATATATATATATTTACGATATTCGTTTGGTAAATCTGCCAAAGCATACAAAATCCAGAGAAGGGCGCAATGGTATTATTTGTATTCTCAGATTCATCGTGCTTCAAATGACCGCTTCTTTCTTTAAACTTTATACAGGGACTAATGGAATTCAGATTCATACTTTACACTGACAGTGAAAAAAGATTTATGTAGTTTTCTTTATATAAGTTAATCTATCAGCATCAGCATACACACACATATATAAATTTATACACACACACACACACACACACACACATATATATATATATATATATATGCTAATGTCTGACACAGCTAATGTTCGAAGTCGGCCAATTTGCGAAATGGTTGGCCACTTCTAGCTTTGGCCAAGTTATGTGGCCAAAGCTTGAAATAAACGATAATTTGCGACTACTTCGGGATTTGGCTGGCCTATTCACGATGCGCCCTACAATTAGTGGCTAGTTGGTGAATTGTCCAAGAAAAATTGGCCAAAGAAAGAAGTTTTGCAGAGCTTTGTTACCTTACAAGGAAGAATATGTAAAATTGATTAAAGAACTGAAGGAAGCAAAGAGAGAAAAAAAGGCAAAGTGTTGATTACCTACGGCTTAAGAGATTCGATGTAATATCGGAGAATGGCCATAAAAAGCTTCTCTCCGATTTAAAGAAAATGGCAGCGTACTCTATTACTTATTTACAGATGAACACGACTTAGAACATAACATGAATTAGAACTGGTATGATCAAATACGGTAACGGCATTATCCAGCTCCGCAAAACTTGTAGCTCTGGGCACTCTTTCTTCTACAATATATATACAATCGAATCCGGTTAATTGGACCACCGGTTAATCGGACAAACCGCTTATTCGGACCGATTCCTAAAGAACCGAAACCAATCCTATTGCATAAGCCTAATATTATTCGCCAGCCAGTTATTAGGACCAAAATGATCGCGTCCCGTTGTGGTCCGATTAACCGGAATCGACTGTATATATATATATAACTCCGCAAAATCCAGGAAAATGCATATGGAAATATTTTGGTGCTTTCACATTTAAATTGCTTCAAGAGAACGCTGTACTTTTGTTTATACAGGGGGCTCTTAGAATTTAGATGCATAGCTTCAAATGACCATGTCACAAGGTAACACTAGTTATTTTTGCATTTCTGAGAAACTTCGTAGTTTAATTTATGAGCATTTATAATTAGAATTCTAGTGAAAACTGAAGAGGAATTCTGCCGCGAAAAGCAACCCACACGGGAAGAGCCCACTCTACCATCTATTTGTCAGTACCTTGCTTTACTTGGCATCTTACCTGTCACATTCTGCAATTGTACAACTATATTCATGGATCCACGTTCATGGTTGTATCCGCACTGGAATGCACCAACTTGCTCAGGTTTGCTTAGCTCATGTAAGATGATAAAGGCGTAATCAGAACGAGTGCCTATAGCGACCTTCCTCGGTAAACCTCCACCCTGGAATAAAAGACGGTTCACACATTTTGAACATTACACGCATCCCAGAGGGGCGTGATATACTCTACATGTCAGATGTTATAAAAATTTATTCTTTACCGCTGCAGTAAAACTGTCGGCACAGATAATATTTAACCTCCACTATCTTGTGCGCTTAAAACAAACAGATCCAAGGAATTTGGCCCAAGTCAGATCGCCAACATGACAACTCCATTTGTTTGCAACGCGGAACAAATATATTCTGAAATTGGTATATCATTCCTTTAGAGAATTGGTTCTTCCCCCCCCCCCCCGCCCTCTGAATGACTTTCAGATCCTTCACTCCCTCCGTCTCTCCAAGCCAATAAAATGTAAGTAACACCAGTAAACTACATGGCACACATATTTTTCGCTTATCATCTTCACCCCAGAGTGGTCCATGCACATTTCTCAAGTTCTTTGCACTTTGATCCGTCACAGATAGGATCGTAAACTCTTATGCCTTTGTCTGTGCGGTCTTAATTGACAAATATAATTGGTTGAAGTTGAAATTTTCTGTAACTAGGAAATAGAACAAATCCCTTTAAAAATTTTAATTATTCGGACATTCAGAAGTCACGAACCATTTACTAAAAATTAAGAAGCTAATTCAGATATTGACACATCTGAAACAATTGATGTTAGGTTCAAAAGATTGGCAGCAATGCAGGCGCGCGGTGTATTGTTATTTTTATTTTAAAAACTTTGAACTTGGCACCACTCTCGCTTGTTCGTGAGTTGCGTTTTGTAAAATGATGAAATAAAGGTGGATTTTTTGTTAGAAATGTCGTTATTATTTGTAGAAACTGCTTTTTGTGGAGCCTGGGGCTCAGAAGTAGGTGAAATACTCTAGAGATAACGTTTTTTTAAAATCTACTTTACTATTTTTTCCCTCATAACGTTAAACTCAAGTATATATTTTAGCAGAGATTTCGGCGAAATCTTGGTTTTCTCTAACATTTGGCGTCCGTGACAGGACTGTTAAGTTTAAATTTTCAAGATGTTTTTATCTGTGAAATCCTTCAAGAAAGAAGATTTAAAACTCGTTGCTGAAGAAATTGGCGAAAATGTGCCGCCAACGGCAAGAATCTCCGAGTTGAAAGAAAAATTTTTAAATAGTAGCGAGTACAAAAGTGATCCAGACTTTGTTAAAGGAGTTTTGGAAAATACTGTAGCGGAAAGAATCAAAACTCAAGAACAAGAACAAGAATTGGAGTTGATAAAAGTGAATAAAAAGCAAGAACATGAATTGGAGTTAATAAAACTAAATAAGAAGCAAGAACATGAATTGGAATTAGAAAAGGTGAAATTGAATAATCAATTGGAGTTGGTTAGAATTCAAGCACAAGCTCAAAACGCAAGTGTGGTTTATCAGCAAATTCCAGAAACTAGTAACTCAAAGAAAAAGTTCACTTTGCCTAAATTACAATTCAGACAGTTTGGCGATGATTTGAAAGACTGGTTTCCTTTCTGGAGCCAGTTTGAACATATTGACAAAGATGATGATATTGCTCCTGAAAATAAATTTCAATACTTAGTGCAAGCCACTGTCATCGGTTCCAGAGCAAGAGAGGTCGTGGAAAGTTTTCCACCGACAGGGGAAAATTATTCAAAATCTGTAGATAGAAAAACCCGTTTTGAAAGAGAAGATATTTTGGTGGAAGTTTATGTACGGGAGTTGTTAAAATTAATAACATCCGTTCAATCTAACCAAAAATTATCGCCAACATCCCTCTATGATAAGTTTGAATCACATTTAAGAGCTCTCGAAACATTGGGAGTAACAACAGATAAATGCGCCTCCATTCTCTATCCTATGGTAGAATCCTGCTTTGATGAAGAATTTCTAAAAGCTTGGAAAAGAAGTCCTGCCTCAAGTTCTGCAAAAGATCCAAAGCAACGTGTAATGATGCGCCTTTAATTTGGATAAAAGTTATCTGAAATATTGTAGAAGAAATATGTAAAGTCGGCAGCATTACATTTTGGAGAAGTGTACCGGCATAAGAGACTTTTAATTAAAGAATAATACGGTGTATTTTATGTCTGGGCAAGAGAGAAGGGGGACGAAAGCGGTTTGTCGGTGGTTTCCGATTCCAGACAAGATAACGGGGTTGGAGCCAGAAGTGACATTAAACTACAAAGCCTTTTGTGAACAAATTTATGAGTCAATGAGAGGGAATATACGGCAGGACACGTGGAGTTGACTTTGGGTGGTCTTGAGTGACGAAATTGAAGGGCACACCCATTTGGGGAGAGATATCCAATCGAAGATTTTGAGTTTTGGATAGACGAATAAAAAAACATTACAGAAAATGGAATGGCTAGAGGTTTTATTAGAAGGCGGGATTAATTTTAGACAAAGAGAATGAAAGGAAATATATACATGGTTCTGAGAGAAAAATAAATATGATGAAGTTTTTGACGGGGAAGCTGTAGAGTCCCCGCACCCCCGTGTTTTTTATCGTAGCATCTTAGATTGAGATTTCGTCGGGGAAGCTGTAAGGTCCCCGCACCCCTGTGTTTGGTTTTCGAAGCTTGTATTGACGAGTGAAGCTGTTAGTCACTCGTACAGATAAAATTTACGAAAAAGATACAAATTGGCCGTAGCTGAGTGGAGCCAGCAGCAGACGCAAATTGTCAACTATTAAGTGGAGCCCGCCTCTAAGGTTTCGCATAGAGGTCATCAACCGTCAATCAAGTGAAGGTTGCATCCGAATTTGAGATAAAGAATTGATGCAAGTATAGAGTGGAGACCATTCAGACATCCTGCCAGACAACGAGAAGGTTCCCTCATCATAAAGCCAGACTCGACCGTGCCATGCCAAGCAAGTTCTTTTGATTCCCGGACCCATCGCAGTAAATGGAAGATTAGCTATCATAAAAGATCAGCAAACTGAGTGAGTGTTGTTTTGCATTATTTTGATTTGTTCAGTTCCCACGGTTTCGTGTTCGTTTTGGTGTGTTAGAGGAATAGGATAAGTTTTGGATTATTTTGGATAGGGTCAGATTAGTGATTTATAGTTTAAAGTCTTTACGCTCCCTAATCCTATAAAGGTGGTGAATAAATTGATAAATATTTTAATGAAATAATTGTGTAAGCTTAAAATTTGAAACATTGAAAAAGATTGAAATTGAAAATTGAATATTTTGCAAAGAAGGTTATGATTATAAATGTTCGTAGCATAATTTGTAAATATTAGTTTTTTTTTGTAAATAAATTATGATCTATTTTAAACGTAATGAGTTTGTTTAATTTATGTCTATTTGATCAGTTCGTTATTGTCAATTGGTGTCCAGAGCTTTGGGTTGGATTCAACAAAATAACTTAAACACAACTCAACCAAATATATTAATTATAAATTAATACGTACTAACCCAAATAAACTACGATCCACGCCCAAAAATCTAAATTCCGGACAGGCAATACGACACAACGCTTGGACAATTTGATGTTATTCCTCAAGGGAGAGGTAGAAGGAGAAGAGAGGATATCCTTGGCTATGTCTGGTTTTGGTTTAACAAAAAGTGAAGATATGAAGATGCACAGGAAAAAGAAGTATAACTTAGAATCTCAAAGGGGCAAAGTTCCAACTGCATCCATGTTACTGACTTCCACTGGGGTACCTGAAACAAAGAAAACCAGATGCATATTTTGTGATGGCAAGCATGCTAGTCCTGATTGTTTCAATGCTCAAAAACTGACGCTGGAAGAAAAACAGAAGATAGTAAGGAACAAGAACTGTTGTTTCGCATGCCTTCTTCCTGGCTATTCAGTTATAAAATGTCGAATATTTTTTAAATGTCTGATTTGTAGCAAAAAACATGTTCCTTTAATGTGTGATCAACTCCACACTTTCAACAAGACAAGCCAGAAGAAAGAAGAGGAAGAAAATTCTCTAGGAAATGATGTGAACTTGTCAAATTTAAGTTCAAAGCCAAAAGTATTTCTTCAAACTTTTAAAGCAAAGCTTTTTTCCGGTGATAAAGAGAAAACAGTTCGCGTACTGTGTGATACTGGTTCACAAAGGTCATACATTTTGAAGAATATTGCAGAGGAGATGATGTATCCTATTAGTCGCCAAGAGACTACACTGGTGTAAGAAATTAAGATAATTTGCAGACTTGGTCGATTATCTCTAGAACTACTGTACCGATTTTAATGAAATTTGATCTGTACATACATTGATACAATACAAAACAAATAACAATTCAATAATTGTAATAGACACGCATGATCGTGAGTAACACTCGTTGGAGTCGGAAGGTATGAAACAGCGGTTGCAGAATAAACAAAAAAATGGGTTAATAGATGAGTTAAAAGGGGGTATGGTCCCCTCTTAAAGATATACAGGTCTCGCAACGTGATTTCATACTTGAAATAAGGCAGTTTATCATTTCCTGTGGCAATTGGTCCCACTCGTTCAGCAACGATGTTTTCATTCCCTGTATGGTTCTCGGAGGAAGGTTGCGAGTTGCAATTGACCTCCCCAGAGCGTCCCAGACATGCTCTATAGGGATAAGGTCTGGAGATCTGGCTGGCCAATTCATCCGGCGAATATCCTCACTCTCTAGAAATTCATCGACCAGAAGAGCTCTATGTGGCCTTGCGTTATCGTCCATTAAAATGAACTCAGGGCCAACTGCATCCCTGAAAATGCGAACATAGGGCTCCAAGACCTCATCCCTATACCTCACACCAGTCACAGTGCCTCTTTCAAAGACATGGAGAGGTATGCCGCCATCCAAAATGATGCCTGCCCAGACCATTAAACCTCCTCCGCCATAATGGTCGATTTCGCGGACATTGGAGGGTAGGTATCGGGTCCCTGGTTCTCTCGATATGAACGTACGACGAGAATCGGTGTTTAGGCTGAACCGGAACTCATTAGTGAAGAGAACGGTCGCCCATTGATCCATACTCCAATCTCTATGCTCTCTGCACCATGATAAATGGATTCTCCTGTTCGTAGAAGTGAGCGGGACGCAAACAGCAGGTCTTCTTGCAAACAACCCACTCTCACGAAGTCTTTTGGAAACAGTCACCCTTGATACACGGGTTCCTGTGACTGCATACAAGTCACGAGAGAGCTGAGAAGCTGTAGCACTCCTGTTACGCCTCGCTATAATCGACAAATGTCGATCTTCTCTGGCCATCGTGGATCTTGGACGACCTTGCCCACGCTTTCTCTCGATGGATCCGGTATCCTGGAACTGTTTCCATAAGTTACACACGAGGCTGGGCGTTAAATTGAACTCTCTACAAATTTGGACTTTAGATTGGCCTGCTTCTAGCCTCCCCATAATTCGTCACCTCATTCCATCCTCTAAACGTTGGTGGTTACTTATTTTTACTGTTACAATTTGAAATTAACCGATTGCTGCAAAATAACACCAACTATTTACCCATTTTTTGTTTATTCTGCAACCGCTGTTTCATACCTTCCGACTCCAACGAGTGTTACGCACGATCATTCGTGTGTATTCCAATTATTGAATGGTTATTTGTTTTGTATTATATCAATGTATGTACATATCAAATTTCATTAAAATCGGTACAGTAGTTCTAGAGATAATCGACCAAGTATGCAAATTCTCTTAATTTCTTACAGCAGTGTATTATACACTCCTTGTTTGGTGGTGTTTCTACCAAGGAATATAAACATCACTGTTATAAAATAAAGTTGAAACAATTAAATGGGAACTTCTCCTGCAATTTTGAAGTATTGGATCAGACTGTTATATGTGAAAGTGTACTACCTGTAAATGACGGACCTTGGTTGGATGTGTTAAAAGATTTGGGTGTTGTTTTAACCGATACAAACGCCTTTTGTGCATCTATACAAGTCCTCATTGGAGCAGATATTATAGGTAGACTTCTGACAGGCAGAAGAAAAATATTGTCATCGGGTTTAGTTGCAGTAGAAACCCATCTCGGATGGACATTAATGGGCAAAGTCCCACAAACAAACACAGAGAGGGTAAACTTAGCTATGTCTGTAACATCATTGTTTGTAAAGGAGGCTGAAATTGCTGACCTCTGGAAACTCAATGTTATTGGAATGAAAGATCCCATGGAGAAAATGTCGAAACTTCAGCAAGATCTAAAAACTAAAGAACACTTTAGAGAAACAGTGACTATAAATGAGGATAAACGTTACGAAGTTTGTTTACCATGGTCTGATGATAGTTCTTCCCTACCTGACAACTTTAGCCTCGCCAAGAAAAGGCTTGGAGTGACAACTGAAAAGCTCTTGTCTCTCAACTTATATGACAAATATGATAAGGTTTTTCAGGAATGGCTTGATGAAGGAACCATTGAGGAAGTTCCTCCAAATGAAGCAACTTTGTATGGGAATTACTTACCTCATCGACCTGTAATAAAAGAAAGTAGTAGCACAACACCCATTCGACCAGTTTTTGATGCATCAGCAAGATTACAAAACTACCTCTCTTTAAACCAGTGCTTACAATGTGGGCCAAATCTTATTGAACTCATTCCGGACATTCTGGTACGATTCAGGTAAAATAAATTTGACGTCACCGCAGATATTAGAAAAGCCTTTTTGCAGATAAGCGTTTCTAAAGAGGATAGAAACTACCTACGTTTTCTTTGGTGGAAGAATTTAGAAGAAAAGAAACTTAGAGTATTTCGCCATGCAAGATTTGTTTTTGGAATTAAGAGCAGCCCTTTTCTACTCGCTTCAGTGATTGAATACCATATTGAAATTAGCAAAGGTTTTGACTGTGAATTTAGGAAGATATACAACAAAGCTTCTATGTTGACAATGTTCTAGCTAGTTTTGACAGTTACAAGAATCTAAACAATTTTATTTCTAAATTCAGTCAATTAATGTCACAAGGAGGTTTTTATCTGAGAGACTGGGAATACACAGGAGGATGAAAAGCTGAAAATGATTGGGAAACCCCTGTGTTAGGCTTGAAATGGAATCGTCAGCTGGATTCTCTGAAAGTTAATATGAACTGGATGAATGAATTAAGCCTTGAGAAAATAACAAAGCGAGTTATACTGTCAGTGGCTCATAAAGTGTTTGATCCCATTGGATATACCACCCCAGTTATGCTTTGCCCCAAGTTAATGTTGCAAAAGGCTTGGAAGATGGATATAGGTTGGGATATGGAAATCACTGGTAATCTGAGAAAAGAGTTCTTACAGTGGTTTAAGGAACTAAAGAACCTCGAAGAAATCAATATCTCTAGATGGATACAAGTTACAGAAGAAAATTTCAAACATTGCACAATTCACACCTTTTGCGATGCCAGCAAAGACGCATACGCTGCTGTAGTATTTTTGAGATTAGAAGAAGAAGGTTCTGTTAGACTGTCTCTTCTAGCTACTAAATCCAGAATAGCTCCCCTAAGAGGTGGTACAATACCACGTATGGAACTTTTAGCTGCGTTGGTGGGAGCAAGATTAACAAATTCCGTTGTGGATGATGCGTTACAGACTGCATGTGCTGTGCTATGGTTCGTGATGTGACTGAGCGATCCGTCACTGTCATGCGCACAATTTGCCTGTCATCACGTGAAGTGGTGCGCTGAGGTGGATGCGATCGAACACGCCGGTCCGTCGTACCCTCCTGCATCCAACGATCACATATCCGCATTACAGTTGTTTGGTTTCGTCCAACGCGACTACCGATTTCCCTGAAAGATAATCCACAATCTCGGTAGGCCACTATCCTTCCTCTGTCGAACTCGGATACTTGATCAAAAGAGGATCGCTGTTTTCGACGAGGCATAATTGATCGTTTTTTTGAAAAAACCACAAGAAAAACACAATTGCCGAACTTGAAATCGTCGAAATCTCCAAGCCTTAAATAGCGCTTTGAAGTGGCGCCACAGGCGCGCGTGATGTGCGTCTGCGCTGAAATTCTAATCATTTGCATATCTCACCTCCGCTAATGCATGTTGTAAATTTCATGTTATTTGCATGTTTCCTTCAGGGTGTTGCATTTACAGTGGCCAGCAGTGTATATAAGTATAGATTATAGAAGTATAGATACACATTGGTATCTCAAAATTAGAGTAAGAGATGAAATAAAAATACAAAAATAAAAAATGGATTTTAAGTAAAGAATGTTTATTTAATTATTTTTAGCACCTAAAATAATATTGAAATTAATATCACGTTACTTAATAGTTAATTTTTTTAAAGAAAAAGGGCGTGCCGGAGAACGGCTAGGTTCGAACCGCTACCGTCAGAAAGACCCACCGCGATAGCACCACGCTAAGGATCGTTGAAATCGGCACAAAAAGCGGTAGAAAACAGTAACGGAAACAATGGAGATTGTTAGGATTAAGCCCCTAACTTTATTTCTACTGATCAGATATACATAATATATAGCCTATGTCCATCTGGAATAATGTACCTTTCAAACAGTGAAAGAATTTTTTAAAATAGGTGCAGTGGTTCCGGAGATTACCCTCCACGTACAAAATCACTCTCTCTTTATATATAAGTATAGATTATTTATGTGTATGCCATTTATTCTTGGCTATGTATTTTGTGTAACGTTTTGATCATAATGCATATCAAAAGGTGGGAGGATGTTAGGTTTAAAAGACTGGCAGCAATGCAGGCTCGCGGTGTATTGTTATTTTTATCTTAAAAACTTTGAACTTGGCATCACTCTCGCTTGTTCGTGAGTTGCGTTTTGTAAAATGATGAAATTGTAAAGGTGGATTTTTTGTTATAAATGTCGTTATTATTTGTAGAAACTGCTTTCTGTGGAGCCTGGGGCTCAGAAGTAGGTGAAATACTCTAGAGATAACTTTTTTAAAAAATCAACTTTACTTTTTTTTCTTTCATAACGTTAAACTCAAGTATATAATTTAGCAGAGATTTCGGTGAAATCTTGGTTTGCTCTAACAATTACTGATACACTGATATTACTAAGATTTTATGCTGCCGCCAACATCGTATAGTGGTTACCATCGGGAGATTCCTCAAAGTAGCCTCAGGTTCGAATTGCCTAAAAGGCATAGACACTCTTGTGCTGTATCCCTCATAGGGAGAAATTATGGTTCACCTAGAGAGTGCTAACATAATAAATTAACCAAATAAATGTGGTTGGACTAATGTCCTTAGGACAAATGTCTGCTACGTTGGGGAAAAATATTTAAACGATATCTCTTACATTATTTGTCATTCATTCCTTTTCCTGAAAAACGCGATACCGACGTGTAGCATTCAGACTGAAAGTTCCCATGCAAATGGGAAACTAGGCGATAGTCATCAAATCTCTTACCATTCCAGTGTCAAGCACCCTCGAAAATTCAATCTTCCGGAAGTTGTCGATGCTGTAGCAGTAGATCGAGTGCCCAGTTGTCCACACCCAGAGGTAAAATGTGTCATCAAAATAGACTACGAATGAAAACAATAATAATAATGAACCCTATGGTGCAAAAATGAACTAAAATAACAGACAAAAATCTAGCGTCGTTGGTAAAAATGAATATGATTAGAACCCGAGGGAAGATGTTCATATTTATGGTGGTCTCACAGGGAATGAGATCTATAAACTTGAATACACTGGGATGAATTGAGACCGACACAAATCCCAAAGGCTACAAGCGTGAATGAAAGCGATTCATAGTTACTCGTAAGGGAAAGAATTTATACGCTGAAGTACTTCTTAATCCATTAGTACGGACTGTAAATAGTAAACACCGGTTGTCGTACTATCCCTTCCAGTGACTACTAAAAATGAAACGTCTGTTAAGTCTTGACGCGCGATAACATAGTTGAGGCTATCTCTCTCGAAATACCAAAGGCTATAAACGTGAATGTAAGCGAATTAGCCAGTTACCCTGTTTTCCTACCTTCAAACGTAAAGTAAAAAAAATATTCTGGTCTGATTAATTTTTGGTCATTAAGGCTGCTATGTACTAAGAAAAAAAATCGTATTTCCCTTTTCCTCTTCTTGAAGACTCTTGTAGTGGAAGGAGTCCAGTTGACAGTTCGAGACACCCCCCTTGAGTTGACACCCCCCTTAGGATTGACATTTTGAGGGATTGTAATGGCTCTCTCTCTCTCTATAGGGGGGTTAAGCGTTGCCCCCAAATTTTTTATTTAAATTATATTTTTGTCAACTATTTACAGGTACATAAATGCTGATAATCAAATAAAATTGGAATTGTCAGATAGCCTGAACTTTTCTGCAAAGCGCTACAGGATTCATTTTATAAATTTCGTCCACCGTAGGAATTTATGAGGGTTTAAAACACACTATACCAGATTTTTCCCCGAATAATTTAAATTTTAAAATATTAATTGCATTTTTATAAAAAAACGAAAAATGTACACAAATGTAAAATTTCTTTCTCTATGACGGATTATAATTTTAAAAAAAATCTTTGAATCCAAGTCGGCAGTACGTGGCAAATTTTCTCCATAGGTTAACATTGAGGTGAGAGAATCCAATGGGGTTAGTACATAGCAGCCTTAATACCGTTAGTCCCGTTAGGGCTCTGAAACGGATAAACGCATAACAGCAGTTAAGCGTAAGGCAGATTCGGAATGGGAAGCACCATTTGTTATAAACATTGAACCAATTTACCATCATGTTACAGGCAATGATAATTGTATATTATTCTAAAGGTGCTCGGATCAGAATAATTGCTAGGCTCGAGTCACGGCCGTTACTAAATTACGGCCGTTGTTTAGTCGTTGTGTACAAGTAAGTTGTGCCAGCTCGGGTAACGAATTGCAAATGTTTACAAATGTATCTATTCTTAGTTAACCTATCTACATTATAAGTTCAAAGTCATTTATGGGATTTATGGGAAAAATTTAAAATTTCACTGCCCTAGTTTGCTTAATGACTTTATATAACCCTCTACTGATGTTATTCAAGTTCCTAATGTCCCTAGTTCCAGCCCAGGTCCTTATAGGTTTCGGGCTGAATTGTGCGGCTCCGGTTTATATAGCACCACAAGGGTCGGAGTCCGTCTTAGCTAGCTGCCATCTCAATTTTGACCGACCACCCCCAGGGGCGACATCTGGGGAGATCGTACCCTCTTTCCCCCCCTCTGACCTCATAGAGGGACTTTTGGGTCTAGTGATTTAACGTGGCTTTATCCGGCACAGACAAGGGAGGAATTTAAAGACGCGTATCGGGATTCGATCCGAGCAGTCTCAGCACCGAAAGCCGGTGCGCTACCGCAAGGTTACCTCGAGCCCAGATTTTTTTTATCTCAAACAAGGCAATTAAACTGCATTGTAGTCAAATGCAACGATAATGTAAAACTACGTAAAAACTCACTTTGATTGACAGGTAACTGCCTGCGTAATGCAGTGATTTGAGAGCTGAGATTTATCAGGGTCTTATTCACCTCCACAACATCACCGCTTGCGGAACACCTTTCCTCCAGCTGATTTACCTGTGGAGAGAGCTCTGAGTGAATAGACTGAAATTCAGTTTCTACCGTCTGGTCGCGATTTTGTAAGTTTCGGTCTTCATGAGCGAGTCTTGAATTTTCTGGAAAGGGATAACGAAGTCATTGACCTCAAAGTGACCTATTATATTGTGTTTTCGACTAGAGAGGGAGAACTCTTGCAGTCCAAACTCCAGTGTTGTCAGTAAATTTAAACTAGATTTTAACTGCAATGTTCATACCACGGTCTCTTAATATTCTCGAGATTTGAATGACACTCCGAGGTTGCGATTCGGGTAAAGATTTTACAGATCTGAGGAATTAGATTTCAACTCCTAAAACTCTAAAACACCTAAAACTCTACAAAGAAAATAATGTCATTTTATTTGTTCATATAGACAAAATGATGTTATCTGAATCATTTGGAGAGAGGACTCCGACTACACGCCTCCTGAAGTACACGTGTTGGCAGAAGAACAATAGTATGAAATTGTTATGATTTTTTGAAGTTAAAAACTTGAGGTGCCTGGCAAGTACAAAATGCTGAATTCAAAAATATTCTGAGGAGAGCCCACCAAGGGCTATGGTGGAAGCTATGATGTTATCTACAGATTAAATAATTCCATTGATCTTGAAGCAGGTTGTTTTAAAAAAATTGCGTGACGTCTAAGGACATATGTTTCTGATTTTGGGAACAACTGCTTCAGGTTCGAAGCATCACTAAAGATATTAGATTCAAATTTGTAAAGAGTATTTTCTAATCCATAATATCGCTGAAAGGACTGCAAGTAGTAGAAATATAATGTCCCTTCCATTTAATGACAGTTTATATAAACACAGAGTGGTCATTTTCTCGACATAAAAGACTCATGAACAACTAAAAAAGATTTATTCATCATTTTAGTTCAACTTTCGCGACGACTCGCACTAAGAGATGCACTCCCTTCGTCAGAGGAATTTATCTCAAGTGGAATGATGTTTTTGTTCCACTTCACGTAAAGAAATTAATTCAATGTAATTTTTTTTTACTTTTTTTATAGTTGAAATTTTTTTAAAACAAAATTGTGAGAACTCACGTAGAATATTTATTAAGCCTTCAAATTTTCAGGAATTACATTAGTAAATTCTTAAGCTTCCATGGGTCACACATGTCAGCCGAATGAATTTCCAAAAGCGTGTCCAGTATCAAAATATTTACTTGTATTTAAGAAAGCAGATAAAAATCTGTCTTTGTGTTCAGCTACGTCAAAGTTAAGATTGTTCTCAATTAGGTACACAGAAGTCTTTGTGGGAAACTTCCTGTTCTCTAAATTTCAATGAAAGTAGATCTGCAGTTGCGATCTGGGACTAGCAAAACGTCGTTCTCCTTGCGTCTCGACGCCACATATTATTGTTTAACTTTTCGACCGCTTCGTGTTAATTTATTTCTTAAAAAATCAAAATGTTTATTTCAGGGTATATACCAGCAAAATGTCTGTATTCAATCGTTCTCTTTTCGACGCCCTCGTTATCGTTTGTTACGGAATTTTCGTATTTACTTTTAATCTACACTGGAAGGTGCTGCTATTGGAATACACTAGGACTGCATATTTCAGTGTTATTGCCTCACCGGAAAGATGTTTGAGTTATGTTTGAGTTAGATTCGTATTTAATATAGAATGATTAAATAGGTCGGAAAAGGTTGAAGGTCTCAGAACCAAAAATTATGACGTCCTAATGGGCCTAAAGGAACGTAAGCTGTAAATAAGTAGCAGTTGCTAATAGAGTTCATTACGCTTCAATTTGCAGTATTGTGAAATAATTTTAGTTTGAAATACCAGCCCGTGAAAGATATTATAATGTGGAAAAGAGTTAAAGAATAATATTATCTCCTGTTCCACACTGCTTACTTTCTCGATGGAGTCCGACGATTTTTTCTGCACATTTTGCACTTCATCTAAAAGATGGGCATCAACTTCTATGAATGCTTTTTCTGCATTTTTCAGCCTTCCAAGAACCATTGCTGCTGAATGGAGACACTTCGTTTCCATTTTCTCAATTCTCGCCAATAGGGAATTTTTGTCTTCCCGAGATTTCTTTTCGGCTACTTGAAATGCTAATGAAAGTTCCTGCATGGGATCCGAAGTCTCTTTTTCCAACGAAGGCCTCTCTTCCATTTGCATCGTTTTCTCTTTCGAGTAGATCGTTGCATCTTGGTTGCCGGCATAGGTGGCTCGCTTTAGTCTTGAACCCACCTGTTAAAACAAATTTCAACGTTAGTCGCACCTACGTTGAGTCAGTAATTGAAGAAAGTATCCGGTTTTAAGTTTAAACTTTAGCTGAAAGTTGTATTTTACATAAATACTGGAGCTCATGAACTTGGAACTTTTGAGCCGAAATGACGTGGATTCTATAACAAGGACTAAAAACTTTGAAGTTGTGCAATAAATTAAAATAATTAAGTACGTCTTTTTAAGTAATAGAGAAATAATATATATATATATATGGTAAGTATGCCGAATATGAGACCCCTTTTTATTTTCATATATAAATAGGAAAGTAAGTGAGGGATTATAGTACCAACTTGATATCCTTTTAATATATATATTTTACTACATATAACATTGACAAAAAATTGAAAATAACCCTACAATTTTCTTGTGTGAAATTATAAACAGAAGTGTTCCATTTTTGGGGTCTGAAAATGTAGTCCTAATATGAGATCCCCATTCTACAACTCTAAATATGAATTAGAATTACTGAAAAGTTCGTAAAAACAAAAATGTACACAATAATTAGATAACAGTTACCTATATACACTAATAGGTGAAAAAGAAAAGTGACATTTTAAACAAATTAGTTGGTTTACACGGCAGGTTTTGTTTACTTTTTGTTTTTAGATTCAAACTTTTCACATTGTTTACAAATAAAAAGTTCGATAGCTCCACAATCTTCATGGGCCCATCTGAAACACCTTCTACATTGACGCCACTGCTCTCCCCGTCTGTCTTCTGAAAATAAACAACCACAAAAAGGCATTCAGCTTCGTTTTTATTAATGCTATCATCACTGCTGTCATGGAGAGAAAGTTTTTCATCATCTTCAAATGAGCTGAGATCATCATAGCTATAATCAGGCTTATTCGTTCTCTGTTTTTTAACTAGTGTTGCATTTTCATATCCATCCTTAATTTTCCCCTTCCTGTAGGGACCCCTTTTGCCTTTTCCTTTTCCCTTTATTGTTTCCTTATCTTTTTCTTTTTTATCTTTATCTCCTTTTCCTTGTTTATCCTTTGAATTGTTATCTTTTAGGTCTATTCTTTTTTTTTGTAGGAAACACAGTTTTTTCGAATATGCTGCAGTTCTTTAATTAATGGTATCAATCAATTTATTTTTATAGGGCGATGATGTGATAATATCGGCTTTACGGGCCCTACTTGGTTTCGAGGTGTTTTTCTCAGGTAACGTAGGCAAGGGATTTATTTCTTCAGGAGTCCCTAAGAACTGGTTTGAACTTGTTGTTTGATCAATACCTTCCACATTGTCACTACTACTACATGGTTGTGGATTTCGCTTGGGCGTCATTGCATCTGCAGCTTCAGAGGAAACAAGGCTGTGAGAGGGAAAACTAAAATGTCTAATATGAGACCTATCTCATATTAGGCATGATTTGGGGTCTCAAATTGGGCACGACCATGTTGTTGAACACGCCAAGGAATTTTTTAGGATAGGATTGTCGTTAGCTTAAATACAAACATGCGTGTTTACACACCATATTTATAGCTACCTATCCAATACTAACAGTTTTAATAAGAGTCTTACCTTAAAGGTGAAAACATCCAATGAAATTGGTGATGCAAAAAAGTCGACGAGCACACATTCAGGAAAAAAATTCTGCACCTTTGTGTGTGCGCTTGAAAATACTCGACTGACTCACCGATTACGAATAATGCAATACACTACTGTTTTACTCTCCAGTCGCCAGGCGGCAGTACTTTATACGTCCTATAAGCTGGGGTCTCATATTAGACAAGGTCTCATATTAGGCATACTTACCCTATAAAACAGTTCAGTAACTGACTGACTGACTGACATATAACGCACAGACCAGACCGCTGGACCTAAAGGACTGAAATTTTGCATGGCGATTCTTCTTATAGTGTAGGGGTGCACTAAGAAAGATTTTTGAAAAATTCTTCTAAGATTTTTAAAATTAAATTTTTAAGCTGTTTTTCTAACTTTTTTCAAGTTTGCATTTAAAATAATAATCTGAGGGTTATAAAATTTATATCACGAGAAAGATCATGAAAATTACTTTAAAATGAAATGTTTTTTTCTGATTTTTGATGAATTTTTAAATATTAATTTTTAGAATTTAATTTATTAAATGCTGATCACGTGGTTTCTTTTCTATTTGTGATACTTTAAACAATTTTGCGTCACGTGCATAACAACGAAATATACAAAAAAATTTATTTTTTCTTGCTAATGTGGCAGACGATTGGACATTATCCAAAAAATATTAAAATACAGTAAAAGATATGTTCCTCAAACTGTACTATATTAACTGTACTATATTATTTAGTATGTTCTATTAGATTTAATTAGCATATTTTTTTCAACATTATTTTGTCTATAAAAACATCTCTTACGATTTTTTTAAAGATTTTTTTTACTTATTTTACATCAGTTGCATACATTGATCGTTGCATTTAATTTGAATTTACTCTGTAGTGAAGTACGGGTATTCAGCTAGTATCATATATATATATATATATATATATATATATATATATATATATATATATATCACACCCGGGCAAGAAATTATTATTTCTTCCCCCCGGCAGTATTACATTAACCTGTTTATTAAGAGATTCTTTCTAATTTTGTAATGAGGAAATATTCCGATTTCAAAATTGTAATTTCTTACGACATGCAATGATTAATATATTTTATATTGAAATATTTCGAACAGTTTTAAAGTAATAGAAAATTATATTATGATACCGATGAAGAATTATGATTATTTTTTTTTTTTAGAAATAGTGGAATGTATGAAAATCATTTATAGTGATATTTGAATTATATCATATCTATGTAGAAAAAAAATGTTACTACAAAGGGGGAGAATAAGGTTGAACATTTTTCGAATGGATTGATTGAAATTTCTAAATTTTTTCTTGTTGGCTCGATTACTTGAATTTGATTAATGAGATAACAAAAGGAAAGTGATAAAACCTAAGGATTCTTTGAGTAAAGTCAATAATTTTTCGTACCATAGTATATTTACAAGGAGATAACGATCTATGGGAAAAAGTCCACTTTATTAACTTACATGAATAAAATAAGAAATTATTTTTTACAGGTGTAAACATTAAACAGTTTAATATTTCAGGGGTAAAACATATAAAAATTCATGCAAGAAATGCAGACATATATATGTGTGCTCGGGGGAGAATTGTTGTAAATATATCTGTGGGGAATAAAAAATTCCAATTAAGTGCGCAAATAAATAAATAAATAAATAAATAAATAAATAAATATATATATATATATATATATATATATAAATATATATATGTGTGTATGTATATGTATATGTATATATATATATATATATATATATATATATATATATATATATATATATATATATATATATATATATATATATATATATATATATATATATATATATATATATATATCTTTTATTTTGAGGAGGGGAGCTCGAGGTAGCCTTGTGGTAGCGCGCTGGCTTTCGGTACTGAGGGTGCTCGGATCGAATCCCGACACGCACCGTTAATTACCTCCGTGTTTAGGCCGGATATGGGCACGTTAAATCTGCAGACCGGAGTCCCTCTATGATGTCAGAGAGGGTGGGAGAGGGTACGATGCCCCTAGATGCTGCCCTTGGGGTCGCTCGGTCAAAATTGAGATAGCAACTAGCTAAGACGGACTCCAACGCTTGTGGTGCTATATAAACCGCAGCCGCACATTTCAGCTCGAAGCCTATATGGACCTGGTTCGGAACTTCCAGTACAGGGTCATTAGAAACAACAACAACAACATGTATATATTTTTATTTTTATTAAGTAAGAAATTGAAAATATCTGTATAATGTCCGATAATGAGTTCTTCAGATGCTGACTGCGAAGGCATTTTGGATTTTGTGCTTCACGACAGAAATGATACAAATCCCACAAAATTTCCAACTACGAAGTTTCATTCATAGGTGTAAGGCCGTCTGCACACGGAGCAACTCAAAAGAAACTGATAACTGACTCCAATCACAAACCAGTCCGTGATGAGTCGTAACCTATGTAATTGAATGGAGCCCCGCACACGGCGCAACTGGTTACGAACTCGTCGGACGGGTTTGTAACCAGTTGCGCCGTGTGCGTGGCTCCATTCAATTACATAGGTTACGACTCATCACGGACTGGTTTGTTTGTGATTGGAGTCAGTTATCAGTTTCTTTTGAGTTGCTCCATGTGCAGACGGCCTAACAAAAAGAAAAAAAAGCCCCAAGCAAAAAATTAAAAAGCTCTTAACTGAAATATTTTCTGAGACCATTTCTAGACCATTTTTGGAAAATTTTAAGTTTCATAAAAACAAAGCCAAATATATGTTATAAAATCTTACAAAGTAATAACATAAGTGATGAAAAGCAATCAAAAATTTGTAAGAATGATAGAAGATAGTTAAAATGGTATTGAAGCATCCACAAATTTTAGCAAAATAGTTTCATTCATTGGTGTAACAGAAAGAAAAAAAAGCCCCAAGCAAAAAATAAACAGCTCTTAACTGAATTGTATTTTGAGATTTGGAAGTGGTGCTTCTGTATACCAGTAAAAAAAAGTTTACCCCGCCCAGGGGCAAAATGGTTAAGACATTAATATTTCATAAAATTTCAGAAGATCCAAAAGAAGACAGTGAATTTAATTTTAAAATTGTAGTTCTTAAATCACTGATACCAAAAGTGTTGAAGATTTTTCATGTGTCACACTATGGTATACAGAAATCATATGAACTTTTATCTAAAACTTACTTCTGGAAAGGAATCTATTAGGATTTACAGAATTTCATTTCATCATGTTCCATATGTGCTGAAGCAAAACCGCACAGAGTACCCCAAACTCCATTTCAGAAAACTTTTACACCTAAACAACCTTGTGATTTTATTTCATTAGACGTCGTTGGTCCTTTTAAGAATAGATATTATATTTTAACTATTATTGATATTTTTTCGAGATTTCTAGAGCTCTATCCTATCCTATAAAATATTACTGCTAAGGTTGTTACAGAAAAGTTATACAAATACTGCACGACTTACGGTCGTCCTTCTCTTGTCCTAACTGATCTCAGGACACATTATACATCCGAAATATTTTAAAATTTTAATCAATCATTTGGTATTAAACTTATTCATACTACATCTGGAAGACCTCAAGCCAATGCAATTAGTGAAAGAATTAATACTTCTATAACATCTACAATTCAAACTTTGGAAATCGAAGGAAAATCGTTTTTTCATGCCGTTGATCTCCACAAATAAGTATATAAAGCATCAAAGCATTAAAAAACTGGTTATTCACCTCCCCTAATACACTTTGGTAGAGAAGTATCGTTATTAACGGACACTAAGGCCGTCTGCACACGGAGCAACTCAAAAGAAACTGATAACCGACTCAAATCACAAACCAGTCCGTGATGAGTCGCAACCTATGTAATTGAATGGAGCCACGCACACGGCGCAACTGGTTACAAACCCGTCGACGGGTTTGCAACCAGTTGCGCCGTGTGCGTGGCTCCATTCAATTACATAGGTTGCGACTCATCACGGACTGGTTTGTGATTTGAGTCGGTTATCAGTTTCTTTTGAGTTGCTCCGTGTGCAGACGGGCTTATGATACACTTTGGTAGAGAAGTGTCGTTAATAACGGACACTTATGATCAGAAGAAAATCCCCTCACAACTTGATAAATCTGACATTTAACATATATTCAAAGCGACGAATGTCCTGTACAAGAAAGTCTTTGACAACATCATAAACAGACAAAATGACACCAGAGAAAAACAACACCAAGTCGCAAAGCTCAGAGTTATCAAGCCAAATGACACGGTGTAATTGAAGTCCAAAGATAAATTCTATCAGAAATTCACAGGACCATATGTTGTTAAAGATATACACGGTGATGTCAATGACACCATTCGAAGACTAGGAAATCCTCAGGCTCCAGCTTTTAAGGTCCACATCGACAGACTATTGGCAACCCGATCTCGAAAACCGCATCTATTAGATCACAACATACAAAATACATGTACTAATAATTCATCTCGAAGTTTTTCAGGCTAAAATCTACGCCCTCGTCAAAGATGATATTGCTGGATCCTGTTTTCAAAGATTGCTGCCTTTTACATGATACGATGTGCATGTCTTCATAATGGTAATAATATCATTTTAGTCCTTTTCGTTTAATCATATCTATATCACAATTCTCTAAACATTGTATGGAATACAAATGTAATGGTAAACCTTTCTTTTCAATGTCATGAGTTTAGAAGTTTTGTGTTTTGTTTTTCAATTAAAAAAAATGTACTCAATTCATTTTGCTGCCCCTTGGGAGGAAGTATGTAGCATAAAGCTACACATTCTTAAGTGATGATATGTTGTTTTCTTTTAATAGGTACCTGACAATTTTGCTTCTATACTGTGTAATTAATTTCTGTAAACAGGTATTATTCAATTTTTTTACATCTTCTTGACATTCCGAAAGAAGCATTCTTTATATAACTTTTGTTATTTTGTGTATTTTTTTGGGTATACTTTGATCAAGTGCGCACCCATAATTTGATGGTGATCTCCGGATACTCATAGAATTTATGGTATCTGTCTATCAGTTTTGTTTGCTGATGAACATCATTGATGAAAGTATCAGTATAGACATATTTATTAAATAGATAATTTTCAGTTCGTAATCTGCTCTATTGAACAATTAAATGATCATAATTTTTTTCACTGTATACAAATTTTTATATTTTATGTATAACATTTTGATATGATTATGCTCTTTAAAGAATTTTCTGTACGGTATCAACTTAATGAGTGAAGTTGAATGTTATATCATTTAAACCCCACAGTGTCAGTGGTGATTCTACTGTAACCCCTTGTAACAGGAGTGAGTGCTTTGCTTTTAAGATCTTTAAAATAATATTATTCAGTTTTTGGTTTGTTGCCCTTTGGGAGGAATTATGTAGCATAAAGTTACACAATTTTGAATCTTAATTAGTGAATATAAGTTTTTCGCAATATTTTGCTGGAAAAAATTGCGAAAAACTTATATTCACTAACTAAGATTCAAAACTGTGTAGCTTTATGCTACTATATATATATATATATATATATATATATAGATACATGCATACATGCATATATATATATATATATATATATATATATATATATATATATATATATATATATATATATATATATATATATATATATAGATAGATAGATACATGCATACATGCATATATATATATATATACATTCATATATATATATCTATATATATAAAACAGTTCCGTAACTGACTGACTCACTGACATACAACGCACAGACCAAACCGCTGGACCGAAAGGGCTGAAATTTTGCATGGCGATTCTTCTTATGGTGTAGGGGTGCACTAAGAAAGATTTTTAAAAATTCTTCTTAGATTTTTTAAAATTAAATTTTTAAGCTGTATTTGTAACTTTTTTTAAGTTTGAATTTAAAATAATAATTTGAGGGTTATAAAATTTATATCACGAGAAAGATCATAAAAATTCCTTTAAAATGAAATCTTTTTCGAATCTTTACCTCAGTTTTCCAATTTTTGGTGAATTTTTAAAGATTAATTTTTAGAATTTAATTCATTAAATGCTGATCACGTGATTTCTTTTTCTGGTACTTTAAATAAATTTATCGTCACGTGCATAACAACAAAATCGACAAAAAAAAAATGTTTTCTTCTTTCTAATGCAGCAGGCGATTGGATATTATCAAAAACAAATAAATATCCCTTACGATTTTTTTATAAATATATATATATATATATGTATTTTTTTATATCAATTGCATACATTGATCGTCGCATTTACTATAAATATATATAGTTATTTTTTTGGCATTAATTTCATACATTGACGTTGTATTTAATTTGAATGTACTCCATAGCGAAGTGCGGGTTTTCAGCTAGTATATATATATATATATATATATATATATATATATATATATATATATATATATATATATATATATATATATATATATATAATATATATATATATATATATATATATATATATATATATATATATATATATATATATATATATACATATATATATATATATATATATATATATATATATATATATATATATATACAGAGGCTGTTCGCACATTTTTTATACGATTTTGGTAAGCGGTAATAAAAAAACGTTTGCTGCAAAAGAAATAATTGCAATTGTACTATGTTTTTAAAAGTCAAAATTATCGTCTGCGGCTTGAAAGTTTTGTTTTTATTCAAAATGGCGTTTTTAACAAAGCAGTGGTTCGAAGGCATGTATGCTCTTTCCGAAGATAAATATGCATACTCCGTTATCAAAAAACGATGTGAGAATTATGGTTTTGTGATATCTAAAGCGTCGATAGGTAATATCGTCAACAAGAAAGGAAAAAACGTCAAATTGGAGCCTCAAGTGGGACAAAAATTCCAAACAAGTATCCAAGGAAAAAACGGACATCTTCGACTATTGCAAAGGTACGTTGTTTAATGTTAAAAGAAAATCCCCGTAGTCAAAGGACAGTTGCAAAATCATTAAAATGCTCGATGTCTACTGTAAACAAAATGATAAACGTTGATTTAAATCTTAAGAAAGCGAAAAAACGCAATGTGCATCGTCTTCTTCCAAATCATATCGCTGAACGCAGGACACGCTGCAGAATTCTATATAAGAAACACTTTTCCAAAGAAAAATGGAAAACAATTGTCACAATAGATGAATCATGGGTGTATTTAAATGATTGCAACAAAAAAAGAGCCATTTATTATCATAAAAAGGGAGAAAAAATTTAAGTACATGGTTCAAAGAATCGAAAGAAAGTTTTTCTAAGGGATTCATGATTGTTGCTGGTTTTTCTTATAATGACAAGTTAAAAATAAAGTGAGTGGAAAAAAATGTCAAGATTAACTCCAAATACTATCAGGAACATATTTTATCGCCAATTTTTCTGAATTAAATACCATCGCTTTACCCACAGTGCCATCAATCTGTGAGACTCCATCAGGAGAAAGCTAGCAGTCACACATTAAAATCCACTGTAAATTTCCTAAAAGAAATGGAACAAAAAACTGGTATCAAGGCCATACCCTTCACTGATATCCCTACTAAATCTCCCGATGTATCACCTATGGATTTTTGTGCTTTCGGACTTTTAAAATCTGCATTATCCAAACGTCGTCCCAAAACCCTTACAGGACTCTGGAAAGCTGTTCAGGAGGAATGGGATAGAATACCTCTTCTGACACTTCAAAAGTCATTATTATTCTGGAAATTGAGGTGTCGAAAGATAGTTCAGAATAAGGGATGTCAAATAGAACATTTAAAACACAAGAATTTTATGTGATTTAGTTTTGTCAATACAATACACATCGTCTAAAAAATGTGTGAACAGCCTCTGTATATATATATATATATATATATATATATATATATATATATATATATATATATATATATATAAAAAACACTGGTTGTCAAAAATTAAGGAAAAGTCACAAAAATAGCGATTACTCAAAAAGTTACGCGTAGAATTTAATGAAACTTATACACATTATACAACACATAGGTTGGTATAAAATAGCATAAAAAGAAATCGCCAGGCAATTATGGTGTTATAGAAACTAGCATATATATACAATGAAAAAATCGGATGTGTCAGTTTTATACAGGAAAAGTACCTTTAAATATGGCGTATGATCCCCCCGAGAAGCAATACAGCACATACAGCAATGTGTGATGCTGTCAATTATGTGGTCTATGAGTTCGGTAGGAAGTGAGAGCCATTGCTCTTGCAAAGCAGTTGAAATCGTGGCTAGGGTCCTAGGAGGAGGATTGAGATCAGCTATACGTCGTCCTAAAGCGTCCCAAACATGCTCGATAGGATTCAGGTCCGGTGATCGAGCTGGCCACTCCATGCGCTGAATTGTGTCCTGCTCAAGATATGCATTCACGATGCGAGTCCTGTGCGGTCTCGCGCTATCGTCCTGTAGCACGAAAGCATCACCTATTGCCCCGACATAAGGGTGCACATAAGCATCAAGGCAGCAATCATAGCATTCAAATTTTAAACAGATTGGCCTAGTTTTGAACGTGTTATCCCTCTTTTTGTGATTTTTCCTTAATTTTTGATAACTAGTGTATATATATATATATATATATATATATATATATATATATATATGTGACCCAAATAGAAACATTTATATTTGAGGGTATAAAACTAAAAAAATATACTTCAAAGCTTAGGAAACACATTCTCTTTGAATAAACATTATCAAGAATATTACTTCTTAGCTTTGTTCAATTAGTATAATTATCAACGAAAAATTGATTTTATAAAAATATTTACCACTGAGCTGAATAAACAGCAGAGGACTAAAACAGAAATGCTTCGTTTCTCCATGTCACAGAACAGCAAAGTAACAGGGCACTGGTAACGGTTCTGGCACAATAATTATCTATGGGCTTTTATGAACGGTCACATTGTCTCACCCTCCAGCGGTGAGAGATATCCAGAGATATCTTAAGAGGGTATTCTTAAGAGTGAGTTTATCTTAAGAGGGTAGTCGAAACTTTGTATCATCTAACGTTTATTTTGGAGAAAAAGATGGATGAAGATGAAACAGCATACTTGTTCAACTGGAGGAAGTGTAATGGGAAGTTGTGTCAAGAGTTCTCAGGAATGTTGTTTCGAACCGGAATAGTGTTGCTCGCGTAGGGAAATACAAAATGGAAGTGAAAATGTGGTAACGGAGAGGAGTCATTCGTTTTGTAACAATTTTTTATTTTACGCAGAGGGGAGTAATTTGACATTAGTGTTCTTAACACTCTATTCCGTTTATAATAAGCTGCTGTAAAAAGAATTAAAAAAATTTAAAATTTAGTAAATAACAAATTTTACAGCAGCTTATTAAAATTATCTCTTTATAATAAGCTGCTGTAAAAAAAAAAATTAAATTTTTGTAAATAACAAATAGCATATGTTAAACATTCTAAGTGATGTGCAGTTCTTTAGTAAATAGGGTTTTTTATAACGCGCAGATTTATTAGGAGGTTTTTTTATACGCGCATTCGAGCTATTTATTGTCCTCGGAAAAATGACTAGAGATAAACGACAGGGGGATCTTTTTCTTAAAAATATGTACAAGAGTGTCACCATACTGTTTTATAGTGTCCAGTCGTACTGGAAGAACCGTATGCTTCCTAAATAATAATATGTGCGGCAGAATGAACTTCCACATTTCTGAAGTTCACTGGTAAGTCATTAGTGGGGGTATGGCGGTTTGGGAAGTGGCAAAATTTCGCGCGGATTCTCTAGTTGTCAGTAGACACCATCATCTGGTCCGCCGAACACCGCGGTTTCCTTATCAAGACGTTCCTTAATTAACCTTTCGGTAGGAACATGATTTCCCCCGCGTAGTGGGAACATCTGTCTGTGAGGCAGATATATAGTGGCTCCGAAAAGTGTTCGTACACTTACGATTTTCAATGAAATAGGGGTCTATCCATTAATTAAAATGAATATTTCAGAATGGGTAGTTAATAATAAATCTATAATCCATTATTAACAAAACTACATGAAATATTTTGAAAACATAGTAAAAGTTTATTTTTAAGAAATCAGTAATCAAAAAGTAACAAAAACTTTATCTCACGAAATTCATCGTGCACTGAAATATTTTCGGATAAATTCATAATTAAAATTATTATCTGGCGCTTTATTTTTATTTTTGAATTGTGGTGGCATTTAAAATATCGTTTGGCTTTAATTTTTGCTTACCTACTCAGTAATATTCTACTTATTATTTAAAAATAGCTCGTAGTTGTAAAGAAACAACAAACAGCATTCGAAAATTTATTATTTTTCATCATAGTAGTGGTAAATCAGTTCGGAATATTGCTAAATTACTTAAGTTATCCCATTCTACTGTGCAGTATGTGATAAAACGCTTTAAAGAAGAAAATCGGGTCGAAAACAAGGTAAGAAAAGGTCGTCCGGCAAAGTTAACATAATGTGATCAGAGATTTATAATTAGAAAATTTGTAAAAAATCCACGTTTGAGTGCTGTAAAAGTTTCTGCAGAATTTAATGAAACATTTCTACTTCAATTTCACCTGAAACTGTTCGAAGAGTTCTCAGAGCAGCTGGATTACATGGGCGTTCTGCCCGTAGAAAATATTTTGTGAGTGAGAAAAACAGAAAGCTTAGGCTTTCCTTCGCACTATTAATGATAAATAAGCCCCAAACGTATTGGAATAATGTCTTATTTGCCGATGAAAGGAAGTTTAACATTTTTGTTTCCAATGGGCGTATAATTGTATAGAGAAGAAAAAATGAGGAACTTAATCCCAAGAACTTAGTAGTTACAGTTAAGCATGGCGGTGGAGGTGTCCTTGTGTGCGGGTGCACGTCAGCATCAGGACTAGGTAATTTGGTATTTATTGATGGCATAATCAATCATGCTGTTTATATAAATATTTTAAGAGACAATTTAAAATTATCAGGCCAAAATTTGGGCATTAGAAACAACTTTGTTTTTCATCAAGATAACGATCCTAAGCACCAGGCTCTCAACGTTCGCCTCTGGTGTCTCTATAATTGTCCACAAGTTTTGAAAACACCACCTCAATCGCCAGATTTAAACCCAATAGAACATATTTGGAGAGAACTGGAGGTTCGAGTACGAAAACACGACATTCACACGAAAAGCGAACTAAAAACAATTATGATGAAAGAATGGATGAACATTGATGCAGAAATTACAAAAGAACTAGTGCAATCTATTCCTATTCATTTAAAAGCTGTTGTGGATGCTAAAGGATATCCTACTAAATATTAATTTAACGAAAAATTAGAATATTTACTAATATGTAGAGATTTTTTACTAGTGTACGATGACTTTTGTGAGATAAAGTTTTTGTCACTTTTTGATTATTGGTTTCCTAAAAATAAAGTTTTACTATGTTTTCAAAATATTTCCTGTAGAGAATAGATTATAGATCTTATTACTAAATACCCATTCTGAAATATTCATTTTAATTAATGGATAGACCCCTATTTCATTGAAAATCGTAAGAGTACGAACACTTTTGGGAGCCACTGTAGATGGAATATCTCTTTCCCATGTATTCCTAACTAGGTTCAAGTAGGCAGTTAGAGCTTTTATTTTTAACAGTACTTTATTTTAAACTTCAGACAAAAGAAAAGTAGAAAACAACAATATATACCAGGTGATCATAATTAAACTTGGCCTATTCAGAGCCCTCTGTAGCTGTAACTAAAAGGTGGATTGAGCTGAAATTTTGCAGACAGACAATTCAAAGGATGCGCTGAAAGATTCCTTCAACAAAAAAAGTTAATAAAATATCCGCTAGGGAGTGCATTGCAGCCTAAATGCTTGAAAAGTCATGCAATAAATAACTGTGCACAGTAAAAAAGTCCTTTAAAACTTTTATTTTTGCATTCTCAAGAATTATGATGCTTAAAACTGTAATTTTTAAATTTTGAAGCATTATGACGGTACAAATGTTGGCACTGCAAGTGAAGAAGAAAAAAATCTGATTTGCATAAGCATACGAATTCAAAGTGAGTTCTGGGTATAAAAAGGATGTGATCGATTGAGTATCATTCTGTTAGTTACGATGCCACTTAAATTACAAGAACGTGCGTTAATCGTAAAACTTTTTTTATCAAAACCAGGGAAATGCTGTTGCAGCTCTTCACGAATTTCGACGTCAAAAGAAATTGCGTCGGGGTCCAATGTCTCCACAAGGTGTGAGAAACATGATATCTCGATTTGAAAACACAGGGTGTTTAAGCGTTCAGCGTGGCAGAGGGCGAAAGTCTATCAGCGAAGAAGTCGTTTCAGAAGTAGCAACGGCCGTTGTCAAGCAGTCACTGACAAATGATCATTGAGTAAGCAGTGCACGTGCAGTGTCACGACAATTAGACGTATAGCACAGTTCAGAAGATCCTGAGAAAAATAGTAAAATTTTTTTCGTATGAGATCAGCCACAACCAGCAACTGCTTCTTACTGACAATGGCCGTCGCTTATCTTTTGCCATGACTTTTCTTGTCTGATTGGAAGTCGATGACTCTTGGCCGTGGAACATTCTCTGGAGTGACGAGGCTCATTTTTATCTGAACGGAACAGTGAATACCCAGAATTTCGAATTTGCGCCTTGGGAAATCCACGTGCCTTCTAGACAATTCCGCTACACTCGCCTAAAGTTACCGTCTGGTGTGGATTCACTTCCCAATTTATCCTTGGACCATTCTTTTTCAAGAAATGAAAGATAATGGTCCTGTCACATTTTCTGTAACAGCTCTCAGATATCGTGACATGCTCAGCAGTTTCGTTTTACCTCAACTCCAGCAGCGACATTGCCTTGAGTCTATTAATTTTATGCAGGATGGTGCCCCTTCACGTAATGGACTCTGTGTGCGGAGGATTTGCGACAACATTTTACAGATGACAGGGTGATTAGCCCATCGTTTCTTACTCCTTGGCCGGCCCGTTCTGTCGATCTCTTTCCGTGTGATTTTTGGTCATGGGGCCATTTAAAGATCGTTGTTTATAGGGGGAATGTTACAACTTTGGCTGACCTGAGGGACCTCATAACATTGTATGTTCGACAGATTACTGGCGACTAGCTGCGGTCGGCTGTTGAACACGCTGTTCATTGCCTGCACATTTTACATACTGATGAGGGAGCCCACATTGAACAATTTTCTTTACATCGCTAGGCATAACAAATAAATCGTGTATAACAAATAAATTATGCTTGAATTGGAATTTGTAGCTTGTTTAAATTATTTACATGTAATGCGCCCCCTAGTGGACATTTTTGAACTTTTTTTTATTTTCATGGAATCTTTCAGCACATCCTTTGAATTGTTTATCTACAAAATTTCAGCTCAATCCACCTTTTAGTTACAGCTACAGAGGGCTCTGAATAGGCCAAGTTTAATTATGATCACCTGGTGTTTTTATATTTAATTAATTATTTTTTGTTTTTAAGAAAATCAGTCTTACTCAGCCTTCGTTTGAAAACATTTAACATTAATTCGTTTCTTTAATACTCAAATAAACAAGATCTTTTCATTGTAATAAAAGGAGAATAACATGGGAATAATCAAACATTATTTAACCCTTAGCTTACGGGGCCTATTTCTCTTATTGCCTTTTTAGAACTGGAAATTTATATATATATATATATATATATAATAATTATATATATATTATATATATATATATATATATATATATATATATATATATATATATATATATATATATATATATATATATATATATATGTATATATGTATATATATATATATATGTATATATGTATATATATATATATATATATATATATATATATATATATATATATATATATATATATATATATGTATATATGTATATATATATATATATGTATATATGTATATATATATATATATATATATATATATATATATATATATATATATATATATATATATATATATATACTAGCGGACCCGACAGACGTTGTCCTGTTCAAACGTTGTAATTCTAGCTGAAGTACCCGGCGATGCCCGGAATTTTAAGAATATTTGTTAACCAAAATCAATTTAAAAATTAACACAGTATAAATAACATAGAAAAAATATATGTGAAATGTTATACACGTCTCAGAATTTCAGCCTTTCATCATTGTAGTACTAAAATCTGAAAAGTAAAAATGTCAAAATCTCTAATGTTTGTTAACCAAAATTAATTTAAAACTAAACACAGTATAAATAACATAGGAAAAAAAACCACGGGAAATCTTATACACATGAATAAAAGGAAAACCTAATGTCAAAATATATAAATTTATAAAAAAATCCTCAGAATTCAGCTAGATTTAGCCTTTAATCATTGGGGCAAAAAAAAGAAGCTGAAATTACAGGTTTAGCAGAAATTTCCAATAGAACCATGATATGATTCCAGCGTCCGTCTTAAAAAATGAAGTTTTTGATTGAGGGCTGCAAACCATTTAACCCCTCTCCACATTTAACTCCTATAAACATCCTCTACATATTAAAGTCGTTTTCTCTCCATGATAAACTCCTCAGAATTTTGGTAGATTCAGCCTTTCATCATAGTACCACTAAAAACTGAAACATCCTCTCCAGAAATATAAATTTATTAATTTCAATAATTAAACACATACAAATGTATAAATTGCACAAAAGTTTTTTAACCAACATTTGAATAATTCGTAAATGAAAAAGCATATGAAAATAAAGATAATAAGAACTTTCGGAATCGAAATTAACTACCCTTAATTTTTAATTCATAAAAACTCAACATAATATGAATAAAAACGATAGTTGTTTAAAACCATATGAAAATAAAGCTATTATAAAGATAATAAAAAAAGCATATCAAAATAATGCTCGCGCATGAAGTTAACGTTACAATATGAAGATAGTAATAATAATATAAACCGCGCGCATAACATATTTAGCTTTTCAAGCGAAATAAATTAATTTTTAGAAAAAACTACTTTTAATCGACAAATTAAATATATTGTACAAAATTTTGATTTTACCAACTTTCAACCCTACAATTTACACCCTACTTCTTTGAAGTTGGGTGTTGAAACATCCTCTTTGACAAATTTACACCCAACTTCTTTTAAATGGGGTGTAAATATAAAGTTTTAACAGCCAATTGAATGCGAGGTAAAAATGATTGTTGTTTAAAATCATATGAAAATTACACTTTTATAAAGATAATAATAAAAAAAGCATAGGAAAGTAATGCGTGCGCATGAAGTCAAGGTTACGATATAAAGATAGTAATAAAAATCTATATACATATAAAACAGTTCCGTAACTGACTGACTGACTGATTGACTGACTGACATACAACGTACAGACCAAACCGCTGTACCTAAAGGGCTGAAATTTTGCATGGCCATTCTACTTATAGTGTAAGGGTGCACTAAGAAAGAGTTTAGAAAAATTCTTCTTAGATTTTTTAAATTAAATTTTTAAGCTGTTTTTGTAACTTTTTTTAAGTTTGCATTTAAAATAATAATTTGACGGTTATAAAATTTATATCACGAAAAAGATTATAAAAAATTCTTTAAAATGAAATCTTTTTCGAATCTTTACCTCCATTTTTTGATTTTTGGTGAATTTTTAAAGATTATTTTTTAGAATTTAATTTATTAAGCGCTGATCATGTGATTTCTTTTTCTGGTACTTTAAATAAATATATCGTCACATAACAACGAAATGGACCATAATTTTTTTTTGCTTGCTAATGCGGCAAACGATTGGACATTATCCAAAAAAATATTAAAATAAAGTAAAAGCTATGTTCCTCAAATTGTACTATATTAACTGTACTATATTCTTTAGTATGTCCTATTAGATTTAATTTGAATATTTTCTTCGACATTATTTTTGTCTATAAAAATATCCTTTACGATTTTTTATAAATATATATATATATTTTTTTTTACATTATTTGTATACATTGATCGTCGTATTTATTATATATATATATATATATATATATATATATATATATATATATATATATATATATATATATATATTGGCATTAATTGCATACATTGACGTTGTATTTAATTTCAATGTACTCCGTAGCGAAGTGCGTGTTTTCAGATGGGTTGGAATACTAAAAGTTTAAAATACTGGCGCCATCTACTGCACGTCTGTGAATCGAAAGTAGCATTCTTCAAAAATTGTTGGTTATTTATTAATTAAAAATATTGGAAAGTCCTTGTGGGTCGGTATTTATACATGTGGGAGCAGTTTTAAGATTTATAAATTATCAGAGTATAATTAAAAATCAGAGTATAATTGAAAAAGAGTATTATTATAAATTATCACCTACAGAGGTGATAATTTATCCGGCGTTGCCCGGGATTTTAAGAATGTTTGTTAACCAAAATCAATTTTAAAACTAAACACAGTATAAATAACATAGAAAAAAGCATGTGAAATATTATACACATCTCAGAATTTAGGCAGATTCAGTCTTTCATCATTGTACCACTAAAAACTTAAAAAGTCAAATTGTCGAATATTTGTCAACCAAAATCAATTTAAAAACTAAACACAGTATAAATAACATAGAAAAACAACATGTGAAATGTTATACGCAAGAATAAAAAGGAAACCCAATATAAAAAAAAATAAATTTACAATAATTTCCTCAGAATTCAGATAGATTTAGCCTTTCATCATTAGAGCAATAAAACCCAGAAAAGTAAAACATAAAATATATGCATTTATAATAAACCGCTAAAAGCTGAAAAGGAAAAATGTCAAATTTTCTTTAGGAAAGTAAAGAATTTTGAAAAGTAAAGCTGAAAAGTAAAAATGTCAAATTGTCGAATGTTTGTTAACCAAAATCAATTCAAAATCTAAACACAGTATAAGTAACATAGAAAAGATTTACCCTTTATTATTGGAGCAAAAAATTCTGAAAAGTAAAGCATAAAATATATAAATTTATAATAAACCTATAAAAGTCCATTAAAAAACTAAACGCAGTATAAATAACATAGAAAAAAAAGCATACGAAATGTTATACATATTAATAATATGAAAACACAATAAAAAATGTATAAATGCATAATAAACTCCTCAGATTTCAGCTATATTCGGTATTTCATCATAAAAAAGCTGAAAAAAAATAAAAGTAAATAAAAATAATAATTTTAAAAAATAATAAAATAAAATTAAAATTAAAATTAAAAAATAATAAAATAAAATAAAGTAATTATTAAAAAAATAATAAAATAAAATAAAATAATAATTGAAAAATAATAAAATAAAAGCAGAAATGAAAAAGCCTTAAAAAAAAAAGCTGAAATAACAGGTCTAGCAAAAGTTTCACAACTCTAGATTCGAACCCGGGTCGAGAGCACGGTACTTTCCGAATGGGCGACCTTCTGAATGCGCCACGATTACACGGCGTTCTTCTGAGTAAAGTGAAACATATTCGCTATTGGAAAGTTGTTGTGGGCTGGTGATTATAAGTGTCAGAGGAGTTTTTAGTCAGAAATAAGTTAGCAGGATAGAATCTTAGTCTTTAGTTCTTCAATAGGCACAAAGATATAGGTGAGGGGGACTGCAGTAGCGATTAAAAAAGATCTCGTGTCACTTAGCGTGGTTGATTCGAATTTTCTATCGCGTGTCGAGAATATCAATATGACGTTGGATCTGATCCATTTTAGAGTATAAAATCTGACTTCAAAGATTATTATTTTCATTTATTATTCTGGTTTAATATATGACTTGAAACTTTTTGATTTTATTTATTTTTATCTTTTCGCTCGCTGTTTACTAACTAAACCTAACGTGGACGCCATTATCCAGAGGGGTGATTCCACAAACTGTAACAGTTTCCATTTACCGGACGCACCCCCTTATAAATTGTTGGATTTTTATTAATTAATTAAAAATATAAAAACATTTTCTATCGGATCAAATTGTGAATCTAAACCATTCTAGAATCAACTTAATCGCACACACAAAATTTCATAAAAATCAGTCCAGTCGTTTAGGAGAAGTTCAGTTACATACACACGGACAGAAGAAATATATATATAAGATATACACACTCATTCATTCTTCGGTTGTATTCTTGGGATACATGCTATCCCACCCCGTAAGGAAAAGGTTAAAAGGAAATTCCTAAGGGAAGTGAAATAATAATGTCGCATTTAAATCTATCGAAATATATTCATGTTAGTTACTGAGATTGGAGAGAAATTTTATTTTATTTTTTTGCAGTATGATAAAGATCACCCAATTAGGCATACTCAGTGTCGTAACGTTTTGAAACCCTTATTAACTTTTGCTACAATATTACTAGTAAAGCCTGCCTTGCCATTCGAATACTTAAACGCATTAGGGAGCTGTTCCCTCAATAATTTTCCAGGGGTATATAGTCCCCCAGACATCCACTTCTTTCTCAAAAAATGTGCACCCTTTTGGTCACGTTATCAGCATTCATCGCTTATCAGCCGAAACAGAAAATACCAATGTTGATCCCTTAAAAGGGGTTGCCTAACGATTGGCCATAACATTCTCCTTTGATCCCTTTTTTTACTCGCAGACACATCAATAATCTTTGTCCACAGAACTAGCCGTGCGCCTTGGCGCTTGAATTGGCGTGATATGCTCCAGATGGTGTCTGAATCAAAAAGTCACGTGACCGTCCCAGCACGGGGGAAAGGTTGAAGAAAAACAGACAGAGAGATCTCGGAAGCGCTTGCCGTAGGACCATGCAGTCATTACTCCTTTTTCCGACGCCCTGGAAGAAGCGATTCCAATGCAGCTACTGGAAGCCATGTCGCCCGCCTGATCCTTGCTGACCGGAGATCGACCATGTACCTCTATTTGTAAATGGCAATAAGCCACTGGCCTTAAGCCTCCTCTAACTAACTTAAATTTAAAAATAAATCCGAAGTACTTCATATACTCGTTTCTGTCACCCTTTTATCTTTTTTTTTCAGAATGACCAGCACTGGCCATGTTATATGTATATCCACTAGATATTAAGACCTGAAGCATCCTTTTCCTACATTCATTAGTTTGCTGTACCAAATATTAAGATATGGAGTTCCTTTCTTCCAATGACATTTTAGTGCCACACTCAGCATTAGCTGAGAGGGGCAGATATCAACTCTACATATGGGGTAGACTGAGATTGGTTTCAGAAATAACAAATATCCATATCTAATCATTCAAGCATAATTTTTTTATTTATTCCTCTTTTTATCTCTGAGTAACACAAGTCTTAAAGATGCTTGTGACAGACTCCAGTTTACCATACTACTTTAAAGATGAAAGGCTGGCGTACCAACAATTTCGTTAATTTAGAACTTACTAAAATAGGACTTTAATGTGCTAAAAGCAGGGCTCGAGGTAGCCTAGAGGTAGCACGTCGGATTTCGTTACTGAGAGTGCTCGGATCGAAGCCCGACAAGCGCCGTTGAATACCTTCGTGTCTAGACAAGTTATGGGCATATTAAATCCGTACACCGGAAAGTCCTTTTATGAGGGCAGTGGGTAGGAAAGGCACGATCCACCAGATATCGCCCCTGGGGGTGCTCGTTCAAAATTGTGGTGGCACCTAGCCATGTCGGAACTTCGACCCTTGTGGTGTTATTAAACCGGAGTCGCACTACTCAGTGCGAAGCTTATATGGGCCTGGTCAGGAACTTCAGGCCAGGTGCCTTAGGAACAGCATGTAATAAAAGTTCATTTACGGTAATGGAAATCCAGTCGAAGTCCAAACACAGAGGCGTATTTATATTACCTCCTTTTTTTAAACACTGTAATGGCATTTTCAAAATTTTAGAAGTTATGCCACCCTCTGCAACTTCTAAAATTGAAATTCCAAGATGCTGCTGACTCTAAGTATGCTGATACAAAGTGCAATCGAACAATTTAAATTCGTGGTGTGTTCAAAGCAATTGTTAAGCATTGGAAGCGCCATATTCGGACCAGTTTCTACTGACTGCCGAGAGTTGTCCCATTTCTCAGGCCCGGCGCAATGCACATTCTTCTATGCGAATCAATGATAGACTGCAGGACATGGAAGTAAATATATACGTGGGTTTTAAGATAATTCCAGGGTACAGTTACCGGATTGTTTGGAGTTACTATCTCATTCCCCATTGTCATATCCTTATGCGCCATTGTCCTTACTCTAAATTGGGAACCAACTGCATAGACTTCCTCGGCGATGTGCGGGAATCTCATTTAGGAATAACAGAAAGTTTATAGGGGAAAATGCCAAATAAAAATCAATAAAACTCTTGGGTATCCCCTCAAAAATATATCTATACCTCTTTTATGCGTAACTAGATTTATAACCCGGCTTCGCTCGGGATTCAGATTCTGATATTATTATTTTTTCAATGATTAGCCTCATGTTATGATTTTCTAAAGTTATAACAACTCTTAAATAATTAATTTCATTTGTTCAGTAATAAAAAAATTCATTTATTAACTAATTTGTTGTTATTTTAATACTTTCCAGTACACAACATTTTTTGTTTCTTTTTTATCATCTGCGGCAATGTATAATTCTGATGGATTCCTTGCTCTAGACACTCCCACATATAGCTGACCATGCGAGAAACATTCTTCTGTCAGATCCAGTCCAGTAACTTTTAATGACTTTCCTTCCGATTTTTTTATGGTTATTGCAAATGCAAACCGAATAGGAAACTGTAATCTTTTGAAAGAAAATGGCAAGTCTGTAAGAATGATTGGAATTCTGGGAATGAAAACTTGTTCATGGATTTATTGTTATAGAAAAAGAATCAATAATGTTTGAATGGATTGAGAACGCATTCAATATTAAAACACAGCAAATCTGATAATTATTACATAAAAAGTATATACACATATTTCATGCTCGGAATTATTTCTCAAAACTAAATCGTCTGCTACGTTTCAATGTCACTTTCAGACTTTCTTAATTAGAATACACACGTATTTTATGATTGTAATTCTTTTTCAAAACTAAATCATCTGCTATGTTTCAATGACACTTCAGTTATAAAAATTCATCGCGTCAAGGCTAAACGCCCATGTTTCTAGCTAAGTGAACGTGTCCTTCCGTATATTTGAGTTTGAACAGGTAGCTTGGGATAGTTTTAATGCATGAAATGGATTGAGAACACATTCATTGCAAATGAATGACTTTCCAACATTATATTTTCCTTTTTAAAAAGAAATATTCTTTTAAAAGAAAAATAAATGTTCATATACGTGGTAACGGATAATTATTTAGCGTTGCCACGTATATGAAAATAATATATCAAATTCTTTCTTGCATGCGCCAATATATGAATAAATGACGATTTTAATTCATGTCTATTTATTTTTACTCAAATGTTATAATTTAATTGACAACAATGAAGTGTTACAATGGCTTTGAACAAAAATATCCGTTGATACCGCGCAAACTTGTTCTAACATAATTCGGGAATGGAACGTCGTAACGGAATGAAAATAGTCACATTCCTCCTGATTTTCAAGGACATTAAACTGTGTAAATTTCATCAAGGTAGGGCTCCCGGTTCTTGAGATTTTGTGACCCACACACACATACAAACACGACCTATTTGCCGTTTCTGCTTTGTAAATAAAATTTGAATCTAGTATATTAGTTTAAAACATTCATGGTGGGTTTTATTAAAAATATATGAGTTACATTAGAGAGAATATTTGCTCCATGATATGCATTTCCCATTCGATCAAAATGAGGCATACATATGGCGGAAAATGATTCCTTTAGGTTAGCTGATATCAGATATTGCCTATTATGTATTGTTAGCCTATTATGTACTGAAGGTGAAAATTTAAGCGTAAAAATAAGACCAGGAGGATTTTATTTGGCTGTATTAAATGGAATATTAGTACAAACTGTTGCTTAAAATCCACAACAGAATGTTAAATTAACTGTAGCCACTTTAACAATGTGATGTTGATTTTAAGGCTGCTGTGTTCGTACCCTAATGGATTCGTTTACCTCAATGTTAACATATGGAGAAAATGTGTCCAGGGATTGCCGACTTGGACTGAAAGATTTTTTTTTAAAATTGCACTCCAGGTGACTGCCTACGTTCGGAGCCAATTTTTTTTTAAAACATAATCCTGAGAAAAACGCCTTTAAAGTTGTTTGTCACTTCAATTTTGTATTAGACGGCTGTGTGACAGTTTCCGAGTTCGAACCTCGGCAGTTCTGTCAGGTTTATTGGTGATTTCCTGGTATTCTTGTGTTTGGGCACTGGTTATTTTGACTAGATTAATATGTTTGTATTTAGCCTTGTTTGTTTGTTATTGTTTTAATTTACACGGGATTTATATTGTGTCATTATTGCAATTTTATAATGTAAAGTCGAGAAACAGAAACTGCAGCAAGTGTAAATAATGCAAACTTAGAAAACTAAGTTAACCTTTAGCTTACCGGGCCAATTTTTCCGATCCCCTCTTTAGAACGGCCATTTAGGGGATTATATATATATATATATATATATATATATATATATATATATATATATATATATATATATATATATACATACATATATATATATATATATTCATTCTTGGCCCCGTATTCTTGGGATACATGCTATCCCACCCCGTAAGGAAAAGGTTAATAAATCATATAACTTAATAAAAGTATTTACTTTTACATTCATTTAATATACATGTGATTCGAGTGTTTACTATTTACTATTTACATGCATTACAGAGAAATAATAGGGAACTCATATGCTTAGCATCAAAAAGAGTATCGAAAGAGAAAAAAAATCCAGGTGACTGCCTACGTTCGGAGCCAATTTTTTTTAAAAATTGTTTTTTTTAAGGATTTTTTGGTGTCTTATGGTAAAACAGCATTTAAAAATAAAAAATAAAAAAAACTTTCCTGTAAATACCATACTTTTTTTTAACTTGGTCAATTTGAAGCAATTTTTTAAGAAATTTAGCTAAAACGCCTATCCCTCTGAACAAAATTCTAATGCTACTATTTTAATTTCCTTCTTACACATGATACATATAACAGTTATCTTCAAAATGACCTACAATCTAAGAGAAATTTTAAAATGCAAAAATAATACAGACAATTTTATGTTCCAATATGAAAATTTTCCCCAATTCGTCATTCCTTTCCTTATAAAAACAGCCCCAAACCAAAAACTATTTATTATACATCAATTATTGTACGTCATTTCATTAACAATAGCATCTAAAACATTTCCTGAAAATTTTATCAAATTATATGCATTATTATTGTGGTAGATTTTCTTTGGGTGGGTCGTGATTGGTTACAGTGGTAGGCAATGATACCATTACTCTGAATTCTAAACAATACATTAATTTATTAACACAATACAAATATTAGTATACATTCAATTATATTATTATTAATTATGAACCTAAAGACATACTCATTATATCAATGTATTATTTGACTGCACTATTTCATTTATTTAAATTAATTTCATTTCAGTACGCAATATATATATTATTCCTTAACTTCCGCCTATAATATAAGACTCGGGTATCTAACGACATTTGGCAATAGTTAATAAAAGGTTACCTCCATTTTTGCAGACTGCAGAAGGGGACTTTGGCTGGCATATTCATGTGCATCTATTGGGGTTTCTATTCAGACTCGCTCCTTGTCGTGGGAATAGGTAGACTTTAATGGCCGGATCAGTTCTCCATCTTTTGCTTGTGGGGGTCAGGCACTCTGTCTTGGTTCCGTGTCTCAAATACTATCATCTCATCGGTAGCTTGCAGGGTTCAGGCAATCTATCTCGGCTCCGATGCTCCTCGATGCTCCTCTCATCGTTGGGTTGCCGGCTTACAGCGATGCGCTAAGTCGGGGCGCAATCTCCCATATATTCTCTTTTGCCTTCTCGCTTACGAGGCTACAACTCTCTATTTTGGGTCTCAAGTCTCAGAGTCACCATCAATATAATGAATATCTTTTCTTCTCACTCTCTCTATTTTTTATTATCTTCTCAACGCCCCGCCTTTTACATTTTCATTCGTCTCTCATGTTCAACCTTTTTCTTTATACTTCCACTTTGATTCGTTAACTTGTTCCTTCCCTAATCATTTCTTTAACCATTCAGAGTGAGGGGCGTTTTATATTCGAACAATCCCGTCTTCGACTCATTCCTATTTTTCTAGGAAACGTGTTTTCCCAGAACATCTCCTATGTGTGGGGTCCTCTTCTCTTTGTCAACAATTCCCTTTTCATCTCGATGTCTCCTCTATCTGTACCCCCTCGCTGTTTCGACTCTTAATTGTTGCTTTTTCAGTTTCTTCTCCTTCATTCGGTTCTTTGTCTGATCAAGTGCCATTTGAATTTTCTCATGGCACCACCGACTCTTCCGCTTTAATTGGGTTGTCTGCCCTTTTTGAACTCCTAACATATCGTATCCCCACGACATTCTTCTCGTATCGTCTGGCGTCATTTTACTATTCCATTTCCCGTCCCGTTTGTTAATTGGTTTTTTTGCACCTTTTCTATTTTCTTTTTTTTTATATGTCGTACCCCACGACAATTATGTGAAATATCATGATAAAGATAGAGATTTGTGCTAAAAAACATAATTCTGAGAAAAACGCCTTTAAAGTTGTTTGTCACTTCAATTTTGTATTAGACGATGTTTATTAAAATAGCTATAACTCTGCTTCTAATTGACGTAGAATAAAAATCAAAACGGTTTTGAAAAGAGAAAACATTGATTTACAAGATTTTTGCAAAATATGAATAGTCAAAAATAGTCAAAAAATGGCATTTTCAACGTAGGCAGTCACCTTAATATACATGTGATTCGAGTGTTTACTATTTACTATTTACATGCATTACAGAGAAATAATAGTGAAATCATATGCTAGCGTAAAAAAGAGTATCGAAAGAGAAAAAAAAATCCAAAATCAACTTCAGAGTGCGAAAAAAAATACCAAAAACAAACCCTCAATGTCAACAACAATTCCGGCAGAATCAAAAAGAAAAAGTACAGCAAAATGAAACATTGAATCTTGCTAGGTATTCATTTTTAACTGTCAAAGTTTAAAAAATCATACCTTAGATTTCATGGATCCAGTTACGCAAAATTCTAATCTACTATTACTTTCTGAGACGTGGGTAAGAAATGAAGAAAAAATTGTTCTTCCTAATTTCAATTGCATTTCTCGTTATAAGCGAGACAATGTTCGTGTCGGTGGAGTCGCAATATACCATAACTCTGATAATACCGCCCACATTTGTACAGAAAATATGAAAATATTTTTGTCTAACATTTGTGATTTGAGTACTAGGCATTCATCAGTTGGTGACATTTGTTCAGTACTTTCTGAAATGGGAAATGATGTTAAAGTAGTTATAGTAGCTATTTATATATTCCCAATTAAAAAGATTGAGGATATAACATTATTTATCCATCGATCGTTGTTAGAATATACTGAGGGAGGTTCTAAATTACTTAACCAACATTTTCATGAACTTCCACTCATATTGGCTGGAGATTTCAACGTTAACTTCAATGATAAAGAAGAATTTGAAAAGCTCACATCTTTTTTATCAGGTACACTTGATTTAAGTATTAATAATGACCCAGCGCAGTTCACAACGAAATACTGTACAACCGTTGATGCTGTTTTCTCGAGATACTTGGATAAAATTGAATCTCAAACATATGCATCTTATTATAATTACCATAAGCCAATAATTACCATCATACAATATAATGATAAAATTTAAAAAGAATTTTTGTTATTTAGAATTTTTTATATATAATTTATAATTTACTATTTTATATTTAATTTTTAATAAATGACTATTTTTCCTAAAATATTAAATGAAATTTATTGATTTAAATCCTTACTTTACATTTTTGCTTTGAAAAAATTATAAAAAATAAAATAAAATATACAAATTAGAGAGAAAGAGAGAGAGAGAGAGAGGGATTTATATTGTGTCATTAATTTATTTTTGTTGGTGATTAAATAATAAAATTTATCCGATTAAAAATTATGCTAGGTAACATCTAAAGCAAAACAATTAATTTATATATTAAAATTTTTAATTTTAGTAAAATAATTAATTTATATATTAAAATTTTTAATTTTAATAAAATAGAGAGAGAGAGAGAGTTGGTTGGTTGGTTGGTTGAATAACAGAGGGCTGCGCTATTGGTGTGACAAAAATACACTAATATAATCAATAGAAATCTAGATATTAAATCACGTTTAGAGTTGAAAAAACAACGTAAGGAACTTCGTTCCTGAACTTCGTCCCCCCATACACCCTGACCGCACAATTTTTTTTATTTTCAAATTCTTCGCGAACAGTTACATTGATAACACTGTCGGGAAGGGACTAATACATAAGAGAGAAAAACAAATGGATTCAACCTCCAGAGCTTTTTTATGAATTAATATAAAAAAAGCCCTAGCCATGGTAGAGCGTTGGTATAAGGCAGTAGTTCGCAAATTTTTTTCGAAAGTGACCCCTCTATCTTTAAATAAAATAAAACCCTCTAACCCCAATGAAACTCTTTTGTAGTAACACAATTTTTAAAAAAATTATGAAAATGTTATCTAAAATAAATAGAAAAAAAGAAAACTGTCCATTTTCGATATATATTTATGTTCCATAATAACAATAAGAAAATGTCTTGCTTACCATGTGCACTTGTTTATGGTAAAATTGTTTGACGCCTTATTTAACAATGTCATATCATTTTTTAACATATCAAAAATATAAATTTAAAAAAAATTAAAAATATATAATTTTAGAAAATTTAAAACTCTTTTTAAATCAGTGGTTCCCAACCGGTTGTCCGCGAGAGCCCCCAGGAGCAGTCCGGCACCACACTAAAAAAGTTTCCAAATAAATGGGAATTTTGAAAGCAATGTTCATTGAAACAGATGAGCGGAATCTATCCGATGACTATCAGGTGTTGATTTAAATTTCTTAAAAGTTTAACACAACTATTTTATTATTAGAATATGATACGTTAGAATGTGAGTACGCTAATCCCGTATCCCTTTTGCCTGAGGGATATTCTGTACCCCCCATACACCCCGGAAGGTCCCTCCTCCCCCAGGTCGATGAGAGGTGGTGGTGGTCCGCACATGGTTCAATTTCTGGCTTAGTGGTCCGCAGACTTCTACGTGTTGGGAACCACTGATTTAAATAAACGATTCACGACAGTTTACACACAAATGGTTTAGAGTACTAACACCCGTAGTCTACTTTTTTAAGAATACAGATTTTACAGGCAATAGTCTTAATTAAGTCTTCAAGTTTTGTTAGAAACTTCCGTGAAATTAAAAGCACTTTGTCATTCAAGAATTGCATAGTTTATTCTCTGTATCCTCGTGTGGAATAAAGGGCATTTTTATTTATTATATTTTTAAAATGTTCGTCTCAGCCAATATGTACAACAAGATATAAAAGTTGAGTCAAAGAGATTTGATCTTCAAAGTGCTATAATCTTTGATCTGCAAAACGATTCCCCTAAAGATATGAACTCAGGTTGCAGTCGAACACTCTGCTCTCAGAATTGGTCGTCATCACCACTTTACGGGTGGAGTGTTCTTGACTTACGCGCCGTTAGATTATGGTCACTTAACGTTTGAAGTGGACATCGGAATATAACAAAATATTTTAGAGTTATGAAAAGAAAAGATACAACCTTTGTACTCGAGGAATAAACAGGAAAACCAACGTAAATAAAGCACAAATAGCAATAAGATGCAATTATTTTGCATTCGGCCGTTTCGAAGCTACAACATAGGGGGAAGCTGCTTTGTAGCTTCGAAACGGCCGTATGCAAAATAATTATATCTTACTGCTATTTGTGCTTTATTTAAGTTGGTTTTCCTGTTTATTTTAGAGTTATATTCTCCCTTATCAGCACTTTAAGTTGACTGGCGTCAAGACATAATAAATAGGTTAAATAAAATCTTAGTTCAAAAAATGAAGAAAATAACAGATTAAGGATATATATATATATATATATATATATATATATATATATATATATTGTATATATATGTATATATATGTGTATATATATATGTGTATATATATATATATATATATATATACCGGGTGGCCATAATTAAACTGACAGTGCTCACAGTGTTCTGTAGCGCGATCTATTTCCGAGAATGACGCCACATTTTGTAGGAAGATTAAACAAGAGGGGGGAAGAAGGATTCCGCGAAAAAATAAATTAGTTCCAAAAGTCACCGCTAGGGGAATATTTGGCGCTGTGTAATAGAAAATAGAGTGTTAACAAATGCAAATCAATACGGAAATTACCTTTTATTTTGCATTCAAATGAGGTTCAATGTGGCTGCCGTTGTTGTGGACCACATATTGCATTCTGTGCACAGTATGCACAACAGCAGAAAGTAACATGTCTGCAGGAATCTCCCGTACAGTCCGTGATATGTTATCCTTCAACTTAGCCAGGTCCTGGACCACTCCTTGATAGACCTTGGACTTAAGGAAACCCCATAGCCAGAAGTCGCATGGGATAAGATCAGGCGACCGAGGTGGCCATACAGTTGGAAAGTAGCGGCTAATGACTCTTTCTGTTGTGAATTTCTGTCGTAGCAGCTGTTGCACCCGTACAGCAACGTGTGGAGGGGCTCCATCTTGCATGAAAATGATTTCCCCCAGGCATTGTCTTTGCTGAAGTGCCGGAATGACAAAGCTGTTCAACATGTGGCGATATTTCTCTCCGGTAACAGAACAGGTTTCCGGTCCTGTCGGGGTAATGTTCTCATAGAAGAATGGACCTACGATAAATTCCGCTTTGAACCCACACCAAACAGTTACCTTTGGTGAATGTAAGGGAATTTCTGTGACTGCATGTGGTGATTTGTCATCCCAAATTCGGCAGTTCTGGGTATTCACAGTTCCATGCAGGTAAAAGTGGGCCTCGTCTCCCCATAAGATTTTCCACGGCCAAGCATCATCCACCTCCATTCTGGCAAGAAAGGTGAGAGCAAAAGTCAATAGCTTATCATGGTCGGGGTACAGTAACTCCTGTACACGGCTGATCTTGTACGGATAGAAGTTGATAATCTTTCGTAAGATTTTCCATACCGTACTGTAAGGCATATCCATTTTCCGAGCTAATCCACGAGCGCTAGAGGTGGCAGCAATATTGTCTGGTCCTCTGTCGACAATCGCCGGGGCAACTGCTTCGATTGTATCCTGTGGTACAGGTTTTCGTCCTCTGCCTGACTGAACCTTCAGAGAACCTGTTTTCTCAAACGTCGTAACCATTGCTTTTAGCCCATTAACTGACACAGGACCGTTACCTTTACGCATTTTTTGTGCGTTCTAAAAGCACGAAGAGCGGCTGACGCGTTGCACTGGTTGAGGTAAAAGAATTTGACCAGTAACGCACGCTCGACTAAAGGAGACATTGCACATAAACTTTCAATCCGATTGATTCGAAACGTAACACATTGCCTTTTAAAACCCAAGCAGCTGGCACTGTACCAATGGATGTAACGTGAAATTTGAATAAAGAACTTCTTCTGCTCAGCGTACGTGATATTGCAGATCACGAGACTTTATCGGTGTTTATGTAGATTTTACGCTTTTTTAAAAGTGTTGCCATATAAAAGGTAATTTTATTCCGTATTAATTTGCATTTGTTAACACTCTATTTTCTATTACACAGCGCCAAATATTCCGCTAGCGGTGACTTTTGGAACTAATTTATTTTTTCGCGGAATCCTTCGTCCCCCGTCTTGTTTAATCTTCCTACAAAATGTGGCGTCATTCTCGCAAATAGATCGCGCTACAGAACACTGTGAGCACTGTCTGTTTAATTATGGCCACCCGGTATGTGTGTGTGTGTGTAATATATTAATTATTATGCCCTCCATTCTAGCATTTAAATTCCCTTTCCTGAGTCTAAACCCCAGTGATATTAATTTATCTCTTTAAAACAGCCGCAGAACTTCCCATGAATCGCATGCCTTAGCATTTCTACACGTGTATATCTCCGAATTCAGGAGTGGGTTAGCATCGCGAGCCTCAACATCTGTTAACCCTACAAATAATAGTCACATGTCTACCTCGCCCTTGCGTTTAATGTTCAAAGGTGATATTACTTCCAAGCCGTTCTTCTGAAATGAACGGATGTACGCTTGTCGCTGTAATAAACGATTCGACCCGACTGCTTCCAAATTTAATTTTATAACTTTCAGGCTAAGTCTAGCTCCAGCCATGTAAATTCGAGCTAGTTTTCCCTTTTAGATTATAATTTAAGGACGTAATGTAATGGGTATATTACTTACACACACCCACACACACACATATATATAAGAAATAAACATCGTCTCATTTTAAATTTAAACTCATTTAGTATTAGGTCTACGACTATATAATTTTAGGCTACGAAAATAAAATACGCCAGGCTTTTTTTTTGGAGGGGGGGGGAACATTGCCCCTACTGCCCCATCCCTTGGAGCCGCCATTGAACTGAAAGCCTAGTACTGGAGTCCTAATGCTGGTGTGTTTTTTATTTGCTTGTGATCTCCCAATTTCCACATTTTGTGTGTGTCTAGTAAAGCGCAAATATTTATTATCATTTTCGATAGTTTCAAGTTAGCATACGCGTAAAGTTTCTTAGATTGTTTGATCACAAGCTGTTTGTTATTCACTAAAGTTGAAATTATTTTACTTTTTTACAGCAGTTTATTGCAGAGGGAGAAGAACGTTGAGAATTCTAATGAATAATTACTCCCCTTTCCGAAGAAACGACTGACTTCTACCCGTTGCAAGATTTTCACTTTCCCTTTGTTTTCCTTGTATGCGCATCACTAATCTGGTCTGGAATAACATTTCTTGGAACTCTTGAATGGTCTTTTCAACTTTCTCAATGAGTGTTTGTCCAACCCTAAGATAAACTTTTGCACTCCTTTCAAGCCTTTTCGTTTTTTCTTTTCGAGCTGACACTCAAGCATATATATGGGGAATTTGCCCTCTTAAAGATAAAGTCCGGAGGTGGTCACCGCTGGGAGGTCAGACGTTGCAACTGATTACCGATCTCATTTAAATACCCCTATGAAGCGAACGCCAGTGCACTGTCATCAAGTATTGTTATCAAGCCATTCGAGATGGAGTTTCGTAGTTTTTTCGTGCTAATTATTTCCCAGCTGTTTCTTGCAAAGGTAAGAAATTACTTCTTCATTGTTAGTTATACTATTCGAATGGAGTTTGAGCTAATATTCTTGGCAATGCTTATTATCCTAAACTCTGAAGTATATTTTTCTAGTTTTATGCCCGACAAAATAAATATTCCCGCTCCTTGTCTCTCTCTCTCTCTCTCTCTCTCTCTCTCACACACACACACACACACACACACACATACATATATATATATATATATATATATATGTATGTATGTGTGTGTGTGTGTGTGTTAGTTAACGTATCTAATATTAACGTATCTAATAGAATATTAGTACATTAATGTTTTCATTATGACATATGATTTCTGATATATTTTTTACGTCTAACACCGAATAATTAGAATATTTCTTTCGTCAAGCATTTTTAAGTGTGGAGTTGTCTAATAGAAATATGTTAGCTCCTAAAGTAGAATTATTTACACGAAGAGCATTTATGATTGTCTAAATCTGTATGCGTCACAAGGGAATTTTTATATAGAAAGGAAGATTTGTGATAAACCATTGCATACTACTGTTGCCTGTAGAAGACTTTTTCTTTTTAAGAATATGTGTAGTTAATTTTCTAATCGTCGTAAATATGCAAGTAGTTTTATATATAATGTGCAGGTTGAAAAATTTTGATGGTGAGTCTTTTTCTTCCCTGCTAATATTTTTTAACATTTTAACCGCTGGAAATAAATGTTTTTGCAATATAGCCCTCTAACTCCTGTCTCTACAAAATTCATGATACTTCTACTTCTTCATAAGCAATATAATCAACTTTACATAATTGTGAAATTTAAACATAACGTTTTTATGAAAATAATATAAGAGCTACGTAAATATTCTTTTACGTTTAATTGTATGAGATAAGTATTTATTCTTTTTTTCTGTGTTTAGGCAAAGTTCTAAAAGCTCGAAATTCACTCCACTCTTTTTAGCACAGTTAATTAATATTTATACTTGTAAATAAAAATTAGCAAATAATTAACTCTGATGATGAAGACGATATCAGAAATTAATAAGCTCTGAAGCGATAATAGAAAGGTGGGTGGCACAAACAATTATATAAGATAAGTCTGTGTCGAGGAAACTGTTATGAAATAGTTATTTAGTATTCTTTAAATTTTCCCCGATAAAAATAGTTTTAAGCCTAATAATACATTAATTTATTGCCTTATTTTTGGGTGAGTTTACGATTTGGCATCATTCAATGATAACTTCAGGTATTCCACAGATGGTGAGTGAATGACTGAATAATCTGATATACACTCTGTCACAAAAAATATATGCACCCAGAAGATATCGAGGTACTATCAGGAAACTTGGCAGGAATGTATTCTGGTAAGAGAAATGCAAATGATTAAAATTTCGACGCCAATGAGACGAAGGTAAGCGTGCTATGTGCATATGCGTTACGAAGTTGGGAGAGTTTAAAAGCATGATTGCTTAGTCTCCTGTTAGACTTTTCTTAATCAAAGGCCTTTATTTTAAAAGGTTATGCATTACTATAATTTTTCAAACGCTTAATTTTAATATTATTTAACATGAGAGTTGATCATAGAATGAATAACGTTATGATAATAGACTGAGACACTTAGCCCCCAACGTGTTTAACTTGGAGAAAAGAACAACTGAAGTTATCAAATCCCAATCCAAAACGTATCCGTAATCTGCATTTATCTCCTTCAAAATAATAGCTGATTATCTGCACTGAATAATGCTTTTCAAACGTGCAGTTTTCAAACTGATATTGGTAATATCGGTTTGGAGTGTTGGTAGGTTGTATTTTCCTGCTAACTGTAAAAGGATTTTCAATTTCTCTTCGTGAAAAATCTACTTCCTTTTCGCTAAACAATTAAGCAGATGTAAGACAATTTTAATTTTTGTGTTTCGAGTTCCGTTATTAAATGTCAAGTTTTCTTTTTCAGTAGCAAGTGTGAATGTGTATGTATCTACTGGAGCGCTCCAAAAACTTAACTCGAAGTTTTAAACCTATAAAATTGTCGCGGAAAAACCTTTCCTAAAATATCCATGACATCGGGAGTTTTAAAGAACATGGGAATGCGAGCCTCAAAAACAATCACTTGAAACAAAATAGGTAACCGTAACGTAGAAGAATTTCAAAATCTTGACGAATATTTCAGTCGAGTTTACAGGCCGGGTAGTTTTATGTTATGAGGGCAATACTATCTATATACACTGGTGTAAGAAATTAAGAGAATTTGCATACTTGGTCGATTATCTCTAGAACTACTGTACCGATTTTAATGAAATTTGATATGTACATACATTGATACAATTCACAACAAATAACCATTCAATAATTGTAATTCACACGCATGATCGTGCGTAACACTCGTTGGATTCGGAAGGTATGAAACAGCGGTTGCATAATAAACAAAAAATGGGTTAATAGATGGGTTAATAGGGGGTATGGTCTCCTCTTACATATATACAGGTCTCGCAGAGTGAGTTCATACTTGAAATAAGGCAGTTCATCATTTCCTATGGCAATTGGTCCCACTCGTTCAGCAAAGCTGTTTTCATTCCCTGGATAGTTCTCGGATTTGGGTTGCGAGTTGCAGTTGCCCTCCCCAGAGCGTCCCAGACATGCTCTATAGGGTTAAGGTCTGGTGATCTGGCTGGCCAATCCATCCGGCGAATATCCTCACTCTCTAGAAATTCGTCGACCAGAAGAGCTCTATGTGGCCTCGCGTTATCGTCCATTAAATTGAACTCAGGACCAACTGCACCCCTGAAAAGGCGAACATAGGGCTCCAAGACCTCATCCCTATACCTCACACCAGTCACAGTGCCTCTTTCAAAGACATGGAGAGGTGTGACCATCCAACATTATGCCTGCCCAGACAGTATCTATTATTAGCAGCAAGTATCTATTATTAATTGTCATTATTGTTCATTATTATTTTGTTTTCTTTATAAATTGCTGAAGTGCTATAATCTTTTCTCTAAAAAATGCTTACAATTGTACTATTTTTCTGTGCACGAGTTAACTCGGGATAATAATATAAACCCATTATGTATTAAAATATCTCATTAGTTTTTTTTTTTAAATTTGAAAATTATTATTACTCATAGTAAGTTCTTTCCATGTACCTTTAAAATCAGTAATAAAAAAATTAGGTTATTTTTGAAACGCTTATTGAAAATAAACAGATAAGGTAGGGGGGACTTAAAGGGCTGAAATTTTGCATGGCAATTCTTCTTATAGTGTAGGGGTGAACTAAGCAAGATTTTTGAAATATTCTTCTTAGATTTTTTAAAACTAAATTCTTAATTTTTTTGTAACTTTTTTTTAAGTTTGCATTTAAAATAATAATCTGAAGGTTATAAAATTAATATCACAAGAAAAATCATAAAAATTCCTTTAAAATGAAATCTTTTTCGAATCCTTACCTCCATTTTCTGATTATTGGTTAATTTTTAAAGATAAATTTTTAGAATTTAATTTATTAAATGCTGATCACGTGGTTTAATTTCTTTTAAATTAATTTTGCGTCACGTGCATAACAACGAACTTAATTGACAAAAAAATATTAAAATACGGTAAAAGATAAAATTCAACCACTAGACTAGTTGAGATGGAAGTTTTTTAAGAATTTAATTCAAATTAGTATGTTTTATGGATATTAAACATACAAATTGATTGCATACATTGACCGTTGTATTTAATTTGAATATTTTCTTCTACACTATTTTGTTTATAAAAATACTACGATTACAATTTTTTTAAAAATATATATATATTTTTGACATTAATTGCATACATTGACCATTGTATTTAATTTGAATGTACTTCGTAGCGAAGCACGGGTATTCAACTAGTTGATGTATAAAATTAGATTCGTTTTGCATAATGCATTACGGAACCAAAAAAAAAAAAAGAAATTACGGCAAATCGAAATCCCCATTAAACATATATTCAGTATTATTTTCGGAAAGAAATACCTCTCTGCTTTTTTAACTTTAGGAAGGCGTCAACATATAAAATTTCCACTATTCTCCAAAATGACTGAACGAATAAATTACCATACACAAAATTTTGAATAAACCTTTTAAACTTGTATCTATTCGTTTTTTTTTTCGCAGGAACAGCAGTGTGCGTTCGGTAGAATAGGATGTCTGATATGGGTTGAAAATTATCCCATACTCGTGTAGTTATATGATTTTTCTCTCAATTGACATGAATGAAATGCACCTGCGGTATAACTTAACTTTGCATCAAAAGCACACCATGGCACAAACTAACGCATTTGGTACTCCGTCCAAAGAAACAAAAGTTGCGTGTTCTATACTTCACTCACAGGTTCTGAATAAATGAGATTCGTCATCTGCCAGCATTTTCTCGAATCACTTTTTATACACGTTTTTTGAACTTTGCGTTGTTGTTTGTATTTTACTGAAAATAATACTTTTTTTCCTTTTACAACATTATCCAACAATATTCAATGGTATTTATTCTCATAGAATGCCGTTTCGGCTCCCCAGTATTGAAGCTGTGTGTACTAACCCTATTGGATTCGCTCACCTTAATGTTAGCCTATGGAGAAAATGTGTCCAAGGATTGTAAACTTGGGTTTAAATATTGTTTTCTTAATTGTAATTCATAATAGAGAAAGAAATTTTACACCTTGGACCTCCAAAATGACGGAGCAAGGGGACGATACCACGTCTCTCTTGCCACCTTCGCGAAAAAGCCGATGATGTCAGTACCCTAGCGGTAAAAGAAACGCTACTTCCACCTTCCCACATGTTTCCTGTCTCTGTCTGAGGTCCAGAGACCTATGCGTATATATAAGAACATAGGCGTAGCGTCGGGGGGGGGGATCTCCGTGCCCCCCCCCCAAATTGTAATAAATTAAAACGTTAATAGAAGTTCAGTTAAAATCGAAAAATCACAGAAAACTTTTAAGAAATATGGTTTTTCCCCGCTTTTTCAAACTGCGAAACTGATGATTCTGATTATGTCTGTAGCCTTAACATAGTTTTTAATAATGACATGATCCATAATAAAAATTCGATGCTCTATATTTTTCTCATATTATTTATATTATATTTACTTTTCTCTTTGTATAACTGTTGTATAACAATTGTATTGTTATTCAATTTAAAAAAATCATAATATTTCAGATTTTAAGGACCGCCCGGCAGTCAATGCGCGGAGGAGAGTCCTAACTGAATTGAATTAATGCCCCCCCTCCCCCGTCCCCCCGCCGCAAAGTTAGAAGCACGTTACGCTTATGTATATGAATGGACACTGAGCGCATGTTTTGACTATCGAGTAAATGCAATGACGCCATACTATCACTTACTACTTGTTTGAAGCGGCTAGAGGATCGGTGTCTTAGATCCGGAATTAGGTCCAGTCAAAAATTTTAGTATGGGGGTTTATGGCGGAAAATTCGAGAGTGTCTGACTCCTGTTCTAATCAACAGAAGCCGGCTAGAGCAGAGGTACGGCCTGTTCACATTGCAGTTCGTAAGCGTAAGCGTAAAAGGAAAAATGGCACTGAGACGGAAATAAACCAGTCATAGGCCTTAACAATTTCTTTGTAATCGTTTGGAGTTTTGTCACTGGTTAAATATATTTCAATACTTTTACGCTTACGTTAACGGACTGCAATGTGAACAGAGCCGTACTCATACAGCGGTCCACCAAGCTCTTATTTGAGATCCGAAACACTCCCCCTCATTATTAGCAATGACAGCTCCAAGTGGGGGGGGCATATATATATATATATATATATATATATATATATATATATATATATATATATATATATATATATATATATATATATATATATATGAAAGATATGAAATTTAAGTTGATCCCCTGTAAATTCTCTTCCCTTCCCATGTTTAAGATGGCATTACCAAATTCTGTTTTATAGAACCCAGGAATATTTTTCATAGCGTCAGCAATCCCTGGGCAAGCCACACTGTCTATGCCCAAATAAGGCAATCGTCCTGCACAACTGATGCAGCTTGCAAAAAACATCTTTGGTCAGCAAATTCTTCAACCGCAGATACCTCTATACTCAAACCCCGGGAATCACTCGGGTGTTGGCTTTCAACTAGATCAGATGTCTGTTTAGCCACTCGGAAATAAATTTCTTTTTCTAATAGTTCTGTAATCTGATCTTATTTCATTACAGAATTTATAGCCGGCAGGATTTCCTGCAGTGAGGATACCAGTTTTAAAATTTTTATTTCAATATGTAAACGGAGTTTTAATTAATTTTACCAGCACCCGTCGTAAAACTTAATTCGCCCTTTCGTGCGTCGAAAATAGCAGCGAGCAGAAGTGGATTACTGTATTACTGACCTTGGTGGATTTACGCTGTTCGGTGACCTAGTTTTGAACAGGCAATGAAGAAAGGGGAAAATCCGATTTTGAATCAAACCGTGGACTTAACCGGTGAAAATAACGAGCCATCTCACGTCCGCTTTTCCGATGTAAATGTGTTTATTAAGCCCTATTCAAATGAAGTGCCAATCGAAAATTACATCGCAGAATATGAGCAGGTTTCTGAACTGTTAACATTAAATCCTATACAAAAAATTATATTCTTTCGCAAGCTGTGTACCGGAAATGTGGAACTATTTCTTCAATCCAAACCCCTGTTTAAAAACTTCGAAGAATTAAAAACAGAACTGCTTAAAGAATTTAAGACGGAGATAAGTAAGGCCGAAATACATCAGCAATTGTTAAGACGGAAAAAAGGAAGGGAAGAAACTTACGAAGCGTATTACTACACTATCCAGCAAATAGCTTCGAAAGCAGCGATGACCTCGGAAGAGCAAAAATTTTACATCATAAAAGGAATAAACGCACGCCCAGAAGTAGATCTCCAACTTCGTTCGACAAAAAATTGTGATGAACTAAAAAACATGTTAAAACTATTGGATAAGCAAAAGTCAGAGGAAAGGACTTTTTATACCCCCAAGCTACCAGTTTTCCATAGACCTCCAGCCTGGAGTCCACGCTTCCAACAACACCCAGGAAATTACCGACAGTTTCGGCCAAATTTTGATCTTCAACACCAGGAGTGGAGACCGAGGAATAATTTTTATCCGCCCCGTTTCCAGCAACGTCCCAGACCAGGGTTCAACACCAGTGCACCTTCCTTTCAGCCAAGAATGACAATGCAGAATCATAATAAAAACTTTAATGTGAGAACCAACGACAGTGACTGAGTGCCAGTAGTAGAGAGCCTGTTGTGTGGACAGAAAGTCCAGATTTTATTCGATTCAGGCTCAACTCTAAATATTTTACCAGGATCCACATTAAATAAAAATCACCAACTAAATTTCAAAAATTGCAACATTAACATTACAGCTGTGGGACGAAACGTCCAGGTAAGTCAGTATATAATGCTTCCGTTAAAATTGGGTGAAAAAATTGAAACATTAAAATTTTATTACTTACCTAATGTACAATTACCATATGTTATATTATCTGGTCATGCTATTGGACTCTTTAATGTCACTATTAATTTTAAAACTAGAGAAATTTTTCAGGATAATAAATTACTTAAGCATTTTAATTGTACCAGCTGTCATAATAATAATCCTAATAAGAAAAGTGGTCATGGAAATAATGAAAAAGTATCTGCATTTTTAAGTAATAATAATGATTTATGTAATGTGATTTCTTGTAATAATGATAAGTGTGATATTGACAATTTAATTCAAAAATTTGATCATGTTTTTGCTAAGAATAAGTTTGATGTGGGAGAAATTAAATTAGAATCGCCAAAAGTAGTCTTAACCTCAGAACTTCCTATAAGTCAAAGACCATACAGAACGTCGCCTAGAGATGACGCAGAGATAAAGAGACAATTAGATGCCTTGTTAAAAGCTAAAATTATTAAACCTAGTTATAGCCAATATAGTTCACCTATTACTCTCGCATTTAAGAAAGAAGATAATGCTAGGACTCGACTATGTATTGACTATAGGAAAATTAACCAAATTACAAAAACCGATTGTGAACCCATTCCCAGAATAGACAGTGTTCTAGACAAATTGACCAATGCTAAGGTATTTTCTACGTTAGATCTATGTAGTGGGTATTGGCACCTGAAATTAGAGGATGAGGAAGCTGAAAAGCTTGCTTTCACTTCTAACTATGGCTTGTACCAATTTACCAGACTGCCGTTTGGATTTAAGAATGCTCCCGCAATATTCCAAAGAACAATTAGGCGTATACTTCATAAATATCAAGTTAACTTTGCTCTAAATTATTTTGACGATATAATTATTTTCTCAGAGACATTAGAACAACATATTCAGCACTTAAAGACCATTTTTGAAATTTGTGAAAAGGAAAATATTAAACTTAAAAAATCGAAATGTCATTTTGCTAAAGATACTATTGATTTTCTTGGCTATGAAGTTAAGCATGGATCATACAGCCCAAATAATACTAATGTAGAAACAATAAAAAAATTATTGGCCCCAAGGAACGTTAAAGATTTACAAAGATTTCTAGGCACCATTAACGTATATCATAAATTTATTCCTGATTACGCTAAAATTAGAATTCCCTTAAATAACCTTTTAAAGAAAGACCAGAAATGGGCATGGACGCTTGAATGTCAACAAGCTTTTCAAAAACTTAAAGATAGTTTAATCTCAAAACCCATTTTGGCCCTTTATAATTCAAATTATCCTTGCCATGTCTATGTTGATGCGTCAAAAGAAGCCATAGCCTCCATAGTAAAACAAGAACATCCTGATGGAAATCAACATCCAATTGCATATCACTCCCGACGACTTAGACCATATGAAATTAATTATACGATAACGGAATTAGAATGTTTGTCCATAATTGATAGTCTTGATAAATTCCATTGCTACCTTCATGGGTCACATTTTACTGTACATACAGATCATCACAGCTTAGTTTGGCTTAAAACTTTTAAAAATCCTACAGGTAGACTTTTCAGATGGTCTCTAAAAATTTCTATGTATGATTTTGACATAAAATATAAGAAAGGTACAACTAATGTTGAAGCTGACATGTTAACAAGAAACCCAATTGCTTTTAATATAACTACAACCCCGCCAGAACCCTTGTTAGATATAAAGGAAATCATCCATTTTCAAATGTTAGAAAATATAACAGCACCCAGATGTTTTAATAAGGATAATATTGTAGTAGTAAAAAGACAAGGTTTAATCAAAATTGTAGTACCAAAAGCGTTAAGAATTAAATTAATAGAGAAAGTACATGAAAAATTTGGTCATCCAGGAATAGCTTCAATGTTAAGAATTATTTCACCTCAATATTATTGGACTAAGATAATTAATGATGTTGGAAATTATGTTAAACATTGTGAAACTTGTCAAGTAAACAAGAAGTCTCATCAGAAAAAATATGGTTTTATGCAATCTCTTCCTCTGTGTGAAAAACCTTTTGAACTATTATCAATTGATACTGTAGGTGGTTTAAGTTATTATAATTCTACTAAGAAATATTTACACATTGTAGTTGATCATGCCACTAGGTACATCTGGACATTTCCCTCTAAAAGTGCCACCACGGAAACCTATATAAATTGTTTGAATTCTATTTTTCAAAATCATGTACCCGAGAAAATTTTAAGTGATAGGAATTCCGCCTTTACCTCATCAAAGTTTAAACATTTTCTCAGACATAATAATGTTACACAGCTCTTGACATCTGCTCATAGACCGCAGACGAACGGAAAGGTCGAGAGAGTTAACCAAACCATAGTAACTAGATTAAAATGTAAAGTTAGTAATAGCCCTAGTAATGTGCCATGGACAAAAATCTTAGACTCTGTCACACAAGAATATAATAATACCCCTCATTCGGTAAGTGGATTTCCCCCAATTTATTTAATGTATGGCGAATTGTCTTATAAAATTTCTTTCCAAGATAATGAGATATACCCTCCTATAGAAGAAGCTAGAAAAATTGCACAAGAAAGAACTAGACAATATTATCAGTCGAATAAAATAAGATATGACAGAAGATTTCAACAAGTTATATTTAAAGTCGGAGATTTAGTTTTATATGAAGAATTTCAATATCCAAATACCCGAAAACTTGCCCCACCGTATTCAGGCCCTTATACTATTCTAAACAAATGTTCAGATGTTCTTTTTGAAATTGATAAACCCAATGCTCTTTATAAAACTCCCACTGAGATTGTACATTCTACTCGCCTTCGATTTTTCCGTCCTAGAGAGAATTTTCAGTTAAATGATATTAAAAACCCAAGCGAACAGAAACCAGAGGATACTGATGGACTCCCATCAATGGACTGCCAATATTGTGAGTCTCCGAATCTACAACTACTTTTTAAGGACAACTAAAAATGGTATAGACTGATCATGTGAAGTTTATTTTGAATTTTGTAATTATCAAGGTGAATTTTGAATTTTATAATATTTAATTTAATGTCATGATGCATTCTTTTCCTCAGTTGAGTTGTTCTTGTTTTGTTTTTATTTTTCTAATTTTTTTAATAAAATTGTCGGGTTGTGATGGCCACACAACTCGAAACTTTTTTTTTCATTCGGAAAAATTTTATTTTTGGTTTTTGGGGTTTTACTTTGAGAGCAACTACAGTTGAGAAACTGAATCCATTTATCTACATTTGTTCATCCACAAAAATTTTCTTTTGAAGTGGCGGGAGGAATTTGTTTTAACCTCCTTTCCAACTTCATAGTAAGCATTCCTCAGCAAACGTGAGGATACACGGTTGTTTGAGAGAAATGTGATTTGTTTGTTAGAAGTAAGGTATGTTTAAGGTATAAAATGTGTATTGCTATTGAAACGAATTTTGATGTAATGAAGTTGTTTTATTAATGTAACAGTACTTTGAAGAAAAAGAAGAGATATTGATACGAAATGAATGTAAAAATTTACAATATTGTAATTTTGCACGAATAGAGAATTGTAATGAATATAAGAGTACCCAAGGAAGTTAAATAATATAATAGAGTAAATTTTGATTGTGATATAAACAATGTCATTAATATAATATAATGTGAGAACTAATAATACAATATGTGGACAATGTTAAGAGGTAGTTTCCAGGTAGTGTAAATGTTTATATTGTGTTTTATTCATATCAAATATATCAGGATAATATGACATGTAGCCCTAGAATTTATGTTATCGTGTTATATTTCGAATACAAGTCTTAATTTTGAACTTATACTGTAATTATGGTAAAGTGCATACGAAGCAAATAAGATGAAGGATAGTAGGGAAACCGCATGGACCTGCTATCTGGAGGAACCATTGTGGACTTTGCCAGATATTTTTGTAATCTTCTGTTATATTCTGTATAATTGTAATATTTTGTAGTTTATTTTTTTATGTTATGTATGAGAGCCTCCACCCGGGTAGACAACGTTTTTAAACTGGGGGGATATGAAAGATATAAAATTTAAGTTGATCCCCTGTAAATTCTCTTCCCTTCCCATGTTTAAGATGGCATTACCAAATTCTGTTTTCAAGAACCCAGGAATATTTTTCATAGTTTCAGCAATCCCTGGGCAAGCCACACTGTCTATGCCCAAATAAGGCAATCGTCCTGCACAACTGATGCAGCTTGCAAAAAACATCTTTGGTCAGCAAATTCTTCAACCGCAGATACCTCTATACTCAAACCCCGGGAATCACTCGGGTGTTGGCTTTCAACTAGATCAGATGTCTGTTTAGCCACTCGGAAATAAATTTCTTTTTCTAATAGTTCTGTAATCTGATCTTATTTCATTACATATATATATATATATACAAGGTGCGCACATAAAGTAACCGGACATTTTTTTATAAATAAGAAAAATATTACTCACCTTCAAAATAATCGCCAATGGAGTCTATACAATTTTTTCAACGTTTCTTCAAGTCATCGAAACACTGTTTATAGGCGTTGGAACTAACCTTTCGCAAAATATGCGTAACGTTTGATTTAATACCCGAGTATTTTTCAAATCTCTGTTCTTTCACGGCCATCTTAAGCTTCGGAAAAAGGAAAAAAATCAGCTGGGGATAAGAATATGGTGGGTGATTTATAACCATAATTGAATGCTTAGAAAGATATTGTTGTACAGAAATTGCTGTATGGGGCCTAGCATTATCGTGTAAAAGAAACCATTGCCCAGAATCAAACAGTTCCTTCCTTACTCGCCTTATCCTCTTTCTTAATCGAAAAAGCCCCTCCTTGTAAAAATACTGATTAATTGTTTGATTTTCAGGAACAAATTCGTGGTAAATAAGTCCTTTGTAATCGAAAAATGCAAAATCCATGAAAGGACAGAGATTTGTAAACGTCTCGGATATAAAATCAAATGTTACGCGTATTTTGCGAACGGATAGTTCCAGCGCCTATAAACAGTGTTTCGATGACTTGAAGAAACGTTGGAAAAATTGTATAGACTCCGTTGGTGATTATTTTGAAGGAGATAAATTTATTTGAAGGTGAGTAATATTTTTCTTTTTTATAAAAAAATTGTCCGGTTACTTTATGGGGGCACCTTGTATATATATATATATATATATATATATATATATATATATATATATATATATATATATATATATATATAAATAACCCTAAGAGCCGACGTTATCTCCCCAAAAAACTGTGGACTGGAGCCGCCCCTGATATTAGGCAGGTGCTTTTGTAAACATAATTTTGGAAGTTAGAGCCTTGAAAAATACAAGACTGTACAAAAATGAGTCACCTTACCAAATGAGTCTGCTCACGTTGTTCGCATCTACGTATCTTTGAGGATCTTACAATTCGAAAATGAAATAGGCGAAAAACTTTATCGATATTGTCTTACTGATTCTCATCTTGATGACGTATGGAGAGTACCATGTAGGTAGGAAGTATGTTCCTGATGTATCAAAATAGTGAAAAGTTTATGTCAACACAAAAGAAATCACACTCGTTTTTAAATAAACATTTGAGCATATTTAGGTTTTGAGTTTCGTTTTTCACATTATTATATTATGAGGTATGGTGTACTATGCTACGGCCCGCGTAACGTAGAAAACATATGCATGTTGCTCTAGAGAAAAAAAGGTTGAGTAATTCCGATCTACCCCCCAGGTTTTCGGATTCAATTTTTTATTCAATCTACAGGGTGTTTCAGCACAAACTTTCAGGGGAGATAGTGTACACCTAGACGATGGGATATCACATAGCAATGCATGGTCGGAAACGCTTTCCTGGCGTGGTAGTGACGACACAAGCGTCTATTGGAATACCTAGAATTTCCTTTATTTTATTATTTTCCAAGGTCAAAATTGAATACAGTCCTTTGGTACAAAATGCATCTCTGTACAACAATTAGGGGCCGAATTATTACAGTGTGAATTTATATACAAGACAACCCCCGAACTTGAACATTTTTAAATGCTCCTACAGTATTGCTACGTGATTTTCCCTCGTCTAGGTGTACTCTATCTCTCCCGAAAGTTTGTAACCACTGTTCTGAAATACCCTGTATATAATATTTTTCTGAATTTTAAAATGGAAAATATAAATGCATTGGAAAATTTAAATTCACGTTATTCATCCTTGTTATAGAATGCAGGACGATTCGGCTCACAATACATAATTTCCCGAGCTTTCTAGTATTTATGTAACACACAATTTTCAGCTATATTTTAATATTAAATCTTCTTCTGTTGTTGACTGAGAGTTCGTAGAACCAACTATGATATTCGTTTTAATAGATAGGCTCAGTGCTAAAGCCAGCCTCCGACCCCAGCAGTCAGGAAGATTCCGTCGACCTGAAACAGAAAATGGCGGATATGGAAAAAAAGGCTGGAAATTGGAGGACAAGAGGATATTTTAAAGAGGGTATCAGAAGTGGAAACGCGGTGTGCACATTCCACGGAGGTCGTGTTCGGAAGGATTAAAAATGCGGAAAAAGCGTTTATAATGGTGGACGCACATTTGCTAGATGAAGTACAAAGCGCACACAATAAATTGTCTGAACCCTTCAAGAAAATAAGCAATTTGGAACAAGGGGGAGCGAGTGCGTTGCATCAAACGAAAACGGACAATGTATGCTTTTTGAAATAAAAATTTTCATTTGTTTTTTAAGAAAGAAATTAACACGAGCTATTCGAAAATATAAAAACAATAGTATCTTTCGGAGGACGTAAGGGGAGCGACACTTTGCGAGTCCTATATTACACCTAGTGATCAGGGCCCGACTTAGCCTAATTGGGGCCCGGGGCAAAAACTTCTTTGGGGCCCCCCCCTATGCTTCACTACTTCAGTAATGAAGAACTTAATACTTAATACTAAACTTTCTATTCGATTTGGGGGCCCCCCTCTGATGTGGGGGCCCGGGGCAACTGCCCCGTATGCTCCTGCCTTAGTCAGGCTCTGCTAGTGATCTGACTTCATTCATATTTAGTAAACATGGATTTTCCCCGAAGATAACGTTATAGTCCTGCCGAGTACCTAACTGTCTACAAATGTAATCGTAACGTGGCTGAACACGAAAACAGATTTGTTTTCCCGTTTTCTGAAGTACAAAGTACAGGGTGTTTATAATTAAATTTCCCTACTTTAAAGTTGTCTATAGTCGAAACTATTGTTCAGAAAGTTATAGAATTTTGTGTAGGACATATTGAAGGGATGGGAATTTGTTTGACCGAATAAAAAAAAATAGTTCAAAATTTCACCACCAGAGGGCGTCTTTTGATGAATTACACATTTAGCCAACATTTAGTATAGTTAAAAAAATTTATTACAACAAGACATGTTCAAAATGACGGCCATCATTTTCAGCTATCATTTGAAAACGTAAGATAGCATGTTCTACAGTTGACCGCAGTATATTCGGGGAAATGCTGAGAACATGATGTGAAATGCTGTCTTTCAGATCAGGTATAGTTCTTGGTTTATCAAGACTGACTAGATGTTTCACATGCCTCCAAAGACAAAAGTCGCATGGGTTGAGGTCTGGGGATCGGGGAGACCACACATCAGGAAATTGACGGCCGATGAGACGTACTTCTATAAAGAAATTGTTTAGAACGTTCTTAACACGAAGGCTAATGTGTGGAGGAGCTCTATCTTGCATAAAAATTGTGCATGAAAGGCACTGACGTGATTACAGATCCGGAACAATTTTATTCAGTAACAAGGATGCATATCACTCCCTTGTGACCGAGCATGTTACTGGACCTCTAGGACTTAATTCGTCGAAGAAATACTTGTCGAGAATAAAAAATACAGAAAATTATAGTAAATGTTTATAGTAAATGTTAATTTTTTAACTATAGCAAATGTTGGCTAAATATGTAATTCATCAAAAAACGCCCGCTGGTGGTGAAATTTTAAACTAATTTTTTCATTCGCTCAAACAAATTCAAATCCCTTCAATATGTCCTACACAAAATTTCATAACTTTCTGAGCAATAGTTTGGACTATAGACATCTTTAAACTAGGGAAGTTTAATTATGGACACCTTGTATAATGCTACTGCACTAGCTTGTGACATGTGTCACCCGTGTAAAGCTTATGAATTTACTAATTTTAAAGACTGAGAAAAGCTTCTTTGGGAGCTTGTTAAATTGTTATTCCGAAAGAATTTCAACAATACGTAATGTAAAAATAATGACATTGAATTAATTTCTTTAGGCGAATTGGTACAAAAGAAAAAAAATCAGGGCCTCAAAAGCGATCACTTGAAGCAAAGTAGGTCACCGTCACCTATCAGAATTTCAAAATATTGATAAATATTTTAGCCAAGTTTACAGGCCAGGTAGTTTTATATTCTGAGGAAAATACTATTGATGTATAAAATTAAATTCGTTTTGCATATTGAGTTTAAATTTTGAATTTTTGATAAATATTTTAGCCCAGTTTACAGGCTAGGTAGTTTTATATTCTGAGGAAAATACTATTGATGTATAAAATTAGATTCGTTTAGCATTATTGAGTTAAAATTATGAATTTTTTCGTGATGGTTAACCATATAATTTGTAAACAAAATCACATCATAAAACTTCTCAAAAAGTTTTAAAAAAATTTTTAAATTTAAAATTTTTAATAAAAGTGTGGTAATTTAAAATTGTTATAACTCGAAATATTATTTGTCGAGTTTCAAAATTTTTTCATTTAATTAAACAGAAATATATAAGTTCAGCATTTTTAAAAATTTTTTATTTTTTAAAAAACTAAAAATATTTAGATTAAAAATTGCAAAAAATGATGTAACTTATTTTTAAAAAATCATATTTTCAAAAGTAAATATTTTTTCAAATTTACTGAATCAAAATTAAAGTAAAATACATGAAAAAGACATGTTCCAAGTTTCAACCATTTATCTTTAATGGTTCTTGACTTATAATAATTTAAAGACGAGAAATGAGGAAAAAACCCATCATGCAGAAAAACGCATTTAAAGGTTTAAACAAAGATTGGCTACTATTAAAATGTTGCAAAATAATAATTTTCTCCTGCTCAAATTAAGATAGAACGTGATTTAGACGTCATTTTAAGCGTAAAAAAACACAGAAATTTTTAATGCAGTAAATTTTTTTCGAAAATTTGAACAATTTTGTGTCCTGGACTCCCTTAGGAACAAAAGAAAAAAAATTACGGCAAATCGAAATCTTCATTAAACGTTAATCTATATATATAAAACAGTTCCGTAACTAAGTGACTGACTGATTGACTGACTGACATACAACGCACAAACCAAACCACTGGACATAAAGGGAAAATTTGCTATTGATTCTTCTTATAGTGTTGGGGTGCACTAAGAAAGATTAAAAAAAAATTCTTCTTAGATTTTTAAAATTAAATTTTTAAGCTGTTTTAGTAACTTTTTTTAAGTTTGCATTTAAAATAATAACTTGAGGGTTATAAAATTGATATCACGAGAAAGATAATAAAAATTCCTTTAAAATGAAATCTTTTTCGAATCTTTACCTCCATTTTCTGATTTTTGGTGAATTTTTAAAGATAAATTTTTAGAATTTAATTTTTAAATCCTGATTACGTGATTTACGACGTTTTTTTGGTACTTTAAATAAATTTATCGTCACGTGTATAACAACGAAATAGACAAAATATTTTTTTTTTCTTGCTAATGCGGCAGACGATTGGACATTATCCAAAAAATAAAAATATCAAAATACAGTAAAAGATATGTTCCTCAAACTGCACTATATAAACTGTACTATATTCTTTAGTATGTCCTATTAGATTTAATTTGCCTATTTTCTTCTACATTATTTTGTCTATAAAAATATCCCTTACGATTTTTTATAAATATAAATATATATATATATATATATATATATATATATTTTATTTATTTGGTATTAATTGCATACATTGACCGTTGTATTTAATTTGAATGTACTCCGTAGCGAAGAGCGGGTTTTCAGCTAGTTCAGTATAAGTGGCGGGCATAAACAACACCTCTCTCCATTTTTGTGTTAAGGAAGGCGTCAACATATAAAATTTCCCCTACACGTACTTAACAATGACTGAACGAATAAATTGCCATATACAAAGTTTAGAAAAAATGTTTTACAATGGCATCTATTCGTTATTTTAGCCGGAACAAACAGTGCGCGCTCGCTAGATAAAGGATGTCTGAAACGCATTTTGAAAATTTTCCCGTACTCGTGTAGTTCTATAATTTTTACCCCAATTAACATAACTGAACTCCACATCTGGTATAGGCTAACTTTACATCAAAAGCACACCGGGCGATGTGGCACAAAATAACGCATTTGGTTCTCCGTCCAAAGAAACAAAAAATGCATGCCCTATATTTCATTCACTGGTTCTGAATAAATGAGATCCGTCATCTGCCCTCATTTTCTGGAATCAGTTTTTATTTGTCTCATACATGTTTTCTGAACTTTTCGTTGTTTTTTGTATTTTACTAAAAATGATACTTTTTCCTTTTGCAACATTATCTAACAATATTCATTGGTATTTATTGTTATTCAATGGTATTTATAGAATGCAGGATGTTTCGGAGGCCCAGTATTAAGGCTGCTGTGTACTAATCCTATTGGATTCGCTCACCTCAATGTTAACCTATGGAGAAAATATGTCTATTATTTACAGCTCCATAAATGCTGATAATCCGATAAAAATGTTATTTTCAGATAGCCTGAACTTTTCTACACCTTGCAACAGGATTCATTTTATAAATTTCGTCTACCAAAGGAATTTAGGAGCGTTTAAAACACTCTACCAGATTCCCCCCACCCGAATAATTTAAATTTAAAAATATTTCTTGCATTTTTTTAAAACAAAAGATGCCCCAATGTGTAAAATTTCTTTCTCTATTACGGGTTACATTTTTAAATAATTACAAGATAAAAAGAATTTTTTATATACCATGTTTTTCAATTTTCTGTTGAATCATATAAACTTGACAATTCTATGTATTAATAAATACTTTTTTAAAATTGTTTTGATGAATTATCACATCAACTTGAAAGAAAACGAAGTTAATTGGAAGTTAAATTGCGTTTAACTTTTCCTTTCCGTCCCGGCCGATAGATGTCTGCACCAGTCTACAAAAAAAATTAATTGAAAATGAATTCAATACTGCTTAAAGATGGCTAAAAGTATTAAAATAATGAATCGTGTTCCTAGCTATTCTAAAAGTTTTAAACGTCTAGCTAGTCGGGAAGTTGGATAAATATCGATTGCAAGATTTGTAAGGAACAAACACACACACAAACAAACAAGAAAGCTAGTTAATAAAAACATGGTAAAAATAATCTTTCAATCTAATTCCGCAATCGTTGGACACATTTTTATCCATAGGTTAACATTGAGGTGAGCGAATCCAATAGGGTTAGGCCGTCTGCACACGGAGCAACTCAAAAGAAATTGATAACTGACTCAAATCACAAACCAGTCCTTGATGAGTCGCAACCATTCAATTACATAGGTTGCGACTCATCAAGGACTGGTTTGTGATTTGAGTCAGTTATCAGTTTCTTTTGAGTTGCTCCGTGTGCAGACGGGCTTAGTTCACAGCAGGCTTAAGATCGCGAGCTTCCCAGTTTTTATGTATGATGAAATTTTCGGTTACATATATAAATTAAATTTGACAGTTTCTTCAATTACTGTTTCAACGTTGACATTTGTTTCGACAGATCGGCTCAACATTAAACCCAGCAGACGACCTAAGTATTGAAGATAGTGTCATCTTCCTTAAAGCAAAAATGACGCAGATGGAAGACAGGATGGCGTCATTCGAACTTTCATTAGCAGTTCAAGACTGCCAAAAAGGATTTCTGGAACACAAAAATGAGATTTTACAAAAGGTTTCAGAAGTGGAAATGCGATGCGCGGATGTTTCTGCTAGGCAACAAGATGCAGAAGTCAGATTTTTAAAGATGGACACTCATCTCCTGACGGAAGTTCAGAATGCGCAGGAAAAATCTGCCGAGGCTTTCGAGAGGGTGCTCGTGGCGGAACAGGAGGTGGCAAATGCATTGGAATCGAAGACAGGCATTTTTCAGGTATGTGTTCTCGAATGAAAAGTTCGATGTTTTCTTAGTGACGTGATTCACACAAGCTGCTTTCTTTGCAGGCAATAAGTTCAAAACGGATTGTTTGACTTTAAGAGCAATCATGCTTGCTAAAGAGAGATCGTAAATGAAGTAATTTGCAAATTTAATTTTAAGTTATCAATCATCGGTAGATTTGTTTTATATAAGTGAGTAATAAAACTTCTAGCAACGTTGTGTAGTGGTAAAAGGTTACACCGCAAGTGCTGGAGAACACTTGGCGGGAATTTGAGTTCTGTTTCGATGTGTTAAGTGCCACAAAAGTTAAAAAACCTTTTTCAGTTATACTTCACGAATATGTTATACTGTTTTTCGTCACGTTCTCAAACCAAAAGTTATGAGGTAAGAAAACCCCGACAAAAATGTATGGATACCCTCTATATCATTACATATGAAAATATAAAGGATTTCATCAGTTGTGTAGCCCACGTGCCCCGTATGAAATCATTGTAGTATTGTCCAAAGCATTTACTCTGCAGATTCCCCTGTAATTTATCTCTATAAAGAACTTCAACACAGTAGTATAGGACTGATCTTATATGCGTTGTTTGTGACGTAAAATGCATAGAAACACACGTACAGTAAGAAAATAATTACAAGATAAAAAGAACTTTTAAATATACCATGTTTTTAAATTATGAATGTTTTTTAAATTATATTTTCTTATTTTATGAAGTAAATTCAGTATGAAAAGATATAATTTTTACCCTCCAAAGCTGAGATTTTTTCTTAAAAAAGGAATTTTCCTCGTTCTCAAAGCGTTAAATTGGCACAAAACTTAAAGGACTCTAGTCTTTCAAAACAAAATATTAAAATTTTTTAAGAACGAGTTTTGATGCATTCTGCAATCAAAAGCAACGTTTTACTTTCACTCTTAAACAGGCGAATCAGTTGTTTCTTTAAGATGTTTTGCATTAAGGATAATTTAGATTAAGGGTACTGCACTAAATGTTTCACTTAAAGGACTTTTATTTTAAATTTTATAGAGTGGAAATTCTAAATCTGATTACTAAATACCCGAAAAAAAATGGACTGTAAAGTAGCAAAAACATTTTATTAAGGCTGCTGTGTACTAACCCCATTGAATTCGCTAACCTCAATGTTTACCTATGGAGAAAATGTGTCTACTATTGACAGCTACATAAATGTTGGTAATAAAAATAATAATTACAAGATAAAAAGAAGTTTTTATATACTATGTTTTTAAATTTTCTGTTGAATCATATAAACTTGACAATTCTATGTATTAATAAATACTTTTTAAAATTTTTTGACGACTTATCTCATCACCTTGAAAGAAAATGAAGTTAATTGGAAGTTAACTTCCGTTTAACTTTTCGTTCCCATACCGAGCGATAGATGGCTGCACCAGTCTACAAAACAAAATTAACTGAAAATAACTTAAAATTAATTTAATTCTGCTTAAAGATGGCTAAAAGTATTAAAAAAATGCATTGCCATCGTGTTCTGAGCTATTCTAAATGTTTCAAATGTCTAGGTAGTCGGGAAGTTAGTTAAAAATCGATTGCAAGATTTGTAAGGGACAAACACACAAACAAACAAACAAGAAAGCAAGTTAATAAAAACATGGTAAAAATGCATTGAAAGGACCCTAATTAAGAGAACTGCATACAACTGCCATTGCATGAATTGTACACAGAAGTATGCACCCGTCACAAGTTCTGTGACAAAGCCAAAATGTAGTTACGTGGTTTCTGGGTTCACTGGTATCTTTGTACAAGTATAGTACGACTGCATAACCGAGAGTTGCACGAATTATGATACTTTTGAATGGACGAATGTGTTGCTCATCAATCTTTAGAATTCCTCAGATTCTGTGACTGCTGTTTTAGGATAACATGATGAGATCATCCTTTTTTTCACAAAAGCACTCTAAGTTTAGCTCCCAAATGAACTGCTCCAATAGCACGGCCGTCCTGTTTGTTACTGGCATATGAGCTGTAGCTAAAACCGCGATTGACCTGTCATAATCCTCGATTCAGGAAATCATCATCAAGAAACGAAACCTAAGTTTGTTGTTGTTGTTGTTTCTAATGACCCCTGGCTGGAAGTTCCAGGCCAGGTCCATATAGGCTTGGCAGATGCGTGCGACTCCGGTTTATAAATCATCACCAGGGTCGGAGTTCGTCTCAGCTAGTTGCCACCTAAAATTTGACCGAGAACACCCACGGGCCACATCTGGGGGTATCGGACCCTCTCCCACCCTCTCTGAACTCATGTAGGGACTTTCAGGTCTACGAATTTAATGTGCCCATATCCGGCCTAGACACGGAGGTATTTAATGCCGCGTGTCGGGATTCGATCTGGGCACCTTCAGCACCGAATGCCAACGCGCTACCACAAGGTTACCAAGAGCCCCACCTAAGTTTGTTGAATCTTAAATGGTGCATTTTACTTACCCTTAACCGTATTCTTTCCCCCTCTTTATTGCAGGTGAAAATGAACGAAACGCGGGAGATGTTAAATTCTTTTGTAGCCTCTCGGCATGATACCGAGAACGTCATTAGAGAGAACATATCGTCATCAACCGAAAAGCTGAGGCATTTGAACGACAGCCTATCATCCAGATTTGAGGATCTGTCAATGAAAATGAGGTAAAACAGTTGATTTATATATCAATAGTATAGGCACTGCGGCATGAATAACGAATGCACTTTAAATTTTCATTAATGTACAGCACTTTTTTCATTTTACGAATTTTAACTCGATCGAATGGCAACGAATATGTCATGTACAAGGTTTTGCTGTCATATACAAGGTTTTGAGCTTATTTGGAGGAATCAAAATGTCTCGACTGAAATCTCTTGAAGTAAATCACTCATTGTTACAATCACGTATGGATAAAGTTTGAAAGTTTAGCTCTTAAAACTAGCCTGTCTATTTTAACGAGCATTTCAGAGAAGAGATAGTTTTCAATGTTCTTAAATATGGCAAGTTATTTTCATTTTTACAGTTGCTGTTCTTAAACATTGTCATTATAATTTCTAAAAACCTTCGGAAATCGAGTGTAATATTCAAATAATACGAATCGCTCGTATCATCCTCAGAGTATCCTGGTCGCCTGCTTCATTCCTAAACATCTCGAGCCGGTGAAGAACTGATAGTGCGAGGTGGCAACGGAATCAACTTGCAGTCAGAACAAAGCTAACAACTACGCACTAAATGTACTGGATATACTACTGCGCATGCTTTCCAAAAATCCTTCGACTTCCGTGTGTGCTCGATGTTAGCTTACAAATTCACTAATGTGGCTCCTCGAATGTTGAAAATTTTTGAATAAATTTATCTGGGGCAGGGAATACATTTCTTAGTGGACGAGGGAGGCTACACGAAAGTTTTAAGTGGTGAACAAATCTTCGTTTTTCAATAGTTGTTCCTCTTGTCAAGAAAATGACGTATTTTACTGTAATAAACGAATCTACTGACTGTAATATTCGATTCCACAATAAATTAAATGGATGGTTACAGTTTTCGAACTGCTTTAAAGTCCATACTCAGACCCGAGAGCATTAGGGTGGGATTGTAGCTATGCACAATTCATAAATGCTTCTGAACAATTTATAGTAGAAACGCAGAAATGTTGACTACTTGTGTCTCTACGTCACTCTTTGCTGGCTGGCTTATTAAATGGCAGGGAATCCTGTATGGGGGAATTGGCTCATTATCTGATCACCAGCTGCTATCAAGTAAGCAAAAAATATAAGCAATTGGTTACTTCTATTACAAGCCAGTAATCAGTGAAACAAAAAATTGCCAATTTTAGCATATTTAGATATTGGTTTTGTTCTATTAACTTAATCAATTGTTGACAAGGTTAAGTTTGGTTTGGAGTGCTTCAGTCAAGATCAATAGTTGTTCCTCTGTTGTTGTTCGTTACAAATGATGATCATCCACAATAAATTAAATGGATGGTTACGGTTTTCGAACTCCTTTAAAGTCCATCTTCAGGCCCGCGAGCATTAGGGTGGGATTGTCGCTATGAACAATTCACAAATGTTTCTGAACAATTTACAGTAGAAACGCAGAAATGTTGATTAGTTGTGTCTCGCAAAGTCACTCTGTTTGTGCTGGCTGGCTTATTAAATGGCAGGGAATCCTGTATGGGGGAATTGGCTCATTATCTGATCACCAGCTGCTATCAAGTAAGCAAAAAATATAAGCAATTGGTTACTTCTATTATAAGCCAGTAATCAGTGAAACAAAAAATTGCCAATTTTAGCATATTTAGATATTGGTTTTGTTCTATTAACTTAATCAATTGTTGACAAGGTTAAGTTTGGTTTGGAGTGCTTCAGTCAAGTTCAATAGTTGTTCCTCTGTTGTTGTTCGTTACAAATGATGATCATCCAAAATAAATTAAATGGATGGTTACGGTTTTCGAACTCCTTTAAAGTCCATCTTCAGGCCCGCGAGCATTAGGGTGGGATTGTCGCTATGAACAATTCACAAATGTTTCTGAACAATTTACAGTAGAAACGCAGAAATGTTGATTAGTTGTGTCTCGCAAAGTCACTCTGTTTGTGCTGGCTGGCTTATTAAATGGCAGGGAATCCTGTATGGGGGAATTGGCTCATTATCTGATCACCAGCTGCTATCAAGTAAGCAAAAAATATAAGCAATTGGTTACTTCTATTATAAGCCAGTAATCAGTGAAACAAAAAATTGCCAATTTTAGCATATTTAGATATTGGTTTTGTTCTATTAACTTAATCAATTGTTGACAAGGTTAAGTTTGGTTTGGAGTGCTTCAGTCAAGTTCAATAGTTGTTCCTCTGTTGTTGTTCGTTACAAATGATGATCATCCACAATAAATTAAATGAATGGTTACGGTTTTCGAACTCCTTTAAAGTCCATCTTCAGGCCCGCGAGCATTAGGGTGGGATTGTCGCTATGAACAATTCACAAATGTTTCTGAACAATTTACAGTAGAAACGCAGAAATGTTGATTAGTTGTGTCTCGCAAAATCACTCTGTTTGTGCTGGCTGGCTTATTAAATGACAGGGAATCCTGTATGGGAGAATTGGCTCATTATCTGATCACCAGCCGCTATCAAGTAAGCAAAAAATATAAGCAATTGGTTACTTTTTTTATAAGCCAGTAATCTGTGCAAAAGAAAATTGCCAATTTTAGCATATTTAGATAGTGGTTTTGTTCTATTACCTTAATCAATTGTTGACAAGGTTAGGTTTGGTTTAGAGTGGTACGGTCAAGTTTGTGCTACACGAGGGTTAATTACACAGGAACTTACTGCTTAAGGCTGATTACCAACGTCTACAAACGTCCATACGAAGAGTGGGATTCGAACCCACAGACTCTAGTACCGAATGCTAGCGCCCTAGTCATTCGGCAATCCTCCGGCTATTGAAAAGGTTGAAACCAGTGCTAAGGATGCCCTTCTCACTGCTTGCAGGTATCTGATAAAATAAAAGTTGATTTTTACAAATCAGATACTAACATCTTTAGTGTTGTTTCAAACATGAAATCTCTTCTAAAATGGAAAAAAGTACATTCTTATTATCCACGCAATTTTTCTTTTGTTTTAATGCTCACCACCTCCCTCAAGATTAACGGAATCTTTTAATCTCTCAACTTCGTGGTTTGTCCGACAGCCCCAGGTAAGCAATGGCTTATATCTTAGAGCAATTTTTTGAATCATCCGATAGTTCTTTCTAGGCACCTCTAGTAGGTAACTTAAGATAAAATCACTGTCGACACGGTCAGCTCATTTCAGTCGGAGTCTCCCTCTTGTACTTTGACCAACAGGTTGAGTTCAGCGGCTGTTCATTCGGTTCCTCTTGAACGAATTATTCTACAAACATCATTTTGTCGATTGCAATAAATTCAATGACAATTTTTATAGAATTTTGGACGTTCGGATACATGCTCTAATCTCTCACAAAAGCAAAATTTTTGACTGTTTCGCAAACTCGGAACCCTAACTTCCTTATTCAAAACTCTAGAATGTTAAGAAACCCCAAATTCAATAATTAAGTTAAAATTTTAATTTAGAGTCAGCACTTAAATTTGGACCGTAAGATTTCTCCCTCTCTAACGGAAAACACAATATAGAAAGCCAGTTTCACGTCAATGACTCCTCTTTCCTATTGCAGGATTTTCGAGAGCACACTACTGGAGATCAAGAAAGATTATGCGAACATCAGTTTTGTCTCCAAGTTGGACAAAAGCTTTCAAAATCTTGATAAATTGGTAAAAACTGGGATTCATTCCATTCAGTCTGAACGGGTGAAACAGCTGGAGGAGAGATGTGCCCTATGTGATGACGTCGCGGAGCTGAACAAGACCCTGAGAAGTCACAGTTCTCAAATCACTGATTTACTCGATATTCAAAGTGAGTTTTCAAGCAGAATTTCACTACTTTTACATTTATGTATAATGCAGTTTATAGGTTAATAAATAACCATACAACAATGGATGGATGCGTGTGTTGGAGCAAGCAAGGAAGACAGAGCATTGGCCATTAACATGCATTTATTTAATAACTCACAAAATTCATTTAAAGTGTAATTGCTACTAGCACAATATTCCCTTTCATATTAACACTTTACATACGAGAACTCAGAAGCAGAGACAAACTATATGGTCAAAGTAATGATTTTTAGAGTCTATGGGGAGGAACTTACTACCGCTGAAGTATGCAGTGATGAAGGATAGCATCGACGACAGGGACCCAAAATCATGTCATATACCGGATCATCTTGGCGGGTTACTGGCACTACTCCTAGACTCTGAGGCAGTCGAGACTCTGTATGATCTGAGCTCTAAGAAAAAAGTCGGAGATAAATCTGGACCTTCTCTCCTTTCTCTTTTTTAGTTGGAGGGGCTGTTGTCCATTTACGGGGGGGGGCATTCTGGCCCGCCCCTGTTTTTCATTGGGCAGTGGGCTGTTTTTCTCTCAGTAGTTCGTGCCCCAATTGGTTCCTTATTATACTGCCCCTGTCCATAGTCTACGAAGTACTACTTCCATACCATAATTTTAATTTGCAATACCACTTTGACCCTTATCATCTGAAGGTTTTACTATGGGCCATAAAATAACTACCATCTATCTTGAAATATTTATAGACTTTTGATCGCTATCAAAGGCCACACCGACAGCTATTCTTCTATTTCCTCCTGGTTTACAAGCCCCCATTTACCCCTGCCTCTGCAGCCTTTACAATAGATTTTTTCTTGGTCACACACCGCGGGGAATTATACCATTCCGCTTTTACATAGTTTAATTACTCTCTTTGGGATAAAAAAAGGTAAGTGTTGTTTGTTGTTTCTAATGCCCCCACGCTGGAAGTTCCAGACGAGGTTAATATAGACCGGGGCTAATGTGTGCGGTCTCGGTTTATATAGTATCAAACGGGTCGGAGTCCGTATTAGCTAGTTGCCACCTCAATTTTGACGAGCACCCCAGCGGCGACATCTGGGGAGATCGAAGCCTCTCCCACACTCTCTGACCTCATAGAGTCTACGGATTTAACATACCCATATCCGGCCTAGACACGGAGGTATTTAACGGTGCGTGTCGGGATTCGATCCGAGCACTCCCAGCACCGAACGCAAGCTCGCCCCTACAAGGCTACCTCAAGCCCCACAAATTTATTAAAGGCTGTACTATATATACATACCTAGAAGCTAGTGGAAAATAAATTAAAAAGAAATTAAAAAGAAATTTAAAAATAATATTTCACTATAATCGACAGAAAGTATTCAAAATTCCTTTCTTCGTCAGGAGCAGTTCCTGGGAACGTCTACACGCACGGAATATGGCAGCGGTCGCTTACTTTGTAGACCTTTGTTGTCTTTACCGGTCCCTGACGATGAAAGCGGTTATTGCTGTGAAATTTCGAGCCCAGCCTTTTCCTTTTCGCCCATTATAGTGAAATACTAAGGTTTTTTACTCTATTAACGTATTAAGGCTTGTTGGGGCATCAAGAAAGGCTTTTAATTAGTTGCGCATGTTTTTGATTGCTAAGTTTAACTGCCATTTCAATAGTTTGAAAAAAAACTAATCGCACAGCTCAAAAATCTGAACAAAGAGGTATACAAATAAGGATAAAATGTAATTAAAGCATTCGAGTAGACCTTGTAGCAAGAAATTTATACTGATTCTGCAAATTTTTCGAACTTTCTTAAATGCAAAAATCCGCAAGGAAAAAAAATGGGAAAAACATAAAAAATTTCCGAATGTTCTACTTTTTCAGGAATATTTTAACATTTTATCCCATTTTTTCGAAAATGGATTATTTTTTTGTCTTTTACCTTGATGATAAAGTTACTTAAATTTGTTGTCATTTTATGCGGCTAATGCTTATTTAAGAAAGGAGTTCCTTTTAGGACGAAATGGTAATGACAACATTAATTATTTGGTTGCATATGCACCATAACTCAATCGGCAAAAGTATTAGCAACGTATGATTAATTTGACGGAAATATGATAAAATTTATGACTATACAAAAATAATGTCGATATTTTAGTATTTTGAAAAAAGATTTTTAAAAAAAATGAAATAGCCATAGTCCGGACAATATTTTTTAAAACTTTTTTTTCCTTATTTGATGTAAAATGATTCCAAAACTATAAAATGTAAAGTGTAAATTATTGTTTCGTGGGAAAGCCAGTTTCTTGACCTGCAATTTCCTGTAACTTGTTCCTACGTAGATCTTAGCGTTTCCGAGCAATTCTTCAGTCAAAACGAAGGAGAAACGAAATCTTTGTTTTTTCCATGTTTTTATTAACTTGCTTTCTTTTTTCTGTGTTTGTCCAGTACAAATCTTGCAATCGCTTTTTAACTAACTTCCTGACTAGCTAGACATTTGAAACTTTTAGAATAGCTCAACACGATGGCAATGCATTTTTTTAATACTTTCAGCCATCTTTAAGCAGAATTGAAATCATTTTCAGTTAATTTTGTTTTGTAGACAGGTGCAGTATCTGCTGGCCGGGACGGGAACGAAAAGTTAAACGCAAGTTAACTTCCAATTAACTTCATTTTCTTTCAAGTTGATGGGCTAATTCTCAAAAAAATTTTTAAAAAGTATTTATTAATACATAGAATTGTCAAGTTTATATGATTCAACAGAAAATTTAAAAACATGGTACTATATAAAAAGTTCTTTTTATCTTGTAATTATTAAATTCTTTGATATTTATGTCTCGTGAGCTAAAAATATTTGAGAGATTTACAAGCAAATTGTTATTTCTTTGAAAATCTTAGGATAAAGTATTCAGGGAAAATACCAAACTGAGTGACCCAGAGTGTTAGTAGTCACACTAACTTTAGCTGAAGCTTTCGTGTGTTACAATACACTATAACCCTGTGCTAGAAATGAAAATGGTTTTAAAAACATTGTGTGACTTCCAAAAGATGCATTTTGCGATAGCTCAAATTTCAACGTACCAGAACTCCTAAATCAAAGGAGAGAAAAATAAAGCTGCCTAGAACCACATCTTAGGACAATTTTAAGCCGCAAACATCGTATTTACATTTCATTTAACAAAAAAAATCCCCTATCAGTTTCTTTCTTGATATTTCCAACACGTTAGTAATCTCTTACCCTATGATTGCTATTTCATTTTCCTCTGATTATGGTAGAATAATTTGCCAAATTGCAGTCTGCTCTAAAAAAACTTTTATGATCATACGGAGAATGAAAAGTTAGAATTGCAGACAAAAAGTTGGAGTAATTTTTCATTATTCCTTGTTTACAGAAACTTTTCAAGCGTACATCAGATTAAAATTCATCAGACTGAATTAACTTTCTTGTTTTCTTGCAATTGAAATATAAGTTTTTCTGAATGGCACGGGAATTTTCACACGTGTTTCAAACTGTTACTTTTACGAATTCTCAACCATCACTTTCGGTTTTACAGTAATACAAGTCGCTCGTTGCTTTTTTATGATTACACAAGTAGAAAAGTGGTTAAAGAAATGCCATCTGAAAAACATTTCAATGCGTTTAAAATACAGGGTGTTCATAAATATTTATGGGGGTTTCCTTACCTCATAACTATTGATTTAAGACCATAACGAAAAATGTTATTACATATCCGCAAAGTGCAACTCAAACAGTTGTTTTTAATAACACAAACAAATTTAAGTAATTTCTGTATGACAGCCTTTCGTGCCAGATAACCCATCGAGACGGAACTCAGTTTTCCATCAAGTGTTCTCTTGCAATTTATACGACAATCCTAGCGGGTCGCATTGTGGAAGGCTGAGATGGGATAATTCAAAATATCGAGTTCACAAGAGAAACCAATGTGCATTTTGTGGTTCTTCGAAAGAAAATCTGTCACTACTACGTAATGTCGCTTCATTGGGGTTATCGGAGTAATCGAGCCATTTTTCTTTATCGAGGAAGCAGTAAACTGTGTGAGTTATCTGGAAATGATACAGTTGTATGCAGTTTTCGTCAGTCACATGTGATATTCCAGCAGGATGGTGCATCTCCACATAAGGGAAAAATTCCCCGTCAGGAACGAAGTTCCTTACGTTATTTTTTCAACTCTAAACGTGATTTTATATGTAGATTTCAATTTCACATTTCAATATTTTGACAATATTGAAATGTGGGAAATGAACAAAATGTGGAATGAATGAATAGATAACATAGAATAAATAGCAACAGCGTTTATTCTATGTTATCTATTTAATTATTTTAATGTGGGAAACAAACAAAACAATTTTACATGTGCTGCCATCTTTTGGCAGATAGGTGAAGCAATGCTGAACAACTGTGTTTCATTTTTTGATGAAAATATTAGCCGGTTTTAAAATATTTTTAAACAAATGAGGTCTAGTTTGAAAGAGAAATGTCTGTAGTCTCAGATTGTAAAAAGATCAACATTCTACGATCATATTTTGGCGAGTTAGCGTAATCTGAAGATGAAAAAGTCAATATTTTCCCACAAAACATAAAATAAAAAGAATTAACACAACAAAGAAATTAAATTAGAAACTGCCCACAGCGCTTGTGCGGGGATTTGAACCGGGGACGATAGATCCGCTGAGCGATAGCTCGCGCCCGATGCGATAACCATTCAGCCACGGAATTCTTGAGAAAATCTCTTATGGAGGGGACATGACGCGATTTCGTTACGTGACGATTTCTGCCAGTTCACAAGCCGCGTAAAAGAACTTCGTTCCAGTAATCGTACGTGAGTTTCTAGACATGATCTTTCCCAACAGATGGGTTAATTCCATGGCCTCCGAGATCACCAAATATCATACCGCTGGACTTTTCCTTGTGTGGCTATGTCAAGGACATTGTATACAAATCCCCTGTGCCCTCACTGCAAGAACTCAAGCTCAGAATTGCTGCTCCGATCCAAATTGTTACATTGCAAATGCTGGAGAACACTTGGCCAAAACTTGAGTTTTGTGTCGTGGTGTTACATGCCACGAAAGGCTGCCATATGGAAATTATCTAAATTTGTGCTTATAATTCATTAATGTATTTATTCATAACTTTGTTTGTGTTATTAAAAAACTTTTTGAGCTGTACTTTACGAATATGTAAGAGTATTTTTCGTCCTGTTCTTAAATAAAAGTTATGAGGTAATAATTTATGACACCCTAAACGACAATAATTTATTAACGACAATAATTTATGGACAACCCTAAAAAATATTTTTCACTGTGTTTCAAACTGTGCAATTCCCGTTTATTGTTCACATGTGTTCATTTCAGACAGCTGTGCCGATCCTCCGATTGTAGAAAATGGATACCCCCTCCTCAGCAACAGAACGTATCTGGGGAGAAAAAATGGAGCGACCGTTACATACGCCTGCCGTGGTAACAGGACTTTGGTGGGAAGTAGAGAGATAGTCTGTCGCTCTGGAGAATGGGCAGGAGATCTTCCTGTATGTATGAACAGTAAGTAATGTTGCGACTGCAGTTTTAGTACGAAAGAGGCGCCGAACAGAAAAAAGCAATTATTCGCAAGAATTGCCCATAAAATACATTTGAAATGGTTATTGTGAGTAAGGAAGACGTGGTCAGTGATAGCGTGACTGGTAGATGTCGGCGTTTGGTAGATCTGTGTCCCGCTGAACACTTGCTTTTCTCTATGCACATGCTCATCTTATGTTTTTCTAAGGATTATTCCAGGTAATTCTTCTCGTAATTTTAGGGCTTCTTCATATAGAATCCGTCAGTGTCAATGTAAAAATCTTTAACCAATCATATACCAATCATCGACCTATTTAACCAATCAGCGCCTACGGAATTTTTAACGCTGATGCTGAGGGATTCTATGTGAACAGGCCCTTACTCTGATTACAGATTGTTGGAAAGTTTATCTCGCATCGGGTTATTTAAGATTCTGAAATTTCAGTAGTTTGTCAAATACTCTGGTCTCCCTGATTTTGGTGATTTAGAGTTCATTCGCACACCTTACTAAATACAGGGTGCTGATTCCAAAACGTACATCTATCTATTACTATCATTTGTAGTTTGTGAGATATGGTACATACATTTCAACGTTGACTACACTGGTCATCTTGGAAAACATACAAAACTTAATCGCATAATTTCCCATTTTTCATTTCTTGAAGTTGGATTTTTCAGGACAGTGTGCCCGAAGATTCGAATAATAATCTTTAATTATGTAGTTATTTCAGTTTCCCTCTTGTGATAACTCTACCGTGATTCGTGTGTCCTTATGGAATCTATCTACATTCTATTGACGTAAGCCCTCAAGGTTTTGCTGAAAACTAATCCAGTGGTTGTGTAGGGAGTGGACTTTTACGCTCAAATTATCGCCAAATTGATGAAAATTAGAAATCGAGTCAGTGTTCAATTTATTGAGAAAATGTTTCTTACCTTACGTTCTCATTCAAAATTTTAGTCGACTGGAACAAATGATCACCAATTACTTAAAACTCAATTTTAATCAAGGAATCTAAGAAACGCGAATCTACTAGTAGCTGTCTCATCCCGATATCTTCAAAAAAGCCTCGCTTCCAGTTTCCTCTCACTGGGTCGTTGAAATATACGCGAGAAATAACCAAAGCAAAAATCAATTTCGTCGAACGGCTTCTGAAAATGTTTTAGGGTTAGATACTTGATCGCGACACTATGGCCTTGTCTCTGCTGACCGAAAATTCACCATTTATTCTGAAAGTCCAGTCTCTTCTTTTCAAGTTGTCATGTTTGGTTTTGCTTTTCCCCTGCGAAAAGGTCAAGGAGGAAGTTCACCATATTTGAATCCTCCATTGTTCTTGATAAGTTTAACATTTCAAGACTACAGATAGTGGTGCCTCTGTTTACTACTGGTGCATGACCTAGAAAGGAGGTGCTGAGGAGCGAAATTCCTTCGATTTATTAACAAGTACAACAACAGCATGTTTGAATTCGAAGTCATCGAAAACTCATTTTAAATCGTAAGATTCTCATTAATGTCTCAATATTTTGGGGTTTACATTTTTTAAAAGCTGAAGAATCCCTTTTAATATTATAATTAAGTTTTAATATACTATTGTATTTTCATTTCAGCGTAATATTTTATGTATCTGAAAAATTTCCTTTTTTTTGTATTGCACGAAACGACAGACAGTTGACATAGATTTATTTTACTCATACAAAGGTAAATTTAATTTAATACTTATATTTATATTTTTGAGAATTTTTTTATATCATTTGACATTTTTATTTAGCAGCCAAAATTTAATTCTATACTTTATGCTACCTAAAATTTTATTGATTACTTCTATACCTAAACAAGACATACCCTTTTCAGCATTCCGATTATTTGAATATTTAATTCTTTTGCTTAATTACTTTTTTTATTTCAATGATTTCTTTTATATCGCAGTAATTTCAGTTTTAATTTCAGCATAAAGCAAACTCTCTAACAATCAAAGCTACTTTTGGAAACTAGATCTGAAAAATTCATTCCCATGCCACTTTGTTACTCCAAAATCTCAAACACTAGGAGTTTTCAGATTTATGTATCTCCATTGGCTATCTCATCAGTTCTCTAGATATCGACATCATACGTTCCCTTGATGTCATACTTATTATACGTTTCATTCTCAAAGAATCAAACAGATCATTATTTGTATTATGGTTCATCAAATTATCAGCCTTTATAAAATTCTGTAATACTATTTTAAGAAAGAGCAGAATGACAAAATAATAAAAATGAAATAAAAACCCTTTACCTGTGATACATTTACAGTTTTCGTGCACAATATACGGCATGACAACCTACGTAACGTTCGGTGACACATACTCTTCGAGCTCGGCTTTACCGAAGATTAAATAGAGAAAAATATAACTAAATTCCGTAAGACATACAAATTAATTATCAAGAGTAAATTTTTTTCGATAAAAAAAAAGAGTTTTATAAAAATGAGGTGTACATTTTGAAATTCTAAAATTGTTTTAATTATGGTACCTACCATTCAGCCGATATTTAGACTCAATATACTTCTGCAAGCAGCAAGCAGTCAGAGAACCGCTTTTTTCCTAGAGCGGATGCATTCGCCTTTTGATATTCAAAGCAATGTTTTGCTGGCTACTTTATTATAACAACTATATAGAGTAATATAAAACTAAATTCCATAAGACATACAAATTAATTATCAAGAGTAATATTTTTTCGATAAAAAAAAAGAGTTTTATAAAAATGAGGTGTACATTTTGAAATTCTAAAATTGTTTTAATTATGGTACCTACCATACAGCCGATATTTAGACTCAATATACTTCTGCAAGCAACAAGCAGTCAGAGAACTATTTTTTTCCTAATGTAGATGCACTCTTTTTTTGTTATTCACAGCAATGTTTTGATGGCTACTTTATTATAATAACTATAAAGGTGAGCTCCCTATGTTTGCTCCCTATGAGGGGGATGACACTGAATCGACCAAGCCTTATTTGGGATTTGAACCCAAGCCCACTGCGTGACAGCTCAGTACGCTAACCACTATACTAAGTGAACGCCTCCGTAAGAGAGTTAACATGCTGATTTCATATGCTCATATTAGGTTAGCTATTTTATTGCACAGACCACATCGATAGATTTTGACCCAACATTTTGTGTTACGCTCTTTACGGTCTCGTACGCAAGCGCAGACGAAGGGATGAAAACTCAAATGCTGAAGTTTTAAATATTTTATGGGTTGACTGACAAATTCCAGTTAAATCAGCCCGGAGAAGAAAGAACCGCGCGATCTGTGGTCTTAAATTAAAGAAGCTTGAAGTTGAAATAAACTGCACGGAACAAAAGACATTTATATAAGTAACTCAAGTATAAAAATGCATGTCCAGAATGCTGAACTGTTATGGGCTTGTATTATGGTAATTTAATTCTCTCTATAGTATTAAAAATATATATGATACGATTAATTTTTTTATCCGCTGCGGGTGCCTGCAAATTGTCAGTCTCCAGCAACAATATTTCTAAATTTTTCCAGCTTTCTTGTCGGCTTTGCTCTGCAGAGGAACCTATCTCTAGAAAAATCTTAGGATATTTCTTGAGGATATGTAGGAATGCCTTTGTAAAGAAATATCCCTTTCATTATGTCGCCCTCTAGTGGCACTATCTCTAATATGTTAGTCGAGCATCGGCACTCACCGTCGAAACATTTGTTCACTCCTTCTGAAAATAAAATCTTAAATATACAGTCCATTGCTCACGATTGAACCTTTCAATCAAAATTGTAAAATAATTAAGAGATTGTTGTAGCAGATATGACGTGGCATGGTTTATGTATTTCAATTGATTTCTGTCAAACTGAGAGAGTTTTACTTTTAGAAAAAAAATTCGTTTTTCGTTTCAGGCTGCAATACGGAAGACCTCAAAGGCTACGATGGTCTCGACATCCCCATGAACAAGATAACTGAGCATTCAAAATCCCTGACTATACATTGCCGCGGAGGATATGTCATCTCTTCCACTTCACAGTCCCTTACATGTCTCAACGGCACTTGGAATGTCAGCAATAACCCTTGCATGATAGGTAAATTTTCTGCACCTTAAGTAATTTTCCTTTTTATTAAAACATATCTACTCCGCATAAATACTCGACTGTTTTCAATAAGACACATTTCACAGCTGTCCTTGACTTGATAACGTTCTATCGGAGATCTTAACAGAGATTTTTTAGACTGCACCAGCATATTAGATGGAGTCTTTCCCTGAGCAGAGCAACAGAGTCAATTAAAACACTATGTGCTAAATAAAACGATGTCAACTCGACAAACGCTTTTATCTCCATTTGAAATTTGATTTATCTGTAAATGGAGGATTTATTTGTGCTCTGAACTGTAAAATAACTGACAAGAAAAAGTTCGGTCAGCTTTAATTTTACCCCCCCCTCCCAAAAAAAAACACACACAAAAAAAAAACATTAATATGCCCTTATTTCATTTTATGTTCCCTTGTATTTTATAATTTTATTTTCGCTTTGTAAAGCCAAACTAAGTAATATCACCTAATCAGGATGGAGCCTAGTAAGCAATTTTTTAAAGGGTGTATGATTTAATGCCCCCTTTCCAAAGCCGAACTGTACCTAATCTTTGCTTTTAAATTCACTAGTAATAGCTTATAAGGAGAGGTCATGAGTACAATTTTTTTATATGGTGTCAAAAGGGTGAACATTTTTCACGAATTCTATTTAACTCTTAACATATTTTAATAATTCACAGAAGACATTCTGCGCCTGACTCAATCGCATCCCTTCATGTACTCAAGGCATGAGAAAGAATTATGAATGGCGTTGAACGTATCTTCTTCCGTTTCTTGGGTCTTATTTTTACGTATTCAAAAATGATATTCATGATAACTTTTTCATCGTGAATTTTACAATGTAATTTCTGGGAATTATTAATATTATATTTATATAGCGAAATAGTGTGAAAACACAACCACACAAAGTTTTGGCGTAGGCTGAAGGACATCGGCGTGTATCACTACCAGGAGTCTGATTTACTTTAGCAGATAGAAGAAGAAAAATTTTAATTTAAATATCCTATGTAACAGTCCGAAATAAAGTAAAAAATTCAAGAATGTCCATTTTCTTGTGTGATAGATTTCTTGGCATTATTTTGCGTATTTGAAAGAAATTTTCTTCGACACACTTTCAGAGCACTTGGAAATATCAATATCAGTTTTCATGGGATGCGGCCGCTTTTCTCGACTTTACAATCCCCCCTTATTTCACCATTAAGGCTGTTGTGTACTAACCCTACTGGATTCCATCACCTCAATGTTAACCTATGGAGAAAATGTGTCTACTATTGACAGCCACATAAATGCGGATAAACCTATAACTCTCTATACGGCCGCTCTTTTTAAAGCATTTCGCTGTAACGGCCTTTTTTAATTATGGCACCTTTTCGATTTACGCCCCACAATGTTTCGTTATATGGCCACAACACCGGAAAGTGTGATGGCAGCATATTATAGCTTAGTGATTCTTCATGTTAATGTTCGTCATCCCATTAAAACAGTTTTTAAACATTTTATTTTATGCTTTTTATTATATGTATACATATGTGCATATGATTTCTTTTGTTTTTTGTTGTACGTTTATTTTTTGAATTTGTTTATTATTACATTGTTTTGTACTTTTATTTTCATGTAAGCATTTTTATAGGAAATAAATGAATAAAAGGCTTTACGAACTAAAAACTATATTATTTATAAAAAATTGGAACAGATCCAATTAAATTCGCATGGGTTTGTATAAAACAAATTGATTCGTTAAACGGCTTTTCGCTTTACGGCCAACTTTTCCGGAACGTATCTAGGTCGTAAAGCGAGGTATGGGTGTAATCGAATAAAAATGATTTTTCCAGATAACCGAACTTTTATGCACCTTGCAACAGGATTCATTTGATAAATTGCGTCCACCAAAGGAATTGATGAGCGTTTAAAACTCACTAGACCATATTTTTCTCCGAATAATTCAAATTTTAAAATAATATTTGGATTAAAAAAACGAAAAATGTCCCAAGGTGTCAATTTTTTTCTCTATTACGGAGTACAATTAAAAAAAAAATCTTTCAATCCAAGTCGGCATCTTTTCTCCATAGGTTAACACTGAGGTGAGCTAATCCAATAGGGTTAATTACATAGCAGCCTTAAACACATTTTTCAGTTTCCGTGTGGAAAATTCATTCTTTCCCTGTTGCAAAAGTTGAAGAGCATCGTTCGAGTTATTTTCATATTTCGTATGCATGTGATGTTGTCTGTTACTGGGAATTCTAAGAAATCAAGACATTCCGTATTTTATATGGTAGCCAGAAATGTGTCTTATACTGTTTTCCTCATTAAATATTTTCGTCGCTCGTTCTGCATGGTTGAATTCGCCTTATATTTTATCTGGAAAAAATCATTCATAATATTTATTATTATTTTTTTTTGGCTAATGTCCCTGGGGGATGACGACATTACACCCCAGTCCTGTGTACATATGAATACAAGACATAGAAATAGACAAATGACACAATCACAGAAGAATTTTATTGACAAACGATGACACCGGCGATGGACGATGGGTTTCAGCTCCCCTTTCTAGACGGGGCTCCAATTGCAGGCGGAAGACTGACCGGTTCCCCAGAATACAGCCAAGTCTTATGAGGGAATCGAACCCGCACCCCCGCGTGGCAGGCTGATGCATTATCCACTTAGCCACTGGGCGACATAATATTTATTTAACTCTTCAGAGGGTGCGTCCGTGCATAAAGTGCAACATTTTCGTAATTCTGAATGGTTTGATTTTACAAGTAAGGTTTGAATGTTCTAAGCAGTTTCTATTTATAGCTACACCCTTTCTAATGCAGGTCTGATTTTCTGACCCTTGTATTCTTTTCCGTTCATTGTTAGTCGTGATTTAACCGTGGTAAACCAGCGATTATACTGGATTGCAATACGACAAAATTATGAGTTGATGTAGTAAATCAAATGTGCAGCTATTACATGGTATTCGGCATATCACGAAGATGGACAATCTCGTTGTTTTTTAGGTTTTTGGACATAATAGGAATCGATTCGCAAGTTGTCCTTAGATGCATTAAACCAGACAGTTTTGAAATAAGGCGATTGTATCTGCATTCTTTGGCCTTTAATTATAAATATATCTCAAAGTTATCAACAGCGTATATCTTGTCATAAAACGCTGAATTAATATTTTCAATTTGAAAAAAGAAAGTTTATTACAAAAGGAATAATCAAGGTTGAAAGAGACGTTGCACTTTATGCAACGCGCGCCTGCTTGTGTACCAAAAATTGGCACGCCCGCAGAAGGGTTAAAAGTATTTAAAAAAATAGTCTGAAAATAATAACTTAATAATTTTGAAAAAAATATAAATAATCGTATTCCTTTTTTCCAATATTGATAAAATACAAATTGATTTTAAACTATCTGGTATCTAGATTTGTAGCAGCATGAACTGTGAACTCCTAACTCAATGGTTTTGTTGGTTTTTGAAATATAATTTTTCATCTAAATAAATTGGCAACACTGTTTTCCTAATAAAAATGATTTTTATTCCATTTGTAAAAGGAGACGGTGAGAGATGCAATAAAATACTTCTTGTGTAATAGTCATTTTTTGTGCAGTGATTTGAGTCTTTTTATTGGGTAAACTTCGAAGAAGTTTTAGTTCATACCTAGATAGTATTGTTGTAACCCTAATGAGTTACAGATTAAACAACACCTGTGAGTCAAAATATTCCTGCGTAAGCTAAAGAGCCAAACGTATACATAGGTTAGTTGATGCTTTAAGGGTATTAGTTTATTTAAGTACACGGACGTAAACACTTCAGAAATATTAAAATTTGTTTCATACAAGATTTTACTTTGATTTAGAGAGCTGCGAGGGTGAACCACCAACTGTGCCGAACGGGAAGACGGTGGCTTTCGAACGGAAGGCTGGCTCAAAAGTTCTCTATGAATGCAATCGAAATTATTTCCCGACTGCAAATTCGACAGTTCGATGCGTGAAGGGAAATTGGGAAGGAGAGCCGCCAGTTTGCAGTAAGTATAAGGAGTTTATACTTCATTCGGCTTTTGTTTGCAATTAAATCTGAAACAATGAAATGAAGAAAGTATTGTTTGAAATCCATTATATGAATCAACTAGCTGAAAACACCCACTTCGCTACGAAGTACATTCAAATTAAATACAATGGTCTGGTATTTATTATAAATAAATATATATATATATGTGATAATAATCACATTTGGAAAATTTAGATGCAGTCGGGCAGGAGGAGTGAATCATCTAGTAAATCGCTGCGCACAAATTGGAGAGATGCAGTCGGGCTGAGTGTGGTTCAGGAAAACACTTTTATTCATTTAGGAGATAAACACATGGATCCAGAGAAGGGAACACAGATTTTAGACGATATCCAGTAAATCCCTTTATTCAATCAGTAGGCATTACGAAGGCTGCAGCGGCCACATGATTTGTCCGGCGTCTATGCCAGGACGGGACGTAAAAACAGCAGTGCTTACATTGCAGGTCCGACAGTTACAAGAGTTAGAAACGAAGAGAGAGCGGACAGCATGTCCGATAGCGACAAGAGTTAGCAACGAAGAGAGGGAAAAGTCTTGCGTTCATGCAATATGAAATGGGTGTTTTGCGATATTTTCGCCAGAGGGCCTAAACTACTAAATTTTTAACTGGGCGACCTAGATTCGTGGAGTTCACGTGTCCACTTAAGCTTCCCGGGGATTGATAAATTCCGCGCTTGCTAGAGCTGAGACCTATGGCCTGGGCATAGGCTAAGTGGCCATAAGTTCTTGTAAAGTGGGGTTTTTTGACGTTACAGAGACATAAATTCAGAGTGTTTCGAGGGCTCTTCAAGAATTTTGACACTATACGGACATTCGGAATCTCATAAACTTTCGAACACTCATATCTGGGGATGTTATTGAGTTCCGATACTTCACATGCCTGCTTAATGATCTGCAGGGCTGCGATAAATTATACTTACTTTACTTTTAGGTCGCAAATTTTGGAAAAGGGGTCGTGCTTTATTAAAAAGAGAATTTAGAATATGTTTTAAAGTAAAGTAATTTAGGACGTCGCGTTTTCTTGTTACATATATATATATATATATATATTTATAATATATACGACGATCAATGTATACAATTGATGTAAAAAAATGCATTTCTAAAAAAATCGTAACGGATATTTTATAGACAAAATAATCTAGAAGAAAATATTCAAATTAAATCTAATAGGACATACTAAAGGATATAGTACAGTTAATAGAGTACAGTTTGAGGAACATATTTTTACTGTACTGTAATATTTTATTAGATTTTATCCAATCGTCTGACGCATTAGTAAGAAAAGAAAATTGTTTTTTGTCTATTTCGTTGTTATGATGTGACGATAAATTTATTTAAAGTACCAGAAAAAGAAATGACGTGATCAGCATTTAATAAATTTATTTCTAATAATTAATCTTTAAAAATTCACCAAAAATCAGAAAATGGAGGTAAAGATTCGAAAAAGATCTCATTTTAAAGGAATTTTTATTATCTTTCTTGTGATATAAATTTTATAACCCTCAGATTATTATTTTAAATGGAAACTTTGAAGAATGTTACAAAAACAGCTTAAAATTTTAATTAAAAAACATCTAAGAAGAATTTTTCAAAAATCTTTCTTAGTGCACCCCTACACTATGAGAAGAATCGCCATGCAAAATTTCAGCCCTTTAGGTCCAGCGGTTTGGTCTGTGCGTTGTATGTCAGTCTGTCAATCAGTCAGTTAAGGAACTATTTTATATACATTGGTGAAATAAATGAAGAGAATTTGCATATTTTATCGAATTTCATGAAAAGAACTGAACTGAATGTAAAACCACTGCTTCTAGACAAAAATGCAAATCTTGTACGTCAAATACGTAAGCGTACACGTCTGTGTAGACGTAGCCAGTAGAGAAACAGGCTTTATAAGCGCGCGTAAGTTAACACGCATTTCGTTCGCTAGCACACGTCGGCGAATTTCTTGGTGTTATTTTGCAGCAATCGGTTAATTTCAAATTGTAACAGTAAAGATGAATAACCACCAACGTTTAGATGAGGGAATGAGGTGGCGAATTGTGGGGAGGCTAGAAGCAGGCCAATCTGAGGTCCAAATTTGTAGAGAGTTCAATTTAACGCCCAGCGTCGTGTGTAACTTATGGAAACAGTTCCAGGATACCGGATCCATCGAGAGAAAGCCTGGGCAAGGTCATCCAAGAGCCACGACGGCCAGAGAAGATCGCCCTTTGTCGATTATAACGAGGCGTAGCAGGAGTGCTAAAGCTTCTCAGCTCTCTCGTGACTTGTATGCAGCCACAGGAATCCGTGAATCAAGGGTGACTGTTTCCAAAAGACTTCATGAGAGAGGGTTGCTTGCAGACAGCGCAAACAACCCTCGCTTGTGTTGTGCGCAAACAGCAGGTTGTGGCTCACTTCTACGAACAGGAGAATCCGTTTATCATGGTGTAGAGAACATAGAGATTGGAGTATGGATCAATGGGCGACCGTTCTCTTCACTGATGAGTCCCGGTTCAGCCTAAACACCGATTCTCGCCGTACGTTCATATGGAGAGAACCAGGGACCAGCTACCTACTCTCCAATATCCGCGAAATCGACCATTATGGCGGAGGAGGTTTAATGGTCTGGGCAGGCATCATGTTGGATGGCCGCACACCTCTCCATGTCTTTGAAAGAGGCACTGTGACTGGTGTGAGGTATATGGATGAGGTCTTGGAGCCCTATGTTCGCCTTTTCAGGGGTGCAGTTGGCCCTGAGTTCATTTTAATGGACGATAACGCGAGGCCACATAGAGCTCTTCTGGTCGACGAATTTCTAGAGAGTGATGATATTCGCCGGAAGGATTGGCCAGCCAGATCTCCAGACCTTAACCCTATAGAGCATGTCTGGGACGTTCTGGGGAGGGCAATTGCAACTCGCAACCCCCCTCCGAGAACCATCCAGGGAATGAAAAGTGCGTTGCTGAACGAGTGGGACCAATTGCCACAGGAAATGATAAACTGCCTTATTTCAAGCATGAAATCACGTTGCGAGACCTGTATATCTGTAAGAGGAGACCATACCCCCTATTAACCCATCTATTAACACATTTTTTTTGTTTATTCTGCTACCGCTGTTTCATACCTTCCGACTCCAACGAGTGTTACTCACGATCATGCGTGTGTATTACAATTATTGAATGGTTATTTGTTTTGTATTGTATCAGTGTATGTACATATCAAATTTAATTAAAGTCGGTTACAGTAGTTCTAGAGATAATCGACCAGGTCTGCAAATTCTCTTAATTTCTTACACCAGTGTATATACAAGGTCTGACAATAAAGTTCGGTGACTAGTCCTGTAACATTAACGTAGATGAAATATTAAAGAAAGTTACCTTACTGTCCTTCGAAATAGTCACCTCCCATAACTATGCACCCGTGACATCTGCTATACATGTTCTGGAAACTTTGCAAGAAGTCTTCTTTTGGGATGGAGTTCAAAAGCCGCGTCACGTTTCGTTGGATGTCAGGAATATCGTCAAATCTCTTTTCTTTCAAAGTGAGTTTGAGTTGTGGGAATAGGAAGAAGTCTGGAGGATTGAGATCTGGCGAGTATGGTGGATGTTCAATTTGCACCATCCCCTTTTTTGCGAGGAAGTGTTTGACGATATTGGCTGTGAGAGGGCGATCATTGTCGTGAACAAAAAACCATGAACCTTGTTGTGCGTACTGGGGTCGTACCTTGCGTAGACGTTTCATGAAACGGGTCAAAATTTCAATGTACCCTTCAGCATTCATCGTCGTTCCCTCAGGTAAAAATTCATTGTGGATAATACCTTGACTATCAAAAAAGGTGATGACCATCGTTTTGATGCGTGATTTTTTTGCTCTGACATTTTTCCGACGAGGTGATGCAGGAGAACGCCATTCCATGCTTTGCCGTTTCGTTTCAGGATCGTACCTGTGACACCAAGACTCATCCTCAGTGACAATACAGTTCAAGAAGTTTGGTGTCGTATCCGCCGATTCAACAAAATCCTGTGAAGCCTCTAAACGTGCCTACTTGTGATCGTCATCCAAGTGATGTAGCACAAGACGACAACACGTTTTTCTCATCCCTAAATTATGGGTAACGATTTGTCGCACGGAACAAACGCACTAAACAAGCATTTTGTAAAACAAGTCTTACACGGAACACAAACGACGCTCAACTGAACAACGGTGGGGGCAGATGGTCAACACCTACCGCTACGCAGGTGCAGCGTTTTGTTTCGCCAGTGTTGCCAGATCGGCCGTTCTGACTTCATTCACCGAACTTTATTGTCAGAGGTTGTAGATTACTCTGTCTATTTCAACCAAGTAGCATAAGAATGACATGATTTCAAATAAACCGGAAGTTAAAACTGTTTCTGATATTTACACAAAACCTGTGCTCGAGGTAGCATTGTGGTAGAGCGCTGGCTTTTGGTGCTGTGGGTGCTCGGATCGATTCCCGACGCTCGCCATTAAATTCCCCCGTTCTAGGCCGGATATGGGCTCGTTAAATCCGTTGATCGGATACTTTCTCTGTGAGCGTGGAAGAGAGTACGATCCCCGAGATGTCGCGCAGGGGTATTCGATCAAAATTGGGGGTAACCAGCGAAGACGGTCTCCGACTCTTGTGGTGCTATATAAACCGGAGCCGCTAACTTCAGCCCGAAGCGTCTATGGACCTGGTTAGCCAGCCAGGGAGTCTTAGACACAACAACACAAAACATAGACAAAGCTAACTGTGTTCCATTCATATTATCTAAATTCTGGTGTCTTGCGGGGGGGGGGGATTTCGTGCCACAGAAACATCGTGTAACATTAAAAGACACCTAGCCTCTCTTTGGTTTCAGCTTGCAAAATCAAAAGCTTTTTTTTTAAATGACAGTTATTGAATCATATTCTTTTATTAGCTGAAAACCCGCACTTCGTTACGGAGTCCATTCAAATTAAATACAACGGTCAATGTATGCAATTAATGCCAAATATATATATATATATATATATATATATATATACAGTGGAATCTCGATCGATCGTTTTCGGATCCATCGTTTTTCCGTATGTGTCGTTCATTTTATCTAGTCCCAACGATCATATTGCTTTGTTATGTTTCCGCATCTATCGTTTTCCCGCATTTATCGTTCATTTCAATCGGTCCCTTGAAAAACGATAGATCGAGATTCCACTGTATATATATATATAATTAATACGAAGATCAATATATACAATTGATGTAAAAAAAACAAAAAAGTATATTTATAAAAAAATCGTAAGGGATATTTTTATAGACAAAATAATGTAGAAGAAAAATATTCAAATTAAATGTAATAGGACATACTAAAGAAATGTCCAATCGTCTGCCGCATTAGCAAGAAAATTTTTTTTTTGTCTATTTAGTTGTTATGCACGTGACGATAAATATATTCAAAGTACCAGAAAAGGAAATCACGTGATCAGCTGATCACGTGATAAATTCTAAAAATTAATCTTTAAAAATTCATCAAATATCAGAAAATGGAGGTAAAGATTCGAAAAAGATCTCATTTTAAAGGAAATTTTATGATCTTCCTCGTGATATACATTTTACATCCCTCAAATTATTATTTTAAATGCAAACTTAAAAAAAGTTACAAAATCAGCTTAAAAATTTAATTAAAAAAAATCTAAGAAGAATTTTTCAAAAATCTTTCTTAGTGCACCCTTACACTCTAAGAAGAATCGCCATGCAAAATTTCAGCCCTTTAGGTCCAGCGGTTTGGTCTGTGCGTTGTATGTCAGTCAGTGAATCAGTCAGTTACGGAACTGTTTTATATATAGAGATTAGAGAAGCAACAGTCCTTCTCGTACTATGCTGATCGGCTGTATTTTGCCGAAAGTTTAACAATGAGATTTTAATCCTATTTTTAAACCCACCAAATACCATCTTATTCCTTCAATGAAGAGATAGAAAGAGCAGAGGGTTTTACTCTTAAAACAAATAACATAAGAATAAGCCATTTTGTCATTATTTATAATTCTGCAACATATGTGGGGCAAACAAATATTTTTACAAAATTTAAAAGGCGAGTATTTGAAATCATTAATCAAACTAGTGCCGTTATTTTAAAATTACTAGTATAAATTCTCTAAATGACTCTGAACTATTGATGGCAGGCAGACCTGCCAGGCAGAGTGTCCAAAAATTTTCCAGACTTAAAATTTTGTACTTCACGCCCGCAAGTATGGAAAAAAGGCTCGAGGTAGCCTTGTGGTATCGCGCTGGCTTGCGGGATTGAGAGTCCTTGGGCCGACACGCGCCATTAAATATCTCCGTGTCTATGCCGGATATGGGCATATTAAATCCGTAGACCGCAAGTCCCTCTATGAGGTTAGAGAGGGTGGGAGAGGGTACAATCCCCCCAGATGTCACCCCTGCGGGGGCTCGGTCAAAATTTAGGTGGGACCTGGCTAAATCTGACTCCGAAACTTGGGGGGTCATAAAAACCGGAGCCACTTCCCTCTGCCCGTTAGCCTATATGGACTTGGTCTGGAATAGATTCCAGCCAGGAGGCATTAGAATCAACAACAACAAGAAATATGAAAACAGGTACACCGGCTCTTTTTCTTTTACTCTTGTGGCGTTTGGGAATTATGTCGGTCTCAGAATATCCCACAAGTATATTCAAGTTTACAAATCTCATTCCGTGTGACACCACCACAAATATGAGCATCTTCTCTCGAGTTCTAATTATATTTATCTTTACCAATGATGCCAACGTTTATATCTGTTAATTGTGTGCCCACGATGATTTATTATTATTATTGTTTTCATCCACAGGTTTCTTTGATACCACATTTTTCGTCTGGACATGGACAAACTGGGACTGGTACTACTGCCACAGCAACGACAGCTACCAGAATATTGAATTTTCGCGAGAGCTCGACACTGGATCGGTAAGATTTCAACCGGAAGTTTTGGTGACGATCGTCTGATTCGGCGAACTTTCAGCACGCGTGCTAAAGTCATTTTAGAAACTGCCTACTTTAAATATTATTTTCCAACGGGGCAGCTGTTTTTACCTTCTTTGTTTCGGAGTGCGCTCTAAACGAGCAAGTTATTAAATCTTATTAGAAAAGGAACATCTTTATTTATATAATAGTTATAGAGAGTTACAAATTAGCGTGTTCACAACACGCTGCCTTAGCTCGGACTGAAGAATGTAGGTGAGGGGGATTTTTGGCTCAGTGCCAAGGCGGGAAGCATCGCTTAAACATTGCACTTCCGGTATAATAAACAACACCCCTTCTCAATATTTTAACATAAGGAAATACTGAAGACATACCTTAAGGATGAACGTATAACAAAAATATAATGATTAACTTAGACCAATATCTTTTGTAAAAGTTTTAAGTTTTAAAGTCCCTAATGGTTTGGTCAATCAGTCAGCAGTCATATGCCCAGTAGGGAGATACTTTAGTTCAAAGTTCTTTTCTTTTGATTAGATTCTTAACAAAGTTATACCTGGTATCAATGTGCTTGGTTCTCCCACTGCACTTTTCATTCTTCATCTTCTTAATACAACTTTGGTTGTATTCATAGAAAATACAGGGTACGTCACCTATATTAAAGTCTTTGTAAGAGTCTCTGCAGCCATATAGCTTCCTTAGCAGCTTCTGCATGTGCAATAAATTCTGCTTCGGTTGATGACAAAGTCACTGTTGATTGCTTTCTGCTAATCCATACAAATTGTTTATAAGTTTACAAACTTTGTTCTTATCGCCTTCAAATCCAAGTGGTTGCTTCATGTATACATCATGGCATAAATCCCCGTTCAGATACGCTGATTGTAAATCATAATGGCGTACAGCCATTTTCTGCTTTCCTCCCGCGGTCAGTAACAGTCTCAAAGTAGTTGGTTTAGCATCATGTGCAAAAACTTCGTCATAGTCATGTCCGTATTTCTGCTGGTAACCTTGGGCAACTAGACAGGCTTTATAACGTGAAATCTTTCCTTCAGCATCTGTTTTGGTTTTAAATACCCATTTGCATCCTATAATGACTTTATTTTCAGGAGCATCTGTTAATTCCCAGGTTCCATTTTCTTTTAAAGCGTAAATTTCTGCCTGCATGGCTTGTTTCCAGTATTCTTTATTTGGGCTGGTACATGCCTCTTGGTATGACGATGGATCAGATGTTTCCACTGACTGTGCCTTAAAAGACAACATCATTAATCTTTCGGGTGTTACACCTTTGTTTAGTCTAGCCGAGCATCTTGGTTCTGTTTCGTCTGAGACTCCTTGCTTTATTCGCTCTTCAACCACTGGTAATTATTCATCGTTTTCTTCATCTTCTTGTTTCTCAATGTTTTGAGTTTCTGTATTTACTGTTTCTTTCATATACTTGGCATGAGGATTTTTCGGTAGAAAGGTAAGATCTCTACTGATGATTACGGTATCTGTACTTGTGTCCAGTAATCGGTATCCTTTAGTGCCTTCTTCATATCTAACCATGATACGTTTAACAGCTGTATCGTCAAGTTTTCTTCGTTTTTCACGAGGTACGTGCACATACACAGGGGATCCAAAAGTTTGTATGTGTGACAATGAAAGTTTTCTGTTATGCAACTTTTCAAGGGAAATTGATGTGATTTCTTTTGTTGGCAGTCTATTTTGCAAGTAATTTGCTGTGACAACACCTTCACCCCAGTATTTGTTCAGAAGATTTGCAGCTTTTAACATCACTCTTGTTATCTCTAGTAATGGTCTGTTCTTCCGTTCTGCTACATCATTGTGTTGCGGTGAATACGGTAGTCTTTTCATGCAAAACACCGTTATCTTTAAGTAGTTTCTCAAATACTTTACTTATATATTCCCCTCCTCGATCTGATCTCAAACGCTTGGGAATTTTGCCAAATTGGGTAAGAGATTCTTTGATGAAATACTGGATATTTTGTTGCATTTCTTCTTTACGCTTTAGAAGATAAACTTTACTGTATCTGCTAAAATAATCAATAACTGTTAGAATTTATCTGGCCCCAATTGGCGTCAGTGTCTGCATAGGACCGCAAAGATCAGTGTGAATTAAATCAAGAGTTCCAGAAGTTTTCGAGAGATTTTTGAGGAAATGGGTCACGGCAAGATTTAGTTGCAATGTATTCTTCACAAACAATTTTCTGCAAACAAGGTGATATTTTCATATCTTCGGTCATATTATCTTTATCCATCCTTAAAATATCTGCTGCGTTTCTATGACCTAACTTCGCGTGCTAATCGTGAATACATTCTGCATGAGTCTGTATCGTGCGTAAGGCATGTTCACCTTCTTCAAGAATATACAAATTTTCTTGAATACATCCTGATGCAATAAATTTGCTACCTTTAATTATGCGACACTTCTTATCTTTAAATATAACTTCATAGCCATTATCAGTCAGCTTCTTCACAGATAATAGATTGTTGGAAAGATCAGGAACAAATAAAACATCTTTTACAGTTATTAAAACTTCCTTATTATTTTGGTTCCTAAAATTTATCAAACAGTTTCCTTTTCCCTGACTGAACACTGCTTTATCGTTGACTTATATGATCCGATCCGAAATGGCATTTTCGTCAATGAAAGTGAACATATTTTTATCACTACACATGTGTGTTGTAGCTCCACTATCAATACACGAAGAATTATTCATAAAATTTGCACTAGAAAAACAATATTCATTATTAACTTCTAAATTATTGCTCACATCCAATACTTTCGTTACATATACCAATTGATTTTGGTCATTTTTGTTTCTCCACTTCGCATATTTTTTGCTTTCGGCTTTCATATGGCCAATTTTCTTACAGAAGAGACAAGTACGTAACTTATTCTTTTTATAAACATAAACATCGTTAACAGATTTACTAACAGATTGAAGAGCTTTATAATCATTATCCTTAGAAGCATTATAAATATCTTTACTCTCGCTTTTGCGCATAAATTCTTCGATTAGTTTACCTTTAACAAGTTCTAATGTTAGATCAGTTTCTGGTCTTATTTCAAGAGCAGTTATTATTGTAGCCTAATTAACTGGTAAGCTACTTAACATAAAAGCTATGAATAATGGATCAGAAATTTTCTCACCTAGTGCGGAAAGTTGATTCACCAGACTTTCCATTTTCATAAGATGATCCGCCATTATTCCATCTTGCTTCAATCGAAGAGAACACAATTCTTTTAAGAGTCCGACTTTTCGCGAGAGAGTTCCTTTATTATGACAATGTTCCAAAGCGAACCATGTTTCTTTTGCTGTTGGTAATTTTCTGATGTGCCCAAGTTGGTTATCTTCCAATAAAAGACCTATAGTTGCACGGGCTTTTCCATCTTTCGTTGACCATTTTGCAGTTAATGGCGATGGTGGTTCTTTTTCTATAACTTCCCATAAGTCCTCTTTAATTAGCAATAATTCAACTTTAAATTTCCAAATGTAGAAGTTGTTATTATTCAGCTTTTCGATATGGTGTCCGGATTCCATTATATTCATTTTTCGCTATTCCGAAATTCCAAAAAGAACGAAGAATAAATGGCGTCAAATCGAAAGTCACTTTACGCTGAGAACAACAAAATTCTTTACGGTGAAATGGAAGTTTAAAAGATATAATAACAATAATCTGGCACAACGCACTGGGCCCATAACCTGTCGGAGTAAGCTTTAAACGCGTGCGTTATTAAATCATATTAGAAAAGGAACATCTTTATTTATGTAATAGTTATAGTGAGTTACAAATTAGCGTGTTCACAACACACTGCCTTAACTCAGACTGAAGAGTGGAGGTGAGGGGGATTTTTGGCTCAGTGCCAAGTCGGGAAGCATCGCTTAAACATTGCACTTCCGGTATAATAAACAACACTTTGTTCGGTACTTACGTATTATAGCTGAAACTTTGCGGTTTGGCGAAAAAACGGCAATAAAGCGCCAATTATGCGCCCCATCCTTGTTGATAGTATTGTTTTCGCCATTTATTGCTTTTCGCTCCCGTTTTAAGTTTCGTTTTGAAGACTTTCTTTATTTTTTTAGGTTATGAAAGTTATTTGACAAAGATCTTTTATAAAAGTTTGACGAGAAATATGACAGTGTAATACCTCAACTTTGATAAAAGACAACTTTTATAAAAGTTGGGTTCTTCATCAAAGATTTATAAAAGATTTCGGTGCCCGGATGTTATAAACAACATTTCGAGCAATAGGATGTTAAAAAAATACAAATGTGTGGAAAACGCGGGAGATAAAGAACAAGATTTCGATTCGAAATAATTTTAGCTCTAATTAAAAATTGCGCACTAATGACAAAACAGAAATACACGAAAAATATTCAAAATGAATATCTTAAAAACGCAAATCTTTCGAAGAAAAAGTCTTAGGATGCTGAAATTTTGCATGGTGGTTACTCCTAAGCACTAAATGCCCACTAAGAAATATTTTTAAAAAGTATAAATTTTAAGGGGGTTAAAAGGTACTTAACCCCCTCCCCCTCTGAAAAAGAACCCATTGTATTTCTGAAACCATAGGACCCAGGAAGCTGAAATTTCGTATGGTGGTTCCCCTTAAGCCCTAGGTGCCCACTAAAAACTTTTTTTGAAAAATACAAATTTTAAGGGGGTTAAAAGAGGCTTAACCCCCCCCCCCTCTAAAAAAACCCCCATTGTATCTCTGGAACCATAAGGCCAAGGAAGCTCAAATTTTGCATGGTGGTTCCCCTTAAGCTCAAGGAACACACCAATAAATCTTTTTTAAGAGCTTGAATTTTAAGGGATTTAGCCCCCTTAGATAGAAATAACTTTTATTAAAGATCTTTGTCAAAGAACTTTGATAGTATAATAGGGGTATTTTGAGGTAATAGCATTTCTTTTATGTATAACTTTTATAAAAGATGCAAATAACTTTTAAAAAATATCTTTGTCAAAGAACTTTCATAGTGTAATATAGGCCAAAAGGAAGAAGATGCAGTGTCTTTTTTTCAGATCCGTGGAATTTTTCCCAGTCAGCGTGTATGCCCGAAATTTCACAACATGCGTGCCTATTTTAATCGACCAGTAGCTGGAGATGAAATATTAAAGATTGCGGCAAAACAGTCAGAATTCACAAGGAAAACTGATTCTACGGTTCCCGATTGCCATTACTTTAAAATCCTGAATGCCAGACTTTAAATAGTTGCATTTTCCGTCGAAACCTGTATGCATATCAATTTGTGTCCAATTTGCATTACCCCTTCTTGGCGCGTCGCTTTTTTTTTTTTTTTTTTTTTTTTTTTTTTGTGTGTGTGTGTGTGTGTGTGTGTGTGTCTAAGACTGTATTTCTATTTTGTCTTTAATATGAAATTTTTAATTCGATCTAAAATTATCTATAGCGAAATCTTGTTCTTCAGCTGCCGATTTTTTTTACTTTTCCATGTGTTTTCCACATACTTTTTTAAACATGCTGCAGCTCAAAATGTTTATGCATGTTTAATAACTGCTTTCGTATATTTCATGCACGTGCTTCGCCACAAATTACATGAGTGCCATGAATTATGTCATTTGGTTCATTTAATTTCAATTAACTTTAGCAGTAAGGTGGAGTCATTTCTCACAAGGAGTTCATCGCAGAATTTAATGACAGTGATCCGAATTTAAATACGAGTTTTGGATATTTCATTTTTATTTTGGGGATTTAAAACCACCCTAACCTCCTAAAAAGTTGCTTTTTAAACATCTTTCTTGGCCAGCACCTAGAGCCTAAGAGGAACCGCCATGCAAAATTTCAACTTCTTAGGCCTTATTGTTCCAGAGATACAGAGGAAATTTTTTTTGGGGGGTGGGGAACTAAACCCCTTAAAATTTAAATGTAAAAAAAGATTTATTGGTGTGCACCTAAGGCTCAAGGGAAACCAACCAACAAAAATTTCAGCTTCCCAGGCCTTATGGTTCCAGAGATACAGTGGGTTTATTTCTTTTTTTATTGGGGGGGGGGGATGAACCCCTTAAAATTTCAACTAAGAAAGAAAAAATTTATTGGTGTTCACCTAGGGCTTAAGGGAAACCAACCAAACAGATTTCAGCTTCCCAGGTCTTATGGTTCCAGAGATAGAGTGGGTTTATTTATTTATTTATTTTTTTTTTGGGGGGGGGCTAAACCCCTTAAAATTTGAACTTAAAAAGAAAAGATTTATTGGTGTGCACCTAGGGTTTAAGGGAAACCAACCAACCAAATTTCATCTTCCCAGGCTTTATGGTTCCAGAGATACAGTGGGTTTATTTATTTATTTATTTATTTTTTTGGGGGGGGGGCTGCTAAACCCCTTAAAATTTGAACTTTTAAAAAAAAGATTTATTGGTGTGCACCTAGGGCTTAAGGGGAACTACCGTACAAAATTTCAACTTCCCGGATCCTTTTGTTCAAGAGATACATTGGATGTATTTTAAAGGGGGAGGGAGTTTAAGTCCCTTTTAACACGCTTAAAATTTGCAATTTATTAAAAGTATTTTTTACTGGTCACGTAAGACTTAGGAGTAACCACCATGCAAAATTTTAGCATCCTAAGACTCAAGCTTCGAAAGTTTTGCGTTTGTTTTAACATACTCATTTTGAATATTTTTCATACATTTCTGGTTTGTCATTAGTACGAAATTTTTAATTAAAGCTAAAATTATTTATAATCGAAATCTTGTTCTTCATCTGACACGTTTTCCACACATTTGTAATTTTTAACCATGCTATTGCTGGAAGTGTTGTTTATAACTTCCGGTTAGAAAATAGGTTGCCACTGTGAAATTAGGTGTTGGCGGGCGGATATTGCGCCAAGGGTAAAAAGCTGCCAAGTTTCAGCTATAATACATAAGTACCCTTTGTTCTTATCACCACTGTCGTCGACAGCTCAGGACATCACACAAAGTATACACTCACGGACTGTTTAAAACTCAATTTATTAAATATCTCAATAACGGACTCAGACCCATACGTTACGCGGTCACAAGCACCGCAAAACACGCCTCTCCCTAAGGGGTCTCTCGTTGAACACTGATAAACAAACACACTTGTTTTTAAAAGGGGACGCTTGGGGGGTTGGTTCAGAACAACCACTGTTGCTTCTTATGCCTACGTTTTATTTTCTGCGCATTTATTCAACTCTTGACGAGTGTTTGGCGAGCCTTGCCTTTCTGGACTCTGTGCCAGAAAAATCCAATCAACCTTATTTATATATCACCGTTCACACCACTGAATCTTTTTATCACTTTTTTATATCATCTTTTTATCACCTGTATATATCATCTCCTTTTACACAGGGTGATTCCTAATTCATAGTACAGACTTTAAGGGTTGGTACAGTACACTGTAACAATCATTTATTGTATAAGAATGTATGGGGGCAGGTGAAGCTTTGAAGCACAAACACAAGAAAAATACATGAAAAATGGCGTGATTGCTTGGTTCCGTTGACGATAGAGAGCTGGTGGTGGCTTGCCGCGCATAAACATTATGCATCTGCGGGAACATGCCATTCTTAATTGTGATGTTGTCCGTAATGGAAGACTTCCCGCATGCCGAAAAAGCAGACATGCATCTCATGCACGGCCGCGCAAATGGTAACGGCAGAGCTGCGCTACGAATATATCAGGGGCGTTTCCCTATAGACGAATGCCGGACCACAGAATTTTTGAGTGGTTACACCGCCAACTTTGTGAAAGAGGTTCTTTCCATGTCACCAGGCACGAAGCGAGACGACCGAGACGTGTACGCAGTTCAGGACTGGAAGAAAGCATCTTGAACCTTGTGGATAATAGACCCGACTCAAGTGGAAGAGCTGTTGCAAATCGCTCCTGTTACGGCATTCGTAGTGCAGCTCTGCCGTTACCATGTGCACGGCCGTATATGAGATGCATATCAGTTTTTATCTTGCACCATAAAACCCCAACCAACCAACAAACGTGGCAGGGGTTTGTCTTAAGCACAACTGACAATCTCTGATTCGTCGGTTACTTCATTGGGGGAGCACCATAAACAATGGCATTTTCCATATGAGGGGGACAGCACAAGAATGTCCATTTATCGTACGCGATTCGAACACGATCTCACTTTGAGGTACCTCATGACGCTTACCACTATAAGACGCTTACCACTATAACTCCTAAACCAGTTTGTGAATTTGAATGACTAAATAATTATAGTTTTTAAAAAGATTTTCCCTGTTTGCGAGTCTTATAGTATAATTTAGCCCTATTTACAGCAAATTCCAATGTTTTTCTCAACTATATCTGTCAATTAACACCGGAAAGCCAAAGCCATAAGTCTTTTTTTCCTAACTCATCTATGAAGGATCAGAGTGCATTCCGGAGCGTGGCAACAGTATTTCAAAAACCTTATCCTGAACAGAAGCCCATAGGACAACCCTGTGAACTCTGTGTTTATAATGGACAAGAATTTCCTTTAGCCAACTAGGATTAGCCATATTTTACAATAGCAGTAATATATATATATATATATATATATATATATTGAAGAGCCAAAACATATTGGCCACGTATCGAAAAATGCGTTAACCCACCTTTAGTCTGCAAAACAGCTGCAACCCGCTTTGTCATGGATGCCTCAAGTCCTTGGTAAATGGCCGGAGACAGATTGTACCAGATATTCAACTAGCGGTCACGCAAATCAGAGATATTCCGACATAGTGGTTTTTGAGATCTGAGCTGCCGTTCCATGACACTCCAAATGTGCTCTAGCGGATTAAGATCCGGTGAGTTTTGGGTCGAGGACATTAACTGGAATTCAGCATTTTGTTCCTGGAACCCCTCCAGCGCAATTCGAGCCTTATGACATGGAGCGTCGTCCTGCTGGAATACTCCGTTTCCAGTTGGGAAGACAGATTCCATGTACGAAGGCAACTGGTCCACAATGATGTTCAAATAGTCCGCAGAGTTCATGGTCTGTTCTACGACAACCACGTGTCCCAGAGACGCCCATGAGAACGTCCCCCAAAGCATAATACCGTCCCCACCGTTTGTGTATGATGTACATTGGTGGAGCAACTGTTCGCATGGAAGACGGCGTACCCTGAGACGGCCATCGACGTGATGAATGACGAATCGGGATTCATCCAACCAGGCAACTCTCTCCTGCTGATCCATGTTCCAGTCACGATGATCCTGGGCCCAGTGTAGTCCCATATCCAACAGTGTCCGATGAGTTGTGGGCTACAAAACAATTCTACTTGGACCTGCATTGTATTGTGCTGTCAGCTGAGCCACTGTCTGACGCCTATTTTTCTTCCCCAAGCGGGACAGTCTCCAACGTCCTTTTTTCTTGATAACGCGTGGACGTCCAACGCCATGGCGTCTATTCGTGGTTTCACAGTCATTCATCTACTTTGCATAAGTACTAACAACGGCGGGTTGCGAACAACCCACGAGTCATGCAGTTCCGGAGATACACGTCCCGAGCCTTTGGGCCATTACAATCAAAGTCACTTAGATCAGCAGCCTTTCCCATCCCACGCAGAAGAAAGAGCAACAATGAATTCTCAGACTCCCCAGCAGCAGTTAAATACCATTCAAACCTGATGACGTGCCATCCACGTCATCCACACGAGTTCATTTTAAAGTGTCGTGATGGTCATAATGTTTTGGGTCTTCAGTGTCTATATATATATATATATGTGTGTGTGTGTGTGTGTGTGCGTTAGGTTACAACACAAAAACGTATTTTTCCATAACATTCAATATAGTCGTGGCTCAGTTATTAATCAGTGAAAGGAACTCAATTTAACGAATAAAATATATTTATTAAATTTTTTCCCACGTTGGCAATTTCATTCCTACGGAGCGATTACACCGAGGTCTTGCTTGCGAAAATTGCTCCTCATGCCTGATAAAAGTACATTGTAATTGTAGCAATCCCAGAAATTGGACCGTTTTTGTGGTCAGAATTGTCACGAGGTCATCCAATATCTCAATTTCGATTCGTCTGGCATTGCCGTATATAGTAACCTCTCTCAACCCTAAACTGCAAGCTGTTTGTTTTCTCACGCGTCGATTTCAACTCAGCTGTTATTCCGGCTCAACTCTATTGTCTTGAAATGATTCTAGGGAAGCGTACCTCCCACTGCGGTGTCGAAGGAAATGAGAAAGCGGTCTTTTTGGCAAAGAGAGAGTGCAATATTCAGAAATTAAACATTAATTTGCCATTTCATTCATCAAAACTAGAAATAGTCTTTAGACATTCCTTCTATACAGCGGCTGCTCACTCGTGCTAAGCCCAGGCTCAGCACCAGTTCCCATTATGTTCCCGATGCTCCTCGTGCAGCTGCGACTGCCACTTTTAGACTTTTGACTGGGCACGATTGCCTCCGTGCCCATCTCTTTCGTTTTAATATTGTCAACTCGCCTGTGTGTATTTTATGTTCAACCGGACAAGATATGACTGCTGAGCACATAGACGAATTCCCTGCATTATCTTATTGTAATTGTGTTGTAGAAAAATATTGGAGAGCCTTATGACTTAATAGTCAACAGGCTGGCATTTGATAAATAAATAAATTAATTCTAGTCAAGAGGCGCCGGTCACGACGATCAAGAGTCTTTCGGTCGCCATACTGTTTCCGTAGGCTCGATGTTTCATCGGAATTCTCCTATTGAAAGTACACCCTTGAAATGGTCTATCGTAAAAATCTAAGCTTTGCCACTAGTTCCGAAATGCCATGATGCATATCAAGGGAGGTTGAGAATCATTGTTCTATGACACCAAATCCAGAAAGCACCTGAGATCGTGTGCTGTCGCCAAATGCCTTTGAATGTGTTCATTTGAAGTGCAGATTAAATCAATCGTCTCTTCCCAGTTATCTGTGCCTGCGGCGGTGCAGCTGTATGCGCGCCCCTCTGAGTTGATCACAATGTAAGGATTGTCTTTTATTCTAGGGTCGATATTTACCGGGAGGATTCATGAAAAGCCTCTCGACTGGTTACGTCTTATTCCAATTTGGAAAGGGTACCAGCGAGCGAGGAGGGCCATTCGGCGCATTCCAGTGCGGATTCAGAGATGAACGGGGATCCATGAATATAGACATACAAAGACAGGACGTATCCAGTAAGTAAAACGATGCACTGATATATAGATGTGAAAATGGGCTGTCAAGGTGTCGGTTGTTTTTCGAGGGGGAGTTCCTTTTCAGTTTTCACCATCATTCTAATTATCATAAATGCTCATTAATTCGACGAAGTGTCTCTGAAATATAAAAACAAGTAGAGTAACCTTGTGTAATGGGCATTCTAAGCTGTGTATCGGCATTCTAAGAGCCCCTCTGTATAAAAAAAGAAAATAATTACAAGATAAAAAGAACTTTTTATATAACATTTTTTATAAATTTTCTGTTGAATCATATAAACTTGACAATTCTATGTATTAATGAATACTTTTTTTAAATATTTTTGATCAATTATCCCATCAACTTGAAAGAAAATGAAGTTAATTGGAAGTTAACTTGCATTTAACTTTTCGTTCCCGTCCGGACGATAGATGGCTGCACGAGTCTACAAAACAAAATTAACTGAAAAAGAATCCATTTCTGTTTAAAGATGGCTAAAAGTATGAAATTAATGCCATGTCACCGTTTTCTAAGCTATTCTAAAAGTTTAAAAGTCTAGTTAGTCGGGAAGTTAGTTAAAAATCGATTGCAAGAGATGTACCGGACTAACACACACACACACATACACACACAATAAACAAACAAGAAACCGAGTTAATAAAAACATGGTAAAATTGTGCCTTTAAAGCATGCTAGATGCGAGAGAACTAAAGGATTTCCGCATGTTTTTCCCCGGATTTTGCGCAGGTTTACCAAACGAATATCGTGTACACACACACACACACACACACACACACACACACACACATATATATATATATATATATATACACTTAGACAAAAAAAAACTAAGCACCAAGAATGAGTTATCCGAATGGGACGAAAATCGGTGTGTACATGTAGAGAGAAACAAATGATTACAATATGAGAAAAACTGGATGATTTATTCAAGAGAAAGAGCTTCACAAAGTGAAACAGTCAATAACGCGTTGGTCCATATCTGGCCCTTATGCAAGTAGTTATCCTGCTTGGCATTGATTGATAAAGTTTGCGGATGTCCTCCTGCGGGATATCGCGCTAAATTCTGACCAAAATTCCGCGTTAGATCGTAAAAAATCTCGAGCTGGTTCGAGGGCCCTGCCCATAATGCTCCAAAAGTGCTCAAAGGGGGAGAGATCCGGCAACCTTGCTGGCCAAGGTAGCATTGGGCAAGCTCCAAGACAAGCAGTAGAAACTCTTGCCGTGTGCGGGCGGGCATTATCTTGCTGAAATGTAAGCCCAGGATCGCATTATATGAAAGGAAACACAACGGGGGCGTAGAATATCGTCGACGTTCCGCTGTGCTGAAAGGGAGCCGCGGATGACTACCAAAGGGGTCCTGCTATGAAATGAAATGGCACCCCAGACCATTACTCCTGGTTGTCGGCCCGTATGGCGGAAGACAATCAGGTTGATATCCTACCACTGCCCGGGGCGTCTCCAGACACGTATTCGCTGTCATCGGGGATCAATTCGAAGCGGGATTCATCTATGAAGACAATTATATTCCAGTCAGTGACATTCCAGGCCGAACGTGCCCGACACCACAGCAAACGGGCTTATCGGTGTACAGAGGTCTATGGTAGTCGGTGCAAGGGGCGCCGTGAACTCAGCCCCCTTTCTCTGAGCCGCCTATGAATGCCGTCTTAGCGGTCACTGAAGCACCAGTTGCACATACGATCGATGATAATGAAGAATCTGGGGTTGTGAGTGCCGCTCTGACGATTGCTCGGTCCTCACGTTCTGTCGTTTCTCTAGGCCGACTGCTTCCTCCTTGACGCTGTGTTCGGCCATGGTTCACCCATTCCTGCCAACATCGTTCAATAGTGTTATCGCTCCTATCCAAATGTCGAGCGATTCGGCGATTAAACCAACCGGCTTCTTTGAGCCCAACTACACGTCCTCTCTCAAATGCCTCAAATGCTGACATCTACGCATATTGTTCTCGCACCTGTTTACGAGGCACTGGCTACCTGAGAACACAGAATGAAATTCGCAAGGAATTTATGACCTGGAATCGAAATTTCTACTCTTTAATATCCTGACAGTTGCGCAGTTAAAATGCGCTGCAGCGTCACATGTTCATTCATTGGTCGCCAAATTTTAAAATTTTGCGTTTTCCGTCGAAACCTGTATGCATATCAATTTGTGTCCAATTTGCATTTCCCCTTCTTGGTGCGTCTTTTTTTTGTCTATGAGTGTATGTATATATATATATATATATATATATATATATATATATATATATATATATACAGTGGAAGCTCGTTAATTCGAACTCGGTTAATTCGAACTTTCGGTTAATTCGAACTAATCCAAAGGCCCCAAAAAACTTGTATTGGAGTTAATGTTAAAAATATCTCATTAATTCGAACTAAATTTTTATCACTTCGGTTAATTCGAACTAAAAATTTGACAAAAAAAAATTCTTTTTCCTCGTTTAATGTAGAAAATACACACTGTATTTATTATTTTGTGTGTCAAAATTTCTTTTCTGTGTAAAGAGGCTCATGCCTACATTCCTAGACTATTGCATGTCCACTAAACGTTAGTAGCTATTGTCCTTCTTATTAGAGCTAAACGAAAAAAGCAATTTTCCTTTATTTGGATGGATTTTTTTAGAATTTCAGAAAAACTAGTCTTTACTACAGTTTCTAGGGATCTGCGTCAGTTATAACTGCAGTGCAGACAAGTGAATGTGGTCTAGTTTTTCTTCCTCATTGTGTGGTGTGAACGTGTAAAAATTCAGGATGTCTACACGTGGAAAGTACAAAACCCTAACTTTGGAGACAAAGGTAGAAATGTTAAAGAAAGTAGAGAATGGCGAATGTAAAACAAAGTTAGCAGCTGACTATGGAATTAAAAAAATGCCTTGTCAACTAATTTTAAAAACAAGGAGTCAATTTTAGATTCATGGGAAAAATCAAAATTTGCTAGAGGAAGAAAACGCATGGGAAATGCGTCCCAAGAAGTTCTAGAAAGAGCTCTACTGATATGGTTCCGGGATGTTAGATCTCGAAATTTTCCGATAAATGGACCCCTAGTGTTGACGAAGGCTGATGAATTGGCAAGTCGAATGGGTATTGAAGATTTTAAATGCAGTGATGAATGACTTTCTCGATTTAAGTCAAGGCAAAATATTTCTTATCAAACTGTATGTGTCCAAAGCTCTGATGTAAACGAAGACGTATGCACTAATTTCTGGAGGAAACTGCCAGGACTTTTTCTACTTACCTGCCGAAAGATATTTTTAATGCGGCCATAATGCACAAAGCCATAATGGACTCTATTAAAACTCTGAAAGCATTTACTCAGATGGAACCTTCCTCTGAAAATGAATTGAAATGTTTACTTCAAATCGAGAAGCTGGCTGAACAATGTTCATAAACAGAACCAAACATCCAATTTACAGTTTTTCCCCAAAGTCTGATTCATATTTTTAATAAAAGTTTACTTTATACTGCATATCTTCTGCTTCATTTTATGATTAAGGTAAGTCTGTATTGCTTTTTAATATGTTTAACTTTAGATAACATAGTATAATATATTTTCTGGGGTTATACATACTAGGAGAGTTTCTTCTTCAGTGATACACATTTAAAGTTATATATTTTCTCTTAACATCGGATAATTCGAACTTCGGATAATTCGAACTTTTTTCTGAGAACCTTCGAGTTTGAATTAACGAGCGTCCACTGTATATATATATATATATATATATATATATATATATATATATATATATAATGCTGCAGATAGATTTTGTTACTATAGTTATAAAGTATACATGTCTATTCTGTAAAGCTCTGTATAAAGAGAAAGCTGAGTGCATTTGAAGCATGCTTAAAGTGAAGGATCCAACAACTTCAGTCCCCTGGATTTTGCGTTGACTGGATGTATGTATGTGTTGTGTGTGTGTGTGTCACAGAGAGAGTAAATAAATTACTAAGCATGCTGTATTGAGTCAATTCTTTTGCACCCAATTTTAAATCTTCAAGTGTTTGAGTTATTTTTTTTATTTTTTTTTTTTAGGTGGTTTATATTTTTCGGATCCATTTAAAGTAGCAAGCATCGGTGATACGGTAGATCTAAAAGTAAATTTCAATAAGGGATCTATGATCAGATGGAGGCACAACGGAGTGGTCGTACCATCCTGGAACAATAAAGAGAAAGTGGAAATTCCGAATGTGCAAGTCACAGACGCCGGGACCTATGAATGTAACTACGAGGGACGAAGGAATGTGGCTACTCCCGCCCTCCTCAGGCTGATTGTGAGAAGTAATTGGTTTGCTATCTCGTAATAAGACACATCATTTTTCAGTGACTTCAGTTTATACCGGTGATAGTCGTGTCGGATGAACGGATTCAGTTGTAAAAAATCAAATTGTTTAAACATAAAAAGTATTGTATTTTTAAAGGTAAATGAAAATTCACGTTTTCAGTCAAAACAATGATATTTTACTCGAACTATAAGGAAGGAAACTTTGTGTACTTAAAGTCTTCTGTGTACTAACGCTATTGTATTCACTTACCTCAATGCTAATCTATGTTGAAAATGTGTCCAAGGATTGCCGACCTTTATTGGAAGATTTTTTTTAAATTGTACTCCGTAATAGAGAAAGAAATTTTACACCTTAGGGCATTTTTTCGTTTTAAAAAAATGTAAATAGTGTTTTAAAATTTAAATTATACACTAGAAAAATCTGGTGTAGTGTGTTTTAAACGTTCATTAATTCTTTGGTGGACGAAATTTATAAAATGAATCCTGATGCTAGGTGCAGAAAAGTTCAGGCTATCTGAAAATACCATTTTTATTGGATTATCATTATTCACGTAGCTTTAAATAGTAAGATAGATATTCTCGACAGATTAACATTGAGGTGAAAGAATCTGATAGGGTTAGTACACAGCAGCTTTAACTACTTCTGAACCAAATGGTTCTTATCGATATCCATTATTTTATTCAATTGATTTTGTTGATGAAACACCTTTGTCGTAAATAATCACGTTCCTCCGTGTACATATAGGAAGGTCTGGAATTTGATCTAACCTTATAAATAAAATAACCATGTAGCACAAGGCATTGAAACTGAGTTAAAAAATGATTTTGAAAGGAAAATCGGGAGAAATCCTGTACGTGAAAATGGTTTATGTATGCGGTGTCTAAATTATGTTTTCTGTGCAGACAAGAATTTTATTATCAAAGAATAGGTTTTTAATTGTTTAATGTTTTCAAGGCGATGGTCATCATAACAGAAGGAAGGTCGTTTCTAACCCAAGCTCCCTATTTAATATATATCTTATTCGAGCATAAATTATTCTGTCTTAAATTCTATCAGAAGCTTAAAAAAATCATCGCGGTATCAGCTAACACAAGTTCCATTTCTGTGCATATTCCTGTAATTGCATCATTGCATTCATCAGAAATTTTTGCTTATATTTTAGGGGATTCTGTTAACAACATTATCTAAAGCTTGAAACATCGAAACTTAGACACTGATATTACAAAGAATCAGAAAAAATGCCATCTATTAAAAATAATTTGTCGTCTCTGCGGTGTCTTGTTTTGATTATTTTAATCTTCTACAAGTTGAGAGACATTTATTTTCCCCACTGTAAACAGTTCTGAATCACGGATAATATAAATCATTTTGCTGTGTTTCTCGAAGTACAAGAAATATGACCTACTTTTACTTCTATAGTAGGTAGAACAGCCTGTTTACTTTGATAATTCTTGATGAACGAGATATTTAGAAACGGTCTAATTTAAGAGAGCCTTATGCCAAACCCACTGTGTCCCCAAACAAATTAAAATGGATCTAAAATTAGAAACGTAATTGTTCAATCTATTTTCATAATTTTACGGAGGAATATTGGAATCTCTTTTCATCTTAAATATGGAATCAACCAAATTTGTAAAACAACTTAAATAATGAGGTTAATAACAATGAAAAAAAATTCTTTACCTATTTTTTTCCAGTTTTTTCAGTTTGTTGTAAAACGCATTATATGTAGAGCCTGGGAAAATTGTAATGACTTAACGACTTTTAAAGCGAGACATGCGTGTTGGTATAGCAGAAATGCAGGTTGTTGGATATTCAAAATGAAAGTTTAAGGTGTTAATGTGACTGAAATTTATGGTTAAATAATTTTCCTATCTGTCTTACAGTTTAATGGGTGGTATTATCGGTGCGTGGTAACTGAATTTATCAAATTGTAAGGCGATCAATAATTGGGTATGACCGACATAATGTCACTGCAATATTTTTAAAAGCATTGAATACATATTTGAAAAATTATGGGGAAATCGAAATATATGATTGATAAATCTGCGATGAAATTTCGAGTTATGGGGTAAAATTGAGTTAGAGGGTGACATAATATTTTGGGGGTTAATGATTCAGGCAAAGGTAACGAAGTTTCAAAACTTTTCACCGTTTTTTTGCCTTTATAGCGCTTGCGAGTTAAATGTAGAATATTATAAAAGAATTTGGTCTATTGAGCAAATTTCATAACAGTTAGACTTTTAAAATTTCATAGCCCATATGCTCACAGATTTTACTGGATAATGTTTTTGTACCTCTCTCTATAAATTTCCACAGAGTGCAAGAAGAATCTGTTTGGAGAAAACTGTGACCAACATTGCCCCCCTTGTTACAACGGTGGTATTTGCCACGACCACATAGGAGTGTGCGTCTGTCCCCCAGGATTCATTGGAAACAACTGTGAAACTGGTAAGTTCTATTTCATAAATGCTCCACGTTGTTATTGTTTTCAAAACATGGCAGATACTGTGTCCGAAGGACATTGACCTTTCCCGAGGACGGATTCGTCAGCTACTTTACTGTGAGAGCAACCTATAGTTGAACCACTAATGCTCCCTATGAGGGGACAGCAACTGAATACCCATGCCTTATCTGTGATTCCCATCCGAACCCACTTTGGGGAGGCTGGCGACACTAACCACTTGTAGATCTGGGTGACTGCTCCAAGTTGCTAGTTTTATTAATCAAACAAAGTATATTGTCATGAACCCCTCATGATATTCTGCAAAACAAAATATCGTTCATTTCTTGCATGAAAATCCTTTTCTGGTGTACTATGAGTTTTGAGCCAATTTTAGGTATGTGTGTGTAGAAACTTACAGAGATCTGTCTTCACATACACACTACAAATTGGGGTAGTGCCTCCACATTGGAAAAAAAATTGACTGTTTATACGAGTCAAAGCCTGTGATGTCAATAATCAAACAAGTTATTAAAACAGTGAATAATACAAATATCAAATAGTAAATTATTATTGTTTAGAAATAATTAGCGGATTTTACACGTTAGACGCTATCGAAATTTTAATCTTAGTATTAAAATAATTTTCTCTCGGAGAAATTTAGATATCATCCAAAATAGGTGTCACACGTAAGATATTGTTGTTTCTCATCAAACTCGGTATGATTTTATGATCAAACTTACTGTTTTAAAGATTTCCGCCAAAACATTAAGAGTAATCTCTCACTTCTTACAAACAAGGCCAGATATACTGACACATACAAAGATAACCGTTGTCCCGTACTCAGCCGTAAGAGTGATATACTTGATAAAATATCTTGACCTTGGAAATTTAGAAGAAACTATACTTTGTTCATATTATTTAGAACTGAAAAGGAATTTAAGAAAATATCTTTCAGTAATATAGCTTATATTAAATATCCAAAGCTAAAACTGTTGAAGACCGTTGATTCGTAAACCATTAATTAACTTATTTTCAAACCGAGAAACAATAATTTTGCTTCGTAAACAAGCTCGTGAACACTGTCGCAGGAAAGCCGTTATTAAAACAACAGCAAATTACCTGTGTCTAAATACACGATGAAACTCTGATGGCAGAATTGGAGAGATTTTACCTGACAATGTCACCGGCAGCCACCAAATCTGACATTAATGCCTTCCCTTTCACTATATATATATATATATATATATATACCGGGTGGGCAAAAAGTCCGTAACTTTAAAAATTTACTTTAAAATAAACTTTAAAAATTCATAAAAACCAGAAAAATAACCAAAATAAAAAAAAGGTTTGCAGTGTTAGCATCGCTAGGCCACGGGATTATTTTAAGACAGGAAAAAAAACACTCAAAAAACAGCCGACAGGTGGCGCTGGTACGAGCGAATTCTGTGGAAATATGCAAATGAGACAGTTATAAGAACGTGCGCTCCTAATCCACAACCGTTGTTCCGCGATCCGTCGAGAGGTGTCATTCATACATCCGGAGCTGCTGCACTCTGCCGTTGCTGGATTTGTGACTAGCCTGCAATGCCTTATCCCCTGTGGTGGGGGATCATGTGGAACACCTACTGCTGTAATAAACGATTTAGAAGTATTGTTTTCGTTATTTGCGTATCTTTTCTTTGACTTCTGTAAGTCAGCGCCACTTGTCAGCTGTTTTTTGAGTTATTTTTTCCCAGCCTCAAAAGATCCCGTGACCTAGCGATGATAACCCTGCAAACCTTTTTTTATTTTGGTTATTTTTCCGGTTTTTATGAATTTTTAAAGTTTATACGGACTTTTTGACCACCCGGTATATATGTATATAGGGGAGATCCGTGTATTATGGACCATCGTGTAATATGGACCATGGGGAAATTTATCTGTTCACCACTAGATAGCAGAACAATCCCATTGCCTTTAGCGAATATTGGTGTTATCCAAAGCATGAGGTGACTTCTACACGTGTGCCTTCATTTGGGCGATTATGAAATCGTGTTTTTGGTTTATATAATCATTGATGTAGCAGGTATGTTAAAATGAAAGTATTACTTTCTGCTGTTAGGTAATTTTAATATAATTTTCAAGTTAATACTAGCAAATGTACTTATTTTCTTAACAATCCATACATGCATTTTATGCGCACCATTTTGCATAGCGATATGTGATTGGAAACAACGTTGCTCCATCCATGCGTGTAATATGAACAATGCGCTGTTGTGTAATATGGACCACGGTCCATATTACACGTTGTAGACACGTTGGAGGGGTAACATCTGCAGAGAAGGGAAAGAACTCCTCCAGGAACTCTTTTCAAATACCAGGAAAAAGGTTGGATGACGATCGAGCTTTCCAGTGAATGGATGAAACATTTCATTAGTTTCGCTAAACCTGACAAGAACAGGAAGATTTTGTTAATTCTCGATGGTCATGTGTCCCACACTCAAAATCTCGAGGCCATAGAATTGACCAGAGAAGCAGGGGGGATCGTACTATCACTTCCTTTGCATACTACCCATCGAATACAGCCTTTGGACCTCGCTTTCTTTCTTCCATTAAGAGTCTACTATTCTCAAGAGATGGACAAGTGGATGAAGGAACATCAAGTGGATGAAGGGCCGTTTCACAATTCCAACAGTGTGGACTGTTCGGGAAGGCTTATACACGGTCGGCATCTCTTGAAACCGCTGCTGATGGTTTCCGTGCAGGTGGGATGTGACCTGTCAATCGCCATGTATTTCACGATTTCGACTACGATCCATCCGAAGTTTCTGATAAAGCCCCACCACGAGTCTTATCAGAAGACAAGACCAATGACCATTTGCCAGAAAATGTAGTTCCCATTGACCCAACACTTGACGCTACAGTCCAGCAGAACACGTCTGTTTCCGAAGAGTCAAATTCAGAAGATGTAGTCCAGGAGATCATCCCGGTTCCCATTAGTCATAAAACTACATTTTGTAGTTTGTGGAGTGTAGTTTGTTTGCAGTGGAAGACACCAGTCCCCTTCCTCATTGCGTACAAAGAAGCGTAAGAAAGAGAAAGGTAAACACTTCAGAGGCCACTGTTCTGACTTCATCCCGTTTCAAGAAGGCCGTTGCAAAAAAACAATAAAAAGAAGCGACCAAAGCTGGACATCCAACAGCGTCGGAAAAAGGAAAGAGTAACAAAGAAAGCTCAAAAAGAGATGCTTGCACAGAAGAAGACGATAGAGCAAAAACGCCCGGCAGCTCCAAGGGTCTCAGTAGGGAGATCCCCAGGAACCTCCGGCCAGGAGACTGCTGCGAATCAAGTTACTGAACCGTTTACTTTCTGCGCATTCTGCGGGGAGAGTACGGTGGAATACTGGATCAGATGCGGGAAATACTGCTTATGGGTGCATGAAGATTGCTCCAACATAACCAACCAGATACATTATTATTGTGATGATTGCTGTACTTGAAATTAATTTTCTAAAAGCACAGTTTTGTTCGTCCGTCTTTCATTCTATATCATACTTTTTATTATCGTGTCAGTGGTCCATATTACACATACGTTCGGTCCATATTACACGAATGTATGTGTAATATGGACCACTGACACGAAAATAAAAAAATTATTTCCTGCAATTATTAATAGTTACTAGAGTACTTTACCAAGTTTAAACCATGCAGCTATCCAATTGCAATGAGCAGCCAACAAATTAAATATTTTTTGAAAAATAATTTAAGTTTTATGATTATTCTTGCTTAGGGAGTCCATATTACACGGATCTCCCCTATATATATATATATATATATATATATATATATTGTGACAAGGCCAGAGTTTAAATTTGAAAGGCATAGCTCTCCACTAGATGGTGGGACAGGAGACGAAGATGTTGCTTTACAACGGCGCTGGAGGTGGTCCGAGCGCCGAGATTTTGTCCATTGTTCAACCGTGGAGATGTGATTGTAACTTATATGTTTAAATGTTGTGTTTTTTGTTAATAAATGTGTGTGTGATGTTAATCGTCCATGCTTAGTGCTTTACGCCTTACGCAATGGATTTCAGTTATAGTGAGCCAACCGGCCAAGCTGTTACAATATACACTCAAGAGACAAAACATTATGACCACCTGTCAATAACGAGTTGGCCCCCCTTTGGCGCGAAACACAGCTTCAACCCGCCTTGGCATGGATGCCACAAGTCCTTGGTAGATGGCCGGAGACAGATTGTACCAGATGTTTAAGCAACGGTCACGCAAATCTGAGATATTGCGAATTGGTGGTCTTTGAACTCTGAGCTGCCGTCCCATGACATCCCAAATGTGTTCTATCGGATTGAGATCCGGTGAGTTAGGCGGCCAGGACATTAACTGGAATTCAACATCATGTTCCACTCCAACACAATTTTAGCCTTGTGACACGGGGCCTTGTCCTGTTGGAACATTCCATTTCCAGCTGGAAAAACAGAGGCCATATAAGGGTGCAACTGGTCCGCAATGATGTTCAGATACCCTGTAGCATTCATGGTCTGCTCTACCACAACCACGGGTCCCAGAGACGCCCAAGAGAACGTCCCCCAAAGCATAATACCGCCACCACCGGCCTGTGTATGACCTACTGTACATTGAGGGAGCAACAGTTCGCCTGGAAGACGGCGTATCCTGACACGGCCATCGGCGTGATGAATGACAAACCGTGATTCATCTGACCCGGCAACTCTCTCTCACTGATCCATGGACCAGTCGCGATGTTCCCGGGCCCAGCGCAGGCGCAGTTGACGATGACGCTTGGTCAGCAAAGGCACACGAGTGGGCCGTTTGCTGCGTAGCCCCATATCCAACAGTGTCCGCTGAACAGTGTGCTGCGATACTATTCTACTTGGCCCTGCATTGTATTGGGCTGTCAGCTGAGCCACTGTCTGGCTCTGGTTTTGCTTCACCATGCGAGACAGTCTCCGACGACTTTTTTCTTTGATAGCGTGTGGACGTCCAACACCATGTCGTCTACTGCTGGTTTCACCGTCCTTCATCCACTTTGCATAAGTACTAACAACTGTAGGTCGCGAACAACCCACGAGTCGTGCAGTTTCGGAAATACTTGTTCCGAGCCTTCGAGCCATTACAATCTGCCCTCTATCAAAGTCGCTTAGATCCGCAGCCTTTCCCATCACACACAGAAGTAAGTGAAAGAATGATTCTTCAGACTCTCCAGCAGCAGTTAAATACCACTTCCACCTGATCACGTGCCTTCTACGTCATCCAGGCGAATTCATTGCAAAATGTAGAGGTAGTCATAATGTTTTGGCTCTTGAGTGTATATAACCCAAGCAACCAAGCTGTCATAAGACCGCACTGAACTCAAAGACCGGCTATCATCCATCTTTGAGAACTTCAAAAGTCCATTTTCAAAGTTTTTAAACACCCTTGTCAAGTCCTATTTGTTTTGCATAGTCAAAAAGGCTGAGTGATTTCTTCTAAGACATTTAAAATACAGAAATGAAGTGTTTGTACATCTTCCATTTCACTGTACATCCATCTATTCACTTTAATATTATACTTTGTTTTATCCTTTACCGTGAATAGGCCGAAAAAAACATTCAAATACAAACAATGCCTATAGTAATAACGTCAGGTTTCGAAATTCTATCCATTTGCGTAAAACAAATATGAGTGAAGGATTCAGTCAATGTCTTTACCCCATTCTCTGCTATCGTAATAATTAAGTATATTCAATGTTACGCAAAGTGTGATACCTTTACAAAATTTTTATTTTTAGTCCTAACGTTTGGTTTATGGGTGAGAGGAGGGTCCGAGACCCTCAGATCGCACCTAGGGTTGCTCAGTCTTAACTGATGTGACACAAGGGGTTCGTAATGGTTTTACCCACACGGTGCCTCCATTACAAGCAACTAATATTTTCGCTGTGTTGAATAGGCGAATATCGGAAGACCGAGTTAGAAATTTTTCTTATTTTTTTCAGAATTTTCTGATATTGTATGGTACATGATTCTTACAAATGCACAAAATAAATCAAGATGAAGCCTACGGGCTCACGTACACTTCAGGGCTACGTGATGGATATTGGTGAAACCACTTTCGTAGTTTGGGGATGTGATTATCGTGCCCGCAATCACCATTATCAACAGTAATTTCTTTAACCATCTTTCCACTGCTACAGTAGATATTTTTCATTAACCTTAAAGAGAATAATAGTAAGGTATATATATGGCACTGAAACATTTTTGCGCCGACTGGAGGGACATACAGATGGTCCTTTTGTCACAATTGGGTCATTGATAATCGTTTGTGATCTCGCTTCTCACACACGTCCGTTCGCTCTCGCAAGGAACGAGGAGTAAAGAGATTGATTTGTTGTTGTTGTTCCTAATGCCTCCTCCCCTGATTGGACGTTCCAAACCAGGTCCATATAGACCTCGGGCAGAAGTGTGCGGATTCAGTTTATATAGCACCACAAGGGTCGGAGTCCGGGTTAGCTAGTTGTCACCGCAATTTTGACCAAGGACCCGAAGGGGCGACATCTGGGGGTATCGTACCTTCTACCCCCCTCTCATGGAGGGTCTTTCCGGTCTACGGATTTAACGTGCACATATACGGCCTAGGTATTTAATGACACGGAAGTATTTAATGGCGCGTGTCGGTATTCGATCCGAGTATTCTCAGCACCGGTAGCCGGCGAACTACCACAAGGCTACCGAGATTGATTTGTGAGTAGGAAAAGTTATTTGTGAGTACGTTAAGTATGAAACCAAAGTAGAGGGTTGCTTAGAGTCTAAACTTAATTTTTTAGAAAAAAAACAATATTTACAAGTTCTTACTTCTTTGTGGCTTAATATCGCTTGTATACGTTTCAGCTTGCGGCAAGAAACGACATGGTTTAGACTGTTCCCGTAACTGCTATTATGACGAATGCAGGACTGAATTGTTTTGCATGCCCGATCCCTATGGATGCTCCTGTGCTTCAGGAATGAAAGGATTCGGATGCAATGAACGTGAGTATTTGAATATTTCCTGTCCGAGCCATCTTTTATGAGAAAAAAGGGAGAAAATTTAGATTATTATAACTTTTCTGGAAAATAAGGTCAAAAGAAGTTGTTGCTGTTTTTTCTAAGCCTCCTGGACTAGAAAATTCCAAACGAGGTCCATGAGGCTCTGTCGCGTGAGCCAAAGGGAGGCATCAGTATCCTGATCTTCTGCAAGCATACTGATTGGGATACCTAAACAGCAATACCTAAACAGTTTGTTTAGGTTACAAGCATGCTGATACAACTTTATTTGACAACAACAAAACAACACAACTTTATTGGACATTTTGCAATTTATGTCAAATGAAGTTGTACACGTGGTTGATTTAGTGGAAAATTCTCAGAGTCCATTTCTATTATTTTTCAAATGTAACCTGGAGATCATTAATGCCTGGTGTCTCAAAATGTTAATATTTAAAATTAATAAAAGCATCCAGTTCAAATTCTCAAATGTGTATTGAATTTATATCTTTATTAATATAATGCAGCTTCCAACATTTATTTTAAAATGTCCAGTTTTGCATCACCTTACGAGTAATCACGTAACAAGAACTGTAGTGAATGCTTGTGATGGAGGCTTAGATGTTAATCTGTTTATCCTTTTCATGAAATTTTCAGGAAAAGCATTGCTTTTAGCGAGCATTAGAATTATTCTCTCATGCAACGTACTTAGATTGTGGCGTCAAAGGACACCGGCCATGAATAGTTCGATTCGGTTACGGAGATATCTTTATTGGCTGTCACCAATTCATACTTAAGGGATAATACATGAAATGATCTTTACGACTGTCAAAATGGAAGGAAGAAATACTTAAATTGTGGCGTCGAAATATACCGGCTATGAATAGTTCGATTCGGTTGCGGAGTTGTCTTTAATGGCTGTCAACAAAGGGTAATTAAGGGATAACACTGAAAATAATCTTTAGGACTTTCAAAATCACAGAAAAAGACCAGATATTCCAAATAACAAAATAAGAGCTTTTATTCAAGCAGTATTTAGCCATTATGGTCTCTTGAGAAGCTCATCAATCGAATTTCCCTGTTAAAATGGGGAAAAAAATTAAAACCCGTAAGGTGTTTTGAAAAAAAACTATGATACGGGGAAAGCGTTGTAATATTTCAATAAAGGTAAAAGTTGGACTCTTTAAGCCAGGTAATAGACAGTGAAAATGATATAGTTGATACCGAAAACGAATACGATGCCTCGGATCCTAACGGGGATCGAAAGTACATTTTGAAAGAAAGTAGAGAAATGGATAGCTTTACCAGCAAAAGAGTCGCAAGTACATAAAAGGTTTTAAAATTGTTGTGGTCTTGTTTCCATGTTTATTTTCCTCCTCTAGCATGTGAAAAAGGGTGGTACGGAGCAAACTGCAAGCAGCCTTGCCACTGTGCCCTTGGTCCCCAAAATTGCGACACATTCACCGGCGCTTGTTCAGGAGGCTGCTCCTCTGGTTGGACTGGTCCATCCTGCCAGATTCAAGGTAATGATGACCCCTTTACCACGTTCATAGTAAAAAACGGTACTTATTGTAGATTTATATAGTGTCCATAAACTACAAAAACATTTTTGAAACAAATAAGTCAAGCGTTATGTGCTTCTTTATGCAAAATAAGCTACATATTGTGTTTTCCAAAGAGGGGGAACATTTTTAAAACAGAACTCGACAGAAGTTGAAAAGGCGGGCGAATCCTCAACTAGCGTAACTAATCCAATTTTGGCTCTAGAAACTAAAATATCAAATGGCATCTTTAAAGTACCCTATCTTTGGAGAAATGTCTCGTGTGATGGGGCAGTTGGAGCACGATGTACACTTTGGTCAGGGGTAGTTTCGTGGCCAAGCACATCTTTCATAGGTTTGCAGAAATCATACATGAGTCAGTAGACCTAGTTTTGACCGAAGTTTATATATAAGTTCAGACAAACTGCCCATAAAGGATACAAATATTTTGGAAACTTTTCCAATCTGTGAACTTTTAGATAAAAGTGATATATTTCGTGTCTTTTCTGTGGACTCTTTATGAATTACTAGCGTGTTGATAGTTCAATTACTAGTGTGTTGATAGTGGACAGATGGGTCAAAAGTCCATATAGTGTCTTATATGGACTTTTGACCCATCTGCAAAACCATTTTGTTTTCAATTTGAAGGTGTTTCGTTTTCCTAAATAACCAAATTTTTAAATAAAGCATATAGTTTATAAAAACGAAAAATCCCAAGGTTATAATGAGCTTGTTAGAGTATATTAATTACTTCATCTCGGACATTTTATGCACTTATAACGATATCTTTTCTACGTCAATGGATAAGTTTGTGTTTGCATTAGTTCAAAATGTCAGTATAGCACCAATAATTTAAGATATATAACAAATGAAAGTTTAATGAACATTTTTTTCGCTAGAAGAATATTCATTGCAAGTCTTCAAATTTCTGTGAAGACTTTCATTTTCCAATGATATATTCAGGATCTTGGTTATTTTTGAAATTCTGAAATAAATGATGATTTTTTAAAAATATTTCTTTGTAAATAGTTATATGAAGAGCGTCATAAGTCATTTTTTAACCAACGCCAATCACATTTGATTTCACTTTTCTTTAAATGGTATAAAACGATAATTTCTTTTTAACAGAATGTACCTCTGAACTCATCGACGATATCAAGCATGAACGGTAATCAAAATCTTTTGGCATTGTATTTTAAAAGTAAGGAAATATATTCCGTGCGGTTAGTTATTTCTTTCAGCCCTTTTGTAATTCCAAACCTTCTTTTAACCAAGACACCTTCAGCTATACATTTTACAAGTTCTCCAGTGTTTCACTCATAACGTTGAAGATTTTCTTTCTCCAACCCTGCAACCGTTGCCCTAAAACTAATTTTGCCTGCATGGAAGTAGGGTCAAGCTCTCACACGATGGATAAGCACTACCTCCAAGATCACCTGTAATTTGTTTTAAACAAAAATCTCTAGCTAGTGCTGATTCTTCATCTTCTGATTACTCAGAGCCGTTTTTGTAAGTTGAATCATTGACAACAATTTTGAATCTTTAGCAATAATTCAACTCTTTCTGTCAACATTGATGTTTGGTTGGTTAACAGCGTCATGGTCACTTTTTGGCTACACGAGGATTAATTCAATCGGAACCTACAGCTTAAAGCTGATTACGAACGGCTACAAACATCCATGCCAATAGGGGGACTCAAACCCACAGACTCCGGTACCGTAAGACAGCACCTTAGCCGTTCGCTCATCGCCAGGCTGTCACTGTTGAAAAGAAAGAGAATGTGCATTTCGTGTAAAGTTTGTCTCCTGTATAGGGGAAATTTAAGTTTTAATTCTGAACTCAGACAGAAAAGTGCATTTATACTAATTTTTTTTTCTTTTTTCAGGACAGTAATAATACATGTGACCAGTCTAGCAAGCGTCCATCTTTCGTTTCCTGTTCAAAGACCCACACAATGAACTCCAATGACGGCCTTCCACAAGTAATCGAGTAGCCCGTGTAAGAGGATGGAATGTAAAATAACTCTCACGTATAGTTTACCTGATATGGAGCCTTCCTCGTTACCAATTATATTTAAAAATAAAAGTTCATGTTATCGTGTTCTAAACATGTTTCGGACACATCTTGCACCATTTTTTGCGTAATGGAAATTTCGTTGCAGTCTTCCAATAGCAAGTCTGTTTCGAAACACAGGAGCACATTTAAGGCATTGTGTACGAATCTCACAGCACTTTTCATTTTGTATATCCTGCAAAAAATTATAGCTTGAAATGTCCCTTTGACTATCAAGTTTCTATAACAGACATAATTATACTTTAAAATCGTACCTAAAATACAAAACAAACAATGCCAAAGTAGTTTTAGGTTCCGATATTCGTATCACATGGTAGTTTAAATTTTGATTTCTTGCATCCCAGTTTTTTGTTTCGAAACCCAGAATAAAAGTAATTTTGTTTCAGTCAGTCAGGAATTTAGTGAAATGCTAGTATTTCAGAAGTATGAGAGATAAATAGCTGTTTCTTTATTCAGTATAACCTTTGTTTCATCATTTTACACTTTGTGTTTGTCATCATAAATATACGTTGTTAAGGGGTATTCTCTATAAGGCTGATTCTAGAACATCGTGATCAAAAAATGTAAATTTCCATTACCTCAGAACAGAGTTAAAGATAAAACTGAGAAACCCAACATCAATGATTTAAAAAATTACATCCCTTTTAGTATGTACTATTTTTCAAAATTGTGATATCTATACTTTATCATTACAACAAATAAGAAATTGTTGGGGAAAAATTTTAAATATAGTGTTGATTTCATCACTCTCTGTATATATTACTGTTCAAAATTCAGATATCTACACTTAATCATATCAAATAATAAATTGTTGAGAACATTTCTTCACTTATAAAATGGAGCAAAAATTCAGCAAGTACTGAAAAAAGTATAGAAAATTAACTATTACTGGTTGTTGGTTGCTATGCCGGCGACGGTTAAGCCTAACCTCGTGATCATTTATGCTCTCTCTTTTACGCCTCTCTCTTAATGAATTATTTCTTCGCTTTCTTTCTTGAGACTGTTACCAATTTTCACTTGATCGTGCAGCGCGCTTTCGGACATTCTTGATTTCAGTGCGTAAATCCATGTTGACACACGGTTGCAAATTGCGCACGGCCGCTAATGTTTACGTCCGTTAGTTGCAGCCGTTGCCATTCGGAGTGTAGAAACATCGTCGATTTTTGTGCCGCATACCTACGCGTTTTATATATATAGATTTAATACTCTACGTGTCACGTCTTCTCTTACATTTCATTTTTAATTATATTTTAAATAGCATTGCACTATTTACCTTAATTAGAAGGGGTAAAATTGAAAACATACTGTTGCAGTAACAAAGTATATTTAAGTTCGTCTTCTAAAATGTTCAGAACTGTAGACATATTTTATTGCAGCTCCCAAATGAGCAAATGCAGAGATTACAATGCGGATGTATGCATGTATTTCCTTAAAAACAGTTTATGATTCTCGACGTTATCAAATATATTTTGAGTGCTAACGAATCCAGATTTTTAACACACACCTAAGGCTGCTATGTACTAAGAAAAAAAATCGTATTTCTTTTTTCCTCTTCTTGTAGACTCTTGTGGTGGGAGGAGTCCAGTTCACAGTTCGAGAATTCCACCACCCTTAGGATTGACACTTTGAGGGATTGTAATGGCTCTCTCTCTATAGGGGGCGTTAAGCGCTGCTCCCCAATTTTTTTTATTTAAAATATATTTTTGTCAACTATTTACAGGTACATAAATGCTGATAATAAAATAAAATTGGTACTGTCAGATAGCCTGAACTTTTCTGCAAAGACCTACAGGATTCATTTTATAAATTTCGTCCACCGAAGGAATTTATGAGCGTTTAAAACAAACTATACCAGATTTTTCCCATAATAATTTCAATTTTAAAATATTCATTGCATTTTTAAAAAAAATAACGAAAAATGTACACAAATGTAAAATTTCTTTCTCTATGACGGAGTACAATTTAAAAAATATATATTTGAATCCAAGTCGGCAATCCGTGAACAAACTTTCTCCATAGGTTTACATTGAGGTGAGCGAATCCAATGGGGTTAGTACATAGCAGCCTTAATTATTCCTTTTGAGTTGTTGTTGCTTCTAATGTCAGCCTGGCTGTAATTCATTCTAGACCTGGCCCATATAGTCTAGAGGACTATGGGTTGCGGTTTCGGTTTATGATAACACCACAAGGATTAGTCCCACGGTTTAGCCAGATGCCATCTCAATTTTGACTGAGCAACCCCAGGGACAACATCTGAAGGGACATATCCTCTCTCACCCTTCGTGACATCATAGAGAAACTGTTTGGTCTACGGATTTAACGTGCCCCATTCCAGCCCAGACACGGAGGAATTTAACTGCCCTTGTCGGGAATTGATCCGAAGACCCTCAGTATCGAAAGCCGACACGTTATATACAGCTAGCTACATCGAACCCTCCCTTTGAGAAGTAGATATCTAATAAAAAAAATTATATATTCAGAAACATATCTTGAGTGGGAATCACATATAGATCGTTCAAACAAAGTTACTGAAATTCTACCACGTAGTATCCTGCACATAAATTTTCAGAGTATCCTAAAATTTATTTAAAATGAAGTTAATACGTCAAGGTGAAAAGTAATTTAGCCTTTGTACTATCTGTAGATGCCAGCTACACATTTAAAATACCTTATAAAAGACCGTCAGAAGTTTGTGGTATTCAGACAGAGATAATAAATCGAATACATAGGATACACTCATCAGTCAAAGTGCAGTAGACTGGGGTGTAACGTGTTTTACCTGTGACATAGAGTCAAATTAAACTCTCAAGGTAGAGTATACACCAGGTCACGTAAAATGAAAATAACAGCCGAATAACAGATTTATGAAATTAAACGATATGCGCTTTCTTCGGTGCTCTGGGTTAAATGGGAATAAACAAAGTTATTAACACAGGAACACTAGAAGAAAACGACGAGTCGACGACATGCACTACGGCTACAGTCCACGTAAAGAAGAATCGTAGTCGCACATTATGGTCCAAGAAAAGGAGTAAATTCTCAACCACTCTGGTTTAAGTCTAGTCTCGGAGATCAGGATCAGAGCACGAAAAACTCTATAACGTCTGTAAATATCCGCTGATTTTATCAGTCGAACAACCTAGCGATGGTTATACAGGGATCGTTATCCCTAACTAGATCCAGTAGCTCTCTGCTCTTCTTAGTGCAAGTTTTGCAACTTAGAGCCTAAATCAAATGAAATTCTGAGAGAAAAGATCCCTCCGTCCTTTAAGCCACTCAAATCTTAAAAGTCCACTTAAAGCTCTCTAGCTCTCATCATCCGTCTCTTTTATAAGTTTATCCCTGGGTGGAACATTTTAATTTATCCGACCCTTGTCCCACTTTTTCTGGGGTTCCTCAAGGTTCTCTTATTGGTCCCACCTTGTTTAATATCTACATTAACGACATTCCGCAGTACATAAAAACCGAAATTCGACACATCTCTTTTTGCCTCTAATCCTAATCATAAATATGCAGTCAAAGCTATTAATGACCACGTTGTCCTTATTAATTCCTGGCTCGTTAAATGAAAAATAAAGTTTACTCAGATAAGTGCATTGCCCCTATGTTCACCCATAAATTCGATAGAACCTATGCTAACTGCAATATTAAAATTAGTTCCATCATTATCTCCTGGTTTAACACTGTTAAATACCTAGGATTAACCCTTGATAAACAAACTCACTTGAAAACAATATATCATTAATAATCGTAATAAATTCCGTAATGCTAAAAGTCAATTTTACCCCTTAACTGCCCGAAATAGTAAATTCAACTTTAATAACAAAATGCTCATTTATAAATCATCCTTAAGACCCTTACTTACGTATGCTTGGCCAGTTTGGTAGTATGCAGCGGATTCCAGCATTAAAATTCTGGCTGTTGCTCAAAACATGACTATTCGGCAAATGACTAACTCCACATGGTATTTTTACAATGTTGACATTTATAGGGAGATAAATCTTCCCACTATTCAGAATTACCTTCAAAATCTTGCTATTAACTTTCATAAAAATATTTTAGGTAGTCTCTTCTAACGAAACTACCGCGGGTTATTAACATAGGATTACTTATCGTTGCTTACCTCTTTTTTTGACGCATTTTGGTACTTTTCTGCTTAACTGTTTACTGCTACTGGGTTTGGCGTGCTGCCAAAATTATAACTCGCGACGCCGGACAATTTTTTTTCTCTCCGAAGGACCGATATTGAGGAATGTAATCCTTCGTTAAAACTTTACCAAATGAACTTATTAAAAATGTTGCCGATTATGACGCTGCTGACCCAGCTAACAAGAAGCGTCCCTGTGCCAGTCTTACTCAAAACTTTCAATCGTTTGTCTGTTCATTGTTCGTCATTTCGCTTTCTGATTCATTCCTAAAATCACTTTAGGATCTGACCAGTTTAATCACTTTTGCACGAGATAGCCAGCGAAGTTCACAATAATACAGAAGTGAGGTATAATTAGATTCCATATCAACACACAGCTTAGCAAACAGCCTAGCTCTCATAGGACTGTTCTTGTAGTTTATAAATTTTATAACTGTGAGCTCCGTCTGCAGACAGTCCGATGCAATTATTCCACGTTATGTCGTTTTCTTAAGAAAAACTGTTCATTATATTAACGGATGTGGTTTTTCTAGGAATGGGTTTGCAAAATAATGTACCTTCTAATATATTATTTTCCGCAACATACGAGCGTATGCAATTAAATGGGCTATGCCTGATCTACTTAAAAATTTATCCATTTGTCTAATTCGTCTAAATTCTTTATTGTAAATAATTTTATTTTAAAATAAATTCGTCATTTATTTTAAAATAAAATAATATAATTTAAAGTAAATAATAATTAAATATAATTATAAAAATATACTAAGGATTATTTTTTAAAATGAAATCACGATAAAAAAATAAAAATAATATATATATATATATATATATATATATATATATATATATATATATATATATATATATATATATATGAGAATGAGGTTGGCAACACAACTGAACTATTACTACAACTTCCACTCCTACTACTTCGGCGCGAAGGACTTGGCACGCAAACAGAGTGATAGACTAGTGACATTACGAAGCGGATGTGTCGCTCCGCAGGCTTGCCGTTTTGAGTCAAATAGCTATGTTAATGCTTTGTTTTTTCTTAATTTCATACTAAGTGTTAGTCTTGTCTTGTAAACATCGTCTAGTTTAATTAAATGTTCAAAATAATTAAGTCTAATGATTCACTTCTAAAGGAAGGAGTACTAACTCCTTCCTACATGGGTGCTCGGCCCTCGGACTCGAAAAATACCCCTAGCTTGGACTGAAAAACTATTTTCTTTTGATGATTCCTGGATTACTGTTGTCTGTCATTTCGGTTTTGGATACCGCCAGCGAAAACGAAAGTGATGTGCCACGGACTCTGATGATACTCTGATGGGATGATGAGAACCAAAACCAGAATTGTAAGTAACTTGGATCATATTAAAATTATTTGATGCATACTTTGAAGCTTGTTCAAGAAAATTTTGAAGATTAATGGAATTCTCATCTTATTGATGATAATTATAAGAAAACTGAAAATATTTCAACGTTCTTTTGATGCAGGAATTTAATTGATGCTAAATTCACTTTTGATGGCCTTTGACGTTGAATTTATCACTTCTGTTTTCTTGAAGAGAATTCTATTTCGATGAAATTATTTGATGATTTGATGAAAATTTCGACATTTAACTTGAAGAATCTTGTTTCCTTGAACAAACCACAACATAATATATATTTTGAAAGATCGCGAATTGAATACTTTTGAAGATTATTATATTATTATTTTGATGCATAATTTTGACGAAGCGAATGTTTATTTGATGACAACTTTGCTTATTTGATGCGCTTTGATGTTGAACTTAATTCTGCTGTTTTCTTGCGAGAATATTTTTTATTTTGCAGAATGCTTTGATGCTTTCGATTTCACAATTTTGATACTTTCGATTTCCCAATTTTGATGCTTTTAACATTAGAACTTTAACTATTATTTTGATGCTGCATTTACATCCTCTATTTTCTTCAACAGTGATTTATTTTGAAGATTAATTTGATGAATATTTTGCTGAAGTAATATCTAACTTGATACATATCTAAATTTACGTCATCTGTTTTCTTCAACCAGAGAAATTATTTTGAAGAACTTATTATTTGATATTTGATGCTTATTTTAGTTCATAATTTTGTTTTCTTGAACAAAACCTGTTTTAAAGATTACTTATTTTGATGCATATTTTGAGAATCAATATTTTATTATTGAATTGGTATTTGAAAAAATTTCGATTTGAAATATTATTTTCTATTTTTGAATTTGAGTACCTACGTATTATAAGTATTGATTTTGGTTTTGAATATTTGTATATTTGTGTACTATAATTGTTTGAACCTAGTATATAGTTATGGCTACTCTCAACGATTACCCCAATATTGCAAAATCATTAAAATTTGGTGGTACGAATCAAATAAAGGTTCTACATCGTTTAATTTTTGGTACAGACGGCGACAGACAAAATCGTACCAGATTACGTAAATTTACAGGTTTTAAACAGCCATTCGTGTTGGAAGCAACGAAACAGAAAGTACTTAAAGAGTTTTCACTTAAAGACTTGATTTCTATTTGTAATCTACTTCATTTAGAATTTTCAACTGACCCAGACAAATGTGCCAATACCATTCTTATGAGTCTTAGTGATTTATCGTTATTAAAAGCAGAATTTTCTGATCTTTCGGAATGCGAAGTGAATGATGACTCACTTCCGGGTGCACGTTCATCCCAAACTAACAGCGTTATAGAGGAAAATAGATCTCCCTTTTCCCCCACCATTGACGCAAAAGAATCTTCGAATAAGCAAAATACACACATTTCCGTTGGTGAATCAGATCAAAATTCATTGCCTTCAGTTGAAACTGCGAATCTCTCTTTCCAGTTGTTTAGTCTAAAAGACGTTGTTGATTTAATAAAACCTTTCTCGTCTCGTGATAATTACAGTGTTGAGAATTTTATATCTGACGTTGAAGAACTTTTTTGTTTATATCAGATAAACAATCCAATTCACCAAATTACTTTTGTTAGAAAATGTTTAACTGGTCCCGCTCAAACTTTAATTAGGTCTATTCGTGGAATTACAAATTGGGAACAATTGAAGCACCATTTATTAGACGAATTTTCGGACAAAATTAACGGTATTCAGTTACATAAATTAATGGAATCTCGACGTATGAAACCGTTTGAAACCCTACAAGAATATTTCTTAGCTATGAGAGATTTGGCACACAAAGGTTCTCTCGATGACTCCTCTCTGTTTGAGTATGTCATAAACGGAATTCCTGATTCAACAAACAATAAAGTTATTCTTTACGGTTGTAAATCCGTCCCTGAATTTAAGGAAAAGTTGAAAATTTATGAACAAATCTTTAACAGATCACAAAATTTCAGACAAAATAATCAGAAAAAAATTGATGCTTCCTACCTCAATGTGAAAGTCGATAATACACGTAGCCCAAATACACAGCCAGTATGTTTTTCCTGTGGCTTGAGAGGTCACAAAAGCAACCAATGTTTGAATAAGTCATATGGTAAACAATGCTACGGATGTAAAAGTTTTGGTCATGTTCATGCTAATTGCCCTAAAAGTTATCGAAATTCTAAACCAAAACCTGATTCTCAAAAACCTATTTCTGATAAAACTGTAAATGCACTTTCTCCTGAAACTTCATCGAAAAATCCCATGCATGTTGACATTCAACTTGCAGGAATTCAATTGACAGCACTCTGTGACACTGGGTCACAGGCAACCCTCATCAATGAGAAAACCTATCGAAGAATTGGTTCGCCACCATTGCAGCCCACCAACATTCCCTTTTCAGGAATTGGCAAAAACCAAGTTCACAGCATCGGATTCTTTCAGGATTCCATCGAAATTCAAACCATTACTTTACCTGCTAAAATACATGTTCTAGAGGATGACTTGATTCCTTTTGATGTGATTATCGGAATCGACTTTTTGCAGCAAACCCAATTTACATTTGATGAAGACGGTATTCGTTTTACTCTCGATAATAACATCTTCGTTAATATTGCTAATATTCCTGATGACGAAGCTTTCCCATTTGATCTTTCACACATTTTGAATTCTGAAATTCGTGAGGAAGTTCAAAATATCGTTACTTCCTACAAACCCCATAAAGTTCAAGACACTGAAATTAAGATGACTATTTTATTACAAGATGAAATCCCTGTAGCTCAACGTTCTCGACGACTCCCTTTCGCGGAACAGAAAATTGTAGAAAGCCAAATTCAAGATTGGTTAAATGAGGGAATTATTAAAGAAAGTTGCTCCGATTATGCCGCACCGATTGTTCTATGTAAGAAAAAAAGTGGAGATTATAGACTTTGTGTTGATTACCGCAAATTGAATAGAAAAATGATAAAAGATAAATTTCCCTTACCGCTCATCGAAGAAGCTTTAGACAAACTTGGAAAATCTCGGGTGTTCACTTCACTTGATCTCAAAAATGGTTTCTTTCATGTACCTATGGAACCTAACAGCACTAAATATACTTCTTTTGTGACTCATGAAGGACAATACGAATTTTTACGTGTCCCATTTGGCTTATGTAACAGTCCCAGTGTTTTCCAACGATATGTTTACACAGTTTTTAGAAATCTCATTCGCGACAATGTTCTTATTGTTTACATGGACGATCTTCTCATACCATCTAATGATGAAGTTGAAGGTCTACAAAAATTACGCCTAGTTCTCCAAACAGCTGCAGACTATGGCCTTGAATTGAACTTTAAAAAGTGTCAATTTTTACAGCGAAAGATAGAATTTCTTGGTTACATTATCGAAAATGGAGTAGTTAAACCCTCACCTACCAAGACACAAGCTATTCAAAATTTCCCACAACCTCAAACCCCTAAACAATTTCAAAGTTTTCTTGGTTTAACAAGTTATTTCAGAAAGTTCATTCCAAATTATGCGCTGATTGCTAGACCATTAAGTGACCTCCTTCGGGATAATGTAGAATTTAATTTTGACTCTGAACAAATAGCAGCTTTTCAACAACTTAAAAACATTCTTTCACAAAACCCAGTTCTTCATGTTTTTCAACAGGGATACCCATTAGAACTCCACACTGATGCCAGCTCCTTAGGTTTTGGCGCTGTGCTCTTGCAACAATCCGATGATGGACAGTTTCATCCTATTCATTATTTTAGCCGTAAAACTACAGTTCAACAAGAAAAATATCATAGTTATGAACTGGAAGTTCTTGCCGTTATTGAAGCGCTAAAAAAATTTCGAAACTACTTGTTGGGAACAAAATTTAAAATTATCACCGATTGTGATGCTTTCCAAAAAACGATGCACAAAAAAGACCTACCAGCTAAAATTGCTCGATGGGCATTGATGTTAGAAGACTTTGATTATGAAGTTTGTCATCGACCCGGTAGACAGATGAAACATGTTGATGCTTTAAGTCGTAACCCCATTCTTGTAATTACCTCAAATGATATCACTCAAAAGGTGAAAAATGCCCAAGACCAGGATGAATTTATATCTCAAATTAAATCTATGCTTGAATCTACACCTTCTGATGAATTTTTTGTTAAAAACGGAATTCTTTATAAACTTCATCAGGATGCCGAACTTTTAGTAGTACCACAAATGATGCAGAAAGAAATAGTGCTAAACGCCCATTCACAAGGTCATTTTGCTTCACAAAAAACCGAATTAATTGTTTCTCGTGAATTTTTCATTCCTCAACTTAAGAAATTAGTTCAAGAAATTATTTCGAACTGTATTCGTTGCATTTTGTCCTCGCGAAAATCTGGAAAACAAGAAGGATACCTTCACCCCATTCCAAAAGGTGATGCACCCCTTGAATGTTACCATTGCGACTTTTTAGGACCTTTACCATCGACAAAAAAATGTTATAAGTATCTTTTTACTGTAGTTGATGCCTTTTCCAAATTTGTATGGATCTATCCCGTGAAGTCCACCTCTACGAAAGATGCCTTAGACAAATTATCCTTGCAACAAACTACATTTGGCAACCCTTCAAAAATCATTACTGACAAAGGTAGCGCATTCACATCTTCAGAATTTCAAAGTTACTGCCAGGAACAGTCAATTGAACACATTTCAATAGCAACAGGTGTGCCACGTGGCAACGGTCAGGTTGAGCGTGTTCATGGCACAATTATTCCCGTTTTAACTAAGTTAGCTCTAGATGAACCTGACAAATGGTTTAAATATGTCCCAAGATTGCAACGTATCCTAAATAGTACCACCACACGCAGTACAAAATTCACACCCTTTCAACTTTTAATTGGTGTTAAAATGAAACAACAAGAGGATCTACAGATTAAAGATCTTCTTGACGAGGAACACCACCAAAGAATTCTTGATGACAAAGAAGCGTTACGTATCGAAGCTAAACGAAATATCCTCCGTTTACAGGAAGAAAACATACGACAATATAACAAACGGCGTAAACCGGCTTGTAAATACAAGATCGGTGACAAAGTGGCAATACAACGAACTCAATTTGGAACCGGATTAAAGCTCCGACCAAAGTTCTTCGGACCGTATGAGATCACGAACATCAACCCCAACGATCGTTACGAAGTTCGAAAGTTAGGACATCACGATGGTCCAACCATAACATCAACTGCAGCGGACAAAATGAAACAGTGGTGCAGAAACTGAACACCAATACCACTGTGTTGAACACTGCTTGATTTTTTGAAATATTTTTCCTTTTTCTGCTCTTTTTTTTTTTATCTTTTCAGAATTATTGTTGACAACCCAGCCGCGGACGTCTGGAAAGTCAGAACGGCCGTGTGAGAATGAGGTTGGCAACACAACTGAACTATTACTACAACTTCCACTCCTACTACTTCGGCGCGAAGGACTTGGCACGCAAACAGAGTGATAGACTAGTGACATTACGAAGCGGATGTGTCGCTCCGCAGGCTTGCCGTTTTGAGTCAAATAGCTATGTTAATGCTTTGTTTTTTCTTAATTTCATACTAAGTGTTAGTCTTGTCTTGTAAACATCGTCTAGTTTAATTAAATGTTCAAAATAATTAAGTCTAATGATTCACTTCTAAAGGAAGGAGTACTAACTCCTTCCTACATATATATATATACAGGGTGTTTCAGCACATCGGTTACAAACTTTCAGAGGAGATAGTGAACACCTAGATGATGGGAAATCACATAGCAATGCATGGTCGGAAAGGCTTTCCTGGCGCGGTACTGACGACACATAACACAAGTGTCTAATGGAACACCTCAAATTTTAATTTTTCAATTTTTCTAGGTCAATTGAGTCAAGGTCATTTTTCTAAAACAGGAGATCGAATAGAATCCTTTGGTACAAACAGCATCTCTCTACGACAATTAGGGGCCGAATTATTAAAGTTTGAATTTATATGCAGGGCAACCCCCAAACTGGAAAATTTTAAAGTTCTCCTACAGTACTGCTATGTGATTTTCCATCGTCTAGGTGTTCTCTATATCTCCTGAAAATTTGTAACTACTGTCCTGAAACACCCTGTATATATATATATATATATATATATATATATATATATATATATATATATATATATATATATATATATATATATATATATATGAAACGATAAACTTTCCCTTCATTAACTTTGTCTTACCGCAACAGAGCATTATCCCTCAGTGTGATTTTGATCTAGATATTCGATTATTTTGATCTAGATATTATCCGTACAAGTTTCAATTTGTGGAGAGATTGCTTACACATGATTTCGAGACTCGACAGCGGTTCTCGCTTCAGTTTCTTGCTCGCTTTGAGGTTGATGCAGAATGGCCTTGGAATATCCTCTGGACAGACGATGCACACTTTTATTTGGACGGTTCGGGGAATTCTCACAACTGCCGAATTTGGGAACCAGAAAATCCGCGTTTAATCTTAGATGGTCCGATGCATTCACCGAAAGTAACCGTGTAGTTTGGATTTTCTGTCTTTTTCATTCTCGACCCGTATTTCTTCGAGGAATTAAGTCCTAGAGGTCCAGTAACATGATCGGTCACCGGGGAGCGATATGCATCCTTGTTACTGAATAAAATTGTTCCGGATCTGCAATCACGTCAGTGGCTTTCACGCACAATTTTTATGCAAGATGGAGCTCCTCCACACATTAGTCTTCGTGTTAAGAACGTTTTCAAAAATCACTTTACAGAAGAACATGTCATCAGTCGCCAATTTCGTAATGTGTGGTCTCCACGATTCCCATGCCTCAACACATGCGAATTTTGGCTTTTGGGCCCTCTGGTGTTAAAATTTTGAACTAATTTTTTAATTCGCTCAATCAAATTCAAACGAATGTTGAAGAAGCAAAGCATGTTAAAGAAGAAGATGATTTACCTATCGCGATGTGGATAGATAAGCACAAAGTTTCATCATTCTCAGATTGTGACATGCAATGTTTGAAACATGTGATGATGAAGTCATTACATGTGTAATTCCGAATGATGGAAATATTGTGAAAGAAATTAAAATGAATCATTCTGAAATCGAAGATTTTGCATCTGATGCCGATGCTGAGCACATAAATGACGAAATCCCCACCATCTCAGATGCTACAGTAGTGATGTGTGTAGTTTTTGTCTACACAAACAGTGGGAGAAGAGTGTTAGAGTCATTTGATGGATTGGACAAATAATTTGATAAAATAGTTTTGAAATCGGCATCACGTCAGCAGAATATTACCGATCATTTCTGTAATAAAACAGTGAGTTACAATTAAAGGTAAAATGAATTTATTTCCATTTGTCTTCATTTTTAGGAAATTTAATTAGCATTGTGTCAGATTAATGTAATCGATTTTTGTCAATTTAATTCATTAATGATCATTTTTAATATATTTTATCATTAATTTAATACATCATTATTGAATACACATAGCAACTAATGAGATATATTTTGTAAACGCTAATATTTTTCTTACCGGTTCGGATATAGAGAACCACTGGATATAGAGAACAAAAGCTTTGGCCCCTCGAAGTTCGTTATAGCGGGGTTCAACTGTATTTACATTACAAAACCTCTCTGTGCACACTTTGACCACGCCGTATATCGACGTATCCAGAAAAAGATGTCTAAGGCCAAAAGTCAATATTTAACTTTGATTTTTTAAACAAACAATACAATGTGTCATTCTAAATTAACAATTCGTTCTAAATTAAGATCCGTTATATATACAGTGGCTCCCAAAAGTGTTCGTACACTTACGATTTTCAATGAAATAGGGGTCTATCCATTGATTAAAATGAATATTTCAGAATGGGTATTTAATAATAAGATCTATAATCTATTCTTAACAAAACTACATGAAATATTTTGGAAACATAGTAAAACTTTATTTTTAAGAAACCAATAATCCAAAAGTTACAAAAAATTTATCTTACAAAAGTCATCGTACACTTGTAAAAAATCTCTACATATTAGTAAATATTCTAATTTTTCGTTAAATTAATATTTAGTAGGATATCCTTTAGCATTCACAACAGCTTTTAAACGTCTGAGAATAGATTGCTTTAGTTCTTTTGTAATTTTTGCATCAATGTTCATCCATTCTTCCATCATAATTATTTTTAGTTCGCTTTTCGTGTGAATGTCGTGTTTTCGTACTCGAACCTCCAGTTCTCTCCAAATATGTTCTATTGGGTTTAAATCTGGCGATTGAGGTGGTATTTTCAAAACTTGTGGACGATTATAGAGACACCAGATGCGAACGTTGAGAGCCGTGTGCTTAGGATCGTTATCTTGATAAAAAACAAAGTTGTTTCCAATACTCAAATTTTGAGCTGATAATTTTAAATTGTCTCTTAAAATATTTATAAAAACATCATGATTCATTATGCCATCAATAAATACCAAATTTCCTAGTCCTGATGCTGACATGCACCCCCACACAAGGATACCTCCACCGGCATGCTTAACTGTTCCTACTAAGTTCTTGGGATTAAGTTCCTTACTTTTTTCTTCTCCATACAATTATACGCCCATCAGCACCAAAAATGTTCATCGGCAAATAAGACATTATTCCAATACGTTTGGGGCTTAATTATCATTGATAGTGCGAAGGGAAGCCTAAACTTTCTGTTTTTCTCACCCACAAAAAATTTTCTATGGGCAGAACGCCCATGTAATCCAGCTGTTCTGAGAACTCGTCAAAAAATTTCAGGTGAGATTGAAGTAGAAAATGCTTCATTGAATTCTGCAGAAACTTTTACAGCACTCAAACTTGAATTTTTCACAAATTTTCTAATTATAAATCTCTGATCACGTTTTGTTAACTTTGCCCGACGGCCTTTTCTTACCTTGTTTTCGATCCAATTTTCATCTTTAAAGCATTTTTTCACATACTGCACAGTAGAATGGGATAAATTAAGTAATTTGGCAATATTCCGAACTGATTTACCACTACTATGATGAAAAATAATCAATTTTCGAATGCTTTTTTTGTTTCTTTACGACTACGAGCCATTTTTAAATAATAAATAGAATATTACGGAGTAGGCAAGCAGAAATCAAAGTCAAACAATATTTTAAATGCCACCACAATTCAAAAATAAAAATAAAGCGCTAGAGGATAATTTTAATTATGAATTTATCCGAAAATATTTCAGTGTACGATGACTTTTGTGAGATAAATTTTTTGTTACTTTTTGTTTACTGGTTTCTTAAAAATGAAGTTTTACTATGTTTTCAAAATATTTCATGTAGTTTTGTTAAGAATAGATTATAGATCTTATTATTAAATACCCATTCTGAAATATTCTTTTTAATTAATGGATAGACCCCTATTTCATTGAAATTCGTAAGTGTACGAACAGTTTTGGGAGCCACTGTATATATATATATATATATACAGAGGCTGTTCGCACATTTTTTAGACGATTTTGGTAAGCGGTAATAAAAAATCGTTTGCTGCAAAATAAATAATTGCAATTGTACTATGTTTTTAAAAGTCAAAATTATCGTCTGCGGCTTGAAAGTTTTGTTTTTATTCAAAACGGCGTTTTTAACAAAGCAGTGGTTCGAAGACTACATTTATGCTCTTTCCGAAGCGAAATATGCATACTCCGTTATCCAAAAACGATGTGAGATTCATGGTTTTGTGATATCTAAAGCGTCGATAGGTAATATCGTCAACAATAAAGGAAAAACGTCAAATTGGAGCCTCAAGTGGGACAAAAATTCCAAACAAGTATCCAAGGAAAAAACGGACATCTTCGACTATTGCAAAGTTACGTTGTTTAATGTTGAAAGAAAATCCCCCTAGTCAAAGGACAGTTGCAAAATCATTAAAATGCTCGGTGTCCACTGAAAACAAAATGATAAACGTTGATTTAAATCTTAAGAAAGGGAAAAAACGCAATGTGCATCGTCTTCTTCCAGATCATATCGCTGAACGCAGGACACGCTGCAGAATTCTATATAAGAAACACTTATCCAAAGAAAAATGGAAAACAATTGTCACAATAGATGAATCATGGGTGTATTTAAATGATTGCAACAAAAAAAGAGCCATTTATTATCATAAAAGGGGAGAAAAAAATTTATGTACATGGTTCAAAGAATCGAAAGAAAGTTTTTCTACGGGATTCATGATTGCTGCTGGTTTTTCTTATAATAGCAAGTTAAAAATAAAGAGAGTGGAAAAAAATGTCAAGATTAACTCCAAATACTATCAGAAACATATTTTATCGCCAATTTTTCTGAATGAAATACCATCGCTTTACCCACAGTGCCATCAATCTGTGAGACTCCATCAGGACAAAGCTAGCAGTCACATCAAAATCCACTGTAAATTTCCTAAAAGAAATGGAACAAAAAACTGGTATCAAGGCCATACCCTTCACTGATATCCCTACTAAATCTCCCGATGTATCACCTATGGATTTTTGTGCTTTCGAACTTTTAAAATCTGCATTATCCAAACGTCGTCCCAAAACCCTTACAGGACTCTGGAAAGCTGTTCAGGAGGAATGGGATAGAATACCTCTTCTGACACTTCAAAAGGCATTATTATCCTGGAAATTGCGGTGTCGAAAGATAATTCAGAATAAGGGATGTCAAATAGAACATTTAAAACACAAGAATTTTATGTAATTTAGTTTTGTGAATACAATATACATCGTCTAAAAAATGTGTGAACAGCCTCTGTATATATATATATATATATATATATATATATATATATATATATGTAATATTTAGACGCATAAACTACAGGGTGGTCATAAAAAATCTTTGCCGATATATGGATATCTAGCGGCTGTCCCGTTTAACTGATCGAGATGAGATGATTCCAGATACAGTTATTCAGAGGTATGAGCCCGGGATTCTGTGAACGGGAACAAAGTGACACTCACGGTTACGGTTAAAGGTACAGAAACTCGAAATTTTCGAACAGCAACGCCCACTTTTCCCCGTCGCAAAATGCTCAGTACATGCGAAAACTCTAAAGAGCGTTGGAACGAAACGTCTCACAAAAACTAGACGTGTTATACACGGACAAGAAAACAAGTCTGCGAACGGCCAACAACAACACGATCGGGGCGCACGTAGGAAATTTACATATGGCTGAGGCAAGTCATGAATCATTGATGACAACACAGATCGGTCAAAGGAAAAATTTTACTCGGATTAGATATTTTCCACATGGGGGCCATCACAAGCGGTTCGCAGAGCTGTTTTTGTGCCTGCATAACACGTATTTTTTTTGTGGTACACATTCTGTTTCAATGCTCTTTAGGGTTTTCGCATGCGATGAGAATTTGCGACTGGAAAAAGTGGATGTTGCCATTCGAAAATTTCAAATTTCTGTACCTATAACCATAACCGTGAGCGCCACATTGTTTCCGTTCACAGAATCCCGAGCTCATACCTCTGAATAACTATATCTGAAATCTCATCTCGATCGGTTGAACGGAAAAGCCGCTAGGGTTCCATATATCGGCAAAGTTTTTTTATGACCACCCTGTACATTTAACTATATTAATTAGCGTTAAACGGCAATTTTCTATTAGAGATAGATGTTGTGTGTTTTCCAATTCAGAAAGTAGGTTGTTTTATGGAGTCCATGGTCATGGATTATTAATTGATCACACGCGCTGGAGGATGCAATCTCATGGCGCGTGATGGCTTGACTCAGGATGCTTCACCCGCTTTTGCATAACGCGCGAAAAAAGAACAAAGCATTAGATCACGGATATTTTTTGGAGAGGTGGGAAGCGCGCATATCGGGGTTATTGAGAGATGATTGAAAACTGCTATTTAGCTATGTCAAGGAGGTTTTTTTTAAATGTTGAGAAATAAAGTTGTTATAATATAATTTAAGTATTTCTTGCCACTGGCCTACTGTTATGACTACCATTAAATATTATTTAGGTAAAAGGGTATGAAGTGCCGTCACACACACACACACACACACACTCACACACACACATATATATGTATATATATATATATATATATATATATATATATATATATATATATATATATATATATATATATATTTGAGTGGGAGATGGTGAAATTGATAATATATAAGTATTTTCATCCTGGTCAATAATGAATGTTACATAAAGATAAAATTAAAAAAGATCAACTGTATTTTCATAAAGGCCAAAAATTCCTGTATTTCAGCCCTGAAATAAGTATTTTTAAGGACTGGAAAGTAAACGAAAGAATTAAAGGACGTTGAACACATAAGTAAGTACTTTTTAAAAACTTTTTAAGGGTCCTTAAAAACACAATTTGCAAATAATGTGTTTTTTCTTTTCATCGGCTTTTTTTTAAACCCCTTCAGCAATTTATAATTATAAAATATATAAAATATACTATTTCTGCAATCATGTGTACTGACAAATCGTCTGAAGGTTATGCGAAACCTAACAAAGTTATTCAATGTAAATAGTGAATAAATGTGTCTGTGTTATGCGCGAAAGCTGTAAAGTATAATTTGTCTTTCACAGCCACCCTCTTAAGACTGATACGTCTGAAGGCTACCGCTGAAGTGTCAGAGGTTGCGAATGTTTATAGAAACCCATAAACATTCTGACGCCAGAAGCGGTCAACCGTCAGCACTGTTCTGTTTCTACATTAATCAAGAGAGATGGAGATACGAAGCACTTCTGTCTTACTTTTGTGTGGGATGATTTGCTGCACGGTAAATAATTTTGGACACTTATAGTAATACTAAGTGGATAGAGTTTAGAATAATATTCTACAATATTTATTAGTAAAGACAATATATATATATATATATATATATATATATATATATATATATATATATATATATATATATACAGTCGTACCCCGTTATAACGAACTTCAAGGGACCAAAGGTTTTGTTCGCTTTATCCGGTGGTTCGCTATATCCGAACCATTAAGAAAAATACTATAGTTCATAAAATGTATAACTCATTAGTTGCAATGTGTATTCAATAACAATGTATTAAAAATGATAAAATCTATTAAAAATGATAATTAAGGAATTAAATCGACTAAAATCGATTACATTAAACTGACACAATACTAATTAAATTACGTACAATAGGAAAATGTCGGGACCAAAATTTTCGTTCTTTATATCCATGAGTTCGTTATATATCGAGTTCGCTAAAATGGGGTTCGACTGTGTATATATATATATGTGTGTGTGTGTGTGTGTGTGTGTGTTTGTTTATTATTAAACTAATATTTATTACTCAAAACACTAACATATCTATGTTTCCAAAGCTCAGTAGTATGTTTTTCTAATTATTTTCCGCTAAAATATAAAATTTTGAGCTACCAAACATTCTGCTTCTTTTTGTTCCGTTTTCCCATGGCCGGAGTATTCGAGACCAGGTCCATATACATTTATGGGTTGAGGGGTACGGAACCGGTTTACAATGAGACCACAAGGTTCGGAGTCAGAATCAGCCAAGTGTCATGTCAATTTTGACCGACCACACCCAGGGGCGACGTGTGGGGGATCATACCTTCTCCCATTCTCCCTGACCACATAGAAGGACTTTCCTGTTTATGGATGTATCGTGCCCATATCCGGCCTAGCCACAAAGGTATATATGGCTTGTCGGGATTCGGATTGGGCATTTCCAGTTTTATGTCCAATGCACTATTTAGGCTACCTCGAGCCAAACATTCTGCTTCTCTCTCTCTCTCTCTCTCTCTCTCTATATATATATATATATATATATATATATATATATATATATATATATATATATATATATATATATATATATATATATATATGCAAGAGCTGTACTTTATTATAAAATTTACTTTTTAAATAAACGCTACCTCTGGGCTATCTCTAGCCAAGGCGATTTTTATCGTGGGTGATTACGTTTTTTAACATTTTGATATCTGGGAAGAAATCTTTAGAATATAGCCTTGCCAAATTAAGATCATGATAGTTGTACTTCAGGAAATGTTATTAACGTTACCTAAATGCAAAAAATGTAGAATCCATATTTAACGTTGTTATGAATCAATGAGAAAAGTTTCATAATTCAATATTCTTTTGCCTTTTATACTATGAAATAAGTATTTATTTCTTTTGTACTTGTATTTAGGCAACGCTCTAACAGTTTTAATTTCACCTCTTCCAGTCTCTTTAAGAAAGTATTATCTATATTACCAAAGATAATGTAGCTAATAATTGATTCTGATTAACTACAAGTAATCAAAAATATATAAACACTGTAGATATAGCAGAAAACAGCATGTACAGAAAATTATATAAGACAAAAACGGTGTCGATGAAACTGTGATGGAATACTAGTTAAATTTTCTCCAGGAATATTAGTGTGTTATAAAATAGTCATATAAATATTTAAAAGTAATATGCATTACTTTTAAATAAGATTACGATTTGGCCTCATCGAATGATAAGTTTTAGTTATTTTACGTGTTCCATAGATAATTAGTGAGTATACCTGTATGAATAATTTATGTTTTTACTGATGAGCCCTTTAAATGACTTTAATTATCAGTACAAATTGAATTTTTGTCTTTGTTTGTCTCATGACATCTATCTAATCAATCTTATCTGATGACAGTACACAACAACTTTTAGAATTTATTATTGAATCTAGAATTTATTAAGATCATTAAAAAAGTTTTAAATTTTGAGATACTGGTATCATTTCTATTCCGAGGTACATGTGCTGTTAAAATTGCCGAAGCATTATTGAAATTCTACTTTGTAAGTGTGGTAGGGAAAGAATTGTGGTATACGTTTATAGGCCCTCACACGCATGAACTAAAATGTGCTGTAATTCAATACAGAGCAATATCTCTTTAAATTGCAATTTTTACGTGTGTTTACTCGTATCTGTTTACTCGTTATATCTCATCTGTTTTTATGTAAAATTATCACATTTATGCTGCATTATCTTACGTGTATGTAAATACACGTTACTCTTTTTTTCACTCTATTATCTAATTTTTTTAAACTACATTTAAAAAAATGAAACTTTTCAATAAATGAGCAAACATGTTAGACGTTCAGAAATAATTAAAGAATTAACCTTAAATTTTTAAATTCAGATCATCAATTGGGGGATATTTTATCCCTTTAGAAACAGAGGGAAAACACAACTTTTATAAGTGCTCTCAGACCAAAATTCTTCGGTTTCTGTACACTGTCGATGAACTGTGTCATAACATTGTTTTATTGTATAAAGATTGTTCGGTATTTTACGATTGCAGAGCGTATATCGAATTTATGTTCATGAGGGAAAGTTTTGTATTAACACATATCTTGTACGGGAAGAACTACTTCCTATAAGGGGTGACGGAATTATAACAGTTTACTAATATTTATCCCAGTACCGTAAGATGGGGTTACTTTGTGTCGGATTTTTAGTTTTCTCCAGTGCCAGCCGATCAGTTTTAAAAGCAGCCCTAAACGAACAAATGCAAAACATTGGTACATCCTTTCCTATACGTAGTAATGTATTGCGCTAACCCGGATCTTTAATTACATTGAAAATTAAAGTTAAAATGTGCAACAAAGTTGCCTCGCCGAGTGGGGCTACTTTGTGACATCTGTGTTTTCGCCTGGAAATCGAAAAGGAAAAATTTTCACACAAAGTTAGACAGTAAAATCCTCATCAAAATCTTGATACACAAATATATATACCTATTAGAAATATTGGATAGCTTTATCTATACCTTTGACATCAAAGAGACCTCGGGTGCCCAGGGCAGCCATCAGTTCTTTGAGACTACGAGGAAATTCGTCTTTCGGCACATTCTGCTCTTTCGGGAAATTTTTTCTAAATAGTCAATACTTCTTTCTTTCCAGTGGTATTTTAGAGGACGGAAAAAATGTAACATCGAGTGGTTGGAGGAGGTGGATCGACTTTGTGAGTTATTTTGTGACAGTGTCAATGTGTCACAAAGTAACCCCGACACCTTCCGATATTTAGGTTATGTTCTCATATCTCTCGGAAATATCACTACACGAAAGTTATGATGTTCCACAATCTAACCAACATGTTGACAATAAAAACAATTGCCTGTGGTAGTTGGTTGTATAAGGCGTTAGTCTTCAGCACAAAGAGTTTCCGAAGATTGAGTCAATAGCTTGACAACAGGTTCGAACAATTCACTGGCCATCGAAGACAAATGACGCGCATAAGCTTCGGACACTAGCCACTGGGTGTCTCTGTATGTCGGACAAGTTACTGGCTCTGTTCTTTGTCTTCTCAGTATCACGGGCGTGGAGCAAGATCCGAAATACGAAGAAATTACTTTGTGTCACAAAGTTACCCCTGCAGTCACAAAGTATTACGGTATAGCTTTAAAATGGACATTCAAGTATAGCGAATTGTAGTATGAATAATCAACAGAAATTCCTTCGGTTATACAACAGTATTACTTTTCTAGAGGAAACTTTTAATAAAAATGACGAAAGACAGGAGAACACAGATACATTATAAAATGGCATTACCTCGTACTCCCCGATAAGATCCGGCTTTATATCATAAGTCCTTAAAAAACACTAGTAGATGTGGCATGCATTTAGTACACTGTACACCAAGTGTATCAGTTTCAAAGGCTGACATGGGCCCAGTAAACAAGATTTAAGGTTAAGTGGGCCGCAATCAAAATCAATTTTCATAGAAACATATTAATTTCGAAATCTATACTATAAAAAAACATAACAAAGTTAATGTTTTCTTCCTCACACTTGATATCTCTTCTCTGCTACTATCTTTCCTACTGTTCAGTCTTCATAAAAGACTTAGTTATAATAATTGTTGAATTCATTATAATAATTGTTTCATTTTATTCATTATATTGTTTGTAATTTGTATTCTAATTGTGTTTCTGGTCAATAGATGACATCACTATGTAATTTTTTTTTACTTCAAGCTAAAATGGTTTTTATTCTGTTGTTGCACATTCGATTCTGAGTAATGGCAAGAAAAATGGCTAAGAAGTGTTTAATCTGTTGTGGTGTATATTCTGTTCTAAGCAATGTCATGTAAGAATTCAAAAATCGCTATATTGGATGCGATTCCGTTTATCCTTTTTTTGTTAAAGATTCTGTGTAGATTACTGCTTAAACTGTTGACATTTGACAGTCAATTATTCATTTTTTAAAACCTAATTTCGAAAGGTTATTTAGTGTATCATGAATTCCACAGTTATGTGACTTAGTGTTAAAATGAAGTCAATTATTACATGCATTTTAAGTATACATGCATGGAACTAAATTTTTTAGTGTTGATTTATTACTCAAGTATTATTCAGATGATGTTAAGGTTTCCATTCCAGTATAACCTTTATTAAAAGAAGTAAGAAGATTGATTAGTTTAACTTAAAACATTAAATATTTTTGTTAATGGTTTCTTATACAGTCCACTAACATATAAAGTTATATTAATAAAACTAGCTGAAAGACGGTACTATGCTACGGGGTACATTCAAATTAAATAGAATGGTCAATGTATGCAATTAATGCCAAAAAAAAAAAAAAAAATTATAAAAGAATCGTAACGGATATTTTTATAGACAAAATAATGTAGAAGAAAATATTCAAATTAATCTAATAGAACATACTAAAGAATATAGTACAGTTAATATAGTACAGTTTGAAAAGCATTTCTTTTATTGTATTTTAATTTTTTTTTGATAACGTCCAATCGTCTGCCGCATTAGAAAGAAAAAAAATATCTTTTGTCATTTTATTTCGTTGTTATGCACGTGACACAAAATTAATTTAAATTATCACAGAAAGAAAAGAAACCACGTGATCAGCATTAAATAATTTAAATTCTAAAAATTAATCTTTAAAAATTCATCAAAAATCAGAAAATGGAGGTAAAGAATCAAAAATGATTTCATTTTAAAGGAATTTTTACGATCTTTCTCGTGATATACATTTTATAACTCTAAGATTATTATTTTAAATGCAAACTTTAAAGAATGTTACAAAAACAGCTTAAAATTTAATTTAAAAAAATCTAGGAGGAATTTTTCAAAAATCTCTCTTAGTGCACCCCTGCACTATAAGGAGAATCGCCATGCAAAATTTCAGCCCTTTAGGCCCAGCGGTTTGGTCAGTGCGTTATATGTCAGTCAGTCAGTCAGTCAGCCAGTTACGGAACTGTTTTATCTATATGGATAACTGACCCCACACCTACTTCGGAAGAAATCTTGTTCGCGGCGATTATTTTCAAAACTGACCTAAGGCAAATGTCTGTAATTCCAAATCTGGAGTCTTACTTCCTGTCATAAATAAAAATAGCTGTTCACACCAATAAGTACTTCCAAACATGGAAATAATTTCATATGCGATTTACCGAGTATTTTTAAACCTGGCAGGCAAATATTTGTAAAATTCAGGCACGCTAACTTCACTGAATTTTGCCTTCAAATCTGAATCACGCTGTATTTCAATTATCTCCATTCGCATTTGGTTAGGTACTGATTCTATATTTATTGAATAAATGGAAGAGAACAATGAAAACTTGTTTTCCAATACTATAACCCTTCAGTGGGCGTGCCCGTGTACAGAGTGCAACATTTTCGTAATTTTGAATGGTTTGTTTTTACATGTAAGTTTTGAATTTTCTAAGCAGTTTCTATTTATAGCTACACCCTTTCTAGTGCAGGTATGATTTCCTAACCCTTGTATTCCTTTCCATCCATTGGTAGTCGTGATTTAACCGTGGTAAAAAAAGCAATTATACTGGATTACAATACCAAAAAAAGGAGTTGATGTACTCGATCCAATGTGCAGCTATTAAACGGTATCATGCATATCACAAAGATGGACAATCTCGTTGAATTTTCGGTTTTCGGACATAATAGGAATCCATTTACAAATTGTCCTTAGACCCAATAAACTGAACAGTTTTGAAATAAGGCGATTGTGTCTGCATTCTTTGATTCTGTGTTTTATATATATTGTCATAAAACACAGAATTATTAGTTTCAATTTGAAAATAAAAGTTTATTACAAAAGGAACAATCAAGCTTGAAAGAGACGTTGCACTTTCTGCCAGGAGCGCCCGCTGAAGGGTTAAACTCTGCAAATTTTATATTTTCCTTTCAATATGCAGTCAATCGTATTTGGAGGAATGATTGTATGGTAAAATAATATATACTATATGGTAATTGTACGATTAAAAAAAAGACCGTAATTTTTTAATAATGAAATAACATTTCAATGAACGATATTTTATCAAACTAAAAGTTTCTATTTAGAGAAAGAACGAAACCCTAATTTTGGTGAAGCACTGGCAACACTGAGTATATGTAAACAAACTGGAAGGAGATTTTGGAGATAACCGGTTTCCTCAATTCTATTGTTAGTATTCTTTCTTTTATTCCTTTCATTGTAGTAAAGTGATGCAGTTGTGTTTTAGCGTGTTTTTCATAAATTTCAGTTTGTTTTTCAATAATTAATAAAATAGGTTCAATAGCGCCCCCCAAAATAGTAATTTCTCTCGTATTGATGAGAAAAGTGCAAAATGCAAAACGTTTATTCATTTTTTATTCTTTCTAGAATTCTTTTTACATATTGAACAATTTTTGATTTTTTCACACATTATATTATTGCTTGTATTAAAAATTACTTTCTATATATTAGAAATTATTTGTATCACTCATTTATTTTTTCTCTTTGGTTTTGAGATTTTTCAACCCAAATGTTTCTAAATTATAATTATTTCAAATAAATTCTTTTGAAAATATGTAATCGATAATATCGGGAATATAATATCCACATTCCGATATTATCGGAAATCAAATATCGATATTATAATACCTAATATCGAAGAGAAAATATCAACATTTCGATAATATCGATATCAATATCCCATCTTTAGTGCGTAAGGCGCGTAAGGTGACACGATATTTACATACCGTTATATTGGCTGGGGCTGGGCCGTATGAGGCCCGCGGGACGCGAGTTGAAGATGCCTGCTGTACGCAGAAAACAAAGTTATGTGACCTACATTTCATTTGCAGGTTCTGAGTACATAAAATATTGATGATCTGTCCTAAACTTAAATTCATTTTTTTATTTCATATACGTATTTTTTCTGAATTTTACGTTGTTGTTCGCATTTATCTTAAAATGACGTATTATCACTTTTATAACATTAGTGAACAACTTTGAATGGGTGCAGTGACCCAGTTGGCAAGAGCAGCGGGCCAGTGATCTGAACGTCCCTGGTTCAATGCTCATCGCTTTAATCCACCGCCGTGTTCACTAATGGTGGTCGGGGGACGAAAATTAGGTCGTGGCTGCAATGTCCTCCAAGTTCTCAAATTTACATCTGGAGGTGCGGGGTCAAGTGTTCCGGTCTCGTCACTTGACTCGGTTCAAAATTACGGGACCGGTCATTTAGCCAAGTCGAACTCCGACCCTTGTGGTGCTAATTCAAAACAGGAGCCGCCCCTTTCAGCCCAATAGCCTATGAGGACCTGGTGAATGAAACCTCCAACCAGGGGGCATTAGCAACAACAACTTAGAATTATTAATGTTGTTGCTATCGAATTATGAAAGTTTCGGTTCCCAAGTCATATAAGTTCACGAGCTTTCCAGTATGAATGTATAATAAAACATTCAGCTATATTTATAAATAAAATCTGATGCTCTTTTCAATTACTGTCTGAAAGTTACCATTTGTTTTAACAGATAAGCTCAACCTTAAAGCCAGATTCCAACCTCGACATCGAAGATACAGTCACCTACCTTAAACAGATATTGAAGCAAATGGAAGACAGGCTCTCGGCATTAGAAGAAATAGATACTTCAGATCTGATACGGAAAGCTAAAGATGATATTTCAGTAGCAGTTCAAGAGGTAGAAAAGAGAGTTCTGGATGAAAAAAATCAGCTTCTATCGAAAATGAAAGAAGTGGAAACATAGTCAACAGATGCCCCGAATGATCTCTCTTTGAAACACACACACACAGACATTTATATATATATATATATATATATATATATATATATATATATATATATATATATATATATATATATATATATATATATATATATATATATATATATATATATACATATATACATACATATATATATATATATATATATATATATATATATATATATATATATATACACATACATACATATATATATATATATATATATATATATATATAGAGAGAGAGAGAGAGAGAGAGAGAGAGAGAGAAAGTGTCCAGCGAAGAAGTCCTGATTTCAAAATTAAAAATCTCGAACACAAAGATCTGTAGAAGCAACAAACGGTATTTTTATCGTGAAAGCTGTAAGAATTTTATACACCAATTTTCGAAATAGTTACAAAAAGCTGCTAATAGATGGCGCTAAACAACTCGTATCACCATGCATAAATAAACTCGTACTCTTTGGAAGCAGTCTTTGCAATCACTGCATCACAATCTTTTCAAAATGTCCACCATTCGATGTACGGAGGTGGCGCAAACGAACGATAAAATTTGCCATCACACCCTGTAGTGTTTCAACAGAAATCGATTCAGCTGCCCAATAGATCGCCGACTGAAGCTCGTCCAGCGTGGTGGGATGGGTCCTGTAGACAGTATCTTTTAATGTGCTCCACCAAAAATAGTCACCAGGACTCAGGTTCGGCGAATATGGAGACCAATCCATGCCTGCGCTAGTTAATTGCAGTAAATTTGGCTAACAGTGCCATCTGTTAGCAGTTTTTGTAACTATTTCGAAAATTAGTATATGAAATTCTTATAGCTTTCACGATAAATATACCGTTTGTTGCATTCTTCTACAGTTCTTTCTTTTCTAGATTTTTAATTCTGAAATCAGGGACTTCTTGGCTGGACACCCTGTATATATATATATATATTCACACTTGGGCCCGTATTCTCGGGATACATACTATTCCCCCCCCCCCCGTAAGGAAAAGGTAAATTTTTTTCCATTGCATTAATTCCTTTATGTGAAGTGGTACAAATAAATCAGTGCGCTTGAGAAAAAATTTTCTGGGGTAGGGAACACATCTCTTAATCCACGGGTGTAGCGTCGTAAAAGTTTAAAGGGGAGTGGTCACTTTTAAGTACCTTTAAAAGTATCTTTTTTAGACCTATGTTCGATTGTATGTGCTACTCATGATTTGTGCTTGATTTACATGAAATTTTTTTAGTAACTGCCTAATATACTATTTATTACATATGTACAATATTTCAAGGTAATTAAAAAAAAATTATTTTTTATGCATCAAAAGTGAGTATTTTTTTTTCAATCGAGCAGTTTGCAGTCAACTGCTGTGCGCATTCTGTCAAAATAAATTATTAGGTACAGTAATAATTGTTCACTATATGTGATTACAATACTTCAGGCAACAATATCCACCAACATTATTCTAAAATGTATTAAAACATTTTAGTACGTGCTATTTTTAATTAGAAATTTCAAAATTTTTTGAGTAAAAGCTTATAAAAAAAATCTTTAATAATATTAAAATACGTAAAGGTTAAAAAATGTTGGTGGATTTTGTTGCCTGACGTATTGTAATCAAGTAAACAATTATTACTGTACCTTAATAATTTATTTTGACAGAATGCGTACAGTATTTGACTGCAAAATGCTCGATTTAAAAAAAATTATTCACTTTTTATGCATAAAAAGGTTAAAATAAAAAGGTTTAAAATAAAAAGGTTATTAGGCAATTTAATAAGGTGTGTGGTAGCCTCTGGTAGCCACGCATGCTTCATAACGATTGCCCATATGTGCTATGAGAGTGTGGATTAGTTGTGGCCTCAAAGGGTTCCAAGCATTGAGGAGAGCTCTTTCCAGTTCTGGAACGAAGTTTGGTGGGTGTGCAAGGCTGCAATTTGTCTTCCGAGCATATCCCACACATGCTCAATACGATTAAGATCAGGAGAATGAGCGGGCCATTGCATGCGCTGGATATTTTCACTTTCAAGGAAGTTACTGTGACAAGGCGCATTATCATCCATGAATATGAATACAGGACCGACAGCACCTCGAAACAGCCGAACATAAGGTACAAGGACTTCGTCTCTGTACCTTTCAGCAGCAACAGACCCCATTGCAAAGACGTGGAAATCTGTGTGGCCATCCAGCATTATGCCTGCCCACACCATGACTCCCTTTTTGAAGGAAAATGATGTCTTTCCGTGATGTTTCTTGGGTTAAAACGAGTTCCATGTTTTCTCCATATCGTTATCGACGAGAATCAGTCTTCAGAGTAAACCGGGACTGGTCACTGAACATCCCATTGGTCCACTGTTGCAAACTCCAGTGCTGATGTTTCAAACTCCAGATTAGACGAGTGCGTTTATACGCAGGTCTAAGAGGAATGCAAACGGCTGGTCGTCTGGCATACCGACCAGCATGATTGATTCTCCTATAAACAGTTTGACTCGAAACTCACACTTCTGTGGTGGTTTCGAGCGCTGAACCGAGTTCTCTGGCACAACTGTCCCTCTGACATCGCGCAGTCATTGCCAAATATCGGTCTTGACGAAAGGTTGTTACTCTTGGTCGACCTTGTACTGGTCGTCGGGTGACATCTCCTTTATTTTGAAACCTCTGCCACAGTCTTGAGATCACACACTGAGGCACATTCATAATTTAAGACACTTCGGTTTGAGATCATCCACATTCCAGCATTCCAATAATTCTTTCTCTCAAAAACATGTCCATTTGGCGTCTTTGGGCCATCCTTCGTCCGTTTTGATCATTTAACTCGCTCTTCAGCACAACAATTGCACAAAACCTGCCTGATCTCCGCATGGCACGTAAACCGGTTTTATAATCGTTCTGACGTGCGCGCATATTTTGCGCATGCCGACGTCGACTGAAATGTTTTGAATATGCACACTGTATCACCTTCAAACAGTGACTCTCCTCAAGTGATTTTGAACAATTTGCCCAATATTCACTTACGTTCTTGAACATTTTACGAATTATGCTTAACTTTTGGACACCAGTGTATATAATGAACAGTATTATAGGCAGTTACTAAAAAAATATCATGTAAATCAAGAAAAAAATCAGGAGTAGTACATACAATCGCACATAGGTCTAAAAATGATACTTTTAAAGGTACGTAAAAGTGACCACTCCCCTTTTAAAGAAAATGACAAATAAACCTTCTCTTTTCGGTAGTTGGTCGAAGTCTTTTATGTCCATGATGTAACCACTCTGTCTGTGTTCGTATAAGACTTTTTAAATGCAAGGGAAATTATTTATGGGTGAACTGGCTGATCATTTGACCAGTAGCCGCTAGACGACAAGCAAAAGATTTATCTAATTGGTCATTATTTTTA